>CM059561.1:58729244-59937911 GCA_030386875.1 Morinoia aosen | reverse complement strand
ACTATTACGTAAGAAAAAATTTATTTACGAGAGTCTTGGTCTTGCTTATCATGTTACTCCTACTCTGTTTAGTGGATACAGTTTATTATAAAGGTTCTGGTTACACGCAAAATTCTTCCTTGTCTCTTCTGCCGGTAATTTTAAAGATATTATTTCCACAGACATTGAGTTATTTAACCATCGTGAAGAAGTGTGGTCAATGAATTTCAGGATAAAAATTAGTAATAAAAAATAACTAGGCCCAACGAGGCACGTGTGGTCTAGTTACTTCTAAAACTCTGATATTCTTGTTACCTTGGTTGCCAGCTTACTTATCACCGTCCACTTATTCACTTCTTTGGTAACTGGGAAAATTCAACATCAGACTTTCATCAATAACGTTCGGCCAAATTTAGAATTCGTTTGCGCGTATTGTGAGGAATTACATTTTGCGAGGAATTTCCTCTAAAACAAGCTTTGTGAGCAGCCAGATAAGATAGATTACAGGTAATCTAGTTATCAATAATAACTTGTATTTTAGGCTGTTAATAACATCATGCGCTAGAACTAGTACTGTTCGCTTAAAGTAACTTTAATAAAATCAACTATTAAACTAACATATTAGTTTGACCCGAGCAAAAGGTTAGGTAGGCTTCCTTTTTGTTGTAATAAAATAGGTTTTTGTTTTGTTACGGACCATCTTTTTTCGGTTCACTGCTGTCCTGTTTTTCAGCACCTACTACTTTCTTCTTCAACTTTTTTCTTGTTTCATGAACTTCTTTCCTGGCTTACTGTTTCTGTGTACCTTGTGCATAGATTCCACGTTCCCTTAATCTCTCACTAAATGGTGCCTTCCTCTTTCCTCTCTTGGAACATCTTTGTCGTGGTTAAGGGAGGCTAAAACTTTCTTATATAATAATAATAACTAACTTATTAACTAAATCAACTAATATTATCATTAACATAGAACGTTAACATATTACTAGTTAACATAGAAATTAACTCATTACTTATGTCAACTAGTATTATTACCGTGGTATGTTTGCGACACAGCGGTGAGCGGGCTGTCGCTGCCCAGCGGCAGTGGTTCTCCTGGCAGCACGAGCGCAGCTCCGTCGGCCTGCGCACCGGGCGCAGCTGGCATCCAGTGTGTGTGCGGCATACGCTTCAGTAGCCGCAACAACATGGAGGCACACAAGAAATTTTACTGCACGCACCAAGCCGCCTCTAACAGTTAGTTCAATTTTGTTTTATGTCGCTACTCCAGTTTGTCCCATGTATATGAAAAGAAAAAAAAACTTGTTTTAATAGAATCGAGTTGTAAAATAGAGTGGAAAGAGGAAATGTGCTGCATTTTATTTTTCAACCAGATTACTATTTACTTCCGCGTAGTTCTAAAAAGTTAGATTGTTACTTCGATGGAACTTGAATTATTTAATGGAGAAATGTTGTAAAATTATGTATTATAATAATCTTGCTTTGGAAAACTCTTCAAACGTTGTTGAATATCATTTTCATAATAATATGAAGTATATTGCTAGGAAATTTACTATTTTTATTTTACAATCTTCATGCAATGCACTTATAAAAACATTGTACCTGCTACTCATCTGTTTATTTTTCCTCACTTAGAACATGTTTTCTATCAAAGACTTTTTCAAATTCATTTTAGTATGTAATTCACTGTCAATATCTGAATTTATAACCATTTTGAGAAGCCACCTATTTTTAACTTAATGTTCCATCTTTGGCCTTGCATTTGATACCTATATTTAACAGAAAATTTTCCACCAGCCAACAAGAGATTACACTATGCGTACTAAACGGTATTTAATTTTTCCATTTGACCATTTCAGTTGAAGGCGTGAACGACACAAGCAGCATTCGAGACCCAACGGAAGGAGGAGACGGCGAGAGCTCGTGGGGGCTGCTGCGCTGCACGCAATGTCCTTACACGACGACGCACAAGCTCAGCCTCAACGGTCACATGAACATGCACACCGCCGCAGCTGCCGCCGAAGACAACGTGCCCGTCGTGTCACCAAAGTTGAAAACGTCCGTCACTCCTGTGGATGCTCGTGCAGCCGAGCGGTACTGTGCTGATTGTGACATTCAATTCTCCTCGCTTAAAACTTATCGAGTTCACAAAACTCATTATTGCCAAACGAGGCATGTTGTGAAGGCCAACAAAAGCCCTATCCGAGAGGATCCGACTCCCTCCATAATCAACACTAACGCATCAGGGCAGCCCATTCTCCTGTTGCCAACTGATCCTGTTCTGTTGGTCCCTTATTCTGTATTAGTCGGGGCCAGTCTTTTACCTGCCCATGTACTGCCACAGCAGGGAGCTGCTGTATTGACTAGAGATGGGCAGATTCATCCTCTTTCTTTAGCCCATCTCATGAGTAACAATTCTTCAGCTGCAGCTCCTCCTCTTCTGTCTCCTAACTTTAATATTTCTGCCTCTGTTCCTCCAGTGTCTACAGCTTCTTCTAATAGCTCTCCTCAAGTTTCTCCGCGTAATTTAAATTTCAATCAAGAGACTTCGAGTGTAGCTGAAGAAACTAATTCAAAATCTATAAAAGTGGAATCTCAGTCATCTTCTAGTGAACCGTCAACTGCCGTGAAACGACGTGGTGATGGAGACTGTCCTCTTGATTTAACTACAAAAAAATCTAAGCTTTCTATAAAAACTGATCTTCTCAGTGATGAGGAAAAAGAAAACCGTGAAGTAAATACTCCCTCACTGACCAATTCTCCTGTCACGGCTAGAAACGGTTCCTCGAGCAGCAGTAGCATCGCGGGAGACGTGGATGCAAAGCTCGTATCATCACCTCGGGTTTCCCCTTCAGCAGAAGAAACAAATTCAAGATCTACTCCTCGATCTCCTCGTCCCGCCTCCGCTGCTCCCAGTCTCACCTCGCCACGCACCATCTCCCATGAATCCCCTCGACCTTCAACCAGCACTGCGAATCGATCGTCAAGCCAACAGTCTCCGGCTTTGCCTCAGTCATTACTGACCCAAATACCTCCCGGATTTTCGAATATCCTCAGTGGGATGGAAGGTATTTCATCTCTGCCCTTCACAAGTTTGCAATATTTGCAGGGTTTGCAGGGTGTTGCTCCTGATCTGCTTTTAAAAATGTTTAATGGAATGGTTCCAGCAGTCCCTCCGCCAATACCTTCCGCATCAGTAAAGCAAGGCGAGGCGAGGTGCAACGAGTGTAATATAACCTTCTACAAAGAAGAAAACTATTTGGTTCATAAGAAACATTACTGCGCAGCTAGAGATAAAACTAATGATGAAGACAGACGTTCTTCAGATGGTCTTAGTCCTGGAGGAGGATCGAGAGGAAGTATTTCACCGCCTGGTAGGAATATCAAAACAGAAGGCGCAACAGTGCCATCGTTACCTTCTAGGGATCATCACAAATCCAGTAAAACTCCTGGTCAGTTCACTTGCAACCCGTGTGGCATTAAATTTACGACCCCAGATAACCTCAGTGCCCATCAAACGTATTACTGTCCTAAGAGAGAAGGTTCTACGTCTGAAGAAGGTGTGACGAAAGGCATGTGGAGATGTCCGAGATGCCGCGTCGCTATGCCTGAGACCCTCCAGGCTGCGCATCAGTGCCTCAGCTCAGGCAGTTCTTCGGCTCACGGCTGGAAGTGTCCGTGTTGTCCCATGTTGTCTCCCACGGCTGCTGCTGCTCAAAAACATCTTGAAACTCATGCCGGAATCAAAGCATTTAGATGCACAATCTGTGGTTATCGCGGCAATACACTGCGAGGTATGAGGACACATATCAGAATGCACTTCGAAAAGCGAACCAATGATCTTCAGGAAGAAAATTTTATTGAATGCATCTTGGAAGATGACGAGCGACATTATAGAATGAATAGTTCTCAAGAACTGAGAAGGAATCTTTCAGACCATCAACAAGCACTCCTAGAAAACTCTCCACTAGCCGCCGCAATTCTCTCTAACGGGGGTTCGCTTCTGCCCGAATCAAATGAACGTGCCCTTTCGTGCACCATTTGCCCGTACGTCACGAACCACCGTGAAAACTTCATCAAGCATCTGACTCTTGTTCACAAATTAGGTGTTGAATTGAAGAATTTTTTGGAGAGCCAAGCTGGGCCATCAAAGCTTCCTGAAGTTAGAGAGAACGCTGAATCTGGTGCAGCTTCAGTTCCTGGCAGTTCTCCCCCTATTGCTTCTTTCAAACTTGAACCCGAAGTCAAAATTGAAATCCCGGACGCTGAAGAAGAGGGACTCATAGCTCAACCCAAATCTCCAAGTATGGACCGCACAAAAAGAACTTCCAACGAATCTCCCGTACCTAATCATAACTCGGTGTCTCCACCATCTCGGCCTGGCTCAACCGGCTTGCCTAACTTGATGCTTACGAGACCGGTTGAAGTGGATACTTATCATTGTCACGCTTGTAATATATCGTTTACTCGTAAAGATTCATATCAGGGGCACAAGACATATTATTGTACCCGACAACAATCCAATACGCCTCCTGAAACTGCTGTACAGTAGCTCGTAATCCGACGAACCAATCATTAACTCGTGAGCGCTGAATCAAAAGGGCATCAGAAGGCTGACTTCCAATTTCGAGCACAGTAGCTGAAGCTACGAGAAAACGCGCTCAAATACACCGAATGTATTTTGGGTAAGATGCCGCCGACCAGCCAGCCGTTCCGAATTTGGGCTTTTAATTTAGTTGGCGTACGTGACGCGACCCGCTACATATCTGCTCAAGCGCTGTGTGCTCTAAGTTAGCTTAACTTAAGCAAGGAAATCATGACTGGCGTTTAGTTGTAAGTTCGGTTTTAATATAAAATATTAATAGCTAGTCTTGCCCCCCAATTTTTTCATTCAGGTTGGATTAACATGTGTTTTATCTTCAGCCGAGGCTGATACCTTGTTTTATTTAGGAAATATCAATTGGAAACTTTTTAGTAGTCTTATGGCATGCGACTTTGAAAATAATTGAAGAGCCTCTATTCACCGGTAGATTTGAAGATTTCTGGATCAGAAACTTTATTTCCTGCCTCAACTAGTTATTTGCCTCTGGACTGCATTTTCGTTAAAAGAGGATAGTACACGATATTCCCTAATGGGTCGTGCTCGTGAGCGTGTTTGTGTGTGGTGCTCCTGGGCATGTTTGTGTGTGGTGCTCCTGGGCATGTTTGTGTGGTGCTCCTGGGCATGTTTGTGTGGTGCTCCTGGGCATGTTTGTGTGGTGCTCCTGGGCATGTTTGTCTACTACTTTTCCCAATACAAGGATTGACGCCTCTGATTGTCGGCTTCGTCTCGGATTATCTCATCGAACTAAAATTGCATTGCTGCCAGCTTCTAGCAAAAAATGAGGAGCTGAAGCTCGAGTTTGTTGGTAATTTTAATGATTTTTGTCCTTCTTGCTATCAGATGAAATTTCAGTCTTGGTTAGGTTGTTTTGTTCAACCGTGGGTTGTCGTATTCAATCAACATTTTGGCGTAGTGGTTGAAAGCGCTCGTTTTCCATGTGAAATGGTCGAGAGTTCGAGACCCCACTGTGCGACCTCGTTGTTTCTCCTCATTGGGGATTGGAAGAGCTTAACCATAACTCCCACCCATTACAGGGTGGGAATTGGAACAAAGTGCTCTCTCAAGATGAATTGATGGTCCATGGCTTCCACCCTCGCGATTGCCCTCAGTATCGTGTATCTGAGAATGATCTTAAAGTTGCAAGGAACGTCTTCCAAAAAGTTTTTCAGTATTTTTTTATTTTTGTGTACGTTTTATCGCCATCGAAAAGTATCAATGCTACGCGTGTAACGAATTTATCTCTATCTTTCAATAGAATTTAACCTCAAACTCAACTGACGTACGCAAGTAAGCCTTTGTAAACGATTTAGAATCTTAATTGGTTTTTTACGGAAGAATCCAGCTTCTACGAAATGCTATACCTCATAAATCCTCTAGTTCCAACTGATCAGGGTTACCGCTGTTGTAGGCGTGACCCTATTTTCATCCACATCAGGTTACTAGCCGCTTGCAGATTCTCCTCGGTATTTTGTCTCTTTCGTGACGCAAGGGCAGAGCGCTATACTTTGAATGAGATTGTCCCGGGTTCAATTCCCCGCAACTGGGCGGTCATTTGCTGCACAGAAAGCGGCTCCTTTGGTGATAAGAACGGAGAAATGTATTTAAAAAAAGTTTACGTAAAACTTTCTACTCAGTGAGCGTGAGTTCAGAACTGTGAAACATTGTATATGTTAACAATGCACGTGTACAATGAATCAACTGACGAATTTTTGTTAACTGTTCTGGTAACGTCGGCGAGTAGGTTGACGTGGTGGCCTGATATTGCTTCGATTTTTAACTGTTATAAAGTTCAGTTGTCTACTGGGCGTCTTTTCACGAAGGATAAGAATAAGTCGCTGATATTTTACGTTATTTTCGTCCGACCAAGTTGTTAAAATTATTTCGAATTTCTTATGGAAAGGTCAAACATGCTCAATTTCATAACATAGTTGACGCGAGCCGATGTTTCACCGAAAAATCACATTATATGCCTAAAAAATTAGTTATTTGTTAATTTTTATTATTTTCGACGTTCCCGCCCACTTCCGTTGACTAAATGTTTTCCTATGTCACTGCCTGCTTGCTTAGTAGTGACTTTTGGGTGTGTACCAGCATGTAGTTCTCAAAGAGGTGACTCACCGTTTTGGATATGTGAAATGACAATATTGCTAGTATACAAATTGTTCTTGTAATTAATTTTCAATAATGTGTATAACAAACGCTCTATATTTTATATGGTTTTGAATGAAGTTTGCTTTCGTTTGTTCGTTTTTAAAATAATTTCGTATGATGATGTTTGCATTCCGGACCGTGATGAAAGAATGTGCGGTAGTCTTTTGACAGTTGTTAAATACAAAATAAGGTGCCAATTATGAACGAACCTGCTGCACAAATTACTGTACGTGTGTCAGTCATCATGCAAACATTTTATATCCAACTCGCTTTTTGTTTGAGTATATTTTATAAAATGTGTCTCCGTCATCTCATGTTGACAATTAATGTACGTCTGCTGCAGCATCGGATCAACTACATCTGCACTTCGTTTAAATAAAGGTAATCAGGTATTTTTATTATTCCGCAGTAAAGGTATTCCGTTATCTTTATTTGTGTAATTAGATTCGAAGCAGTTACCGACTTTTTACAGCGCGGTTACAGCAGATGACCTAAATTTAAAAACGCGTTTAAGAATGTTTCGAGAATGTACATCTTGGTTGGTTAATCGTTTGCGTCAAAGGGAGATTTGGTTATTATATTTATTTGTTCTCATGAGAAGTTATGCTTCTCTATTTATGCTTTGAGTCTAGTTAATTCCTTGGAGAGGAATTCCGGCGCTAGATTCGCTCTCAAGCGCAATTAACGTCACTCAGGTCTCGCTTTGGACTTGACTATGAAAAGATAATCGCTGAGGTTGTGCTCAGCAAGTGAATATTTCTATGCATCCCGATCTGCGATCATCAGGAGCTGGGGGTTCGTTAGGGTCGCTACAACTCCACGAAACGATCCAACTTATCGCAGAAACCTTTTGTACAAAGACGCTGCCACTGGCGATAGTTTTTCTTCAATACTAGTGTGTCTTTTTTTGCTACGTGTTCAATATCGTCGGAATTTTATCATTAAAGATACGTGTGCCATAAACTTGTGCTATCCGATGTGTACTTTATAAATCTGCTGAAATCTAATTGTTGTCGCATTACTGAGACCTTCATTTATCCTTTTACATCATCCTCGCATTTCCTCTGATTGAAATTTTAAAGCAGAAAAAATCGGATTAGATGTTCGTGCTTAAATATCTTACTATTTGGATGTGGGTTTCGGTAATCTGTGTCGTAGCGGATAAATAGCAGATGTAATACATTCAAGACGTAGTTCATACATTCTAATTCGATCTCCATTCCCACTCAGATAGGTAATTATCTCCGGGGAAACTCGCTTGAGTTTTATATCAACGGTGCCACGAGGCTCCGAATTTGAGCGTCGATGTAGGCACAGCTCGCTACGCAAGCAAAAGGTGGAGTGTGCGTCTCGACGAGACGATAAAGCGAGGTGAGAATAAAAAATTGGGAGAAGATGACACTTGCGCAGTCACTCGCTTGGTAAGCCGTGAAACAAGAAAGAAATGAAGATTGAAAATCTACTTTACCTGCATCATGTGTTTCCTAAATCATGATGGATCAATAAATTAGAAATTGAAGCTGCAAGACTGCATTTTCAAAGCTTAAATAATTCATTAAGAATATTTGAAATTTGGAACTACCTTCCTATGAAATATTGGTCAAAATTATGGTAAATTGTGATCAGCGTACACCACCTTATCATAACAAATACTTGGATCTGTCTGAGTAACTTCCATAAATCTCGGAAGTAAAAGAACTGATCTGATAAATTTTCAATGAAAGCCTTTAATCTCTTTAATCAGATTAAGATAATGGCTGCTCTTTGATATCAAGAGGCTAGAAAATTTTAAAGTTACTGACCTAATCCTCTCTCACGTACGTGAAAGCCAGTCTATTACTTTCTATTACTTGTGACAGACGCGGATCATTATCCCTGTCCTGCTGGCCCTGAGGAATGTGAACCATTAGTCATTTAGTATAAGTTATACGCTCATTAGTTCAACGTTCATGTTGTGTACTTCAGTCGTGAACGTGAGGTGTGCTAATGCCAATATCTTCCTCTCACGTCATTATGCGTTTAGTGCGATAAAGCGCTAGTGCCGCAACAATTTGAGTGAATGTTGTAAATGTATGTGGTTAAATGCGACGCTATACTCAAGGTAGAACGCTTATTATGCAGTTACCATTTTAAAGAGAGTTTTCTGCATGGACCCTGACAGCCGCTTATAAGGAGATTCCAGTCTTCCACTAGGGTCGTGTGATGTGACCAGCAGACGCTGCAATTGCGAACTGTAGTTCGAGGGATCAAAAACGAGATCAGCCAGAAGTACGTGGATTATTGTTTGATAGCCCGCAGCCGTTTAGCCATTCTTCATAATTATTTTTCTGGAGAGATTTGAGTGTCTGAATTCTAACTCATATTGCTCCAGGTACCTTTGGTTATTTCCGATATGAAAGTGTGGCATTTGACCTTTTCACTCTAAATACCATTATTTCATTTTTTATGTTTTTCTCTTCCATGGTTTCCTGGGGCTATTTTATTACTTTTAAAATTCTTTAGTTGAATAATTGATTTCTATAATTAATGAGATAAAAATAATTAGCTCTAAAAGAGTTCATTTTCTGACGAGTACGTTTCCTTATATTCGGAATTGAATGGCTAGACTTGCGCTAACAAATGGTTCCTCTAGCCGAGAGTGTTCCGCCACGTGATTTTTCTGGTGAGCTAGTGCAGCATGTGTTACACCGATACCCTGGGCTTAACTTAATTAAGGTAGCTGATCCCCCCTAGCAAGCATTTTTGGTCTTCCGAGTTCCACTCCTGACTGCTATTAAACCCTCTGGAACCACTTCAAGATCGTCTTTAACCACTTCAAGATCGTCCCCTTGCTCGCCATAGCCATGTGGCTAGAGGGTTCTGCCGCCGTGCGGGAGACCCGGGATCGAATCTCGGCGCTGGCGGTGGCGATTTTCTCTGTTGGGTATAGGAGAAAAATTCCAAGCACAATACCCCACTCTACGCAGGTGTCTGAAATGGGTACCGGTCTTGACTGGGGGAAAGCGTCATGGCGTCCTGGCGTTAGTTATAAGGCATTTGAAAATCCAATGTACAAGGTGATATGTATCAGGCTTGATTGGAAATAAAGCATCCGTAGATGCCTTCATTACTATTATTATTATTCATTATTTAAAACCCAGTCCCTCAGGATTAAGTTATGGAGTGCGCTTCTAGTTGGCCGTGTCTCGCCGCGTTAATAAACCAGATGAGTCACCACCGTTACCAGTGTTTCACTAATCCGGTGTACAATGGTCACTGGACGCCCTAAAAATACATAAAGAGTAAAGATTCTCAACAAATGGAATATTCACATAAGTAACCCAGAACTCAAAGAGTTTGTATGCGCAGTCATCCTGAAAATTCTATTCCATCCATTCGGTTATAACCGTGGTTAAACGTATCTGATTCTCCAATTTTGAACAATTTTTTTGAAGATCGAATTTATAAATGTCAAAATGATAATGCTCTTAGTATTATTCAAAATAAAAATATTGAAGGGGTCTAAAAACTATTAGTATTGTGGCTACATGCACCCTTTTACGCTACGGTTTGAATTTCTACCAACTCACATCACGATACTGGTAAGCAAACAACTATCTTTTGTCAACAGGTTATCAAAAAAACAATACGAGCGCTTCATTCACCGCAGAAGCTTATACACGACATTCAGAAAACGGTTCAGTTATTTGATTTTCAGCATTTCAGTGAATGTTATGTGGTAATTTGACTGTTACTGCCAATCATGATCACCTCATTTTGACAGGCCATGATGCATTATCGAATTAGTCGAACTAAAGGGAAATAGTATAATGATGATTGGTGTATAAGTGCTAAACGATTTCTTTTGTGAATTTACTCAGCACAAATTCGCGTCCGCCACCTATAAACACTGTTCGTAATAAATGTTAGATATAAATTCATCCACAGCTTTTTGTTCGAAACTGAATAAGGCATTGAGCGCTGAGTATACAAACTAATCTATCCAAGACACAACCAACAAAAATGATAAAACTGTCGACCAGGCTTTATTCATTCAAAGAATACATTTTTAACTCCCCTTAGGTCACTTAGGAAAGGAAAGCGGTGCATTTAAATTTAAAAAATAATTTTTTCATTGAATTTTTTTCTGATGATGGATTATGTAACAACATTGTATAAAAGGATTCTCCGTTTTCTTTGAACTGACGTTAACGCCAGAACGATCAACGTAAGCTTAATTTAAACAAAATTTGTTCTCATACATGAAACATAATACGAATGACGAAAAATCCCGATTTCATTATACCCTAGCAGGTGTTCTCTGTGGCATAAGCTACAAAATGTATAAATCCAGTGAAATTCTCATTAACATTTAAATAGCATAATTATTGGCATTAAAAATCTTACTTTAAATTATTATTAGTAATTTTCTACTTATAATTAGTAATCTTAGAAGTTTTTGTGCAAAAGCACAAAAATGAAAATACCATCGACAATGTTCGAGTTTTAAGTCGTTGTGATGGCAACATCGCAGCTGACGCCATTGTCGGACGGTCATTTCTTACTCGCGTGTTAGCTTGTGTGGTTCAGCGTCTCATTCTTCGACGTCAACAAACGCCACAACACATTATCCCTGGGCCTCGAGCTTTACATTCAACTGAGCCTTAAGTCACTTTGAGCTATACTTTAAACTCAGCCTTGAGTTTCACCATTTACTTTGCCCTAGCTCAGACGTGAGCCGGACTTTTACCTGGGCTTTATTTACCTTGCATTCACCTCGGTTTCGAGCTGTTTTCCAGCCTGGTATATTATCTAAATACTGGCTAAATATTAAACTGCTCCAACCACGGACATTGTCTTCAGCGTGTAATGAACTTGAATTTCAAAACCAATTAAGATCGATTTACCAACGTCAATCACGGCTCAAATTGATTTTCATTCACCTGCTCAAAATTAAACGGATTTAGAGCTTATCCGGAAATTCCACTGAGTTCTCTGGCTTGTTAATTTGCCGCACTCTGCAAGTGACCTCCATAAAAACACACTCACGCACACCCTGTCAACGTCATCACTCGCCGGAGCCTTCGCCTGCACGGATTGCACCATCTCAGTCAAGTTCTTCAGTTAATCAAGTTCTTCGTTATTGATGGTCGGGGTAGACTGTACGAGGATACCGAACCACCGAACGTAAATAATCTCGAGAAAACGTTTAAGATCACGATAACGAGAGTGGAATGACAACAATCTTTGGATTGACTCAGCTTGGATATTTATTGGAGGAAACCGGGAGGACTGACGGTGAGCTTGACTTCTGAAGAGCTTCTCTTAAGGCCCGGCTACACTATGCGTTTTTTACTGCGCGAATCTCAGGCATTTTTTAACTTCTGCATGCCTGAGCGGCTACACTACAGACGCGGAGCAGCGGGGTCAGTTGCATGCTGCGGCTCGGAGAGTATGGATGTAGATGAACGTGCGCTCCGGTTAGTAGCTATCGCATGTGCGATAGGGAAGAAAAAAACAACGACAAGTGACTCACGCTACCTGTCTATTTCCTTCATGTATAAGTAATTTACAGTCAATCAAAGACATAACTACCCAACTATGTTTCATTCTAATTTCGGGTTAAGCTATCTAATTAACAAGAAACAGGGTTGATTTACTCGAAATAAATGCTATATATTTCAAAAATATATACACGGTATTCATTTTTGATTTTGGTTTTATTCACTCAGGTACAAATGCAATGGGAAGAATTATTTAACTTATATATTTTCTATATACAAATAAATAATACACATGACTTACCTGAGCGACTACTTGACTATGCAAATTTGATGTTGACCGCCGTCTCTCTACCCATCATTAAGAAATGACAACATTTCATAGCAAGATTGGGTCAGTCGCTGTACCTCCTCTGTACCTGCTTCGATTTTTTTTAAATGCTGAGCATTTTGTTCAGCCTAAAAATACTGTGTCTTCAATGTGTGAATTTTACTTTTACTAGTTCAAAATGACAGAGTTACACCACAACGAAAAGTTACATGTCCTCTGTTTAGCAAGCATAAAACTAAGCTCGAAATGTCAATTGAGCCTGAAAAAACTAAAAGCAATGTCAATTGAGCCTGAAAACATTTCTATCCGTGGTGGCCAAAATCTTTTGGTGGAATTTTATTCTGTAATGTCTATTATCTCTTCCGAGCTTTTCAAGGAAATCACAATTTCGAAAACGATAACTCAAGTTCCAAAATCTTGGGCTTTATACTAAGTGGTAGCCAGGTTACTGGTCAAACGAATTTAAAACATTTTTTTGCATTATCAATTAGAAATATCAAAGCATAATGATGAATTTCAACAGAGAAAGCTTCAAAGAAAATTTCTATTTGTAAAAATATGCTGATTGCGTATTCTGGATACCATAATCCAAATGAAAGGGAATTTAATCGCCACAGAAAAATAATGCAGTAGAATAATTTCTTGTATTTCTTAAGCTTTATCCTTGTTGCCATCAAAGCTATCGATTAGAAGAGGGAGTCACACAGACGGATGGACGCGGCTACTTTTATAATAGTGGTTATATCAACTGTCAATGCCTTCTCAGTGTCTAGAGATGTTAACCTAGTTTTGTAAGCAAATTCTTATAACTTTATATCTTATATGTTGAATTTTTGACGTTTCAGAGGCGTTCCTTTACTTTAAATTGGTCTCTGAGCTGGAGCACCAGCTCGCGTGCCCAATCACTCGTTTTAGAAAGCGCAAGCAATAGACAGAAGTACAATAGAACACTCCATGATAAAGTACAACTGCAAAATGGGAGAGCTGTCGGGCGATGACCCTGAAATGATGTGTAGTTCACTCCTAACTACGCGCCACAGATGCTTGCTGCACAAGAAGACGCGTCAAAAACCGCACACCGTCGAAGTTCATGCAGCACTCGTGCATCCGACATGCATGCGTCAAATTAGGGCGAGTTGCGCGTGAGTTGCACGAAGAAACGCATAGTGTAGCCGGGCCTTTAGATGGGATATCCGTGCAGGCGAGGTCCGGCGAGCGATGACGTTGGCAGGATGTAAGTGAGTGTGTTTTGTGGAGGTTCTAGATAAGCTCACAGTCTGTTTAATTTTTAGCGACTGGCGGAATGTGAATTTTAACCGTGACGTGTGGATGAGTCACTATTTATGGGTTCAGACATTTATGATCATTCCACGCTGAAAAAGCAAGTTGTCGTGGTTGCAAGGTGATATATAACCAAGGTCAGAAACCGTCTCACGTAAAAATGGGCAATTTAAGCGGTGTAACTCGATGAATGAGTTAGAGATAAGATTTCCAAATTAATATACAACTTGAGTAAAGCTCCAGGCCCAGGGAATGTGTGTTGTGGCGTTTAATGACGTCGAGGGTCTGAAATAATCGAAGACGCTGAATGAGAAGGTTCTCGGAGAGGCATCAAGGAAAAATTCCACAACTGACAATCCCTACACTGAAATAGTAAATTCCCATCACGGAGAAACACTGAGTCTTCCTACAGATTCAACACGAGCTATTTGAATTGTTCTCCTTTTGTCAAGCTCATGAAATAGGATAGTGTAATATAGCGAGTAGTGTAAGTTCTAGTTAGAGAGACCAAAAGTTGGCAACGCTCAAGAGAGCAACACTCGCAAGTCAGTCTGCTAGTGGCCTCGGGTACAACAACAAGTAAATGTTGACCGAGTGTGTATATAATTACCTACTGTGGTTGGTATCTAACTTCCTAATTTCTAAACCAATGTACTAATTCTATTCTACTCTATTCTATATATTTCCCACCTATCTCCGCTCTACTCTCACTAGCCACAGGCTTAGGAATAGAGTATTTAAGTTAAGGTACCCAAGAGGTGAGTGAACTATTTACCTAAATTGATGTGTCATTGCATTTGTCTATTGATGTGTTATTTGTGTCTTGATGGTGTGTACTAATATTATATCTCCGTCTATGATCTATAACACAAAGTGGCGACGAGAATTTGGTAGAACTGCTGGAAGTGGCTTGTCGCGCTAACCACCTAAGCGCCAACTTCCAGATAAACCTGGCATTGACATAGTCTCTTCTGCATTAAGTTAAATGATAATATGACAAGCAAAGACAATAAATAAGGATTGCTCACCTGAACTTCGAAGAAAAGTTGTCCAGGGAACACTTCCTCAATGATAGCCGGCTCTCCGGGCTCTCAGATGCCCGAAAGCAGGACCGGTTTAGAAGTCGTAACGCACAAGGCACGTGCTGCCGACTCCATAGGTGGTTGTCTTCTGACGTGTTAGCCGGCGAAGGCCTCGACGTCACGTGCGCTCCGAATCCGTCGCTGTGACTTCGGATGCAGCTCGCAAAGATAAACGAACACATTAAGGATGTTCGACATACGCATTTGTTGCCAGGAAGGGGAAGCAATCCATTATTGCCTGCTTGTCATATTTAATTAATTTAATTCTTTTAGGTCAATTAAGAATTGATTTTGACCCAGTCCCTTATATTACAAGATATTAATTAACTTGCATGGGACATACAAGAGGAGCAGGCTGGAGTTGCGACACAATCCCGGCAAAAGAAAAAACGGAGTTTTCATTTGAAAATTCCGTGAAATACACAAAGACATGCAATGTCCTTCCAGCTCAATACTGTAAAGGACCAAGTAATAATAGCTGCGCATAACACATAATTGAAAGGGTTTACAAATGCCCTTTCTTAATAAGATACGTTAATTTACTACGTTGCTGACGCGCCGCTTGCCTAAGAGGGCGGTCAGCAGGAGTAACTACCGGTTCTTCGGACAAGACCGAAGAATCCGTATCAAAAGAATTTGAAGAATTAAGCTGCTGAACTCTAGGGTGTTCAGAGGTAGAACTACCCCTTTGAGTTTCAAACCTCGCGGGAGGTTCGGAACGAGGGTATGATTCCGCGTCCGAACCACTCCCGTCTGCGCTATCTCCTACCTCCTCTGGAGTAGGATCGGTCACAACTAACTCCAGTGGGTACAGTAACGAGATTTTGATGGCGCTTTCAGTATTATCAGCCCTTATAATTCTTACAACACGGACTTTGCCGTCGCGACCAGGAAGCAAAGTACTGATGCGAGCCAAGGCCCAAAATGGTCTGGGTTTTATCGGGTGTTTTACAAGTACCACTTGACCCACAGATAATAATTTATTTTGCAAAGGTAAAGATTTCAGAGGATATGGACCTCGCAAAGAAATAAGATACTGCGAATACCAAAGCTCCCGGAACTTAGCGACCATGACATCGCGTCTCTCCAAAAGAGTAAGCAAATGCTCGCGATGCTCAACATCGTCAGTCTCCAAGTCCGTAAGCTCATCGGACAGAATAAGAGAATTAGATGTAGGATAAAGCTGAAGAAATTGAAGGGGCATTATAGGTAGAATCGAGTCCCCCATCTCAGTGTAAGAGAGGGGACGCCGATTAAGGTTAAGAGAAATGTCAGAAATGACAGTAATGAAGGAAGAATAAGAATAAGTGCTACGTCCAAAAAGTTTATATATGCAATCCTTTATGGACTTGAACAGGCGTTCCCATATCGCTCCAAATTGAGGACTGTAGATAGGGATAGTTTTGAATTTAATATTAAAAGGTCGAAACCGCTCTTCATACAAAGAGGAAGTTAACACTTCCGATAGAAGATCGGGAGCGGCGGTGAAAGTTCTAGCATTGTCAGAATAAACAGTGTTAGGAATGCCCTTTTCGTTTGTAAATCTAATGAAGGCAAAGCAAAATTCCTCCAAAGTCATAGATGGAAGAACTTCAATGTGAATAGCCCTAGTCTGAAAACACGTAAATAACAGTAAGTAGACCTTTTGCTTGTGACCAAAAGGGTCTAATACCCAAAAGTGGGCAGAGAAATCCATGCCAGTTGTGGCAAATGGCCTCACGAAATTAGTACGCGAGTCAGGTAAAGCAGGAGGATCGGGATAGGAAAAAGCTTTGGCGTTTAGCTTCTTGCATACAATGCATTTAGCCAAAACGCCGCGAACTGTGCGCTTGCAGCGTGGCACGACATAACCGTCTACCTTAAGTTTCTGAACGGTGATGTCGAGCCCCTGATGGTTAAGAAGTTTGTGAGTGTGCGAAATTAATAAACGAGTCAAATGTGAAGAACTAGACAGCAAGATGGGGTTGCGAGTGTTATAGTCTAATTCCTCAGCATTCGCAATACGACTATTCGAACGAATGATACCGTGCGAATCGAGAAAAAGGTTTAAAGTTCTAACTAGCAGCGGCGGCCGAGGACTTTTGTTTTTCAAGGCCTCGAGCTCGCCTGCAAAGTGTGTACTTTGCATAGAAGAAATAAGGAACAGGAAAGCCCGCAATTTTGCATTGCCCAAATCTGCATGTCGAAAAATAGCGACAGCTTTAAACACCTTCTCAACCGTACCTAGTAACTTAGGATAGGAGGAGAAGCGTTCAATCTCCAAAATAGGAGCTTTACACGGAGGGACAACATTAACATTAATACATGCAGAGGATATAAATTGATGGGGAATGCATCCCAAGTGGCCCTTGGGCCACTGGTCCTTACCTTCGCGAATCCAGTCAGGACCTGTTAACCATACATTTTTACTCTCGAGAAACTTTGATGCTTTTATGCCTCGAGTTAACATATCTGCCATATTGTACATGGTGGGAACGTATTCATAGTGAAAAGAAGCTTTAGTTGTACCTTCCAACGTTAGTCGCATGCTGTCTATATCCTTAATTCTATTACTGACAAAAATATTCTTTCGGGGAGGCTTACCACTCAATAACCAAGCCAGGGTAACCTGGGAATCGGTAAGAAAAGTTACACTTGAGACCGTGTAGGGAAAATTGACGTCACTCATCAGAGAAACAAGACACTGGTACGCAAGATACACAGCCAGAAGTTCTAGAGAAGGAAGAGTTCGTTGCCTAGGAGGTGAAACTTTAACCTTAGAGAAAAGAAGTGAGCTGCGCTCTTTTTGGACACCGTACATACAGGTTCCAAAAGCTCTTTCACTAGCATCACAGAAAATTACGAGGTCAACTTTCTCAGTTTCAACAAGATTCATCCTAGGGAACTCAAATTCATGCAATTGAGAAAATTCCTGACAAAAATTACGCCATTCTTTACAGATATCATCTGGAACGTCTTGATCCCAGCCTAGTCTCAACGGTGTTAATTTACGTAAGATGAGTTTTCCTCTAACAAAGAAAGGTAACAGAATTCCTAGCGGATCATACAACGAAGCAATGTCTGACAGCATACTTCTACGAGTTTTACAGGAAGGATTTAAGCTTTTTACAGATATGGAAAGAGAATCAGAAGAAGAGTTAAAGTTGTAACCCAACACTCTGGAGTGCTCACTGGAGCTACAAAGAGAAGGGTCAATCTGAGACAGAAGATTAGAGTTATTAGACTGCCATTGACGCAGTGGAAAGCCGCTTTCTTTGAAAGCTTTGTTTGCGCGTTGAAAAGTGTCAAGCGCAAGCTCGGGACTATTAGTTGTGAATATAAGGTTATCAACGTACAGTTTGTTAGACATGATGTCTCTAACCACCAAATCACTAATAGTTTTAGCATGTAGTTTGAGAAGAAAATTGAGAATGTAAGGGGAAGCGACAAAACCGAATAACAAGGTTGTGTACCTAAAATATTTATATTCCCCATTTTGAAAGAGAACAAAACTAAACTGATTTCGGTCAAAATTTTTGGCTAACTTCACTTGAAGAAAAGCCTTGAAAATATCTGATAGCACAACAACAGAATTAGAGCGAAAATACACCAACAAGCCAAGCAAATCATTCATGAGGTTAGGACCTACGTATGAGGCCTCATTTAGACTAGGCAATTTACCTCGCTTGAGCGAGCAATTAAACACTGGGCGTATCTTGGAAGTGGTAACGTGTTCTCTCACGACAGGCCTATGTGGTATCCACTTATGCTCACACACATTTAAATTCTCGAGAGAGAGAGGCTCAATTATACCTAGCTCGAGTTGTTCCTGAAAGACATCGTTATATTGCTTCTCTATCCCTTTACGAGAGTTAGAAGCAGCAACTTTCTGCGCGAGATAGCGCGCCAACCCGAAACTATGTGGCACTTTCGCTAGTATATTACGATTCCAAGGTATGTGAACATAATAGCGGCCTTCGTCATAAACTACGCTACTCTTAAAGTCTTTTAACTCTTTATCATTCTCCACTTCCTTAGCAGGCACCCCTATTAATTCTAAGTCTAGAAGTCTATCAAGACCGGCCTGCACATCACACTCAGTTCCATCCAAGGCAGAAGAACAAACTTTAGGAGGCTCAAAAAATGCCTCCAACATACCATGATAACGCTTAGTTTTAGGTTTACTCTTTTTTGTTTGCTTTTTTTGGTTATTTGCAATAGTCAAGGAAGAAGAAACTTTATGCAGAGCAGAAGAAGAGGAAGAAACGTCAGGCGAAACAACAGAAGGAGAAGAACTCTTAGGCGAAACAACAGAACAAGGCGAGCCACCGTCTTGCTTTTTAGCGGCCGAAGCCACAATAGGAAAAGAGGATTTATAACATTTTAGATCCCCGAAGGGTAAAAAACCGTTAGCTACACGCATAACTTTATAGCCAGCGACGTTTTGCAATTCAAGCACTCGAAAAGCTTGAAGAGCATCAACCCCCAGAATGCCGTTGATTTGAATATTGTCATCAACGACTTCAGGAAAGGAAGTAGACAGAGGAAGCTTAGTCTTAAGGAGCTCGAGTTTAGATTTCAAACCCTTCATCCCCATCTGTAGGTGCAAATTTTGCATTGCAAAAATATCAAGCTCATGCTTCTCACAGTCAGGAAGCACGAGCTCGACGTTAATGTGCTTGCTCCGCAACGGGACAGAGGCACCAACCGTGTTTACAGTAATTTGCTGCAAATCATCGTTAGAACTATTAGAACTAACGGTATTCAGGTCAATCAACGTTTGTTGACTTCCTGAGTCAATGACGAAATTTACACGTTTAGAAATATTATTAACTTTAGTAGAAAGAGCGATTACAGGGCACATTCGAAAACGTGCCTTTAACCGTCAAGAAGATGAGGCGGCAAGAGAAGAAAAACTTACAAACTTAGGGCATAACGGGCTAACGTGGGTATTAGCCTTACATAACGAACAATGAAAGGGCAAGCCTCTGCTTTTTGCAGGGCAAGACTTAGCTACGTGGTTGTGACTAAGACATACGGAACACAATTGCAACTCGCCTACTTGCTTCACGCGTTTTTCGTGAGTATCAAATTTACGGCAAGAAAAGGACGTGTGACCGGTCTGCTTACAAAACCGGCACACTTTCACGTTAGGAAGGTTAGAAGATACAGGAGAAGATTTAAACTTAGTTTCAGCTCGAGTCTTCTCCTCCACCCTATCATTGCGAAGGGAGAGACATTTCTTAGGTTTGGATTTAGTTTCCAACAGAGACAGCACATGATGCGCGTTCTCAAACATTTCTAAAGAGAAGAAACTAGCTTTACAGTAACGAAGAAGTTCTAACAAAAAAAAGTCAGGCAGTTTGGTTTTAATTATAGCAGAAAACAAGAGATTGCCTGATTTCTCGTTACGAAAATCTACTCCAAGCTTAGAGAGCTCAAGTAGACGAAACTTAACTTTAGAAAGAAAAGTCCCTATTTCTGCAAAGCTAAAGACACTGGGAGAATTTATTAATTCGTCCAGTGCAAGAGAAACTAGTTTGTCTGCGTTCAAAAATTCCTGCTTGAGCAAAGCCCAAGCAGCTTGGAAACAATTCTCATTGGGAAGTCCCTCAACCAGACTCAGGGCTCTTCCCTGCAATTGATTTTTTAAGAATATAAACTTTTGCTCCTCGCTCATATTAGGATAGGCTTGAAGAGCATTAAGAAAAGATTCCTGAAAATGGAGAAAAGAAAAAGGACAGTGTTCATTATCACTGAACTTTCTTAAAGTTAACTGAGGAGCTCGGAAAATGTTTAATGGTACATCCACAACAGAAACCTTACTAGCCTCAGAAAGAGGCGCGGTATCATTAGAGTTTGATACCTGTGCCGAAAAAACTGAATTTTTTAATTCAGCTATTAATTCAACAATAAGTACTTCATATTCAGCTCGTCTAACTAACTCCTCCTCAGAAATTTCCTCAAGGTCAGAAGGTAGAATAGAGGAGAGATGGCGAAAGTCCTTTAGAAGGCTACTCAACTGAGGAATAGCCTCCCTTAGGAAAGAAGGTGCACAGCCAGGAGCTAGCACTTTCTTTCGCAAAGCGGTAATACTACATTTTACTCCCCGCATTTTCATGCTAAGGGCTAAGGCGTTAAACGTTTCAGTCATGTTACGTTTGCAAAAAAAGTAATAAGTAAATAGTTAATAGGCTTATTAGAAAAAAGTTCAGCTAATAAAGGTCTACACTTTTTTAAGTGGACAAATTCGGTTACATCCCTATATTATATAGATAGAAAAAATAAAAAAGGACACATAGAATACACAAAAAGGTTCTTCCCCACCAATTAAAGTTTGATCACATTATAAATGGTTACACAATTTAAATTTTTCACAAAAATATTATTTTTAAATTTTTGCTTCAATATATTTAATTTATTACTTACATACTAATACACAAAAGTGCAATCAGAAAATTCTAATTGTGCAAGGTAAACAAGAGACTAGCTTCCAAAGCACAGGGAGCCAGTAATACGAACAATAGTACCTTGCACAAAAAACGACACAAAAAAATGCACCTTAAGCTAAATGAGAAGAGAACCACCCCGGCCTCAAGCCCGGAAAGCTCGGCAATCAACAAGATTTTCCTAATTACGGAAAATTTATTACATTTATTTTAAGTTTCTTTTTTTTTATGAAAAACAGCCACTTAAACTGGAGAAAGAAGAAACAAAAAGATATAGTCACCAGGATTATTCCTGAAGCAACTCCAGCCTTACTTAGCAGCTGACGAACGAATTGCGCACATCAGAACTGCGAACTTTCAAATGAAATGAAGAATTTTATAATTTAAGAAATTCTTCGTATAAATGAATTTTGAGTTGAAAGAACAAAGATTTGAAGATTAGATCACTTTCCTCGAAGTATTCGAAGATTAAATCACTTTCCTCATAAAGTTGCGAAGATTACAATTACGTTAAACTTGACTTCGAAAAAAGTAACTTTCGAAGGAAACAAATATTAAGATTTATATAAAAACAACTTTTCTTCGAAAAAAAGAACTATGTCGCGCTAACCACCTAAGCGCCAACTTCCAGATAAACCTGGCATTGACATAGTCTCTTCTGCATTAAGTTAAATGATAATATGACAAGCAAAGACAATAAATAAGGATTGCTCACCTGAACTTCGAAGAAAAGTTGTCCAGGGAACACTTCCTCAATGATAGCCGGCTCTCCGGGCTCTCAGATGCCCGAAAGCAGGACCGGTTTAGAAGTCGTAACGCACAAGGCACGTGCTGCCGACTCCATAGGTGGTTGTCTTCTGACGTGTTAGCCGGCGAAGGCCTCGACGTCACGTGCGCTCCGAATCCGTCGCTGTGACTTCGGATGCAGCTCGCAAAGATAAACGAACACATTAAGGATGTTCGACATACGCATTTGTTGCCAGGAAGGGGAAGCAATCCATTATTGCCTGCTTGTCATATTTAATTAATTTAATTCTTTTAGGTCAATTAAGAATTGATTTTGACCCAGTCCCTTATATTACAAGATATTAATTAACTTGCATGGGACATACAAGAGGAGCAGGCTGGAGTTGCGACAGGCTCAGTAGTAGTGACTAGTGAGGGAACATAGAATTTGCCTAGTGAATTTTTTTGTGGTTGTTCTGCTCACTGGTGTTGCTAGACTGGCTAGACTAGTGAAGAAACTCAGAATTGATCAAGTGATTGTACTATTTGTGCTGTGAAAATTTTTTTTACTATTCACAGTGTGTTTGACTACTAAAAAGTCAAAATGCCATTGATAGGTTCAGTGGGAGAATTTAATCCTTTAGAGGAAGAATTTGGAGACTATGAAACTAGATTACACTGCTATTTTGTAATAAACAAAATAGGGGAAAAAGAAAAAGCCCCATCACTAATTTCACTAGTGGGTCCTAAAATTGCTGGGCTCATTAGAGACCTTATGTCTCCGAAAAAAGCCCTTGATGCTACTTATGACGAGATTGTGGAAGCGTTGAGACGGCATTTTAATTAAGCCGACAAGAAATCAGATCTTTGAGAGGTTTAGGTTCCATAAGCGGAACCAGAGACAAGGGGAAAGCATTGCTGATTTTGTGGCAAGCTTGAAAGCCCTTTCTAATACCTGTAATTTCAAACAGGAAGTGCTAGAAGAGACCCTTCTAGATCGTTTCATTTTGGGTGTGTCCAGTAATGAAATTCAAAATTGCTTGCTGAATGAAGCTGGCCTGACATGGCAAAAGGCCATGGATCTAGCTACTGCTAAAGAAACCACACTGAGAGAAACAGTGGGGTTGAGGCAACCAAATTCAATTCTAAATGTAGGTCAGATCAGAGTTGAGCAAACTGCGTACAAGCCTCAGGGCAAGACTCAGGCACAAGCTAGCCCCAAATCAGCATGCAGCGGCTGTGGTGGTTTGCACTGGCGTAGAGATTGCCCCTATAAAGACAGTAATTGTCATGGCTGTGGTCAAAAAGGTCATCTAAAAAAATGTTGTTTCAAACTAACAAAAGGGCAGAAATCTGATAAAGGCAACAAAAATAATTTTGTGCATGCTATGCATGAAAAAAGGGGGAAGGAAAACCACCCTAACCCTAATGGAACTAGCAACGGAACCAGTGCAGACTATCCAGCTCCCAATCAAGTATGCTATGGGGAAATATTTTCTTTAGCCGAGGAAATGAAACCCCCAATAAAAATAAAATTGTTACTAAATGGTGTGCCGTTAGAGATGGAGGTAGATACAGGTGCTGCCAGGTCTATCCTTTCAATGGCCACCTACTCAAAAATACCAGCTAAGTCAAGGCCCGAGCTGAGACCTTCTGATGTTAAGCTTAGGACCTATGGGGGAACCCCACTAGTGATTTGTGGGGAGATTAGGGCTAACATCCAGCGTGAATCTAGTGGTATGGTTCCTCAGCTAGCAACTTTTGTGGTTGTAGACAGGGAGGGGCCAGCCTTGCTGGGTAGGGACCTGATTGATTTCCTTGGGCTAACTATAGTATCAAATAATGTCAACAAATTGACTACCTGCCCTGAAGAGTTAGCAAATAAATTCCCCGACCATTTTCAACCAGGTCTAGGTTGCTTTAAGGGAAGGAATTTCAAAATAGAAGTGGACCCAGCCGTACCACCAAAGTTTTGTAAGGCCAGGAATGTGCCTTACACACTTAGACCTAAGGTGGAGGCAGAACTTGATAGACTGGTGCAGGAAGGTATCCTCACCCCTGTACAGTACTCAAGATGGGCAGCGGCTATCGTCCCTGTGCTCAAGGCTGATCAAAGCATCCGCATCTGTGGGGACTACAAATTAACAGTCAACAGAGCCACTAGGCTTGATACCTACCCCATACCCAGAGTGGAAGATTTATTTAGCGGGTTAGCCGGAGGAGTTATATACTCCAAGCTAGACATGTCTCAGGCGTACGCCCAACTTCCGTTGGATGATGAATCCAAGGAGCTCACCGTGATCAACACCCATAGAGGTCTGTTCGCTTATAATAGGCTAAGCTTTGGCATAGCCTCGGCACCTGGAATATTTCAGCGTGCCATGGAAGGACTATTGCAGGGCCTCCCATGAGTGTTCTGCTACCTGGATGACGTCCTGGTGAGTGCCACTAATGAGCAAGAGCACAACAAGCGTCTCCATAAAGTCTTATCTAAACTACAGGAGGCAGGGCTAAAACTGAAAATGGATAAATGCCAAATTGGAGTGCCGCAGGTATCCTACCTTGGATACCAAATCGACAAGGATGGATTGCACCCCACTGCAGAGAAGGTAGCAGCAATCCAGAATGCACCAGCTCCTACTAATGTAACTCAACTGAGAGCCTACCTTGGGCTGCTAAATTTCTATATGAAATTTCTAAAATCATCTGCAACTATGCTGGAGCCCCTAAATACCTTACTGAGAGACAAAACCCCTTGGAAATGGGATGCAAGTCAGGAGAGAGCTTTCCAGAAATCTAAACAAGCCCTCCTGGACTCTCAGACTCTAGTCCACTTTGACCCTCAGAAACCCATAGTGGTAGTGGCTGACAGTAGTGCGTATGGTGTGGGAGCGGTGCTGTGTCACCTTATTGATGGAATTGAACGCCCCGCCTATTTTGCCTCCCGAACTCTAACAGCAACAGAACGCAACTACTCCCAAACTGAGAAAGAAGCCCTAGCTATGGTGTTCGCACTTCTAAAATTTCATTGCTACCTGTGGGGACAGGATTTCACTGTGGTCACGGACCACAAACCTTTGTTAGGACTATTTGATCCGGGTAGAAGCATTCCTCCGATGGCATCCGGGCGCATTCAAAGGTGGGCTTTACTACTGCAGTCCTACAAGTTCACCTTGCGCCACCGGTCTGGCGTGCTGTTGGGCACGGCTGATGCTCTCAGTCGTCTACCTTTGACAACTCCCGAGGAAGCCACACCTATTCCTGCGGAATGGACGTCCTTAGTAAACTTCCTCGAGTCAGCTCCAGTCACCAGCACCCACATCCGCGACGGCACCCTAAGGGACCCAGTACTTTCAAAGGTATACAAATACTGCCAAGTAGGCTGGCCTTCGACGGTAATTGGTGACCCTGATCTCGCTCCGTATACTAGGAGGCGAGACGAATTGTCCACACAAAATGGCTGCGTGCTCTGGGGAGCAAGAATTATTGTACCCCAAGCTCTCAGACAAGCCATTGTGGACGAACTTCACTCAGGCCATGCTGGATCATCCAGGATGAAGGAGTTAGCTCGCAGCTATGTATGGTGGCCGCTGCTGGACAAAGATCTAGAAGAAACGACTAAGTCATGCAGCGAGTGCCTGAGCACTCGAGCTGCACCAACGAAAGCTGAACTCCATCCGTGGGAATGGCATGCGAAGCCTTGGCATCGCATACACATTGACTACGCGGGCCCAATGGATGGAAAATACTATCTAGTGATCGTGGATGCACACTCTAAGTGGGTTGAAATTTTTCCCACATCTACTACAACCCCTTTATTCGCTTGATAATAAATACATCTATAGTCACAAACAAGTTTCCCGATCAATGGAAACTATCCATAATTAAGCCATTACATAAATCTGGTGATATCGACATAGCGTCAAACTACAGACCAATCAGTCTCCTGCCTGTTATGTCCAAAATATTAGAAAAAGTAATAACAAACCAGCTCTCGTCTTACATAGACGAGTCACATCTACTGCATCGCAATCAATATGCTTACAGGAGGAATTCCAGTACTCAGGACGCCCTGTTAAACATAACAGAAAAAATTTACAATGATATTGACCAAAAAAAAATAACTCTCTTACTATTGCTTGATCTCTCCAAAGCTTTCGACAGTGTTGAGCATAAGAAACTTCTACAAAAAATTTCAAACCTCAGAATAGACACTCAGTGGTTTGAAAGCTACCTACGAAACCGCTCTCATGCAGTGTGCTTGAATAACAAAATGTCATCATTCATACCAAATAATTTTGGCGTTCCTCAAGGTTCAATCATCGGCCCACTCCTATTTTCAATTTTCATCAACGATTTCCCCACCATGCCGGGAAACACAAAAATCTCAATGTATGCTGATGACGTACAAATTGCCATGACAAGCTCAAAAGCGGATTTAACAGAAACACAAGCCAACGCTGAAAACCTTCTGAGAAATCTGAAATTGTGGTATGACCATAATGGCCTCAAACTTAACGCAAGTAAAACGCAATGCATTATTTTTGGATCACAGAATGCGACTGAAAATTTACCACCATTCAAGCTAACATTTGGAGACGATACAATTAAACCAGTCGATAAGGTTAAAAATCTGGGTGTTTGGTTTGACAAAAATATGACTTTCAATTCACACGTCGAAACAATGTGCAACAAAATTAACGGAACCTTAATGTTCTTTCATCATATAAAGAACACACTTGACGAAAAATCTAGATTATTAGTGATTCAGTCTTTAGTTTTATCGCGTCTGGACTACTGCAGTCTTGTGTGGGGAGACTTACCTAAATGTCGTCAGGAAGAGTTGCAAAAATGTGTAAACTTCGCCGCCAAAGTGGTATGCAAAGGAAATTTCAATAAATACGATCATGTCACCCCTCTTTTAAGAAAACTCGACTGGATCCCAATACCGAACAGATTCATGATCCAGAAAGCTCGGCGAGTATTCTCCTCTCTGTACCTCCCCCAAAGTAATGCAGAGGTGGTAAAATTTTTTCCATCTAATATCCCAAACGAAAGACCAAACCGGAGGAACGATGTTTTAGTCAGTTACCGTTCATCTAACGTGGGGCAAAAAGCTCTCTCAGTTTCTGGAGCTTTTTTGTGGAACAAGCTTCCCCAGCATATCAAAAACTCTAAAACTGGAAAAGAATTTAGAGTAAATGTGTCACGTCATTTTGCATCTCTGTCATAGGGCCTGCAGCATCTCGGTGTGAACTTCCCATCTATCAGAAATTTTAATTTTTCCTGAAATTTCTGTTAGAAATTTAGAAACTATTTCATTTTACGTTTGCTAAGCGATTCGTATATTCATCTTCATCTTACTTATTTCTGTCGACAACAATGAGCACCACAGGACAGTTCAGTGCAGCAGAACGAACGTTCTTTCCATAATTAGGAGTATTTCCTCATCTTTATTTTGTTATTTCTTTCTCTTTTCTGTATTAATATTTAACGTCCGTATGACAAATATACCATGAAATACATTTTGTGTGTACACCAATAAACAGGTTTATAGATGTGAGGGTTGTGCAAAGTTTATAATGAATTAAATTTTTGGCTAACGTTGTCTCGCTATTTCAAAATCATTCTCGAAGATGTTTTCAATCGATTTTCGGCTGAGCGGGGGGGAAAGGGGTAATTTAAGCATTGCATTTAGTCTTTTTATTTTTTCCGTGCGTTCAGCGCACACTAGCACTGAACTTTCAAATCGGAAAAAACTCTAAATTTCTGTAATTTAAATTATCATTTTGGATCAAGGCCTAATCTTCCTATATGTGCCAATTTTGTGAATATTCTCCACTCAGATGTGATATCCGGCCACAATGTTACTCCATTATATCCCACGTACACATGTCCGTATAATGCTGAAGATTTGTGTTGCTTCTTGACTATAACCTGATTTTTCTTAAAAATTTTCTGTGAAGAAATTAAAAACAGCTCATCAGCTCATTTTTAGGTTTTTCAAAGTCTTCTCTTCGTTTTATTTGTATTTTTTTTTAAGCGAAAAATTTCTTAGGATTACAGTGAGCTCAGCTGTCATTTTCTGTGTAGTAGATGGTAGGTTGCTTCTATCTTTTATCTTATATATGTATTTTTTTCTAATATTTTATTTTCAATAAGTATATATATTAATATGTGTGTGTACGTGTGTAGGTATATATATGTATCTACATAAATAGATATACATGTTTCTATTTCATTTCTTTACGCAGAAACCATTCGGTTAATAAATTTTATTGCAATAGCGAAATGATTCAAAAATAGATCTATTGTGCCGCCCTCAAGTGTTGGCGGCTGAAGGGTTGAACAAAGAGACGAGAAGACTTTTAAACGTGTACTTGGCGTAGAAGGACAGTAGAACCAAATGCGCCCCAAGGGGGCTCCGCACTACCTTATATACTCAATATTTGCTGAGGTCAGCATACGCACTGCGGTACCCGCATAGGGCGTCGACCTAAACACGTACGTACAGATGCACAGAGGGAGTACGCACTTGTGACGGCATACACCTCCCCCCATGCCCTGGTTATTTACCAATATAAGAATCAATCAATTGAAGTTATAAGAATCGTAACTTACAATTTTAACACAGGAAGCTAAAAACATCCTCGGTAAAATATCTCCAATTGAAAAGTA
Organism: Morinoia aosen; assembly: GCA_030386875.1. Classification (NCBI taxonomy): domain Eukaryota; kingdom Metazoa; phylum Arthropoda; class Malacostraca; order Amphipoda; family Talitridae; genus Morinoia; species Morinoia aosen. Next base: position 59,909,175 of record CM059561.1, on the reverse strand, counting down.
CTGTGTAGCAAAACAACTATCATTTTAGGAAAAGAAACAACGCATCGAATTAAAATTGACTGGACATTGTAAAAATGAAATCATTCACACCCCCACCACCAAGAAAACGGAAAAGCCGCTGCTCAAATACACATTATGAACGCAAAAACTGTTAATAACAGAATACACGTCCCGAAACATAGTCGTGAATAACGCAACACAAAAAAATCCGTTAACTAAAAACTATAATCGGCATCCAAAAACGGTAAAAGAAAACTCCACGGTTTTCGGAACCAGGATTCAACTAACTTTTCAGTGTAGGAACACGTCAGCAACATATCGAAAATAAACGCTAAAAAACAACGTTGAACATGAAAAAATAAACCTTCCAAGAAATATTCGTTAAGTATTAAGGTAATGAGGCAATATTTATTCAAAAAAAATTATCGTTTCGTACGCAGAAGAAGGTTCTAAACAAATGGGAATCGTTACACATAAAAATTAAACGCCGCATGAATGTGCTACGGACAACTTCGTTGACAACCATAGAGTTTGGTTATTATGAAAACAATATCACTTGTAGAAAAAAAATATATACACGCATGGAAATTTGTATTGAAATTCCTATCCAAATAAAATATCATCATTGTCGTAGAAAGAAATTTAATTTAACGAAATTGAAAGAATACATACAGTATACTTGAACATCGTAAATTCTTGAACGTCGATCCGAACAAGAGAAAAAATCAATACCAAACTCATCAATTTAGAAAAATAACTGACTATCTTAAGACTAATTCCTGAGTATGTGTTAAAAGTAAATAATACTACATCCGTTTACAATGCATGAGAGCTAATAGCGCCTAATTGGCGACACGTAAAAATTGAAATTCCGCACATGCTTCACTGACACCTAAACTTCGCTATTTGCTTGCAGGTGACGCAGCGGTTGGTCGGCATTGCTCGACCTGAGCTGCTGGCGTCGGAGTAACGCATCCTCGGCGCGAAGCGATCCGCCAATAAATTAATTTCACGACGAAGATAGAAGAAGGAAACTCCTAATCCCAAAGTTAAAGGAAAGAGAACAAGAATACCTAAATCAGCTACCCTATCTGGGAGGATGTCGACGAGTGCATTCGCCTTCACCCAATCGTTGGACACCCTTCCCTGATGTTGCTCCAGGGCATTTGTTAGTGCCTCCACCGACACATGGGTCATCCTATTTCCCATCGTGGAAGACAGGAACGGTAGCGTGCTCGGTCTGAAATTGAAACAAATACAGTCCAATTAGCATGGCCACACAATTTAAAAAATTTAATCAGTTATTATTACGTCAAATTTATGAAAGAAACCAACGGTCACAGATGGTCACAGCTGCAAGGAAAAGAACGAACAGCATATCTGCACGCTGCAGATCCCACACGGTCTCGACAGCTGCACACCTAATTGCAAAACAAATCGGGCGACGGCACTCCAAAACAACTCGGGAGCCAGCCACCGCTCTCACAGCAATGAGTTGCTGTGTTTGTAAACACATGGAGGTTATTGAACCGTGCAGGGCTTTCGAGCAGGTGCAAACCTTGGTTGTGAAATGAAATGCGTACATTCTCAATCACGGACGGAAAAAAAACTACGATACATCAAGACTAAAAATTAAGTAAATACATGTGGTTAAATAACGAGAATTCCAATTAAAATGATATTTAAAATTAACATCGAAACAAGAATCACACAATAGTATTATGTGAACATAGTAACATAGTCAGTCGTAAGTCGCATAGTTTTCATTCAACACTTTTTACGTAAAGGTAGTACATGATTTTTATTACTCCTGAATGTTTTATTACCAATTTTGATTTCTACGTAATTTCGGTTAATTTTTGTGATAATTCCCGGCCCATTCCAGGCCAGATCAAGCTTATGCTTCCGCAAATGATTTCGCAATAATGCTCTGTCGTTGAGTTCAAAATTTATATTTTTTCGACGAAGGTTTCGGTACATCGTTCTTTCACTGGTGTTATTAATTATCACAGCTCTAACGTTTTCAACAATGCGGGCAGCTTCTTGAGCTCGAAATTTTATTATATCCACGTTCGTGTCGTGACTGTAATTAGGTTCGAAAGTTACGGCGCTAAAGCTCGGACACGTATCGCGATTGAAAACAATGAACGAGGGTGTATCCCCCAATGTGGTATTTAAACTATTGTTTATCGCGTTCTCTGTGCTGTTGAGACACTGATCCCATTCGGTATGCGCTAAAAAGTTAATATATAATTTTAATAAATTTGTAATCTTGTGATTATTTCGTTCAACAATAGCGTTACTGTGAGGACTCCAAGGGAGGACTTCTTTTTTCGCAATACAATGAATTTGGGAGAATTTTTTAACTGCCGCAGATTTAAATTCAAGAGTTTGGTCACTTAGAAGTGTTTTAGGATAGCCAAAGGTTGAGAAGCAGCTGTCTAGACAAGAGACAACTGTATCTGCTAATCGATCTGCCGTCGCGTAGAGCTTACAGTAACGCGAGAATAAGTCAATGATGATTAGAATGTATTTATTCTGTTGACCTGTGATAGGGAGAGGGCCAAGAAAATCCATTGAAACTACCTCGAAAGGTTCTTTAGCAATAGGTGCATCCAATATCTTAATAGGTACAGTGCTACTAGCTTTAAGAATTTTACAAACATCACACATTTTGACAAATTTACGTATGATACTCTTCTCTAATAAATGAAAATAACGCAACTTAAATTTAAACAATGTATGCGTCGCATCAGTATGATACAAGGAGTGTATACTAAGCACCGCCTTGTTCATTAGCGATGTCGGTATAACCGAAGTGAGAATAGTACTTTCCCTAGAGTCTATTTGTCGTCGTCTATAAAGTATGTCGTTCAGAATTAGATATTTTTGTAAGTCAGGGATCGTAGATTTACTACTATTTAGTAATGCGTCTTTCACCTCAGAACAGAAAGGGTCTAGCTGTTGCTCAGTTCGAAATTCGTCTAAAGTCCATGATACGTCTTTTAACTGAGGAACGTAGTCAGTCAGTCGGGGTTTTGCAGTCGCCTCTGGCGCCACTTGATTAGAGTGCGTCGCGTCTGTTTCGTCTACGTCGGCGGTCAGCGCACCACGGCGTGTAGTTACTGCGAAGGCGTCAACCTCATCGAACTCTGAGCATTCTTCAAGATCAGAAATAGTTAAATGCTCGGGCAATCTACTTAGACAATCTGCAATTAGATTTTGTTTCCCGGGGAAATATTTTACTACCGGTTCGAAAGATTGAACTGTTAGACACCATCTAGCCATAGCTGAGTCTTCAGGAAGCTTTTTGAAAAATAAAGGTTGTAGCGGGTTATGATCTGTGTACAAGAAAATTGGATAACCAAGAATGAGATATTTAAATGCTTTCAATGCGCTCACGATGGCGAAGAACTCTTTTTTCGTCGTTGAATAGCGCTTTTGTGTTGAGTTTAAACTTTTACTGTAGTAAGCAATAGCCTTCATAGATTTATTTGTGTCGTGACCCTCTTTATTTTGTCTCGCTGAGGTCACGGTCTTCATTTTCTTCTGCCGTCATTCTTTGTTGCGATGCATGATATTTTTCATGTGATATTATTAGTCGTGACATTAAGATTACTCGTCACATTTCTTTTATTTTCTACTTGTTAATATCGAGGTAGCTGCCACCAACTCAGAGTAAGTCTGAGTAAATATTTAATTCAATCTTCGGTAAGCGTAACGAGCGGCTTAAAGCCATAAATTAATCGTGCATTCTAGCCGTGTTTCCTGGCTTCAAACATTATCTTTCTTTCCAAATCAATCTATCTCATCTCTTCCTATCTATTTGAAGGATATGGAGAACACAAGGACATTAAAGAAATTCGCTATTGGACAAGAGAAATTATTGATACATTAATCATCGAAATTACGCATTAATTGAATAAATGTGACTTCCGCACTCGCAATCCTAACATACTTAGAAGCTTGAGCGGGGACTCGGATCGACATAATATCAGAGAGGGACTTAACTGAGATTTGGAGATCAGGGCTCGCAGTTTGAATGTCGCCTGGCTGGCGCGCTGGAGCAAGGCCGCCATGTTTTGTTAAGGGCAGAGAGACCAGGTTGATGGCTCCGACAGTTAGCAGTCTAGATTGGCAATCTCTAATTTACGTTAAATTGGCACTGCGGTTGAGTATTCTTGAAGTAAATCACTTTCGAGCGAATGAGGGCACAGATGTTCTAGGATGACTTGAAATAGTGGATTTAAGAGGCAAGCCTCGACCCATCTGGGCCGGGGTTGATAATTTTAGCTCGTACGTGACCGTTCTCGTTCGTCTTCCTCGCCCGACTGACGCTCTCTCCCTCTGAGTCCCTCGGCCTCAGGCAACCCGCCTCTGGCGTCACCTTGAGGTGCCAACTTTGAATAACATCCTAACAAGGTTACCAATAAGAACGTGATATATCCCTACTATCGAATAGAAAACATACATCATTAACCTTACCCTCATTACTATATAAAAATCCCCACAAACAATGTTATACATATTAATTAAAGCAAATGAAGACATCCGTTGAGGTTCTTGGCATCTTCGGTTGACATGGTTGTTCGTTACGAGTTACGGCGACGTCCGATCGTTCCTGAAGAGTCGATCGTTCTAGAATTCAACGATGTGATGCTTTCTCGCAGAAATCAGGCTTAATATTCGGTCTTTTTGAATCATTTATGAATAAGTCGTTGGCCGGACGACTATTCAGATCCTTAGCGATGTTCCGTACACAGTTATGCGGAGAAGCATAACAGAATCCCCCGTGGCCGAACAAATCACAAGCTCCCGCTTGTGCTTGAAGGGCTTATCTTCGACGTTGCTCACACGTGCAGCCGACGCCTTTAATGCGCGGATCATGGGAAGAGTCAAGATGCGTACAACTAGAGTTTGCTCTTCTGGCGAGCGCTGATTTAGAGTCGTCAAATAAAGGAGTCATTATAGTTGTCCTATGGGCAGAACCGTGTCCTATAAATGACACCGACTTCTCCCTCCGTTGCGTGGATCACTGCAGTAATCCTTGAGAGTGAAAACCCTCGGAAGTGTAGCGAACACTTCCAAATACACCCAAGTCGTATAGTCCTGGGCTGCATAACTTGCTCCACCACTTTGCAGAAGTCTTATAGAGATCTCCGAAATATATTCCGTGTGTCGTCGATCGAAGTGGACTACTATCTCGTGGAGTTCATCATCTTTTTGGGGTTGCGTAGGATTCGCTGCCTTTATGCTGAGATCTTTGAGTTGATACGTTGATTTTCATCTGGGCCTCCGTATTATTTTCATCGTCGTTGATTACATCAGAAGCCGTCGTCGTCGAATCCATCCGAAGTCCGAAGTCGTGATTGAAATCCCTATGTTGAGCTGTCCTTTAAATTTTAAATGCCCGTCGTTTTCTATTCACCGTGCCTCAGTAGAAAATTAGCCGCGGTCGTCGACCCAGTCCGCTGATAAGAAGTTTTCTTCGCGTACTCGTTTTCTACGAGTCGGCGTGCGAGCTCTGTTCTGCCGCTGCGTGTCGCGCTTCAAGCGTCGAGGTAGATGGTGGGGTAGGGAGCAGGGGCGCAGCGCATGCGTGGCCAACCCGTAGTAGTGATGCCGTCCGAGCAGGGCGACCGTGATGCGTCTGTGGTGGAGTCTCTCACCACTCTTGATGACTGGCGAGTGATGGTGTGCCGGCGCAAGCGTTCAACCGCGCTCAGCTGATGTCATCCACCATTCCTGAAAGGTCAATCCCATTAAGTGTTTGTTCTGATGTTCTTCTTTAATTTTTCCCAAGTCTCCCTCTTACATCACATCAACCAAGTCTCCCCCCGCAAACTCCCAAGTATTTACAAAAAGACTTAAGCATCCTACGTTTGAGTTTTACGTTATTATAAGCAAATTACGAATAGAACATAAGGTTCAAAAATTATTTAAGTATAGATCGCAAAATTTAAAACTAATTACATCCTACGAGTACACACGCATTTATGGAATTATCGAAATACATGAAAGTGAAATAAAATTGAACTATTTTCCCCACACAGAAATATTAATTAAAAAAATTATACATATTATTTAAATTCGATCAACTCGACACAATGAAGTTCATAGTTATGCTCAGGACCAGTAGAACGTTTGAGCAAACATATTAATATGAGATCGTCGTGACTGAATTCTTTCGTTAGAAATAAATCCTGGCTGTATCAAATTTTTCTTTGAAATCACGAATTGAATTTATTTCACTATTCAGATACGTTGTTGTGTTTTCCTAGTAGTTCGCGCATCATATATACTACGTTTCAGTGACAGTAAGAGTCCCCATGTGAGGTATTCGCAGGTTATTAATTATTTTAAGAGTAATAGTAAATCTAATTCTTTAGATTATACGCCAAAATGAGATTGTTCCGAAGAATCGTGATTAAATTTTGAAACCTTAACTAATTAGTAACTCTAATAGCAGACGAATGTCTCCAGTTTACATTCATTCTCATTGGAATAATGTCGTTGGTAATTGGATTAGAATTCATTGTACGTAATACCCAGATAATTCATCAAGAACTCGCACATCATATTGGAAAAAGATTAAATTAATTATACGTTGACTTTAAATTGTAATAGCAATTCCTAGCATCCGTAGTAAATTCTCAGACAAATTTCGTGTAAGATCGTTAGTATTTACTGATTACATCGCTTAAATTTCCCGTAGCAATAATGAATTTAACTGAATTTTGTTCTCGCACGTTATCAAATTAAATTTTATTTGAAAGCGTAAAGTATTACATCTAAAATTTACCAATCCGTGGTTCGTGAGATTTTACATTCGTGCACCACGAAATTTTGTCCTCAAAGCTGTGGTGAGAGCCTGGCGGCTGCTCCCATGACGATAACAAAGGAGCTTTGATCGTGCTTGGATGCCAGCCTGAACACGGGTGTGGCTCGAGTGCCGAGAGTCCTATACTCCAGATATTGAAATAAAATTATCTATAAGCTGGTCTTGGTCACCATTATTTAAATTTTGAATATAAAATTCACATGATATTGACATAATTATGACGTGGTATCCGCAGTAATTTGTTTGATGAACGTCGAATTAGGAATTTTACACGCTGTAATGATGAAATAATTAAATTTTTACGTTCTCACATGTAATTAAATTTATTTTTCATTAGAAAAACGTAAACATTACATGTCTAAATCAAGAAATTCGTGGTTCCCAACATTTATCGTTCGTGTTATTGAAGTTACAGGACCATGGAAAGCTCTAGCGTGTGGCATTTGTGGCAGTTCGTACGCAGGTACGTGGGCTTTGTTTATAGTCTCACATTCCATTGGCGAGGGCGTGAGCTGCCGCGGCAAAGCCGGCTCACTCAAGGATTGAGGAATGTTCGATCCTAACATACGTCCGCAACATATGGCATGTTGTCACATCATAGTTTTAACGTTGGATAGTACAGAAAATGTTGCATATTGTAATTGAAATTAATTTATGAAGGGAAACATTGAACATCCGTACACACTATAAGTCTATCGACAACATTGAAATATGAAACATTAATACAACATTCATTCATCGTTCCTGACGACATTCTGCAAATAAGTATTCATTAGGAAGAGAGAGACGAGATGATTCAGATAAAGAAATTATTTTTAGTCGGCCAAATATCAATTTTTAAATTTGAATGTTTGAATGCACGTATATATTTTTATTCGGAGGTGTGAGTTCGGTAGGCATGAGATTTTACAGTAACATTTACATTTAAAGCAAAACTCAAATCCCAACGCTCAGCCGCCATATGTCGTGACCCTCTTTATTTTGTCTCGCTGAGGTCACGGTCTTCATTTTCTTCTGCCGTCATTCTTTGTTGCGATGCATGATATTTTTCATGTGGTATTATTAGTCGTGACATTAAGATTACTCGTCACATTTCTTTTATTTTCTACTTGTTAATATCGAGGTAGCTGCCACCAACTCAGAGTAAGTCTGAGTAAATATTTAATTCAATCTTCGGTAAGCGTAACGAGCGGCTTAAAGCCATAAATTAATCGTGCATTCTAGCCGTGTTTCCTGGCTTCAAACATTATCTTTCTTTCCAAATCAATCTATCTCATCTCTTCCTATCTATTTGAAGGATATGGAGAACACAAGGACATTAAAGAAATTCGCTATTGGACAAGAGAAATTATTGATACATTAATCATCGAAATTACGCATTAATTGAATAAATGTGACTTCCGCACTCGCAATCCTAACATACTTAGAAGCTTGAGCGGGGACTCGGATCGACATAATATCAGAGAGGGACTTAACTGAGATTTGGAGATCAGGGCTCGCAGTTTGAATGTCGCCTGGCTGGCGCGCTGGAGCAAGGCCGCCATGTTTTGTTAAGGGCAGAGAGACCAGGTTGATGGCTCCGACAGTTAGCAGTCTAGATTGGCAATCTCTAATTTACGTTAAATTGGCACTGCGGTTGAGTATTCTTGAAGTAAATCACTTTCGAGCGAATGAGGGCACAGATGTTCTAGGATGACTTGAAATAGTGGATTTAAGAGGCAAGCCTCGACCCATCTGGGCCGGGGTTGATAATTTTAGCTCGTACGTGACCGTTCTCGTTCGTCTTCCTCGCCCGACTGACGCTCTCTCCCTCTGAGTCCCTCGGCCTCAGGCAACCCGCCTCTGGCGTCACCTTGAGGTGCCAACTTTGAATAACATCCTAACAAGGTTACCAATAAGAACGTGATATATCCCTACTATCGAATAGAAAACATACATCATTAACCTTACCCTCATTACTATATAAAAATCCCCACAAACAATGTTATACATATTAATTAAAGCAAATGAAGACATCCGTTGAGGTTCTTGGCATCTTCGGTTGACATGGTTGTTCGTTACGAGTTACGGCGACGTCCGATCGTTCCTGAAGAGTCGATCGTTCTAGAATTCAACGATGTGATGCTTTCTCGCAGAAATCAGGCTTAATATTCGGTCTTTTTGAATCATTTATGAATAAGTCGTTGGCCGGACGACTATTCAGATCCTTAGCGATGTTCCGTACACAGTTATGCGGAGAAGCATAACATTTGAGTCATTATCGTGTTGCAAAAGTACCGCACCTATACCAAAATTAGAAGCATCAGTAAATACATGGAAGGGCTTAGTAAAATCAGGATGCCGTAAAACGGTATCTGATGTCAAAACAGATTTAATTTTCTCAAAAGCTTTCTGACATTCGGGCGTCCAGATAAATTCAACGTTTTTTCGTAATAACTGATAAAGTGGATATGAAATTGAGCCAAACATTGGGATATGCGTCCTAAAGTAGTTTGCTACACCTAAAAAACTTTGCAATTCCTTCACATTTCTTGGAATCGGAAATTTTTGAAGCTTCTCTGATTCTTTGCATCGAATTCCGTCTGCCGACACGATTTGTCCAAGATATTCAATTGAGCTTTTTAGAAAATGACATTTTTCAAGTTTAAGTGATAAATTTCCACCACGTAGCTTCTCAAAAACACTCTGTAAATCTTTCAGATGTTGGTTCATGGATTTGGAAAATACTAGTATATCATCAAGGAACACAAAACATAATTTACCGATGATATTTGTAAGAACAGAAGAAATGATTCTTTGGAAAACTGATGGACTCGAGGATAACCCGAATGGCAACCTCTTGAACTGAAATTTCTCGTAACCGATACTGAACGCGGTGAATTTACGGCATTTTTCCTCTAACTCGACCTGATGAAAGGCAGAGCGTAGGTCGAGGCTCGAAAAAATGCTATTACCCCCGAGGGCAAAAAGCAATTCGTCGATCCTCGGTATCGGGTAAGATTCCTTGATAATTATTTTATTTAGTTCGCGGAAGTCAATAACGGGGCGTATCTCGCCTGACTTCTTCTTCACAACGATTAAAGGGAAATTATATTCAGAGCTTGAAGGCTCGATAATTCCTTGATTCAACATCTGTTTATTTGCTTGCAACAATTCGTTTTGATACTTATGTGGAATTCGATATGGTTGGATGTTAAGTACTGGAGCATCAGGCTTTAATTTAATCTTATGTTTCATAATATTCGTAACGGCAATAGTTTCGCCTTCGAGAGTAAGTACGTCTCTAAAGTCGTTTAATAGATTTAACAGTAATGGTTTAGCTTCTTCATCATCACAATTCACATCGTTACTGGTCAGAAGGCGTCTCTCGTTACTACCTCCCTCCGGTACAACATCTTTCTGTGCATTAATTCCTACTTCATCAACACGAAGATCGTTACAACAATGCCTCGATTCTACAGATACCACCCCAACGTCTTTACCAGAGATGGCATTGAAACTTCCACCATTAACACTGTCGACTTCGGGTAGATCCGCATTACCGTGGGCATCGCACAAATTTGCATCTCGCACAGCTTCGTGCACGGTAGACATGTAAATCTCGTGTTCAATTTCCATGTCGTCAATTTCTTCAATCGTACTTAACATCGTATTGTCGCTTATATATACCACGTCCTCCGAGACGTTCAGAAGCATTACAGGGACAAAACCATTTGACTTGATATCCACAACTGATTCGGCGACATAAATACCATTCGCGAGAATTGTTTTATTCATAATATACCTTCCGGGCTTAGCCTTTTTGACATACCCATTAATAACACGTAAACAATTCCTTGGCATTTCCACTGCTCCACAATGAACAACTATTTCTCGTCTTTTACTATTTTTTAAACTTCTCGCATGTTCCTTAGTTTCTCTTATTTTCTTCGCATGCTGTTTATTTTTTACTTTCCCATTTTTTCCTCGCCCTGCCGTTGGGCCTGGGGTACCCCTCTCTTCTGCAGTATTTATCTCTAGGCCATTTTTATCGCCACTTTCTTGGCTCGCAATTTTTTATTCCCTCTGCTTCAGCAGATAATTCCTTATTTTCCTCCTATTGGCAAGCATGTCAGCCATTAGACATTCTGGATTACTTATAGTATTGAAAAATATCTCTTTCCTATTTTGCTCGTTCAATTCCTGCACATCATGAAACGGTACTTTTACGCCGTCGAGAACGATGAATCCTTCTTTAAAATTAATCACTGCATCTTGTAGAATATCCCTACCGAGGATTACATCATATTTAAATTCGCCATCCTTCAAAATCAAAGCGCTAGTATTGATTTCTTTATTATTAGGCAGCGTAATACAAAGATCAAGTTCGCCTGATACCTGGCTTTTAGAATTTACACCCCTGATACTCAAGGCACTAGGCTTAATTCGCTCGTTTATGCCTTTTAAATTCCGGTAACTCACCAGACACCGGTCACTACCGCTGTCGATGAGAGCGCTCATCAATTTGTTATCATTACGTAATATAATTGTAGGCTTCTTAGAACGCCGTAATGAAAATAAACCGTCGCTTTCCTTCCTTAAACGACCTTCCTTCATAATCGTCGCTGACAAACAAACTTCTACAGGTAGTTCAGAATTTGCACCTACATCAAGTTCTTGTTCACCTAGTAATTCGAACTTATTTTTACACAGGAATAGCGGATCCACCTCTTCCGTCGACTTATTATTAGTATCTGGTTTCAACGCCACATCATTGGTAACGGGGATTGTAGCTGTATCCTCGGGCACTGGCAACTCCCTCTCTACACCAAGACTCTTTGAATTTTCTGATTTTTCTCCATCTACTCTAAAAAATCTTCACCCTCGCAAGATGCAGCGTAGTACGCTTCACCTCGTCCTCTACCACGACCACGCGAACGACATTCACGTGCAAAATGGCCCGTCTTGCCACAATTGTAGCAAGCATGACCGCGGAAATTTGATTTGCTTTGGCCTCTCTTAGTCGTGCACATACTTTGAACATGACCTGCGGTATTGCACAGTGAACAAAACGATTTAGATTTATCTTTACTAGTCTGTTGTGGGTTTACCACCTGAGCTTCGTTGCACTCCAAAGAACCTAAAGGTCGATCTCCAAAATATGAATATTGTCTGCCCCTTTGAAATCTAGCAGGTCTCCAATTGCTTCTGAAAAATGGCCTCCGACCATGAAAACGTCGGTTGTTGTTTTGTGATGCATAGTAAGCCTCGGGAAACGAGTCCTTCTCGTCCCACTCACTCTCTTCAGGTACAACCGCAAGGTAAGTCTCTCTGGTTTGATACGTGGACTGGGTATTGTTTTTGCGCGCAAGTATTTCTCTACCCTCAGGATTATTACGTACAGCGGAAACGAGACGAGCTAACAATTCTTCAGAGGTATTGAACGGCCTCGAGAAGATTTTTTTACAAAAGTTCTCCTCTAAAAGAGGTCCGAGAACTGCTATAGCTAGACTAAAAACTACTAAGTCACCAGAGAATTTTTTTAAATCGTTTGCGTTCGTACTAGCAATTACAAATGGATGTCTTTGTAATGCTACTTCTGTACTATTTAGAATGTGATCACTCAAATTTCTTATTTTCGATATTGCCATAACCAATTGGGCTGCCAGCCCTTCATTACGTAACAACCGTAACTGATTTAAATTGCACGCTAAGGCATGAACTGAACGCTCCCCCTTAGACACGTAGATATCATCTAAAATTTCGATAACCTGATCGAAGGAATAGTGAACATCAGGGTTTACTAATTTCGTGACTACTCCATTAAAATCGCCAACACTTTTGTGTGCGCTACGCACAAGTAACTCTTTTTTGACGTCATCGGAATTTAGGTCGGGTAACAAGCACATATAGGATTTTAGATTTGCAACATGTGTCCGAAAAGTCTTTGTTTCACAAAAGATTGGGTCACTGAGACGCTGTCGGCCTCGAAACAACGGAAGCTCTGCACTGGACAGTATAGTACTACCCCTTTGTATAGTTGTGGTTACACCACCACCCGTCATCGGTCCACTAGAGGACGTCATTGTTGTCACACTTGGCGTACTGAACGTCACAGTTTGGGTACTAACAGTAGTCGTTACTACCGTCGTGGTCTGTGGTCCAGACATAAACACACTTGTTGGAGTATGTGCGCACGTACCAGGTAACGTACCACTAGATGCCGGAACAGAAACCCTACCGCTACCTATCGTCGTTGCCGTCGAACGAATAAATTCAGGTTCGGAATCAGAATCTCCCATAATGAATCACAGTTACTAACCAATTTCTCTCACAACGCTAAAAACGTAACTCACAATTATAATAATCCCAGAGCTCAACGCAAAAATCCTACGCCACAAAAAAAATAACACCGCAGAACCCTAAAAATCTGACCTCTCAAAAAAATAATCACATAACAGAACGCTAAAAACTCACGTTACTGAAATGGATGAGCACACCGTTAAGTTTTCATTAATAATTACTAAAATATCCGTACTGAAAACTGTTTCTGCGACTTTCAAACGAACCTAATCCAATTACTAAACAGGGAAACTCTTTACACGAATTCAATGGTATCTATCCCAACAATATTTTAAACTACACGAAGCAACAAAAATAAAAATCGACGATGTCACAGAAATTATCTAATTATCCCATACAATAATATTATAGTTTACAGAATACTCAACTTGGAATCAGCAAACGGCAGGCAGAGCAGCCACGGCCAGTCAGGCGTCTCGGCCGATCTCAAGGACGAACTGCCCAGCGATGGCAGAACAGGTGCGACCAGCTGTTTGAAGGTCGTCCGCGTGCCACAACCTCAGCACAGGCAGGCGACGAGATCCAAGGTCGTACACGCAGCGCTGGCACACAGCGGACTAGCAATGGTAGCAAGCACGTCTTGGTAGTGTTCACGTATGATCACGGTTCCACACTGCGCGTAATCGCACAGCTCACTGTTTATGTATACGTACTAATTACGTTAACACAGCTTCTGTAGAATTTGAAACAACACTGTTCGGTATGTAATTTCCTATCACATACACAGTACACAATTGTTCTCGTAGAAACAGAACACTGCAACAGTTCGTAGAATTGTTCTGAACTCAGCTACTTATGCATACAACTGTCAAACGACCACGTCACTATTTCCGATGGAAATTTACGCACAATTTCATGACGCAATGGTCACCATCCTTTTCCAGATCAACACGAGCTGTGTAAGGTACTCCCACAGGCACGTTTAGTTCTAAAGCATAAGGAGAATTCGTCAGAGTTTCTTCAGGGATACGCTTAACGACGAACCGAAACACGTTCTTATATACTTGCGGTGCTTCTTCAATTTCTCTTCCCGTTGCTGTAGATTTCTCCATAGTAGTATTGTCGATATCACCAAAAATATTTTTCGGCCCACGAAGCGAAGCGTAGACCACCACACGTAGAATTTCCACGAAATTCCGTAGACACGTGATCCTCAAATATCACCGTCGAAAATCCAGACTTAATTCACGATATCTTCAATCACATAAGTCGTTGAATCCACATCACAGCACAAGGATCAATTAAAATTTCACTTCGTGGGAACGAACTTACTGCGCCACCAGATGTGCCGCCCTCAAGTGTTGGCGGCTGAAGGGTTGAACAAAGAGACGAGAAGACTTTTAAACGTGTACTTGGCGTAGAAGGACAGTAGAACTAAATGCGCCCCAAGGGGGCTCCGCACTACCTTATATACTCAATATTTGCTGAGGTCAGCATACGCACTGCGGTACCCGCATAGGGCGTCGACCTAAACACGTACGTACAGATGCACAGAAGGAGTACGCACTTGTGACGGCATACTATCACTTCCCCAGAGGGCGTTTCTGTGAATCGGATTAATGTCATATATAATTAATTAAATCAAGTGCAATTTGAGCATATGAATCGTAGTAAAATTATCTTTCTGTCCGTATGTTGTACAAGCTATGAATTTTGAAATTGAATATATGTTTGTTTACCCATTTCTATCAATATTTTGTAGATATTTGTCAATCATGAGTGGTAACCGGCTTACACTGTATCTCTATTTTATCCCATGTACCCATGTCCGCATGATGTGGTGAATATCGAGAAGATATGAAATAGGTTTTTGGTGGTGATAGGGCTTTGCATATTTTTAGGGCATATTTTTCATTTCTCATTCAACTACCCTTGACAGAGATAGACTATTGGCAAGCCTCGTGTGGTTTGTCTATTAGTACGCCTCGTATATTTTGTCTATTAATATGCCTCGTATGGTCTATCTATTTTGTATACCTCTGATAGCTTGTCTTTTAGTACACCTCGTATAGTTTGCCTATTATTATTATGCCTCGTATGGCTTATCTTTTTGTACACCTCGGATGGTTTGTCAATTAGTACTCCTAGTATAGAACTTTTGTTAGACTACTAGCAAACCACGAATGGTTTGTCTATTAGTACGCCTCGTATATTTTGTCAATTAGTATGCCTCGTATGGTCTATCTACTTGAACACCTCTGACAGTTTGTCTATTAGTACACCTCGTATAGTTTGTATATTATTATGCCTCGTATGGCTTATCTACTTGTACACCTCGGATGGTTTGTCAATTAGTACTCCTCGTATGGAACATTTGTTTTAGGATGCCCTATATTTAAGAAACTTTTAAAAGCCAATATGTTGGCATGTATTTCATGTGACAACTTGGAAAGAAACATTTTTTTTTTTTTAGCGAAACGATCTCGTGCCTGAAACACACTTTTGCGACATTTGGATTTCCAGTAACAATTGTTTCTGACAATGCAACGTGTTTCACATCGGCTGAATTCCAAGAATTTGTGAAGGCATGTGGTATACGACATATTACGAGCGCACCCTACCACCCTTCAACTAATGGACTGGCAGAGCGCATGGTACAAACTTTCAAGAAGAATATACGAAAGTCAACGGAACCCCTACGCCTAGCACTAGACAGGTTTCTGTTCAACTATCGGCTGACACCCCACACGACAACAGGTGTTACGCCCGCCGAACTGATGTTAGGCAGGAAAGTTCGCTCTCGTCTTGATCTGCTTTGGCCGTCAGAGGCAATCGCGTCCAAAGTTGCTCAACGCCAGGACGCTCAGAAAAGATACCACCCAGGGTCTCGCGCGGTTGACATTCCGCCGGAGTCACCTGTGATGGTCCGTCAATACACGCCGGGTTCCCCAAAATGGACCCCTGCTACCACCATTGAGAAAACAGGCCCGGTATCCTACAAGTGCCAACTGAAGGGGGGAGAGGTCGTTCGTCGACACCAGGACCAAGTTATTACCTGCTCGAACACCATCCCTGAACCCTTGGAACAACCTACGGAGGACACCGTTGTGTTTCCACAACCTGCTCAAAATTCATACCCACCACCTCCGACCAATGAACCTGACTCCGAAACACCTGATTACCCGATTCCCACCCAGGAGGCTAGGACGCACGAGCCTCCAAGTGCTAGCATCTCACGCAGGTCTACCCGGGCTCGGAAGCCTGTGGTGAGAATGGACCTTTAGGATTGACTATATTGAATAAGGGGACTGGGGATTCAGGGGGGGGGGGCTTCTAATTAAGGAGGGAGGGGTGTAATATAGCGAGTAGTGTGAGTTCTAGTTAGAGAGACCAAAAGTTGGCAACGCTCAAGAGAGCAACACTCGCAACTCAGTCTGCTAGTGGCCTCGGGTTCAACAACAAGTAAATGTTGACCGAGTGTGTATATAATTACCTACTGTGGTTGGTATCTAACTTCTTAATTTCTAAACTAATGTACTAATTCTATTCTACTATATTCTATATATTTCCCACCTATCTCCGCTCTACTCTCACTAGCCACAGGCTTAGGAATAGAGTATTTAAGTTAAGGTACCCAAGAGGTGAGTGAACTATTTACCTAAATTGATGTGTCATTGCATTTGTCTATTGATGTGTTATTTGTGTCTTGATGGTGTGTACTAATATTATATCTCCGTCTATGATCTATAACAGTTAGATTTTAACAGCTGGCAAGCTCTTTCACTACTGCCCTTGCTTTAAATATAAGAGCATGAAATTTACAAGAATTTTTGGTAATGACATAATTGTTATTCATATTGAAAACTACATGCGATTAAGCACACGATTTATGGAATATAATGAAATATGAAACAGCTAAAACTTTTGCGGGAATATGCATGCCTGAATTTCGTACTCTATAATACCCGTACGAAAATAAAAAGAAGGCAGTCCTAAATCATTAACATGTCAACTACACTGAGAAAAGAAACACTAAACGTATCTCTTGCAGCAAAAGAAAAATATTCAAAACATAATACAGTGAACATAAAAATGAAATGACACAGCAGTTTACGCTCCGCCATCTTTCCGCAAAAACGCCGGCAAATCCGCCATGCGCTCTCACGAAGTATCCAATGAGCGAATTGCAAATCTCATAATGACAGCTGCAAGTATATAATTTTTGTAGTAAGGAAAGACGTAGTTGAATATCTATGATAAAATCTTGACACAAGAAATGAACATGACACGCAAAATTCGCTATGTCATGTTGAGATAGCAGTCGGAAATAAGCCATGCTATTTTCACGACTTCTACAACTATTTACATATTTATATGACATGGCACGGTCACGATCACTTATCTTAGCACAATGAACACAAGAAAAGAAACACGATCTTCTAAACCAGATTTGCTCTATTTGAACACTTAATTTTTTTATTTACGAGAACGCTGTAACACACAAGCTAAAGACGCGCGTGAGAATGACGCTCAAACAAGGCGTCCCGCGCGGTGTTGCCACTTACAAAGGCTTCAAACTCGAAAATGTCGACCGTTATTTTATATCTCATGCATTTACACAAAAAATTTCAAGGATTATTAATTATAAGTAGAAAATTATTATTAATAATTTAGAGTAAGATTTTTAATGCCAATAATTATGCTATTTAAGTGCTAATGAGAAATTTTAGAATTTTACACTTTGTAGCTAGTGCTACACATTGGTCCTCCCGGCTTCTTCCAATAAAGATTTATAAGCGGAGTCCAAAAATTGTCGTCATTCCTCTTCTCTTTATCGTGCTCTTAAACGTACTTCTCGAGATTATTTACGTTTTGGTGGTTGGGTACTATCGTAAAGTCTACCCCGACCATCGAAACATAAAATCTCTGAATAATTTTACCCTTCCTAAGCCTCTTCGACTTGAGAATCTTCCATTGCTTTCTCTTTGTGAAACCTGGGTGTCAGGTCTCTCATAAATCTTCTAATAAACCTAGGAATATGCAATCAAATGCATTAAATTTAAGAATATGGACGTCGCACTTATTTTTTAGAGTGCTATGTTTCATAACTTTTTAAAATAAAGTCTTTCTTTTCATTTGACATCTAATGATCATGAAAATATCGAATAATTAGACACCAATAAAAAACTGACAGATTATTTTAGTAGTTTCAGCTCGCAGCTGTTAAAGAGGTGTTTCTTGATGAAGTTGTATGATTGATTGACCTGTTTAGCTAAATTAAATTTAGCCAAACTAAATTGCTCGTCGTAGCCGTGAGACTAGCGAACTTGCTTCCGTCCAGGCAGACCCTGGCTTGAGTCCAGGCGCTGGTGGCGATTTTCTCTGTTTGGTATAGGGGAAAAATTCCAAGCACAATACCCCACTCTACCCAGGTGTCTGAAATGGGTACCGGTCTTGACCGGGGGAAAGCGTAATGGCGTCCTGGCGTTAGTTATAAGGCATTTGAAAATCCAATGTATAAGGTGATATGTATCATGCTTGAAATTGGAAATAAAGCATCCGCAGATGCCTTCATTATTTAGGACTCCTGAAAATACAACGGTGAAAGTTTACTATATTATTGAGCCATGGATGACTGTTGATGTAGAGTTGACTTCGGATCTAAAATATTTTAACGTCTTATAGGAATGGCTGCACAGGAATTTCAAATAAGCAATGTAATTATGAATATATAGCTTATTTACCAATTCTCTGGTGTGTTGTAGAACTGTACCATGAATTATCAAGGATTATTATTAATTCATAGCATGTGAGGTAAACAAATTTTTAAAGTTTTTGTTCTGTAGCACTTGATGCAATATCACTGTTTGAGTAATAATTTAACAAAGGCAACATTGTGTTTCCGTCACTTTTAGGGTAAAATAGTTCCACGCAGGGTAGAAGTGTGCAAGTGAAATTGCGTCACAGTAGTGATTTCCTTCCGCAGAGTTTTAGTAATTAGAGGAACGCCTGGCTGATGCTCGTACGTTGTATGTGCATAGTAGTTCGTCGAATTGTGTTTAAACGAGGTTGAACCAAGATTTACCGTCAATTTTGTTTATTCTTGAAGAACCTACTTCAGTAAATATGGGAGCTGTTTTAGGAGTGTGTGGAGCTTCTCAGGTCAGTTTCCAATCTAAATAGAAAAATTATGAAGTTTACGGAAAAAACTTATCATGTACTAAAATGAAATGTTACGCACCTCCGAATTGAGAAAACAAAGTCTAGAAACTATCTTGATGCAAATAAAGCTTAAAAACAAGTAGGGTAATTCATCAAATATCGAACTGAACTGATTATCGAACAACTTTGGAAATATGCGCGTAATAAATTTAGTAAGCATCCAAACTTGCTCAGTGCCAGTGATCTTACATCTAAAACTCCTATTTTAGTGATAAAAACTCATTTCTGTGAGCTGCAAACTGCTACCAGCGGTTGCGAACGCATTTTCTGTACAACCCTTACAAATTGGTCGAATTTTTTCACTCGAAAAATCTTACGCACCTCGGGAAAATTGCGACGGTTTAATTGTTGTTGGGTCACCGTCAACCTCCCGTCATAACTAGAGAGTAGTGTTGTCATATGATGTTCTGTTGCTGTATTTTTTTCTTTTCCGTCAAAAACTTGATAATTATTCCATGTTCGACATTCAGTTCCTTTTTCATGTCAGTATTAAATACTGAACAAAGGTGTTCGAATCAAAATTCCCTAAAAATCATGAATTTATGCCTTGAACAAGGCTTTTCGATTCTTAATTCTTTTAAATAACTGAATCGATCTATTGAACGCCTGTTTTATTTCATTAAAATATTGTATTAACGCTTGATAATAACATTGAATAGTTGAAGATGGGAATTCTGGTGAGGGGCTACCAATCAGCTGCTGGTGTTCCAAGGCCCTCAAGATCATCAATGATTCGTCTGGCTACATTTACTGATGATCAATCCCTTGCCAAGAAAATTGATGCAAGCATCAATAACAATTCATTGACGAGTGCTTTACACTCTACTCCAAAAAAGGTCACACAGGTTGATGATCACAATGATGGTTCAACAAACACTGCAAATGAAACATCGACATCATATTCAAATTTTGATAACTCTCCATTCAAATGCATTTTGAAAATAAGTAATGAGACAGTTATTTCAAAAAAAAAAAAAAAAAAAAATCGGCATCTTTGGGATGCTTCATTTCCAATCAAGCCTGATACAAATGATCTTAAGCATTGGTTTTTCAAATGCCTTATAACTAACACTATATATATAGGACACCATGACGGTACCCCCGTAAAGCCGGTACCCATTTCCGACACCTGGGTCGAGTGGGGTATTGTGCTTGAGCTCTCCCTTATACCCAACGGGGAAAATCGCAGCGCCGGGATACGAACCCGCGACTCCAACATACAAGTCCGATCCCTTAACCGCTGTGCCACCGCGAGCATTTTCAAGAAAAGCCAGTGCACCAAAGAAAAAAAAGAATGAAAGAAAAACGTTTATTTTCCAAGTGGCCACATGAGATACATGTCAACATATTGGGCTTTAAAAAGTTTCTTAATATAGGACGTCCTAAAACAAAAGTTCCATACGAGAAGTACTAATTGTCAAACCATCAGAGGTGTACAAATAGAAAAGCCATATGAGGCATAATAATTGACAAACTATACGAGGTGTACTAATAGACAAACTATCAGAGGTGTACAAATAGACCATACGAGGCATATTAATGGACAAAATATATGAGGCGTACTAATAGACAAACCATACGTGGCGTGCTAATAGTCTAACAAATGTTCCATACGAGGAGAACTAATTGACAAAACCATCCTGTTCGAATCAAAATTCTTGTTCGATTCATGTTCGATATTGATGAAATTATGTTATTAAAGAATTCGATTTTTAGAACAATAAATAAATTCCAACAATCTACGTTGTCTTTAAAGCGACATCACAGAACAAGAAAGCAACTGTTCAAGAATAATCTTGAGGCCCGCAACAGTTATTCAGAGCAAAAGTTACCGATTTATGAAGGTTGTATCTAGACACACGTGGTTTCTGTTCGATATTTGATGAATTACCCTAACCTTTGACGAACCTCATCACACAGTGAGGCACGTTAGAGCAATTAACATTTTTTCTTAAAAAGCGACTAACTAAAATCCGATGACAAAATATTTGTTTTGCTAAAAAATGTTTTCTTATTCATGACTTTATTTTGTTTAGCTTTTATTTGACATTTTTATAGCCGCTGAACACATTAACAATGATGTTTAATAATTGTTTTGTGTATTTTAATTTTTGAACATATAAGGCAATGGAATTTAATACATTTAATTATTCATTTTGTTTCTGTTCTTGAAGTTAGCAATACATTAAGTTAATAGTTTAGGTTCAGGACTAGTACACCTAATTAATATTGTTTGGCAATTTGTCAGTCTGTTTTGAAAGTGTTTTACATATAGGGCCTAGTGTCATTCAGATGTAAGTGAGGAAAATTGTACAAAACATTTAGAAGTATTTTGTCTGAATATTGTGAAGTAGTCTCATATTACCTGAAGTATCAATAGCCATTATACAGGATATTACTTAACAGTGTATGCTATGTGTATGAATTCAACAGATATTGGTAGTTTTGATGAGCGATACATGATAGCCTACTTCAACAAATCATTTCACCATTGAGAAAAATTATATCTTTTACTGCACTGCTGTATTTGCTTTGTAGGGTACCTTAACAATTACCGCCCACTTACTGACCTTCGACCTATAACACCATCTAATATCTTCCCGAATGTACGCAACTGATCAGACTACATTTCAACATTAGCACAAAGGTTCATATTTAGCTACGTTACTCTTAGAATCGCATCATGTGGCAAGGAATAAATGCAATAAATTTTTTATTGCGAAAGTTTTGGAACTGCATAATTCTACTGTTACTGCCCAGTGTTTGCGCAAATTCTATAGTTATCGCCTGATTATCACCCACTGTTCTTCAAATGCCGTCCTTTGAGTTGAATGTAAAATATAAGTGCGTTAAGAATGAGCGTTAGAGGAATCAATGAAAAAACTATTTGGGAACTAGGAAAGAAGATGTTTGCAAGCCACTCGAAGAAACAGTCGGTTGATACCCATTCGTTTTGGGAAGTGCCAAGATCATAATCCCGGCGATCGACGTCTTCCAAGTTGAACTTTGGCTGAATCCCAGGGAAAATGACGAAAGGATTGGAGAAGTCACCGGCTGCTGACACACAACTCAAAACTGTGACTTACTCTTTTGTATCTGGGGCTAGTCTGTAGACGTTTTTAGCTCCTCTTGCAGAAATTATTTTTAGCTTTCCGTTTGTTCCTCCCAACGGGAAGCCGCTCTTGTCGAGGTTGAAAATTCTTGAAGAGTTTTCCTGGCAAAAGAAGGCAGCAGCATTTATTCCATGCTGTTCTTGAATAAACTTTTCAAGATTCTCAAACCACTTCCTTATCTGCGGCTCAGTGACATAGGATCGCTGATAACCCAAGTTCTCAGGTGTTCTTGGGCTGCATTCGGGGTTCCTATTTGAGAACCTGTAAATCCATGCCGTTGAGGGTTTATTTTCTTTGAATCTCCTTGTGTCCTCATTGTAAGATACCGGATCATCCACTTCCGCTTTATCAAGAATTTCTTTCACAAGCAATGCAACATCTTTTCTTGGAATGCCGTAGCCAATTTTATCTATGTTTAAAAGGTGGTTTTTCAGTATTCCTTCCTGCTCACAAGACAGTGTAGATGCAGGTCCAGGGAGTTGCTTCCAATATGTATATCTTCCATGATATCTGTCTCTAACACTTTTTACTGGGACATTATAGGTACCTATCCGCAGCTTTTCTAAAAGACAGTCCATTTTTCACAGCAGCAACTGCCTCAATGATGTTCTGATCAGGATAATTTTTGCGTTTTTTTTATCCTCCTCCATCAGAACCTGCCATCGTAAAAATGGATGAGGCTACAATCCTAATACATGAAAAATTAAGCTAAACTAACACAAAAACAAATAAAACAATACTAACATGAAAACAAGTATTAGTAAAGGATATGACTACTCTTGAAAAATAAATATAAATTATGGGCGGTATTTCTGTAAGACAGCGGTATTTTTATTAGTTGTATCTAAACACCGCCCACCAATCATCGCTCAGGGCGGTTTTTAAAGAATGACAATTTTCTTTCTACAATTACCGCCCACCCAATAATTTAGCATTCTAATTACTCAGCGTAAAATTAGTATCTCTCATCGTTCGTTTACGTTTCGATCGGTGTCTGGCCACAGGCAGCATGGCGGGAAAATAGTGAATGACTGTTTAATTTTACTTTCACGCAAGCTAGTTTTGTGCACGATTCGATTCTAATGCGGTCTGAAGCGTAGTTGCATACAATAACTATTTTTTTCAATTCTATCATAAAGCTTACGTGAAATCTGAGATCTCCTGAAACTGGGATTTGTATGGTTCGTACCAGCAAGTATGTACTCAAGACACTGTGATCTGAAAGAAACTAAGAGCGTTTTGAATTTATGCGGGCGGTAGTGTGATAGTGGGCGGCAATTGTTACGGTACCCTAGCTAATATGGGTAAATCTGAAGGATATGTCAGTTATCGATTTTGTAAATTTCGATGCCTTAGCATAGTTAATTAGATCGAAATAAACAAGTTTTCTTCTATGCACTTTCCGTCTCAAATGAGCATTTTATTAGTTATAGCGGTAAATGACATACCGCAACTCCAGTGTTTGAAGCGGCAAGTAATTCAAGGAGCACGTCGGACAGCAACACTGCAATGCGCACTTGCTTCCAGCGCGATCGTCATCAAAGACGAAACCAAACCTACCGCTATACCTCGTTAAATACTCATTTGACAAAAAAAGCGTATAGAAGAAAAGTTGTTTATTTCGATGTTATTACCATGATTAAAGCAACAAAAATTCAATAATCGATGAGTAGCTGTTTATTCGAGCGCATTCGTCACCAAAGACGAAACTAAACTTACCGCTATAAATTGTAAAATACTCATTTGAGATGAAAAGTGCATAGAAGAAAACTTGTTTATTTTGATTCAATTAATTAGGTTCAGGCACCAAAAAGTGGAAAATCGACAACTGACATATCCTTCAGATTTACCCTAATATGCTAGGATATGATATATTTAATCAAATAAGTTTAGGTTCAATTTGGTTGAATTTTTTGAGGCCATGTAAAGATTTTCTGTCTGCTAAGCTGAAGATTATTTGTGGGGGAAAACAGTTTATCAACATTGCCATTATCCTCTAAATTTGTTGTTAATGAAAATTTTAATTTCCTAATTTAAATGCATGCTTCTGATAAAACTAAAGGGTCAAAGTGAAGCATGACAAAATCAAAGAAAATAGAAATATTATTCCCAAGAATCACTAAAGGAACCCATTTAAGAACGTTTTACAAGAATGACATTCTGCTCTCTGATGCGTTATTTTTCAATTAATCGACTTTGAAGTTGGCTTCCGCACGCCAAAGGAAGCCCCCAAAGGAAGGTGAATTTCATTAATAACGGAAGTTAATCCCCTATTACAAACGTAAAGAGGTTGGGTCGTGAGGGGTAGCAACAGTTCTTCTAGTGAAAATTATAAATAAAGGTTGAAAGCAACCCATAAAGGTCACAAACAATTGTGTTCACATCTGCTCCATGATTGCGGCGGCCGTACCAAGTGTGAGCGGACTGTAAAGGTGACGGTATTACATGGCGCCATCTATGAGCTGACTGTAAAGGTGACGACGTAATAATGACCGACTGAAAAAAAAGTCAATAGCACCAAATACGAGAAATTGTTCGTTAACTTTTTATGTTATTAACTGATAACAATATTTCTTATTATTTTATTAACAATTTTTATCATTCTTTCATATCTACGAAGTTCTGGTGACAACTTTAACACCTCATGATCCGAACTTTGCCTTTCCCAATCCAACCGGGTCGTAATCTGTGTTCGATATTTTGCGTGGGAAAGTGATTTTACGTATAACTTCTAAGCTGAATAATTAAAAAATAACGCAACAGAGAGCAGAATGTCATTCGTGTAAAACATTCTTAAATGGGTTTCTTTAGTCATTCTTTGGGTCAGAATTATTATTTTCCGTGATCGCATCACGCTTCACTTTGACCAACTAAAGAAATCATAATTAGAGTATAATTTTAATGTCTTGCAATACCATCAATATACTGGCATTTTACATTTGTTAATATTACAAATAAGTTATGACTCATACATATTTTCATTTTTATTGTTGTGCGCATTTGGTTTAGTTTGTATTCATTTTCAAGCTAATAAAATTACTATAGCTAAACTAAGAAGTGTGACTTAAATGTTTTGAACTAAATCCATTTCTTCAATCAATGCAAAGATGACTAATTTGGGTTTTCATTTACCACCGTGTGCTAATAGATTTTCCAATTTCTGTTGCTTTTATAATAGTAATGAGAATGAAATAAACAACTTTTCTTCTTTTCACTCTGTCGTAAATCAGTATTTAACGTGTTATAGCAGTATTTTAGTTTTTTTCATGGCTGGAATGAATGAAACATTACACTAGGTTGGATAGGTGAGCGTTTATAATTTTATTTTAACAATTGTAATCATCTGGAAATGCAATTGCTTCATCATTAATCTCTAAATTTACTGATTGTTCTAAAATAATTTGATTATGTGAATGATGAGTATACATCAGGGCAGCCATGACATCACTTGCTGCATTTGAATTGGTTGCAGTTTTATATTATTATAACCCATTAATTAAGGAGGCCGTCTACCCAAAAAAAAACTTTATTTACGGAGGGATTTCTCTGAACTTTTACAGTAGTTGTGCAATGCTGTAAATATCATTTCATTATTGATATGTTTTTTTATCTGCACTTTTTTTTCAAAAAAATTGAAAAGTTTTTTTTTTCAAAATCTATCTTCTACAATTTTGTAGTTACAGAACCAAAGATTTGTTTTTATATAGTTCATATACCCATATATCTGTGAGCAATATGGAATTTTGATCAACTTATTTCTGGAATTTTGGGATTTTTTTTTAAATTTAACTTTTTTTCTTTCATGTCATGTAATTTTCTAAATAATGATTGTTTAGAAATTTTGTTTTGCTTATGGATATAGCTCGCTAAGCCCTATCGAATGGTATGTATCCCATTCATGTAACCCTGAAATTGGGGAAGAAGATAGATTCGAAAGAGCCAATTAGGAAGTTTCCAGAAAACATGTTTTTCTACAAAAAAAATTGTTTTTCTTTCTATTTTTTGGACTAGGTTTTTTCTACAATGAACTTTTGAGCTTTTGTAGTGCTTTTTGAGCATTTTCGATTCATAGATATGACTTTGTTTTAGCTTTTGAACTTTGGGAGAAAATCTACATCTAAAGATAATAAGTACAAGTGTTCATAACACCTATTCCTCAAAAAAAAATTTTTTATTACCCAAATACATATTTTTTCCTAGTGATCTCCTCTGCTTTGTAGCTTTTTTCAAGCCCTTTTGATTGGTGTGCTCGTCATAGCCGTATCTATGATACTGCGGCTGTCATTGAGCTATGATTGAAAGCGTGTGTAAACAGAAGTGAACAGAACAGCTGGAATCTTAAAATTGTCAAAAATTATTAGTCAGCGTTAGAATGTTCTGTTTGAATATGATAGCACTTTGAGTAGCGCATGAACAAACTCTATTGCCATTGCCGCAAAGAAATGCGCCCAATTGACCCCCAATATGAGGGGTGGGAGGGGTCACACTGCATCAAGGTCATGCCACCCCCTCGCACTTCCCTCTCTGGGGGGCCGTACCAATCGGAGTAGACACGTGCGAGTAGTACCAATGGAAGCGCAAGCAAATCCTGTATAAGATGCATTTAAAAACAGAAAATAAGCCACTTTTTCAAATTTCCACATAGACGGCCTCCTTAAATACTCAGTTTCAATGGAAATTATATGGAAGAAATGTTGTTTATTTCAATCTTATTATCATTAAACAAGCAACGAAAAATGAAAAATTACTTATGTAATCAAATTTGAGCCATGGAAGACAAAAATTAACAAACTTCTATGCATTTCACTAAATATTAGTTCCTAGTGAGAATATTTTTCATTCTACTGGTTGTTTCTATTCTAATCAAATGATAATAAATGGTTCACTACAAATTACATTTATGTATACTACCTATTGAAATTACCCACAGAGCATCTAGTCAAATGCTACTTGTCACATTATTATACTACTACTTTTGAAATAAACTACATTATAGCTAGCTACCTTGTTCATAGGTATATATTTTTACCTAATGAAATGACCTTCATTACAGGTAACCACATGCTACCTACTACATTAAAATATCACATTATATTGAAACATATTAACATAACATTTAGTCACATACTGCTTACCATATTAATACTTTACATTACTATCCATTCAAATAACCTATGTTACAGCTAGCCATGTGTTGTGGAAGTGCTGCATGCAGCATGTGCTGCTCAGCGTGCCCGTCGTGCAAGAACAGCTCATCATCTCGCATCATGTATGCCCTGCTGCTGCTGCTCTCCACCATTGTGGCCTGCATCATGCTTAGCCCTGGCCTGCAAAGCACTCTGGCTAAGGTACAGGGTTCTTCAAGTATTTATAACCATATTTCCATTTATTTTGCAGTTCACAGGGTAAGAGATTGTGAAATGTAACATAGATATTTGTGAAAAGCAGTAGTGCTCTGAAGGTATAAATAAAATTTTGCATTATTGTGCTATTTTTTAATTTTTTAATCATATATACTGACAGTTCCAAGGTTTCTGCTGCGCAGATCAAAATTTGAAAATATTCGAATAATTTTTTTTGTCAGGAGTGTATTTGAAATCAATTTATGCCATATCAGAGGAAGGGAAAGGGAATCTTGGAAGGAATGTTTTCTCAATAAGTGTAAGTGTAATCATGAGATTGCAGAAGTATAAATACAGTTTGAATTTTTTTGACCTGAGTGTGCAAAAAATGTCTAAGCTTTTTTTCTTTGATGTTTTTATGTTATCAAGTTGCATAATGTCATAAAGATTTACTTATGAGTATCATTTCATCATATATAAGTGCGTGTTACACCAAAGAATCACTGCTCCTTCATAATGATATAGGGACTCTGTGCTTGTCTTACTGTAGGGTTTGATGTCAGGCTGCCGAAGCTGTATGTATGATGGTAGATTGATTAGTTCTACAGAATTTCTCTTCATTATGACAAAGCTTTTATTTTATTTTTTATTTCTTACCTCCTTGTATCTGATGAGGTTAAGCCCTATTGCTAAGTCTTTTTCTCTTAAGACTGGGTAGGTAAAAACCCAGCTTTATAAAAAGTCCAAGCTACCCATGTTTTATTTCTTTCAATTGATTTTTTAAGTTTTTATTTATTTTCAAACTGTTTCAATTTCTTCAAAATAGGATTGTCTCTTTCTATGTAAGTGAATAGAATCAAAATTCTTGAAAAAGAAATAGAATGCATTGAAGTATCGACAGATGTTTAAAAGTATATCGTTGTTAGAGGATCTGCAGTATTTCCGTTTCACATGCTTGGTTGTTTAGTTATATTTTTTCAAATGCCAGAAAAGTAAGGAAACTAATTCAATGAATGCAAGGATAGGACCTAAAATATTTGTGTTTCTAAGTTAAAGAAGCTGAAATTGTTTCTTGTTTATTTCATTAAAGGATTGGTGAAGGATTGGTATATTTACATTTCAGATGTTTCACAGAGATGGAGTGGTTAATATTTATCTCTCAGCATCAAACAAAAGTGGAATTCAATTCAAGATAAAGAAGGAGAGCAACCTCAGAAACTTGTTAAAAGTTTCAGTGCATTTATTGCACTGCTTCTTGCCTGTGTAGGAAGTTGTGCCTCAATTGAAGGACATTGATAATTTAGCATGCATCTTGGTCTTATCAACTGATGAAGCTGGAAGCTTGTGAAAATTTATTTAGACATGAGGCCAGAAAACACTTCACAATTTTCTTACATATAACCTCAATCAAAGTAAGTTACCATTGTTTCAGGACCTATTTGCAACTCAATTTTGATGAATTTCTTTTTAAATGAAGCTACACATGTAAAAATATGTTCTTGTCCTAATTGATTTAAGGTTATACGAGTATTATTACTCTCAAACACTCAAAACCTGTAAAAAATACTGAGATTTTCATTTTTTTGTTAATTTAATTGATTTTAGAATTTTAACCCTGCCTGAATTTCAAGTTGTTTTGCATTTTTGTTCACATATAAAAAACAAGATTGTTTTTACAAAAAATAAGATTTTCATTTATTAGTTTTTTCCTGCAATCTGTTCAGTATTTTTTTCACAACAGTGTATTTATAATTTAATACTTGAGCAGACCTGCAGAAACTTTTTTCAACCACCAGGGCTCTGTGTGGTACTAGCAAAAAATACATTTTGGACTACCTGTGGCTCATGTGGAAGTGTACGTGTTAATGACATACTTAATGTTTAACAGGTTCCATTTTGCAGTGACGGGAGTGGCTCTTCAGTCCTAGATAAAGTCACTGTTGACTGTTCTGAGGTAAGAATTCTTGATTAGTTGTTCCATGCTTGATTGTGGTTTTTAGTATTGTAAGCAAAGTATTTCTATTCTTGTCTTTAGTATGAATTGGCCATGTGCTCCTAAGATTCTAGTTAGAAAATTTGGCCTTCTGTATTGAAACCTCAAGTGGTGTATTTTGAACCTGACTGTTCATGCTCTTAAGCTGTTGGTGAAGGTGGATTGCCATCAAGCCTGTTCTCAGCTCACTTTCTTAATAGGTTTACGTCCTGACTGTTCATGCCCTTAAGCTTCTGGTAAAGGTGGATGGCCATCATGCCTGTTCTCAGCTCATTTAGCATTTATCACTTTTCTCACACAAAGTGCAATAGGTGCTGAAGAATTGGTCACACTCATAGTGTTAAATGAGTATGTACTGATGGCTTTTGTGTGAGAATGAGTGACTGTGAATGGGTTTCTTTTGTACCTGTTCATGATTGGTGTCTGACAACATAGGACTTACTAACAACCTGTGAAGTGGCCATTTAGCTCAATTCTGGTGCCATCTCATATTTTATATTTGATCAAGCGCTATCCAGTAATGATAAGGGACTCCTGTTTAACACTCATGTGCAAGTCATACATCAGTTCTAAATAAGAACTCAGTTTCTCAAACTAGAGACCTTCAGTGCATCCCAACACAATTGCGCTCGTTTTTCAATGGTCTGCTTGTAAAATACTGCACCAAGTGCTACTTTTAAGAATTTAAACTATAAGAGACCCTGAGGACCTATATTTGTAGCAGGTGGAACAAGAACGTGTGGAACAGGCCGGCAATGAAACACATGTTAGCGTTGGTTTGTTGCTAGGTCTACTGCTTCTTTCCACTTGGTGTCCTGTTCCTTCTGATTGGTCAGATGCAACTGAGGAGGCCATAAAGAATATCTTGCGGTACGTTGGCTGAGCACCACTGTGTCATCCTCCAATCTTCCTATAAGCTACCAATTCAATTTCATTAATAATTACTTCTGTGCAAAATCCTTCTCAAATGAGGGAAGTGCTCTAAACCTTCTACTCAAAGAGCTCTAACATTACTACTTGAGCTTGGCATATCTGGAGCAACATTAGAGTAAGGTTCTAGATGAAAGCAAGAGAAACTTAGACATCTAACGCTATGTAGGTTAGATACACAAGTTGTGCGTTATTTCACTTACGACCGCGCCTGCAAAGACCAATTATTGAGTGTACTTATTTACTAGCTTCACTCGCTATGGAATGGGAAAATTTTATTTTTGATACCTCTCCTCTCATCTAAAACAACTAAATCGCAGTTGCCATTGACACTGCAAATACTGTTGTCAAGAGTGAAGCAATGCCACTCTGGCTGTGTTTTGTGGCAGCTGGTGGGGTACCTGGCGGTGTACCGCGTTTGTTTCGCGGTGACGCTCTTCTTCGTCGCCATGGCGCTCATCATGATCGGGGTCAAGAGCAGCCAGGACTTCAGGGCAGGCATCCAGAACGGGTGAGTTTGCTTACCTCAAATTTTTTTTGAGTCTGCTTTTCTTCACCTTGCTGAGCGTGCGCTGAGATGTTAAAAGGAGACTGTGGTCTGTCTCTACGACAGAGTATTGCAATTTGAGGTGATGGTTAAAGGTTGTAGTTTGTGAAAATTGTTTAGTATTTTTGATTTTTCAGAGTTTGTCTGAAAGGTTTTTAAGGAATAAATGGGCATAAACTTAGCTCAAAACATCACGAAGACTAAAGCAAATTCTGGAAAATGATTGCCAGTATCTGAGGATCCTATAAAGGATAAACATCATCTAATTTAGTAGGTAATCATATAAAACATCATTCCCTCTCATTCCTTGTGCAATGGAACGTATACAGTGAGCTTAATATTGCACAGGAATTACCATCTCTTAAATTTGTCTTATAACTCCAAATCTTTCATTCCCAATTAAAATATGTTTACAAGTACTGTGAGGTAGTGAAATCTGTCCTCACATACTCCCATCAAATATTGTTAGGTGTGCCATTTGAAATTTGCGGTCACACAGGAAATTTGTTTATTATCCGTGTATATGTATGAATACTTGAGGTCCAATAGTGTTATTGCTAGATACTCTACAAGTGTTTTTCATGAGAGTCTGTGTAATAAGTTGTAATCATTCATCTCCCTGCAGATTTTGGGGTCTGAAGTATCTGATTGTTATCGGGACTATGATTGGCGCCTTTTTCATCCCTCACGGACCGTTTGGTGAGGTAGGTGATTAGTTACCTCTAGTTTTTGTGTTCCTGAAGATTTTTAGCTATTTATGTACCTCGCATCGTGTCTGCTGTTCCTCATTCTTGTGTTCTTTGGTGGGCCTCGTCATCTTGTCCTCTGCGCTGGGCCTTGTCTTGTCCTCTGCGCTGGGCCTTGTCTTGTCCTCTGCGCTGGGCCTTGTCTTGTCCTCTGCGCTGGACCTTGTCTTGTCCTCTGCGCTGGGCCTCATTTCCTTAATGTTCTGTGGTTTCTACTATCATATGTTGTATTTAAATTGAGTGGTGAAGTTTGATTTTGATGTTTGCATTTACTTCTGAAGAACCACTGGGAAGTTATTGGTGTGATGAGATAATTGGTGTAATTTGCTTGGAAATACGAGTAAGTTTCAAGTTTTCCTTCAAACTAAGAATAATTAAAGAGAAAGTGTTCCTTAATCGTTTGGGTACTGACGGTTACTCTAGTGCTACGATGGCTAGTGCTTCCAGTTTAGGGCATCTAACATAAAATTCAGATAATTTAACTAGTGAGAGAATATTTGAAACAAATTACAAAAGTAGGGAAGTTAATAGCATTCGTGAAACTATTTTTTAAACATCCAGGAGCCTGCTCGCGTACATTACAATTGCCAGACTAGGGCAATTTCACTATTATTTCAGGGTACTGACACCTTCTCCCCTAGAAATTTGTTCTTAAACCATTTGGATATTCGTGCTTAAAGGGTTGAACAGCTGTGAAGGTGGCCTCTACTGGTAATTCATTACAAATATGCTAGTGGTTTGTATAATGTGGCACCCCTCAGGGGGATACAACTATTGTATCTATGGGAATTAGTGTTCCAAGGGGAAAATGCGTGAGGGCCCAAGCTGAGAGTAGGTAGGTCATCTTTTTATTGAAATAAAATGATTTTGTTATGTTAAGGACCACTTTCCTTGGTTCTCTGCTGTCCAGTTTTTCAGCAGCTACTACTTCTTCAACTTTTGTCTTGTTTTGTAAACTTCTTTCTCAACTTTCTGTTTCTATGCCCTTTCTGCATAGATTCTGCACTTCCTTATCCATACTAAATGGTGCCTTCTTCCTTCCTCTCTTTGAAATACTCTTTTTTGTAGCAGTCAGGGATGCTTAAACTAACATAGAATCTTGTCTGCATGATGTGGCACGAATGACCTGTTTGTACCGTAATGAGCTTTACCTAAGATGAATTTATTTTTTATTGACAATGATTGATGAAATTATACATATATATATGAACAGTTCATTGTTGCAGGCTTATATATGTTGGATTTAATTTAAATATTGTTTTATTATCTCTTTCCCAGAATATTTTCCCCAATATTTTGTTTGAGAAACGCGGAGACTATCGAGCTGCACGCCCTGATTGCCTAGTTCTGACGGCTCACTTGCCCGAGGGGGCGAGCAACAACCTCTGTGCTCTGAGAAAATCCTCCTTGTCAAATGTTAAACCGAACGCCAAAAAAATATCTCTGTATTATTCAGGAGCGGTGAGCTCTTTAGGGCCCGCGCATTTGGTTCGCGTCCCCACCTGTACAGCATCCTACCAGTAAACGCTGCCCTTCTCCATTGTTATCTCTAACCTCTGTCTTCTCAAACTTCTTCTCAAACTTCTGTACTTCTCAAACTTCTTCAGCCAAGTCAGACTCGTCAGCCAAGTCAGCGCATGCCTCTCGCCGGCAACGAGCTATTTTTAGCTGCGAACTAATTAAAAATTCACAGGCGTGAGCAAGGAAAAACAAAAAAAATAGAACAAATTTCATAAACAGCAAATTCCTCACAAGCACGTATTCACCGAATAAAACCTCGAATTTAAAAACATAACCAGAAAGGTTACTTCAGTTCAAAGAGATTCACCATGCTGCTTTTTGCAAACGAACACTACAATGCAAAATTAGAAGCAAATAGATTATAAGCAAACGTTTACGAGAATACAATGGAACATAGCAAAAGCACTGAAAATACTTGGTATATACATAAGAAACATACGTAAGAACGTACTTCAAAAATCAAATCAAAATCAATTTTCACGTTAAATGCTTGACAATCAATTTTAATCTTTCAATCAGTTGTAAATTGTCAATTGGACAATTTTGGTATTCAAGAAAATAAATTGCATTCTTTTAGAATTAAAACATTTTAAATTTCATAGCACAAAATTTTACTGAACATGAAATTCAGATAGGCTTGTAAATTGACTTTTATGATGCACTAGATCGTTTCAACGTGCTCAAAAATTATTAACTGAAGGATTATTAAATGAAGCCTCTCTCATTGACAAATGACTGTGAAGTAAATTAAATTTTACTCTCACACTGAATTAGTGTGGACTCTCACGTCCAAAACACATCTAATTCATGACTATCCACCAGTCACACCAGTCACAATCATCCGTACATTGAACTGCAGTCACCACTGTCTGCATGTTGCCAGTCCGAGTGACCGGAAATGCGTCGCCTTGCGCCTCTCGCGCCTCGCTTAAGTTCAATGCCTTGTGCAGCCTGCGCTGCGTGCTACTTGCACACTGACTCTTGCATGCCACAACTTCTACCGCACAACACAGTGTTGTCGCTCAAGTACAGATCCTCATCCGAAGGATTTAACAACATTAACAACATTTCACAATATTAATGACATTTGTGGCACTTTACCATAATCTTTAACGGTCACTATCATAACTAGTTACCTAGTCATATACTGCTTCACAGTATTACTAACTTCACAGTATTACCAACATTACTGCCTCGTGCCAATACTAACGCGTACGAAATGCTGAGCACAGCTCTCGGCCTTGCGCCGACGTACAAAAAAAACATCTACCTCTGCATCAAGCAAAAAAACATCACACTCACTCGTGTGCGCTGCAGTGCAGCTGCACTGGTAACTTTACTCGATACTCTTTACCAGTGATACTTGATACTCGATACTCGTTACTCTTTAACTTATTACCAGACAACCACGTGTGGTTAATTTACGGGCATCTATCGCCTCTCATTATTATTCGCCAGCACAATGACAACCGCAATCTACAATGCTTAACTCTGACCGTCATGGTATCAATGGTATTACTTCCACCACATGAAATTATGAACTGAAATCAGAGTCCCAATGAAAATCAACGGTAACAGCTTCTGCAAAAGCTTATTCACTTAATTGTCTGCGCGAATTACTCAACAGTATCACTCGACCTCGCTGGTAAATTTACCTGGTAACTTTAAACCATTTTACCAGATATATCCACAGACTTGTCGGTATCTTTACCAAGCGCTGCTACGCTTTATTTATTCTCTCACGGACATTCACTCTGCCGCGGTATCTTCTCTTTTTGCTCTATTTTTCTCACATATTTCTCACATATTTCTTCTATCGTACTCAGAGCAATAACATCAGGAATGTATCATCTGAACATCCATTATTACTTACTTCACTTGAAAGAGTATCTTCCAACTTTAATATATTTTTAATTCTCGAAATCACATTGCATTTCTCAGTACATATTTCATCACTATTACATCATTTCAATGCATTGTACTACTTTTACATCATCTTTTAACTAATTCCTGTCATCTTAATACAGCGAATTGTTCTTTCAATAATTGATCCTTTGATCAGTAGTACTTCCTCGAAATCAAAATGCAATGATTCTCTTGCAAACAATTTTCCTCTTACTCTCTAACTGCTTGAACGTTGAGTTTTACAAAGGTCTTCAGCATTACCTTTGGGCAAATTGGAAACGCACCTCCCCCTGCAACATCCCACCAGACGCAACCAGCAAAAAAACTCAAATATGATCTTTAAAATTGACACAATAAATGTCCAAAAAATAGTCACCCCAAAAATGACCTTTCTGCCCGCAAACAAACAGGGATACTTTTAAAGAGCATTTTGCAACTGACCGCCTCGCTCAAATTACACGGAGCATTACATGACCTAACTGTTGCACTGGCTACAGGAGGCATTTAAGGATACTTATGTCTCTTTCGCCAACATATCATCGCTAGAAAAATATTCGTGGCAGTCATTGTACTCACTACAGGAGCGCTGGTTACCGAAATTTCAGGCATAGTTACGTTACTAGTTTGATGTTTAGGTATTACAAATTACCTTACTGCTCAACTGAGCTTAATGATTGCTCAAGCGAAAATTAATTGAGGCTGCAATACAAATACAATACAAAATTAGTGTTTCAGGCTACAATACCAAATTACTTGAAACACTTATAGCAACACTTCGAGAAAATAGTGCCACTCACATTAAAAACAGCTCTCATAACATCTTAAAAACAGCTCATGTCTAGGGGTTATTGAACACACTGCTTGCACTCTGCAAATGCAAAAAAACTGCCTGGCAAAAACTCTACTTCTGCTGACGAGCGCTTTTACGCGGCTCGGCCGATGAATGTATGAAGGGAGGCGCACTGCACGCTGTCTGCCTCACGCTCAATAAATATCTAGGCTGCAACGGAACTGTAACAATTATAAATATTTATTGTTGCTGCGTTACTTATCTTAAATTGTAGTTTTAGTTGTCGTTGTTGTCGAACGATGTCGCGGTCTCTGCAGTCGTTGGAAGCGATGCACCGTTACTGCTTCGTCCGTAGCACGAAAATAACGCAGCTGTAGTCGGCTGAATCACCTCGTAGATGTAGTTTTTGATCTGTAGCCGCCCTCTCGCAGATCTCTGAAGCTCTCTGTAGACGCTGTCCTTATTCTCGATTTCTTGTTGCTCTGACTGTCTCTTCAGATTCTTCTTAGAAGTTATAATTTTTGTCGTCACCAGACGATCTTCTCGGTAGTTCTCTTAATTTCTCTGTAGTTATCAGTAATCTCCTCCGCCGTGTTGATTTGCTGAAGTCACTGGATCTTCTTCTCAAACTTCTGTACTTCTCAAACTTCTTCTTCTCAAACTTCTGTACGTCGAATACTATATCTACTTGACTTCCCAAATATATCTTCACGAATTCGTGGGTCCGTCAACTCTCTGGCCACCAAATATACAGGCAGACAGAGGTTAGAGATAACAATGGAGAAGGGCAGCGTTTACTGGTAGGATGCTGTACAGGTGGGGACGCGAACCAAATGCGCGGGCCCTAAAGAGCTCACCGCTTATAAGACCTCTGAGGTGCACGGGGGAAGAGGGCATGGATGGCGCTTGGCGCACAATTATCTGGCATCATCTTGACTTACTTATTGAAGGATGAACTGCGAGAAGAGTTGTGTAGAAGTGCGAGGGTGCAGGCATCGGATCATAGCAAAGAGCCCGTCATTCATCTGTCATCTTGGCCCTGACCATCCTCCTTTCAAGTTCTAGAGATGTAAGAAACTGGTACTGTGACTTGGTTGCTGTTGAGCTGCAGACAAAATTCCTTTCTTACGATACTGTATCTATCACACAGTATATTTATCTCACAGTATCACAGTACATTCATCTCACAGTATCACAGTATATCTATCATACTATCGGAATTACTTCTCGTCTGACACTTCGATACATTTTGTGGTAATTGGTTGTGTTGAATTGGTACCTAGTATTATTGCGTAGATTCGTGCTTGAAACGGGTAACCTTTTAGTTTTTATTGTCACAGGTTATCTAATTATTTATTGTTTACAATTTCTTTCTCTTTATACTACAAAATTTAAATTATGAATTTGAGTTGATTTAATGTTGTTGCAGGTGTGGATGTACTTTGGTCTTGTGGGTGGCTTCATGTTCATCATCATTCAGCTGGTGCTGATCATTGACTTTGCTCACTCCTGGGCCGAGTCCTGGATCGAGAAACTGGAGGAGTCTGAGAGCAGGGGCTGGTTAGTGTTCTGATGCGTGGTTTCGCTCTGAACTTCAAGAAGCAGTTATTTGGTTCACATTTGTGCAGAGGTGCCTAATCGGCAGTGCAACCTGGAGTTGCTGAGACCTCATGGGGGTGTGAGAAAAGACCAAGTAAATGATAGAATATTGACCATATGTTGGCATTTTTATTTCAAGGGGTGCGAGGTTTGAATGAAATTTCTTAAGGGATGCTGGTTGCAAAAAGGTTGGGAGCTACACTTGAAAAATTGTGAATATCTTTGGGAATCGAATTACAAATTGCATAGTAAATCTACCATTTTGTCTGCCTTAGTTTTAAAAGAACACCTTTTCTGTGTGCTATGCTCTAAATTATTTTATGTGCGATCTTCGTCTGGTTTCTATGAAATGAAATGTCTCAAAATTGAGGTTACTTTCATCCTGGAATTGGCAAAAAAAAATGAATAAATCAGAAACTTTTCTATTGGTGGCATATTTCGCAGTGATGTCATGTTAGATTAAATATTTTCGATTTATGTACATACATATTTTATAATGCTGGTACATATATGAACGCACTTTAAATGCCCGCAATCCTGGCGTCTAGAGTTTGTGTGAGCGAATTTGTAGCGATATTTCTTATCAAAGGTACTGCGCCCTGTTCTCTGCCTCGCTCTTCAACTACGCTGCGTCCATCACTGCTGTAGCGCTCTTCTTTGTTTACTACACCGTGGTGAGTAAAGCTATACTGTGATCCATTGCACGGGTCTGGCCTTGATATACGTGATGCTCGAGTAACACCCACCTTGCCGAACTGTTTTCTCAGCTGAGATCAAACGATAGAGGTCTGATAGAAGTGGAGCGGTATTGAAAGGAAGTTCTATGCGTCCATTTGAAGCTGTGCAACATGGGTGTTCGAACTTCCATTTGATTTACTTGGGATATTGTTTCTAAATTGTGCGTTTGAACTGCGTGGCTTTGAAGAAAATGGGAATTACCTAACTAAAAAAAGCTAGCAACAGTAAGTACTTGTAAAAAAATTGAAAAAAAAATTGTTGTGTAGCTTATTGAAAGAGTTGTTAGTGTGTAATGCTGCTGTAATCCTAGCGGAATTAGGTTACATGTTCTATGGTGGGGTCTAATTTCTAAAAATTTTCGCTCTGGGGATGTATTTATTGTATCCATAGAAATTAGTGCTGTCAAGATGAAGATACGAGGTCTCTAGCTTGAGGCTAGGTGGCCTTCTTTTTTAAAAATGGAATTGCTTTTTGTTTTGCTATGGACCATTTTTTTCCGGTTCACTGCGATCTTTTTTCTACGTTTATTACGTTTTTATTGTAATTTTATCTTGTTTTATAAACTTCTTTCAGTATTACTGTTTTTATGCAGAGTGTGTTGGGACACACCTTGTGTGTTCCGTTCCTTTAATTCCTTACTAAATGGTAGATTCTTCCTTCGTCATTGGAGAGCACCTTTGTTGTTGTTAGGGAGGCTTAAACTAACTCATAATGTAATCTTCTTAAAATTATTGTTTTATAAATTTTATTCATGGTATGGCTTCAAATTGTTTTTTTTTTAAATTACCGAATACAATTTAGATTAGTCTTCAGCTCGTAGTATCCAAGTACGGTATTTTTTTAAATATTGCCATGAATTGTGTTCCAGGACCCCACCTCGCTATAGAAGAAAAACCATGAAGACAGATTAGTAACGAATATCAGGACTGTGTGAAATCTACCCGCGCTTGTATAAATTTTTCCTCCACTATTGTAAACACTTTCTACTCATGGAGTGTGAAATAGCCTTTGTGTACGGTATCAAGCTGCACTAGCTTCTTGGGTTTCCTATTTCGCAATTTTTTATAAACTAAATTAAATTTTGTATTTTATTTCCGCGATGGCTGAGTCTGTGATACGGCTTTCTTCATAACCTGTTTCACGACTGCATGTTTCTCACTACGCTAGGTTGTTGGAAAGAGCAAGTCAGTACTCTTTACTCCTATTTTATAATCCTATTCGTTGAGTAATTCTTAGAAATAACCTTCAAAAACCAGGATAGTTCGTAGAAATGAAATGTTTTTGTTTTGTTAAGGACTATCGTTTTTTGGTTCACTGCTGTCCTGTTTTTCAGCACCTACTACGTTTTTCTTTGACTTTGATCTTGTTTCATAATCTTTCTCAACTTATTGTTTCTTTGTTTTTTCTGCTTAGATTCTACTTTCCTCAATTCCATACGAAATGGTACTTTCCTCTCTTTGGATCGCCTTTGTGGCGGGTAGGGAGGCTTAAACTAACTAATAATCTAATTAGTTTCAATCCTGAGGCAAGACTTACTAGCACAGAATGTTTTCTGGGGTTAGTGTTATACAATAATGTGTCAGCGGAGTTAAAACTTCTAAATTGTTGTAAGATTGTAGTGAACACAAAATGAA
The DNA here is from genome assembly GCA_030386875.1 of Morinoia aosen. NCBI lineage: Eukaryota > Metazoa > Arthropoda > Malacostraca > Amphipoda > Talitridae > Morinoia > Morinoia aosen. The sequence goes on along the minus strand of CM059561.1, from coordinate 59,868,972 downwards.
TTATGTATTCTAGAGTTTTTGTAGTTTTTAGCAAGCCATTGCTTCTCGAAAATAAAGAAGCAGTTACTCGTATTAGCCTAGATTAGATAACTCGTGTAGCTTGAAGATGTGGCTATACTGGCACTTCATTGCTAACGTGGTTAACTTGACTGATCGTGGTTATGTGGTGGGCAGCCGAGTGGCTGCGGACTACACAAGTTCTTCATCTCGCTCAACCTGATCCTGTGTGTGGTGATCAGCGTGATCAGCGTCCTGCCCAAGGTGCAGGAGTACCAGCCGCGCTCTGGCCTCCTACAGGTGAAGTCTAGCTCAATTATACAATGTTACTTTGTTTCGCTTGAATGTTTTGTTATCACAGAGTCAAAATAGCTGGAGTATCATCTTAGTGTATCCAGTTACTCTCTTGCGCTGCAATGTTCTGCTATCACAGAATGAGCAAACCTGGAGTGTCAGCTCAGTTGTATCCAGTTACTTTCTTACACTCAGATGTTCTACCATCACAAAATGAAAATAGCAGGAGTATCAGCCGCGCTCTGGCCTCCTACAGGTAAAATAGAGCTTAATGTGCGTAGTTACCTACTTTTTTTCTTGTGCATCCATGTTTTAGTGTTGCCAAGTAATAAAATAGCCTATGTACTTCATTTTAATTACCTCTGTCATAGCCTTACAGTATGTCTGAGAATCATTAGGGCATAGGAAAGGTCCAACTCTCTACAGGAATCATGTACCGATTTACATTTAATGTGTAAACAGATTGCCCTAAGTCCTAATTTCTTCCCAACGAGCACATTCAGCATGAGCTGGTACTCCTCTATCACGTACTAGTCACATGACCTTGTCGACTTCCCAAACAGACCTCAACACTAAGGCACCATTCGGAAAGTAATAGTTTTAAAAATCCCTCCCGCTCCCACAAGAAGACGACAAAGACAAAGAATTAGAAGAGGAAGAAGATGAGGATGGAGTCGTCAACGATGGGCTCAAAAACAGTCTCATATATTTTTTTTAAGTTCATGTAATAAAACTAGAATTTAACCCTCGAACTTGTGCTGACTGTTAATTCATTGTTTATAAATAAAAGCTGCTCCAGTGTGAGCAAAACACACGGCAAAGTGTGTTATATATATTGAAAGGTTGTTTAAGAAGAATGTGCTGTTAACCAATATATGTGCTAAAAAATTATGTCACACAAAATGTCGCAATGTGCGACTAGTTCAGAGCTTGTTAAGCGGTGATGGTATAACTCGGTGTGTGGTTGCAGGCGTCTGTGATCACGCTGTATACGATGTACCTGACGTGGTCGGCCATGAGCAACTCCCCTGACCACCAGTGCAAGCCCGACTGGCAGTCCGTCATCAATGGAGGACCTGCGCATCTCACTGCGTCACCTGACGGCAGCGGTGCTGGCAGCGATGACGACGATGATGACAATGTACGAGATGAGTATATTTGCGGGAACTGTGTATGAGGGTTACTGACGAAACGCACGCATTCTGCTTCCTCCTCTGTTGTTATAATATATTTAATTGGGAGGAAGCGTAGACGAGTATATTTCCGAGAACTGTGTATCTGGAACACAGATAAAACGCTCGCATTTTGTTTTCTTCGTTGTATTGTAATATATTCAATAGGGAGGAAGCGTAGATGTGTAACTGTGTATCTGGCGGACAGGCGGAACACACACATTTTGTTTTCTTCTTTGTATTGTAATACCTAATAGGAAGGAAGCATTTTTTATAAAGAGAGCTTTATGCCACGGATGGAATAATGAATCTCCAAACGGAGATATCTTTGCTCTATCATATGGCTCGAACTTGAAAGTGTCTCGGATGAGGAAAATAATAATTTCTCTTACACATGACATAATATTACTACAATGAACTTGGGTTAGACGCCTTTGTCTGTTGAGTCTGCTAAGGCTAATCGATAGTGAGGACAAATTGTAAACTATGCGCTTCTTTAGTTTATGATTAGAAATTGGTTAATTCCTAAAATATTCAAATGGATACATAAGATAGCTTTGGGCTGTGTCAACCGTACTTAAACTGTTCATTGGTGAAACCCTTCATTGAAACTTGCAGTTTGCTGAAGAATTACTAAACATAGCCACGAAAAGAAGTTTGATGTTCAACTTTTCGGAACTGATGGCCGAATTCAAACTGAAATTCGTTACAAAAAAATATTCAAAAGCCTTTATTTTCTCTTGAGACATGAGGCCTCATGAGTGACTAAATTCCTAATGATATTTTCTCTGTGCATTGTTTGTTTTCTTCAAGTTTTCAGCTTTCCCAACACGACACTCTTATTTTTCCTTGTTCCTATTCTGTTGACCTGTCTACTATCCGGCGCTCTCCAGGACTCCCCTGAATTCGTGAGTTACTTTCATTTCTCTGCTTCTTGAGTAGCGAGCATGAGGACCTTCCAGAATTTATGGCGCTTTTGAATTTGCAGTATAGTTCATTTGTTCACCATCTCATGCAGGGCTATTTATGAACCCCTTAATTGTTTTAGAGCTATGCATTTGTTCAGTCTGGGTAGAATTTGCGTAATCTTGTTTATTTCTGGATATTCGCGTGTGGAATACTTGCTTTGAGAAGCAAGACCCAAGATGATCACTACCTCTATCGTCTGATATACGCATCAAGCTTTGCAGCTTCGTCATGTTTTGAAATGGCGAAAAATAGAACTTGGAACTTTGAGAGGTTTGAGCGGAACCAATGCGTGATCTACCCTCAGACATGGCTGAACTTCAATGCTGAAGCCTTTTGCTTTCTTGAATTTGCTCCTATTATCTACGCCTGTTGTTGTGATTATTTGCGTACTTCACTGGATTCACCAGCCAAAAAATTCTGCTTGGATGTGAAGTCAGTTGGTTCTAATGACGGACATTAGGCAAGTTTTAGGCTGAACAAATGCTGCAGCTATAACGGCTGTTGGCGTAAAATGCTTTACAAATATTTCAAGCTTCAGAAGTATACCGTACAATCTATATTCGTTAAATTTCGATAAAATCATTGTATTTCTGGATATTTCTCGAATTTCGTATTTCCTCTAGCGTTCTTTTTATTAATATATTTATGGCTGAGCGTATTGAGCAAGTTTTTCCTTGAACACTCTCAGCTTTATCCTATTCAGAATATACAAAGTTGCTTTTTGTTGATACTAACTCAGCACACATCTATTTATCAGTCAATATCTCCCATCTAAGCGTGTCAAGGAGTATATCAAAAATTTTAATTCTTCACTACATTGCCTTGGCGATTCATTACTTGAAGCTTACATACTTTCGTATTATTTCATTCATTAAATATATCTCCTTTTTGTTTGGTCATTTGTGATATTAATCTTCAAGTCTTATTACAGAGTTAATTCAAGGTCAGACTGAATCTAATCTGCTATCTTACCTCGTTCAAACTTTTTGCTGTGCACAGTGTTATCGCGTTATGTGGGTTATATCAACAGAGCGCTTTACATGCGAGTTGCCGAATAAGCTGGTAGCAGTCATTGAGCGAGTCGTTTCATGGCTTTTCCCTAAGATTCTAGTTTCGAGCAACACTACACAAATCAATCACGTAAACGAGTCACCTCTGAAGGTGAAATTGAATTCCTGACAAGTGCTCTGCAAATTTCGAGTTCCTCTTTATGGGGTCTGTGAATTTTTACAAATTAACCCTTTACCGCCCACATTTTTATACTCATATTACCGTTATGACAACCACTATCACTAAACCGACACTGGCATTAGGTAGTCACTGTTATCAAAATGGGGAAGGAACTGCCACTCGGCAGTGCAGTTCAAAGGACACATTAGTGAACAAATTGAATAAGAAATACGATATATTATTGTTATTTTTGAAAGTGGACGAAATAGTCCAGTTGGGCAGTAAAGGGTTAAAGCCGGCTCTTAATGCAATGGAGAATGCATGACATTGAAAAAATAATACGTTGCTCAGTAGTGTATTTTTTTAGTTTGTGTTTGAATTCCTTAATCCTTCATTGATTACTCAATATTGTTTGTGGTTTCACATGGTTAGACGTTCGTATTGAGTACTTTTGATGTGCTTTTATTAACAGTAAACTGCTTTTATTAACAGTAAACTGCTAAGTCTACCTTCTCTTTTTCTAGACGTTTTTTGATTCTTGAAATAATTTGTGGATTATTACTTATCTCTTCTCCTAGATGTTTATTTCGATTGTATGTCTCCAGTGATATTACATTGGAAAGGTAAACTAAGCTGTACAGAAATTAGTTTCACTAATTGGTTTCCAGTCAACACATTATTCCTGGGGACTGGACTTCGTTGTCATAAGTTACAATAAAATTTAACCCTTTAACGCCCCAAAGGACACCAGTGTCCTCTTTCAAAAATACCCTCAATATATTGTATTTCTTGTTCAATTAGTTCCCTAATGTGTTCTTTGAAGTTCTCTGCCGGGTGGCAGTTCCTACCCCATCCTGATATTGGTGACTGCCTGATGCCAGCGCCAGTTTAGTGACGGTGGTTGTGTTAACGGTAATATGAGTACAAAAATTCGGACGTTAAAGGGTTAATTCACGTTGAACAATAAGAAATTAGATTTCTACGATATTTATGTAAAGCCTAGGATTTAGAATGAAAAATAGGAAATTTATATAGCCCGCAAAGCCCTTCGTCTGTAGCCCCATGTACAGAGAGCTAGGGGTCAACAATGGGTGGAAATCAGCCCCAGTTTTTGTTCTGGCGTTGAGAATATCTCGTGGGTCTCTCAGTTTTATTACAGTTTTTATAGAACAGAGGAATTAAAATAATTTTAGCGTCCGCTTGTCACCAGCAATATGAAAAATTTTTAAGTACAAATACCTCGGCGTTAATGGCTTTAGTTAATTCCGTTAGTTATACTAGGATGTTGAAGCAACTGATTCTAAATGTGAAACAGCTAAAGAGAACAAAGGCAATCTGGTGAACGGGTTTTCTTTTGAAAGTGATGAAAGATTCTCAAGTCTTCAACCCTAAAACTTATTTCTCAAGTTTGCGACAATTTTTTCCCTCAGGGGGATACAACTATTGTATCTATGGGAATTAGCGCTCCCAGGGGAAAAATGTGAGGGCCCGAGCTGAGAGTTGGGTAGGCCTTCTTTTTGTTGAAATAAAATGTTTTTTGTTATGTTAAGGACCACCTTTTTTCGGTTCAATACTATCCTGTTTTTCAACACCTCTGACTTTCTTCTTGAACTTTTATCTTGTTTCATGAACTTCTTTCTCATCTTACTGTTTCTATGCCCTTTCTGCATAGATTCCTCATTCTCTTATCTCCATACTAAATGGTGCCTTCCTCCTTCCTCTCTTCGATACGCTCTATTTTTTTAGCGGTTAGGGAGGCTTAAACTAACTTATAATCTTAATCTTGCGACAATTTTTTTTATAATGAAGTGTTTATATCAATGTTGCCTCTGTTTGCTTCATGAAAGAGGCTAAAACAAGTCATTCAACTGTCAGTTTCGCATGTTTGCTCTAGCATCTTTTATTCAATTCTCCAACCTTTTTGACATTAAGGAGTCCCTTTTAACATGTCATGCATCTGATGCGTACAAAGCTGTCCATCATGATACAGGGTGAGGTATAAGAAACGAGCTCGTGCTACGGATCTCTGTTACAAAATGATCTGTGTTTACATCCATAACTTTCGGCCAGTTTCTTTATGTGTGATTGTGTGGAAACATCAGTGGGTGCACTGAAGGCGCCTAACTTTGGCTGTTATGGCAGACTCGACCACGGTTCGACGGCGAGTCCATTGTGTCTCTGATCCTATGGTTCTTGTGCGTGATGTATTCGTCCATCCGCACCGCCACCAACGCCCAGACGTCGAAGCTCACTGGTTCTGACAAGGTGCTCCTCAAGGACGATAATAATGGTGAGCTTTCCCTTACCCTTTTTTGATCATGGAAATTTTCCACTATCTCGTGTAGGATTGGCTCATTTATTATTTGTTTTAATTGAAGTTCTATCAGAATCTCCCGTATCGATGTACTCTACTGCTAATTGTTGGCATTAAGACTGACGATTTAGCATCTCTTTACCTGATTAATTCATTAGCTGATGGTGAAAATTCTGCTTTTCTTTTAGTTTATCTCGTTACTCGGCACTAGTGTGAAGAAAGCTCGGTTAATAAAATTTTGACGGTGTTTGAAGAAGTTTCAAATTCTTGTTAGAACACTGGACTAGGCATACTGTTTTTTTCAGAAATTAGTAGGGTGGCCGAATTTTTTAAATTTTGGTCAGACAAAGGTATGTAGTCAAATAACAGGAGTTATTTGACCAATGTGAAGTAAGCTAACATACCTGGGGGTGTTTGAGCTAATGGGAGACAATGTGTGGCTCGGTCAAAACCTATTTTGTTGACAATCCATTATTTTTAATTTAATATACCTTGTTTACAGTAACGTCATGTGAACAGCGAGTGAAGTGGAGAACAGTGTGTCAGGCTATACTTGTAAACACCGAAGAAATGTTCGAAATTGAGAGATTTTTTCTTAATTGGGTTTTTCATTGTTATTTCAGGCGTAGCTGTAAGTTTCCCTATCCAGGTATGAATCGAATTATGGGATCAAATGTGGAACTCTTTTGAAGATGGTTGTGTGCTCAGATGTTGTCCACGCATCATTCTGTGTAGTGTTAAATTGCCGGTGCGTTTTTCCTATTTAGAATACTTTCCGATTCGATAATATTCATTTTCTTCAATTTCATGCGGGTCACTGCAGGTCGGAAACGTTGCAGTTTGGGCGACATAGCTCTAGTGCAGAATGAAGTCTCAGGTATAGCGGAGTAATGCATTTCCTTTTATGTATTTAAGTTAGCATCTCCTCTCCAAACGCTGTACTCCATTGATCTTTATCAAGTCTCATTTTGCTGTTGGTAATGAAAGCTAACCTGCCTCGTAGTTGAGTGTGCTAGTAATTTTAATTAATATCGTACCAATTGGTTGTGCTCGTAAAATTTGTATTGTAACGAATCCAATCTATAGATGGGGCTGCATATGTTTATTTCACATGATTGTTGGCTTAGCTGGTTTTGAGTTTGTGTATGAATTTTTTAAAAACCTTTGAAAACAATAGCGTGAGTGAGGACGACCAACTCTAAATTTCCAAATTACTTGAAATGTTTGTGATAATCCGTAGTACAGATATGACATGTTAGCTAACACATGGAGGTTCATTGGAGTGTGACATCAGAACTAATCTGAGCAACGATATGATGGGCTTGTTTTGGACAGCGAGCGACCCGGAAGCTGGAGAAGGACACCACGTGTGGGACAACGAGTCTGACGGCGTCGCGTACTCCTGGTCCTTCTTCCACCTGATGTTCGCCTTGGCCACCCTCTACGTCATGATGACGCTCACAAGCTGGTTCTCGCCCAGCGCTGACATCACCGACGTCAGCAGCAACCTGGCCGCCGTCTGGGTCAAGGTACGGTGCCACATTGCTAGGTTCACTTTTTTTAACGTTGTACTAGGCTTTTTTCACTCAAACTGGGCTTATTTCACTCAAATTAAGTTTTTTCTTTTCTCATCCGAACTAGGCTTTTCTTCACCCAAACTAGCCTTTTTTCACCCGAGTTAGGCGAGAAAAGAGCTAATACTGCACTGATTTGACGTGATTTCAGTCATACTCTACCTCTCCGGCAGTGTGCACTTGTTACACTTTGCGGCACTTGTTAATTGGGGCATTTCAATCTTTGGTTCATACACAAACCTTGAAAAATTAACGCTTATGGATCAAAACGATTATTTTTGACAAATATTATGTCAGTGTCGGGCTGTCGGCTATCTCTGTCACGAGAAAAGAAGTGGTAAAATTTTCATTATTCTTCGAACGTTTTAGGTTGCTACCCATCAGCTGCAAAACAGTTGCTTAACCATGCAAGAAAAACTCCAAGAAATGGAAAGTTTTTCAAAATGTTCTCTTGTCGCACAACGACCTTAGTCTATATTTTATCAGTAAAATTTAGCCCTAGTGCTTGTGAATAACTGGAGGACCGTTTCTTCAATTGACACCTGATGTCTCGTGTGAGTCTCACACTGTTTTAGATAGGATTGTATTGCTGTGTCAGTACAAGAAACAATTAATTCATCGACACCAATAAATATAAGGTCATTCATAATTCATTGACACGTTACTCTCAGATCGTCTCGAGCTGGATGTGCCTCGCTCTGTACGTGTGGACGCTCATCGCCCCCTGTGTGCTCACAAACAGGGACTTCAGTTAAGCTGAAACCAGTGAACATCTGCAGCAGCGCAGTTATTTCGAGAGATTGGTGCTGTTTCTTTATTATTTCCCCAGAGGGCGTTTTACTGTCAAATACCTTGAGGAAAATGTTTTGAACTGCGGAGGAAATTGCCAGCATGAAAATTCAATAACCACCGTGAATGGGGTCGTATGATCGAAATTTTCTTTTCAAAAGATTCTCCACCTTGAAAAAAAACTTCTCTATAAAGCTTAATGAATGTTTCTATAATTCACCTGAGCACTTTCAGTTTTATTTTGAACACTTCTGAGTTCAGCAGCGTGGAGTGCTGAGACAATATGTAATCTTATATCAGAATTTACCAAGTCATATTTATGATAGTAGACCCCGAGACACACAACCTAGTCTCTTTCAGAAAGCCGCGGTATAGTTATTTAAACATGTGCTCTGTATCTTGAAAATATTTCGTGTACTATTATTGTCAGGATTTGTTCTTATAATTATGCTATATGTGTCGCGTATATTGATTAGAGTATAGAATAGTCGTACTTCTCCTTGTATTATTATATCTATTTGGTCTTGAAAATATTTTCTTGAATAGATGTTCTGTGATCATTATGCTTTAAAATGTAGCTCACCGTTAGCTTGTCAACCCTTTATAATCGAAGTTACGGGCTAATAGTAACTCATACATGCCCAGTTTCTCATTTGACTGGAGTGACGTAGTTTATAGTTGACGTTTTCATGTTCGTAGCGCGCCGCATATGTTAACCCTTTTACTCACGTTGGGCGATTGCGTCCCATAGATGTTCAATAAATCCAGTGGGATGTATACCTTTAGAAAATATCGATGGGATAAAAATCCCCGGGCCTGTAACCTAACCTATGAACGTGGGAATTTTTGAACTCTTTTCCCCAAGTATCCTAGACTTATAAGCAAGTAATATATGACATCAGTTTCAGTTTAAAAATAATATCGGGAGTGAAAGGGTTAAGCTGTGGCTAGTAGTTTTTCAATGTTCAAGTTTAGGTCCTGACTGGTCGATGTTACCTTGACTTGAGGAACAAATTTTTGGAGGTCTTTATTGCTGAGTGGAATATTTTAACGTTGTTGCAAGTTTTAAATTGAAATCGCTATTTAATTGTTTCGCCTCTTAAGATCTTGATTTAGAAATCCTTCCATGAGGTTGCTGCATAAATAAGCGAACGGCTAATTTGTGTTCTTTGGATACGCTTGCTTACTTTTGTACAAAAGTAACCAAATCTATATTTCTCAGAGTGGGTAAATCAGTGGTTTGATTCATGAATGTTGGGATAATCGATATTACATAGTACACTATAACTATCCTCAATGCATTACAAAGCTTCTTTCACCCTATTATTGTATAGATAAGATTTTGTTGTCTATGGTAATGTTTCCTCAGTAGTTAGAATCTTCTTGATGTTATCCTCGGATTTCACTTCACTGTAGTAACGATTCAGTAGTTCTGATTTTATTCATTGCTGTGCGGAGATGAACACATTTGCGCTTTTTAAGGTACACAGTGCCAGCATTAGAATCTGCTTCAAGACCTTGAAAGTCTGATGCAGGATGGAAAAAAGTGAAAAATTTATAGGATAAAATCTCGTGCCTCTTCAAGGTTTTGCCTGAGAATTTATGCATCGCAGTGGACACCAAGAAATCATTTGTAGATGCATTATGTGCCGATATATATTTTTCGCGTCGTCGGAGTAGCTTTATCCTTAGAAGTGACAATTCTGGCATGCATTTATTGATTTAAATATCTTAGTTCTGCTTTTACGAATAAAATTGTCGGCGATATTCTCATTTTTAGACCGAGAACGTCTACGATTGTTGTTCGAAATATAGGAAATGACGCACTCACTGGTTTAGGGAACCTTCCTGATGCTCTCAAACTACAAGTTACGTAGAAGTTCGGTTATAGCCTTTGGCTATTTCGTTAAATTGGACATTGTATTTAAAACTGTACTCTTGGCTGACAATCATATTAATTCAACTCGGGACGAATTAGGCTTAGTGGTACGTAGATACTTTGTAAAATCACTGGTTTTGAAAGTGTTATTTCTGGGATTTGTGAATTTTGTCAATTTCGAATTGTATATCTTTAAAATTTGATCGTTATGCGAAAGTATTCGTAAACGCTAGTTTATATTTTTTTTATGACGATAATTTGGACATGTTCTTGGATAGGTGAACGAATGTACTTCTATTAGGATCGATTGTAAACTTTCATGTAATTCAACGGAATATTAAAAAAGTGGTTGAAATTCTGAAATTGGAAGTAATTATTTACAGTACGTATGGCAAATGAGACTTGATTCATGGGAGTACATGATGATCTTCTAGCTGGGGAAAATTTGCAATCATTTTTACCTCTCTATAGTGTGTAATGAATTTGTTCAAATTTTTAATGATTCTTTTGCCATAGAAAATCCAGTATATTTATTAGGTCTAAAATGAAGAATCTTATAAGCGCTCCTGCTCGTTTTTGTGAAGGAATTTTCGTGTTCTCTATTGATGTAGGATATTATATTCGTATGCCCTTATTTTTGTGACCTTCATGAACACAGTTGTAAACGTCTGATGTTTCATTTTTGTCCTACGATTCGATGAATTTCAGAAGTTTTTTTTGCGTGACATTCTTAGCATCTTTCAGCACCACGAAACAACGTTGATTGCTACTTTGGATGAAAAATATCATTCACCTAAACGTTTCTCAAAAACAGATATTAGTTTTTAAAAATGGAAAATAACAAATATAAGGCTTCCCAGTTTTCTTGGATATGAGGCTTGTCAAGTCATCTGTGAGACATAACAATGCTAAGCGTCAACTTTCAGCACTTTATCTTTAGATACATCGTTGAAAACTCTAATTGTAAAAATTTATAAAAGCTACATCATAAACATGAGAAATTGTATAATTAATTTTCTCAGCTTTTCAGTTTTGATCCAACGTAGCGGAAAATATAACCACATTTTTAACAAGCTAAATAATCCAAGTCGGTAGAATAAATTAAGAGCGTTCGTAAGGTGTTGCATTTCTAGAACAAAATTATATATCAATTTCAATTTCGAGCGATAGAAACGAAACTAACAAGTTCATTTAGACTAGATTATAGGCTAATTTCAGCCTCCCTAACCGATAGAAAAAAACGTATCTAAGAAGAGAGGAAGGAGGAAGACACCATTTAGTATGGATAAGAGAATGAGGAATCTATTCAAAAGGGACATGGAAACAGTTGAGTTGAGGGGACATAGAAGCAGTGAAGTTGAAGAAGTTCATGAAATAAGATGAAAGTTCAAGAAGCAAGTCACAGGTGCTAAAAAACAAGACAGCAGTGAACCAAGAAAAGATGGTTCTTAACATAACAAAGGCATTTTATTTTAACAAAAAGGCTACCTACTCTCAGCTCGGGCCCTCACATTGTCCCCCTGGGAATGCTCATTCCCATAGATACAATATTTGTATCCCCCGAGGGGTGAGCGCGTATAATTATTAGCTCGTGTTTGATAACCCGTAAGCTGGCGGTTCTTTAATCTACTGAATTTCACCTGGACATTCTGAATTTTTTTTTTTAATGTGTTGCAGCAGCAATTGATACACTCAACGCTAAGCGACACATTCATTTGTTGAAGTTACAGGGCGATCAGTTTCACATTTTGAAACGAGCTGTATCATGGCCTGATTCAAAAATTTGACTTCCACATTCTTTGAATTTTTCCATATTACTTTTATGTGGTTTGTATCGGAATTTCTTTGGAAATGAAAAATTTTCGCATAATTTTTCTAATGCCTGTATAACTGATTGTTTAAATCGGAAGTGAAGCTTGACAATTTTGGCTTGCTGCTACTTAGAGTCGCGCATCGTTTTGGTGACAAAATTTTACGACTTTCGAGAACAACAAGTGAGGATTGTTGGTAGGTAAGATACAACACTCCAATCAATTTTATAATTATTTACCCTATTATAATTATCCAAATTCTTAAGTTTTCATCAGTTTCTTGTTACTTATTTTTCAAAGAGATGATTTATCCCATATGCGCCACTCAGTATAACGAAACTAGGATATTCTTTATGACTACACTTTTGCATAAAGTAGCTCTGTTTAAGTTGCCGAACTGTTAGTTAACACATTCATGCAAATAATTCTTAACACTTTGACAGTGACTACTAAATATTAAGTTCAACTCCAAACTTAAATTTAATGTCAATTGCAAGAAGCTATTTGGAAAATACCAAACATGAACTGGATCTTGCGCACATTTAGCATTGATTAAATATTTATGAAAATTGAGTTTGCGACTACTAGCCGGTCAGCAGCATTATAAAAATTACTTTCGTGTACCACCGGTGGCACAGGTAGCAGTCAAAGTGTAAAACATAGGTCAATACATATTCCCAATACTTTTTTAATTCGATGTTTTGCCGTTTGCAAAGTCTAACTACAAATAAAATAGCAAGGATAGTCACTTTTAAAATAGACATTATTTCTTAGAGAGTTTAATAGGTCAGCACTAAAAACGTAAATGAGAAAATGAACGTTTCGACCACAAGGGTCATCTTCAGCATCTGGGAAAATACAAGAGATTTTTTACAGACAAAAAAAAAAAATATACACACATATGAATAACATTTGTAATTGCTAACAGGAAATTTGCAAGGGGAAGGAAGATTGGGCATCATTTAAAACCGGTTTGTCTTTCATGATAAAAAGAGACTCTAAAATTCGAAGATCTGTTTGACTAGAAGATGTTGCAATTATCTGGAAATCATCTAAGCGAACAGGCAAGTCGCACTTTTCTGCATGTGCACGCACAGAGGATTGAGAGGGAGAAGCAAGAGGCCTCAATCCTCTGTGCGTGCACATGCAGAAAAGTGCGACTTGCCTGTTCGCTTAGATGATTTCCAGATAATTGCAACATCTTCTAGTCAAACAGATCTTCGAATTTTAGAGTCTCTTTTTATCATGAAAGACAAACCGGTTTTAAATGATGCCCAATCTTCCTTCCCCTTGCAAATTTCCTGTGAGCAATTACAAATGTTATTCATATGTGTGTATATTTTTTTTTTGTCTGTAAAAAATCTCTTGTATTTTCCCAGATGCTGAAGATGACCCTTGTGGTCGAAACGTTCATTTTCTCATTTACGTTTTTAGTGCTGACCTATTAAACTCTCTAAGAAATAATGTCTATTTTAAAAGTGACTATCCTTGCTATTTTATTTGTAGTTCCCAATACTTGAACTAAAGCAACAAAATGTTGGGCGTATTTTCCACATACATCGGTAATATTTGCCTCAAAGAAAAAATATCAAAAAGTTTGTTAAATAATCCCTTCTCAAAACTAAAAAAAAGGCCCCTCATTTTTCAATTTACAGTAAAATAATACATATCTACAATACACAGTATAAAGATCGAGATTACACTAAATAGAATGACTAGAATATATATATATTTAATGGAAAACAAAAGCGTTTGAAGACCAACTCGTTTCTACCAGAGGAATGTAGTCGGAATTAGGCAGTAGAACAATTAATTTTCTGCAGATATTTTTCCCACGAGTAAATTTATCACATAAATAGCAACATAGGTACTGCAACAATGCCGAGTTAAGGTCTAAATAATGGGCTACACATACAAAGCTCGTAGAAACAGCAATGATGAAACGATCTTGCTGATAAATCCACTCCCTTCACTTAATGCGATACAAGAAAACGTAAGCAAAGAAACTTACCAATCAGAAAGAAGCTCATTTGAGACACAGTACTGAACTTATCTGAAGAATTCCTCAATTTCTCCTCAAATTGGTTGCAGCTGCAGTGTAATTATTTTTTAAATGCAAAAGTTACTGAAAATTTGCAATGTTCTCGGTGGTGAACTAAATTGGTCAACATCATATAGAGCAAATCTGCCGAAAAACTACACAATACAAAAAGCAGCAACAGCGCTTCACTTTGAAAATAAATCATTTCTTTTCAAGTAACTTGAACTTATCTTCCAGCCTTCTAGAATAAGCATCGAGCTTGTAGGCAGCAGCTTCGAGTTTGGTTACGCTGTCCTCTATTTGGTCGATCTGGTCGAGGTAGGGCTGGAGGCCGAGGTACTTGGCGTTGAGTTCATCCAGGGAGCGCCCGATGCTGCTGGTGATCTGGCGCAGGTCGGCGTACTTGGCTATGGTGGCTCTGTTCATCTGCTCCAGCAACGTGTAGTCCTCCAGCACCGCGCTCAGCTCGCCCTGCTCGCCATATACACATTGCAAGCTCTCAGCAAAACATCGAGATAAGCTTTCTTACCTTAAAATGCGATTAGATATATTTTTTACAATATCAGGCGTTTGGTTACTAATATGATTTGTTGGGGATATAATTAGGTTATTTTCTAGCTTTGTTTACTTTGGATTAGTTTAATAGGAATATTTGCTTATGATTATATTTGTTTTCTAGTCAAACTAATTTGCAATTGGATACATTTTACAATATCAGGTGTTAGGTTACTAGTATGATTTGTAGGTGACATGATTAGTTTGTTTTTTAGTTTGGTCTATTTTGGGTTAGTATTTTTGGTTTTATGGGGGATATTTGCTTATAATAACATTTTTTACAGTTTTAAGACTAGTTTGCAAATAGGCATGTTAGGTTTTACTGATAGTTTTTGTGGAATTCAAACTAAAGTAACATTTTAAATGCATCATAAAAGATGCACAAACTACCACTAATGTACTTTCATCATCAAGAGGTCCATTTAAGAAAAAATAATATAACACTAGACTTTTATTTGCAAGTCAATTTAAGCTCAAGTATAACTTTTTCATGGTATGTCTACTACAAAATGATGAATGGTATAAATTTATTTCAAAAACTCAGAGAATGAGGAAATACACAAGAAATGAACTCAGTTGAAATCAATTCATATTTTTAATTTACTTACAACATTAGCTTATGGACGACAATCCAGACTGAGAACATATTAAACACTAATCTGATCTACATACTTACAGCATTAATACATCATTAAGTTGAGCCTGTTGTCAATCGAGTCTTTCAAAATGAATTAAAACATTAGATTTTAAATTAGCTTAAGCCTCCATAACAAACACAAAAAAGATGTTTCAAAGAGAGAAAGAATGAATTACCATTTAGATTGGAGTTAAAGAATGTGGAATATATTCAGATGTGTGTTTCCACAGAAGATGGCTAGAGCACAGAAAGAGTAATTTAGGAAGGAAGTTTATGCAACAAGATGAAAGCAATAGGAGTAGCAGTAAGACAAAAATGATGGTCCGTAACAAAACAAAAAGCCTACTCGATTCCAACAAAAGGAAAGCCTACCTAACCATCAGCTTAGGATCTCACATTTTCACCAAAGAGTGCCGATTCTTACAGACACAATAGTTGCATCCTCCTGAGGGGACTGAGTAACAATAATCAACAACATTAAAATTATTATTATTATTATCACTTTCTGTAGTTTAAGATCACCTAGCCACAACAAAGGTGACCTCACAAGATCAAAAAGAAGGTACCATATAGCACAAACAGTAGCAAATATGGAATCTATGCACAATGTGTGTTTCCCCACTCTACACATTTGAGCAACAAAATTAAAAGAAGTACATGAAACAAGGTAAAAGTTGAACAAGAGAGTCATAAGTATTGAAAAAAAGACAGCAAAAGACTGAAAAAGACAGCAGTGAACCAAAAACAAAATACTGGTTTTATTTCAACTAAAGGAAGGCCTTACCACCTGCTTTGGACCTCACTTTTTTATTGATAAATACAGAACAATGCTCAACAGCCAGTAAGAATGAACAGACTGCTAAGAATGTGTTTGGAAAATGCACAGACCACTCACAATATTATGAGCAACATACTGCAAACAATTCTGCACGAGCAGCTACTGAATCAGTGGGGGCTAACGTACTAATTATTCACACAGGTCCTGCAAAACAGTAAGAAGGGCTAATTGAGAATAGTTTTCCAAGGACGATTTAGGTTTACTCAGCACAAATTGTGGAAAAAAGCTACTTATCACAGTTGTATAAACCAACAGATCAAACTTGCATTTCATGACTGGCAGGTAGGCTCAGCCAATAGTTACTATGTTGCCATATAGAATATTCCCTTATGTGAATAATGTGCAATCATAAATATCCACAGAGTGCCGTCTTGAAGACACTTTTGTTTCAAATTATGCTGAAATTTACAATCAGTGTCATATTAAAATTGAAGTATCAAAACTTCGTTGTGTATCCTGTCTACCGGCGTTTAGGATAGATGTACGAAGCAATCTGTATTTTCAATGTTAAAGTTGATTTTTAGTTGATTAAATTGTCGTGAAATAAAAAGCAAAAACCTTTAATTAAGCAGGTTCAAGAATACAGCAGGTTAATTGGAATTTTATATACCAAAGTGGAAAAATAATGTGATTCTCACTTTCCACTTTATCACTGTTACTTAGTTAGTAACAATTAAATTCAGGCATTGATTTGAATAGAAAAATGGTTCAGTTCTTTGCATTCTTGTATTATGTAGGGTGCAGATACAAAATGTAGATGATGCAAAATGTAAATCCCATTTGATAACCAAGTTTTGACATTTATGACCCCAGCATAACTTTTTATGGCTACCATAAGTGAAATATTTTGAGAGGGAATTCTAATCCTCCCAAATTTTGAGAGGGAATTCTAATCCTCCCAAAAGCGTTATTCCCATATAAATGACACACAGACCAGTTCTTCGAACCCAAGGAGAACAACTCAAGAACATAATAGACATCAAATGGATATTAAAAAGATGTCTTACCTGCAAATAGCTGGATGTATGAGAAAACATTAGAGATGCCAAGTGACTCAAGTTTGGATCATGAGGATCGAGGGCCTCAAAGCTGCTGGTACTTGTCGACAAAGTCGGGCCTCGCTTAGGAGAGGTCAGACGGTCCACACTTGGATGACTCTCTACTTCAATATGTTGTGCAGAAGACCTACTTGAGTTCTGAACAGAATTTGCTGATATGCTGTTAGAATCATCTTCAGTTTTGGTATCAACTGGTAAATTAGATGAAACATCTTGGATAACTTGATTTTCTGTTAAATTTTGATTAGCAAGTTTCACACTAATGTCAAGCTCTTGAGTGGCCATTTTTAATTATTCTGCAACAATCTGAAATTATTATAACAAAAATATTGCAGTAAATATGTGCTCCCTAACAGGTCACAGCTAAAAAGAATTATATATTAGTTTCAAAAATAATCAGAGCAGAATAAATTAAAAAAAACTCAATTCACTTATTATGAAAACACGGTACTTTGAGATCAAATTTTGTTAAAAAATTAGCGTAAAAACTACAAAATTAATGTTCAGCCATACTTAGCAACAGCCTCACTTTATTGATTAGATTACAACTTGGTTTACACCTAACTAATCACAAAGTAGCTGTTCCTCAGACAGGAAGGAAGAAGGCAGCATTCATTATGGTATTAAAGGAAAGAAAAATCTATGCACAAGGTGTTTCGGTAAATCTGAAGGATATGTCAGTTATCGATTTTCCACTTTTTGGTGCCTGAACCTAATTAATTGAATCAAAATAAACAAGTTTTCTTCTATGCACTTTCCGTCTCAAATGAGTATTTTATGATTTATAGCGGTAAGTTTAGTTTCGTCTCTGATGACGAATGCGCTTGAATAAACAGCTACTCATCGATTTTTGAATTTTTGTTGCTTGAATCATGGTAATAACACCGAAATAAACAACTTTTCTTCTATACACTTTTTTCGTCAAATGAGTATTTAAAGAGGTATAGCGGTAGGTTTGGTTTCGTCTTTGATGACAATCGCGCTGGAAGCGAGTGCGCATTGCAGTGTTGCTGTCCGACGTGCTCCTTGATTACTTGCCGCTTCAAACACTGGAGTTGCGGTAAGTCATTTACCGCTATAACTAATAAAATACTCATTTGAGACGGAAAGTGCATAGAAGAAAACTTGTTTATTTCGATCTAATTAACTACGCTAAGGCATCAAAATTTACAAAATCAATAACTGACATATCCTTCAGATTTACCGGTGTTTCTTAGTCTGCATATAGTAACAGCATGATTGAAGGAAATTTGTGGATTGAAATGAAAAATGAAGAATTAGAAACTAAAGGTGGGAAAAGGATAGCAGAAACTTAATAAATGTGGTCCATAACTCAACAAAAACTTATTCTATTTAAAAACTGATACTCTAAATTAAGTACTACATAGTTAAAGGCCTTAAATCTTTTCCTAAGAAGCACCAATGCCTAGAAATAAGATTAGGTTAGCTGTTGGTTTTAGCCTCCCTACCCAAAGCAACAAATGCAATCCAAAGAGAGGACGGAGGAAGGAACTTTTTAGTATGGAGTTAATGAAACACAGAATCTACGCAGAAAGGGCGTAAAAACAGTAAGCTGTGAAGAAAGATTATGGAATAAGACCACAGTTGAAGAAGAAAGTAGTAGGTGCTGAAAAACAGGACATCAGTGAACCTAAAAAAGGTGGTCCTTAACATAACAAAGAACATTTCAGTTCAACAAAAAAATAGCCTACCTAACTCTCAGCTTGGGCCCTAACTAACTTTGTCCCCTTAGGAGCGCTAATTCCCATAGATTCAATAATTGTATCCCACTCAGGGGCTTTTGGTTGAAGATTTAATAAATTCAATCAAAAACCTTTGCCAAATATTAAACATTCATTATATTAATAAATTTTCACTGAACAAATGTTTACTAATAGGTTTATAGTAGTTAGTAGCAGCACATGAAGTAATTACCACTTTATCTCCACTCTTAACCAACCAACATGCCCCTTACGGTCAAATTTTACTTTAATGTTGTCAACAATTTTCATAATTTTGTTGCAAAGAATCGCTAAAGGAACTCATTTAAGAACGTTTAACATGAATGACATTCTGCTCGCTGATACGTTATTTTTGAATTATTGAACTTTGAAGTGGCCTTCGCACAACAAAGGAAGCAAGCGCGTGAAATGGAATTTATTAATAACGGAAGCTAACCCCCTATTACAAACGTAAAGAGGTTGGGTCGTGAGGGGGAGCCACAGTTCTAGTGAAAATTATAAATAAAGCTTCTAACCCACCCATTAGGTTGACGACCGCAATCTTGTTTACATCGGTTCCAAAATGGCGGCGCCCATGGTGGTCGCCATCTTGGATATAGCTGATATAAAACAAGATTGCGGTCGTTATCCTAATGCGTGGGTTAAAAGCTTTATTTATAAATTTTCACCAGATGAACTGTGGCTCCCCCTCACAACCCAACCTCTTTACGTTTGTAATAGGGGATTAGATTCCGTTATTAATTAAATTGTGCTTGGTGCACTCGCTTCCTTTGGTGCCCGAAAGCCAACTTCAAAGTTCAATAATTTGAAAATAATGCATCAGCGAGCAGAATGTCATTCATGTAAAACGTTTTTACATGCGTTCCTCTAGTGATTCATAGCAATGGAATTATTAATTTCCGTGATTGCATTAAACCCGACATTGACCACTAATGATTATAAAATCTATTATAAAACAACATTTGGAAAATCTTTTCTGCTGAGCAAATTAAACAAACACATATTAATATATATATACGTATTATAAATGAATATAAAAAATATATAATAAAGATTAAGTTAAAAAACAACCTACCCCTACTACATCGATAATGACAGTCGAGCTCACAGCTGCTCACTGTAATGGTAAGAAACTAGTCCACCCTCTGTATTTGGAATGAGAAAAAAAAGAGAAATGAAAGAATGGCAATGAGAAGTCAAAAAATGAAATCTCTCGTGAGTTGATGAGGCCGCGTGAACACTCTCTCTCTCTTCTTCAGTTTAGTGAGGTCTCCGGAATTTATAGGTCCATGCGCCTCAGGTCTCTAGGGTTGTCCTTGGCGTTGCCGTATAGGTAGCTCTGTAACAGATGAACAGAGCCTTAACATATTATACACTATATTCAGCTTTTTATGGTTCATTATTTCATTTTTATTTTATTTTTCCCATACATAGGCGTTAGCAATTTCATGCAGGATTAGCATTTTCAACCTAGGCATTAAGACACTTGAGCAGCATAGAATTAATCTCAAGGGAGAACAATGGTCCAGCCTGGTGCATCAAGCGATAGGCATTTGGGGCGCTCTATAGCTCAAGGGTTTAGACATGCTTACTCCCTACTCTCTACGTTACACTACCTATACTGGAGTGCATGTCTACAAGAGGCAAAATTAGTGACGTTCTCTGCTGCTTATTGAAGGCATGTTCACTCTTTGTTCATAGAGCCCCTTGTACAGTAGTTGCATTTACAGACCTTATGCAAACAAAGACACTCTATTCAACAAAGTGTTCTTTCCCTTTTCAGGACGTAGCTTTAAATGTATTATCTAATGTTAGTGGTTAGTCACTATTTATAGAATTCCCAGTCTACCTGTTGATACCAGAAAGGTTGCTACAGCAGTAAGAATAAATTGTTGCATTTTGGCATCATGTTTGCCTCCCCCTAACAGATTTTTCCGTGCAGGGGATTTTGGCACCACTTAGTTCTGAATACATATTATCTCTGGCCAGTGAGTACACTGTAACTGCCACAGTGGCCGCGTGAACACGGCCCGTCAAAATATATAGGGCTGCAGGACTAGCGTGCCAAATTCCGACCACGCGCGCGAACACACACTTGAACTCACTCTTTCTCCCTAAAAACAGGGTAAAAAGGGGTAATTGTATAAAGATGGCTATAACTTTTGAAAGAATCCGTCTATCGACTCCAAATTACTCTCAAATGAAAGAGTGATAGTTTCTCTCGTTCAACACAAGCCCACGACCCTAACGGTTTTTTGAAAAATACAGAAATTATTCGATAAGCTTACCCGACTCGCGCGCCGTCAAAATTAATTGCGTTTACCGACTCGTAACTTTTGAAAGAATCCACTCATCGACTTCAAATTACTCTCAAATGAAAGAGCGAAACATTCTCTCCCTCTCATATCGAACACAAGACCACGACCCTAACGGTTCTCTGAAAAATACAGAAATTATTCGATAAGCTTACCCGACTCGCGCGCCGTCAAAATTAATTGCGTTTACCGACTCGTAACTTTTGAAAGAATCCACTCATCGACTTCAAATTACTCTCAAATGAAAGAGCGAAACATTCTCTCCCTCCCATATCGAACACAAGACCACGACCCTAACGGTTCTCTGAAAAATACAGAAATTATTCGATAAGCTTACCCGACTCGCGCGCCGTCAAAATTAATTGCGTTTACCGACTCGTAACTTTTGAAAGAATCCACTCATCGACTTCAAATAACTCTCAAACGGGGTAATATTAGTATCTGTAAGTCTCATTTTTTCTGTACTTGCAGTCATGTTAATTTCTGAATAAGTTTGATGCCTAATACTGTCAACTTGACTCTGTCATTGGGGGAAGATATTGTGAAAATTACAACATAATTAGGATGAATTCAACATGCACATGATCGTTTGAAGGTCTGGACTCTTTACACATAAACTGAATACATCCTTTACATTTATTTTAGCTTACCTTCTCAGCTTTCTCGAGATAGCGTGCAGCGAAGACGACGACCACGACCCATTTTTTCTTCTGTAGGTGAATCCTATATGCCAAGGCTTGAGTAGCTCCATTGGTCTGATTTAGTGCTCCCGTCTTCGATGCTTTGTGATTATGCCTTTCATTACAACCCCACTATAATGGAAAACTGCCAAAAATCAGTCTGCCGCTATAGTGAGGCTATAATTTGGGCTATAAAGAAGCCTTTATTCGAAGAATTTAAAACATTTCATCTTATCTAAAAATTTCAAACATTAGGTATAATCTTAGAATTTCAAACATAAGGAATTATCTCAGAAGTTACATCATTTCTAAATATTTAAAAAATATTAAAGTAATTAAAAGTTGTTAAACCTTTGCAAAATTATTCTACAGAAGTGTTTTATGGGCGTATCTGAGCCGGAGTCTTCAATACCTACCCCATGGAACCAATTTCAATCGGTGAGGTATGAACGTCAAAGAAACATATCAGTCTTGATGTTATTCCTTTCTTAAATATTATTCCTGTCCCTACTTTACAATTGAAACTGCAACACAGGAACGCTTTTTATGATTTGCAGCTTATTCTTCCCATATCTTACACGGGAAGTGTGACACAAAAGATATTTTGTTTATGAATGCATTACGAAATGTTTGTTGTCGGTACTAAATTTTCTAACAGTTGAAAACAAACGTTCTACATGAGCCATTTGATCAGGAGCCAAGCTAAATGTCTTCGATCTTGACAAAAATTGTTTCAATAACAAATTCTTTCTCCGTAGATTTATTTAATGCGTCTTCTTCTAAGTTTTCATCTACAGATTTCACTTCGTAATTGGCCTCTGATCTTTTTTGAGAATCCGGGGATGATTCCTCTTTTTCCGATGATTCATCCTTTTCTCCATTTTTCGCGTCGTTTGCAAATCCTTTGGTGCGCGTTATCAGCGTTTTCTGGGCAAAAACGGTCATAAACTAAAATATTTGCGAACATGATTCTTCAATTACATTTGTCTTCTGTATTCGAAGTCCATTTATGTCACTCTATGTATGTAAATAAAGTTTTCTCATCATTTGAAGTGCACGTACATTTTATTGAGACATTTTGTATGTATACGAACCCATACTGACTAGATATCAATGATAGTATTAGGTAATAAGTATAGACACTGACACAACTGAACTGACACAAAAAAATAAAGGTAAAAATGAGAATACAAATGAAATCAACATTCAATGGTTGAACATATTATTAAGAGAAAAAGTAGAAAGAGCAAATGTTGAGACAACAAATGAGAGGTGAGTAGCTACAACAACTGACGATGTTAGCCGAGCGACAGCAACATGAAAGATTACAAATAGGTATCTGAAAAGTGGATACATTGAATTCAGCATATGTGAGTCGGATTTCTGTATTATCTTCTGTCTAAAATCCTTTTCGCTCAGCACAAAGAAGAAACCATCGCTTCATCAAATCACTTTAGAGAATGGAAACAAATTAGAACTCACCTTAGCACACTTCGCCGTAGATGCTGAAGCGTTTTCAGCGTGAAAGTATTCATTGAGACGAACACCTCCGGTGGGAGGTCCTTTGCTTGTGTCGCACTTCAACTTGAAAGTAAAAGAAAAGCGACCATAAGTGAGTATCAGGCCACGTAGCTTACTGTTTCCGTGCACCTTTTGTATAGATTCCGCATTCCCTCAACTCCATACTAAATGGTGCCTTCCTCTTTCCTTTCTTAGAACATCTTTGTCGGGGTTAAGGGAGGCCAAAACTTTCTTATATAAAATAATAATAACAATAATAATAAAAAGAACGGAAATATGTTAATGAGGAAATAATTATCAAAAAGTGTGCAAACGTTGTAATATATGCTTTACACTTCATTTTGTGATGTTTAGTTATGACGTTTCAGCAGTATTATTCTTCCCATTACATTACTGTACTTCTTCATAAAAGTGCATTTGTACACGAGTTATCAGAAAAATGTATATTTGTTATTTTTGTTATTTTCAAACGCTTTCTATCAATTTATTGTCCAATTCCGCTAGGGATTGCGACCTAAACATGTTTAATGAGGATAATAATAATAAAGGTTTATTTGATAGGGTGTCATCTACCGGATGATCGTCGGTAGGAAATAACCCTTGGGTAATTGCTTATAGGGTTTCTTTGCTGATTTGCCTTTTAATAATAGGGTAAATAATTAGAGAAGTAATCAATGAATTAGGATTTTTGCAAAATTGATGGAAAGGTAATTAATTATTAATTAACATTAAATAAAATTTAAATATTTACCAATTAAGATTAATTAACCATAAGAGCACAGATTTGGCAACCAAGAAAGGTTCAGACCAAGGTTCAACCCTGTGGTTAGGGTAATGTATAGTATTTTATATATTTTAAATGCACAAGCTGAAAAAAATATTACGTAATTTGGGTATTGTAACTATCACAAACTAAAAATGATTTAAATCGATAGCAAATTGACAAAGAGCAAATCAGATTTCACTTGGCGCAATTCTATTTTCACGAGGAGCAAATCAAAATTCACTTGGAGCAAATCAACTTGTAAATGGTACAGATAGGACTTTAGTGTTTTAATATTATTGCAATTTCCATCGCTACACAGTGTAGTCTAGACTTGCTCATAATATAGTTCAACTCTTTCATCAGAATATATTTAGGGGTTTGGTTTTGCAGGTAATAAAAAATATACTGTAATAGATACAATGGCAACAGACGATGTTGTAGAAAGTAAAGCCTATGTGGGGCGATACTATGTTAAAGATGCAACTGGAGAAAGTGCGAAGTGTATATAGTGCGGCAAGAGTTTACTTTGAAAAGGCTGGTCTACCAGTGGTTTGTTACATCACCTAAAGAGTGAACACAATATAGTGAAGCCTTAAACTGTAGACCTAGTTGCTTCAACTAGTAGCTGAGAAAAAAAAATCTATTGGAACAAAGCACCCTCTTGCAAGAGGGCTTTGCTTCTTGCAAGCACTAAACATAAACAAACAAAAATAACATGTTTCGTAAAGATGCATCAAATTTCTCAGGAAGAAAAAGTGACTAAGATTGTAGCAATTTAGGAAATCCTTCTCAGATAAGAATTTTTCACTCATATAAATATGTATTATATATATACATCGGAGTCGGACTCGCACAAACTAATTTAAGTTTATAAATTTACCTGAACTATTCTTGCCACTTGGTAGTTGAAAGCTGCATTCGAGGATTCGAGTGTTCTGAAGCGATTTCTGTCTCTTTCTGGTCTTCTACTTCCTGATTTTTTAGATAATAGTATATAAAGGGCATGTTTGCTTCTCACACTCTTGCTCGGAAACGTTTTCATGAGCTCGACTACACTGTCCATTTTGAAAGAAGAAAGAATTCACAATATTGAAACGTGCACTTTTTGATTGTCTTAGTTAGTTTTGATCTTTGATTAGTCAAATTTTTTATGATCGTCTGCTGTGACTAAAGGATTGGAGAACCTAGCACAAGAACTCTTCACATAAAACTGACGCAATATGCACGGAGCAAGACATCCTAACTCCCAAGCGCAACTGCAGGAGAGATCTCAAAACATCGCGAGCGCAAGCCTCTGGGCCTCAAAAACATTTAAGGGCTTCGTCAGCAGAAATATGCAGTGTGCGCAAAATAATCCCAGCGTCTAGCTGTCCACTTGTTATGAGTCAGATTTAAGAGTCTCACTTTAAATATGAAGTAGAAAACACAATTGTTTTCTTCCAATATAAGTTTTACAGTTTCACATGCGAAAACTGAATTCTGTAACCCATCCGTTGTTTCTTAAAGCTGAAAAGTTCAACGTAACTTACCCATACGAATGAAAAATTGAAACTGAAAAATCTTTATCTCTAAAATGCTGATACGATGAATCTATACATTGGGATGTATGAATGATTGAATAAGAAATTAAAGTGCTGAAAGTAGTATTTGAAACAAATTCAATCAAAACATATAAATTAATTCGGCAGTGTTATATCTGGGGCTAGTAAGCCGTAAAAATGTGCGGTTCTTATTTGCTATAATTTAACGAAACATGGATAAATAAATCAGGATTATTAAGCTGCACATAAAATATAAGAAAAGGTAATTGCCTTGTCGCTTGTAGAAAAGCTGATGGGAAGGAAAAAATAAGAAGTGTAGCATACCGCTACATAAGCGTAAAAATTAGAAATTTGCCATTCGTACTTAAATAAATTAATTAGTAACATTAAAAATCTTACTCTAATTTATTATTATTTATTTTCTACTTCTAATTCGTAATCATTGAAGTTTTTGTGTAAATACATGAGACGATAAAATAACAATTTACATTTTTCGATAGAGAAGCCCTCTGGTGGCAATACTGCGCAATGCGCGTCTCTGTTTCAAATAGAGCACTCTTACTTTGGCGGTTGATTAGCCCGCTCACAGCATTCTTCCCGTGAGTAATCAGTGTTGAAAAATAATCGTGTTCTTTCTTCGTTCTTGTGAGTAATCAGAGTTAGAAAATAATCGTGTTCTTTCTTCGTGTTCAGTGAGTATTAATAGTTGACAGGCAGTGTTATTTGGATACGTAGTTATGCGTAGGAATGGTGATGTAGCATGTTTTCATTCAGAGTTTTGTTTTGTTTCTCAACGTAACTTAGCGTAAAATTTTGCGTCAGATGTGCATTGCATTTCCGTGTCATGATTTTATTATCAAAGCATAATCATGTTCGTTCCTTTTCTTTACGATAATAGTATATACCTGCAGTTCCATTCATGATTCGATACTCGGAACGAACGCGGCGAAATCTGCCGGCGTTCGTTGTCGATAGCGTCTTTGTGTAATGGCGGAACCTCACACCGTCGTCTCTTGTCTCTACTCTGTGACTATAAATACTATAGGCATGTGTTATAGTAGCATTTATTCTTTTTTTTTACAAACCGACTTGCAGTAGTTTTTAAATTACGAAAAGTATTCATGTCTATGCTTGCTAAGTTTTGGAATTTCATTTCTTAATTCCATACATCTTTGAAACCTTTACGTAACCGCACTTATTTCAATATAAAACATTTCAATAAAATTTAATTTAACTCATCGCATTCTTGTGACAAACACCCACTACCATCTGCCTATCTTGAGTGTGTGCAAATTGCTGGCGGCTTTGGCTGAGGTCGACGCGTAAAGCCGCCCGGCTAAATCGCCACACGGAATTTTCATGCTTTCGTTTTTCTTTCTTCGCGTATTTTCCGCCTGTGAAACCAACGCTTAGGTTTTCCTTTTCCTTTTATCATTGGGGATATATATTATTCCTTAATTCCTTTATTATTGCAAATGATATCTACCAGGATTTTTCAGTAGGATTTATATCCATGAACTTTGGGATTTTTATGTTTGTTCTTACTGCTTTCAAAAGTGCAGTCACTTGATATTTTCACGATATTCCGTAGATCTCGTGTTTACTTGCCCGTAGTCTCTGTAAGGAATCACGATCTTTATTACCGGAAGTTCTTAAACCTAATACTCAGATTTTTTAAAGCCAGAGGCATTAGTGAACAGTGTTGAAAGCTAAACAGTTTAAACAATTTGTTTATTGTTAAAATCTGTCAACCAAAAATCTGTTCTATCTCTTTGAGTTTGCCAAAAGTGAGAATCCTTAAAGTAGCTGGTGTCAAACCTGTAGGAGTTTCTCGGAGTTCTCCGTGTGGGAAGAGTTGTCATTATATGTTGGATTGCCAGTGGTGGAATGTCTTGATGTCTCTCCCGGAACGTTTCATCCAGCGCCTCTGCCCTTACAGGACCTCAACGTCATCACACACACCACTTACAACATTCTCCCTGGGCCGCTTTTGGTTCTTGCTACTTGGATTAGATTTGGCTATGTTTTGGGCCTTTAGCCGGATATATTCTCTAATTACGGGCCTTAATTCTCAACTGCCTAAAAGTACGGGCACCATTGAATTAGCTTTGCCTTCGCTGAATTCCGCGTGCCTGGATCTTAAGTACTATTCAAACCAAGAGTCCTCATCGCCATCCGGCTCGGCACCTTGATCAAACTCACCTGCTCCAAAAATTAAGCATGCTTTGCCCACACAAATAGCTACGCACCGATTGTTGTGCTTGTTTAAAAATTGCCCACAGTAAATTGAATATTCTGAACTCGATACACTTAAAATTCTCACCCACCGGCCGGAGCGACGCCAGCGCTCACCGAAGCTCACCACCGGCACTCCGGACCTCACTGGGATTTCCAGTCAAGCTCATCGAAGACCTCCTGGTTTCCTCTTCCAATAAACTCCACCTGAACTAAGCTGAGTCCAAATCCGTTTTTCATTATCCCTCTCATAAATTTCCCAGATCACTATCGAGAATTGTTCGAGTTTTTTTGGCCGTCAAGAACTAATATTTAAGTTCAAACTACCCCAACGGTCACGAAAACCCGACAGAAGTATTCAGTGCTTATATTGGAGCTCGTCGTAAAATTCGATCGAATATCAAGACCGAAAACACATCAAATTTGAACCGTCTCGGCTGCGGCCTGCCGGTAAAGTAAACAATGAAGTATTTATTGGACTAGCTAAAATTTTGGACTAGGTAAAATGTGGACTAGCTAAAATTTTTTAATATTTCATGGCGGAGAAGCATGGTTCTCACTTTTAAGAACGTATTCTTGAAATGTTCAGAACTTTTATATTTTACCCATCCATCAATTTTATTCTTTAAAAAACAAAATCAATGCCAAATTTTTTTACTTAAAGCTATGAATTTAAAGTAAAAAATGTGATAAACCCGTCAATATTGAACTAGACGCATCGTAAACGCCTGTTGAGCTGAAATAAATTTTGAAAAAAGTAACCAAAAATACCTGAGCATACATCCTGAAAGAACGCGTTGAGGCATCGAAACAGATACATTAAAAATAAACATAAACATAATACAAAAATTGTAGCGGATATAATGTATAAACGCCTAAATGAACTGATTCAAAAGAATATTAATAAAAACAGGCAGTCCATAATAATTCGTTATGCACTGCCATAAATTAGTTTATGAAAAATATTTCGCCCTAATGGTCACTCAATATAATTTTGGAAAATATACCAACCAAACCAGCTTTGCGAATGACAATTTGATTAGTTGAACTCTTGAATTAAATGAAAACAAAAGAAAAAACAAAGTGACACAACTTATCTAGACACAGCAACAGCGGGGAAAAAACTAATAGTTGAGTTCGAGTTTCCACAAATGCTTGAAATGGAAGTAGAATAATATTCTAGGTTTTCTAGGGCTTCAAGATAGCACATAAGCACAAAACAATTTAAATATTCGCTAAAAAAGGCTTCAATAGGGATCAAAATATACCTTGACACAACAGGAAAAACTTAAGCTTTTATTCTCCGAAAATATTGATGTAAGAAATGATATGACACTGAGGTTAATTATAATTGTTATTGATTTCTCATGCCTTCTTTTGCCATGAAAAGGTCTGTTCATTGTAAGTAAATTTGCGGATATTGTTATTTCGTATGTTAGGATAGGATGTTTTGACAACGCGCGAAGTACGAGCCGGTCAACCTAAGTTTTTTGACGGCGCGTGAATCGGGAAAGCTTATCGAATAATTTCTGTATTTTTCAGAGAACCGTTAGGGTCTTGGTCTTGTGTTCGATATGGGAGGGAGAGAATGTTTCGCTCTTTCATTTGAGAGTAATTTGAAGTCAATGAGTGGATTCTTTCAAAAGTTACGAGTCGGTAAACGCAATTAATTTTGACGGCGCGCGAGTCGGGTAAGCTTATCGAATAATTTCTGTATTTTTCAGAGAACCGTTAGGGTCGTGGTCTTGTGTTCAATATGGGAGGGAGAGAATGTTTCGCTCTTTCATTTGAGAGTAATTTGAAGTCGATGAGTGGATTCTTTCAAAAGTGACGAGTCGGTAAACGCAATTAATTTTGACGGCGCGCGAGTCGGGTAAGCTTATCGAATAATTTCTGTATTTTTCAGAGAACCGTTAGGGTCGTGGTCTTGTGTTCGATATGGGAGGGAGAGAATGTTTCGCTCTTTCATTTGAGAGTAATTTAAAGTCGATGAGTGCATTCTTTCAAAAGTTACGAGTCGGTAAACGCAATTAATTTTGACGGCGCGCGAGTCGGGTGCGCTTATAGAATAATTTCTGTATTTTTCAGAGAACCGTTAGGGTCGTGGTCTTGTGTTCAATATGGGAGGGAGAAAATTTTTCGCTCTTTCATTTGAGAGTAATTTGAAGTCAATGAGTGGATTCTTTCAAAAGTTACGAGTCGGTAAACGCAATTACTTTTGACGGCGCGCGAGTCGGGTAAGCTTATCGAATAATTTCTGTATTTTTCAGAGAACCGTTAGGGTCGTGGTCTTGTGTTCGATATGGGAGGGAGAAAATGTGTCGCTCTTTCATTTGAGAGTAATTTGAAGTCGATGAGTGGATTCTTTCAAAAGTTACGAGTCGGTAAACGCAATTAATTTTGACGGCGCGCGAGTCGGGTAAGCTTATCGAATAATTTCTGTATTCTTCAGAGAACCGTTAGGGTCGTGGTCTTGTGTTCGATATGGGAGGGAGAGAATGTTTCGCTCTTTTATTTGAGAGTAATTTGAAGTCGATGAGTGGATTCTTTCAAAAGTTACGAGTCAGTAAACGCAATTACTTTTGACGGCGCGCGAGTCGGGTAAGCTCATCGAATAATTTCTGTATTTTTCAGAGAACCGTTAAGGTCGTGGTCTTGTGTTCAATATGGGAGGGAGAGAATGTTTCGCTCTTTCATTTGAGAGTAATTTGAAGTCGGTGAGTGGATTCTTTCAAAAGTTACGAGTCGGTAAACGCAATTACTTTTGACGGCGCGCGAGTCGGGTAAGCTTATCGAATAATTTCTGTATTTTTCAGAGAACCGTTAAGGTCGTGGTCTTGTGTTCGATATCGGAGGGAGAGAATGTTTCGCTCTTTTATTTGTGAGTAATTTGAAGTCGATGAGTGGATTCTTTCAAAAGTTACGAGTCGGTAAACGCAATTACTTTTGACGGCGCGCGAGTCGGGTGAGCTTATCGAATAATTTCTGTATTTTTTAGAGAACCGTTAGGGTCGGGGTCTTGTGTTCGATATGGGAGGGAGAGAATGTTTCGCTCTTTCATTTGAGAGTAATTTGAAGTCGGTGAGTGGATTCTTTCAAAAGTTACGAGTCGGTAAACGCAATTACTTTTGACGGCGCGCGAGTCGGGTAAGCTTATCGAATAATTTCTGTATTTTTCAGAGAACCGTTAGGGTCGTGGTCTTGTGTTCAATATGGGAGGGAGAGAATGTTTCGCTCTTTCATTTGAGAGTAATTTGGAGTCGATAGACGGACTCTTTCAAAAGTTATAGCCATTTTTATACTACTACCCCTTTTTTACCCTGTTCTTAGGGAGAAAGAGTGCGTTCGAGTTTCCGTTCGCACGACTGGTCGCAATTTGGCACGCCGGTATTCAAAGAGCCACAATTCCTCGGCCAACCAAAGTGTCTGTAATGTGTACCGATTGAATCACATGACTTATGTTAGGAAATATTTGAAAACACACTTAACATGATGGTCTTTATCAAGTTTGCTGCAATAAAAAATGTTAACAAAAATTTTCGGACCGATGGTGGTGAAATTTCAATGGTGGTGTTTTCTTTGCAAACATATTCCGGATGACAATATCATGGCTTTACCGGGCGTTCCATCGTCATGCAGCCGCCAGCGCTGCAGTGCATGGTTTGATGACTTGCGAATCATGACTTTGAAAAGGACACGTTTTCGGATATTAGATAAAATTTAGTTTCAGCTGCATGAATTGTACTAAGTATTAACTATGGAGCAAAAATTATCACTTTCGCTCACTACACCTAAGCTTCTATTCTAATTCGTATCTCCAGTGTTCTCTATAGTCAGGAACAATGCCTTCTAGGCCTATATAATTGCTTCGCGACTCACGACATCCTAGAACATTGAACAGGCAGTGTTTTCTCAGGAAGTGTAACGCTTTATACATTTTGCCAAAGAATGACAAATGATTGCAAAATGTACAAAACATAACAAAAATACATGGCTACTGTGACAATAGATTTGCATTGTATCAGAAAAAAACTTTTATTTTCACATAATTTGAACAACCGTCTATGTCTAAAGACCTTTGATTTTATAATTAATTAGGCTCTCCACAGCGCCAACCAAGGAAAGTTGTTTTGGTTAATGTTATATTGATTCTAATCTTAAATGATTCTAATTAGAAAGTTGATTCAACTTTCCAACAGTTGGAACCTACTTGGGTCATAGTGGCAGATTTGAATCCTAACTATTGTTAGAGAGAATCCTCAAATTGCTGAACACAACATGTATCATTTGGACAGAAATAACATATAATGATGTTCATCAGTCCTATTTAATTTTCGGAACAAGTCTCGCTGAGCGGCGAAGCCGCTCAGCAAGAATGAAAATATTGAATATAACTGGAATTTGATGCTGATTCCGAATCTGCAATTTGTTTTGACCGCTCTCGATTTTTTTGATTTTTTGTGATTTTTTTGAATTTTAAATTTTTATACATTTTTGTTTTTTTTGGCCTGCACCACCTCAAGATCCAAACTCTGCCATTCTTGACCCAACCTGGTCGGACTTGGCATACTTTGGCTTGCACGACCTCATGATCCGAACTCTGTCATTCTCAACCCAACCTGGTCGGACTTGGCATACTTTGGCCTGCACCACCTCATGATCCGAACTCTGCCATTCTCGACCCAACATGGTCAGACCGTGCCTTGAAGACAGGAGTACCGGATAGGGCCGGGTTCCACCCAACCTGTACGGACATGGCATTCTTTGGGCACCACCTCAGTTGTTGCTAGCCGCCTTTCAAAAAAAAAAATATAAAAAATCGAGAGCGGTCAAAACAAATTGCATATTCGGAATCAGCATCAAATTCCAGTTAAAATCGATATTTTCATTCTTACTGAGCGGCTTTGCCGCTCAGCAAGACTTAAGCCTAATTTTCTCTTGCAATCCCTCCTAATTTAATGTTTACCTGAATACTTGTTCTAAAATTGAGTCTCCTTGCCCTCAGCCAGTCAGCCACCATGCAGTGACAAACACTTCAATGTTATCTGCACAGTGTATTTCTTCAAAAATTGAAATTCAAAATGGCTGTCTTAGAAATTATGCAAATTATAGAAGGTCTGCTGAAAATATTTTCATTTCAATCAATTGGTAATGTATTTTAATATATCTATTAGTTTTTGAAAGTTTTATAAAGAACATTAAGCTCCACTGGCAGCTGCATCTAGTCAAGCCATTACCCATGAACACATTAAAGAGGGGTGTTCTACCATTCCCATGTGGGACAAGATGCTGGGTTCACTATAGGGGTTGTAAAAATTTCATATATTTCTTCAGCAAACACTCAACCACAGTGACTTCAAAATCAGATGTACTGAAGGAAATTAATCAGTCATAGGTAGCTAGTTTTGAGGAAATCTTCTTAAGGAAGAAAGACAGGAAGTTTAATTCAAGACTGGCTTCTAGATATTTTAAAAAAACAAAAAAAGAACATAGCGTATTCTCTCAAATTTTGGTCAATATTCAGTTTAGGCGATCCACGGAAATTAGGAATTCCATTCCAAAAAATCACTAGTTAAAGGAACCCATTTATAAACGTTTAGCATAAATGCCATTCTGCGGCTAATATTGAGTTTAGGTGATGTGGGGAAATGAAGCATTACATTTTGAACAATCAGTAAAGGAGCCCATTTAAAGAAATTTTACAGGAATGACATTTTTGGTGCTGATGCTTAGTTTTAGAGTTATAGCGGTGAATTAGTTACCGCAACTCAAGTGTTCAAATCGGGAGCGCGAGTATGGCAACACTGTCGTGGATGCTCCATTCGGGAGCGAGCGCGCCAAAACAAGCAGGCGCACGAAGCAAAATTTAATTAATAACAGACGCTAACCCCCTATTACAAGCGTAAAGAGGTTGGGTCGTTAGGGATAGCCATGGTTCTTCTAGTGAAAATTATAAATGTAGGTTTCTAGTGACGTCCGTTAACATTATCTCCAATGGCGTTCACCCGGTACTCAAAATGGCGGCCACCATCTTGGGTTCCGGGTGACCGCCATTGGAGCTGATGTAAATGGACGTCACTAGATTCACCGCTATAACTAGCGTAACCCAACAATGCGGCGACTCAGAAGCCGACCATATAATTGTATTCCTATCTGAACGTAATTATTGTTATATCTGAGAGATAACGCATTAGCGAGCAGAATGTCATTTATGTAAAATATTTATAAATGGGTTTCTTTAGTGATTCTTTGGTATGGAATTCTTAATCTCCATGGATCCCCTAAATTGCATGTTGACTCAAATTTTTACAAGGATTCTCCTGATCCCCTTCTGATGCAAGAGTCTTTATGAGTAAAAATCCTACAGTTGACACTTATTTTACATCTTTATAACCACTTCCCATTTCTCTAAAAATTTTTTTGTTCTTTTAAAATACTCAAATGCTTGCCAAATGGTAGACTGAGTTCATTACAACCATCAAAAAAAGAAAACTGAACTAAAGCCATATTGTTTCTTTGAAAAAGAAAAAATAATTTTTAATTTTTTATTTTTCTGAGCAAACTACACTGCTGAATAGTCTACAATGCAGAACAGTCAAGAAAGTTGAGTCTTTTTGGCAATTCACATTGCAAGGATTCCTTGCTAGGGCTTGCTCAGAAAATAAATAATGTAGTTGCTTAACCCGTCGCCACGTCCTGGACTCTTAGAAGGTCGGCAAAGCTAGCACATGTTTCACATCAGCAAACCTAGGGTTGCCATTTATGGTCTTAAGCGTCTTGTTGAGCGCTATTCATTGGTGTAATTTAAAATTAGGTGGGGGGAACAGGGAAGGAGAGGTAACAAGCTCAAATCTGTATGAATTCTTCTGCTCAGTCTGGAGTGTAGCTACCGGTGCAGCACAACCTCTTAGAAGGCCAGCAGTGTAACTGAGGCATACCATCACACACTCTGCCTCTAAGAAGGTCGCCATCATTTTTATTTTCTTATGTTTTTTGTTCCAAAAATGGGAGTCCAAATCCACAGATTTACTCCTACGCGAAAAATAATACCACCATTGTATTCGGGAGAAAAAGCTCTTTGCATATCAAACTCTTTACAAACAATGAAACTGCTTGATAACAGCCTATACACAAAATGAACTAAAAAATAAAAACTGTGTTTTACATATAGTGCACATAACTCCGGAACTATTGGACCTGAAAAAAAAATTCACATACCACAAGACTCAGCAACTCAGAATCTATGAAAATGCATCATAAAAAACATAAAAGTGCAGTAAATAAAAAATGGCCAGTGATTTTCTGATTTCTGTTTTTTGTATTTTACCGAAATAAAAACTCGAATTTCGTTGATTTTCATTGGGGTAGCAGTATTTTTTCCCCACTGACAGAAAGAGCAGCTTTCTCTCTTTACAATGAACCCCCAATGAAACTTCTAACATGATTAATGAATGTACAGTAAGTTTGCACAGTTGACCCTTTTTCTTCAAACCTCTTGGTAGGTCGACCATGTGGAGACGGGTTAATATACCATCCTAAACTTCAAGGCAATTTAAATGTTCTCTAGGCCTATCTATCGAATGGATTTCATTTTGTTATTTTTTCTCAACAATATAGTTGACATAGCAAAAGCAGATTTATTATTCCTAATCATAAACTTTATTGTTATATCATTAGATATATTAGTAAATGATTTTATTATAACACCCATGTAAGGCTTATAATAGTTTTATTTTAATATAATTGTAATAGTATTGGTATCGGTTGTGGTATCCATCAAAGTATCAGGGTATCAGGATCGGTATCTGCATAAGTCAAAAAATGGGTATCGGTATCAGCCAAAAAATGGTATTGGTACATCACTACTTCTGTGATGTTACATTTTTAATAACCTAGCCTTACAGTTTTGTTATGAAAGTGTTTGATCAAATACTTCAAAAATTTTCAGTGTGAGATTGTGCTTTTATGTTATATGGCATTCTGTTTGTATTTTATATATCACGGGCCAAGTTTTGAATGCATTGGTTAGTTATTTTGTGTAACAATGACTTAAATTATATTTTGATGTTTTTCAGATGTCTGATTGTAAGTATTTCTCTTGTAATGTTGACTCTCTTGAACTCATTTTATCATTTCTATATAATTTGCTTGGTTATGTAAATTTTTTTGTGAGAAAAAGTTTGAGAACGCAGAAAATAGAATTGAATCTGTATTTTTTTGTTTTCCTGATTGAAATTAATTTATTTTTCAGAAAAGCAGTATTATAAATCTAAGAATGGGTGGCCTGTCTCTGTTTATAACAGAGGAAAGTGTGAAACAACAGTTGGACAATTCCTTTGCCCAGGCAACCTCTACCAACTCATGGGCTGATTATTATGTAGATTGCTATTTTTACCTCATCAAAGCAAGAGATGAGAAAGCACAGCTGTCTTTTGAAGGAGCATTACCTCTTGTACAATGTATCTACCAGCAAATAAGCTCTTCAGATGATGAGTAAGTGAACAAATTATGATAGTTGAATAAAGATACTGAGCTTCTCTCTGAGTCATATGATGAGTAAGTAAATAAATTATGATAGTTGAATATTGATACTGAGCTTCTCTGGGTCATTCAAGAATTCAGTGTTAAAAATGTTTTAAGTTTAGCATGTCTTATTAAAACTATTACAAATATTACTATTTTGTTGAATGTTAGCAGTTCTTGGCACAGCATTAACTGAGGTGTTAGGAATGTAGCCTGGTCCTTTGTAAATGTTGTTCAGTTTGTTTTAACTTACAAACTAATGAAATAGGAATATAATTGAATAATAAATGTTTTCATGTGTGTTTATATGAACCTAATTCTTGGAGAAAATGAGTTACCACTTTTAAATCTTTCATTAACACTCAAGCACTTCAGGTTTTGTGCAGAATATGGTCAACAGTAATATACAAGATTTGGTTGCCCTTCTGTGAAGTGGATCATAGTAGTTCAAGAACACCTGCCTGAGTATGACAAAGTACTCAATTTCTTTCCTAATTAACCACCAATTCAATTAAAATTCATGTTTCAAATTATTCATTGTTTTTATTAATTGTTTGATTCAGTAAAACGGATTTAGTACATTTGTTGACTTTTATGCATCAATGCTGAAAAATAATATTAATGGCTTGTTACAGGTTTGTGGTGGCAAAAGGCGTTCCTGTTATGGAA
This sequence comes from Morinoia aosen, assembly GCA_030386875.1. NCBI lineage: Eukaryota > Metazoa > Arthropoda > Malacostraca > Amphipoda > Talitridae > Morinoia > Morinoia aosen. The sequence continues at coordinate 59,831,882 of CM059561.1, read as the reverse complement.
CAAATCCTGTCACTCTGCCATGAGCGTCATGTTGCTGAGTACCCTGAGTGGTACCAGTGCTTGGTCAGCTCGGCAGTCATGGAGAGCTTCCTTGCTGCACTCAATACAAAGATGGAGCAGCTCCTACACTTCGGAGTCTCACAGGTCATTCTGCTGATGTGTTCTCAGTGAAAAGTAGAGTTTTTCATTTCACTGTGTCTCAATTTTGTTTGTTTTTATTGGGCATGTGAAGGCTTAGTTGTTAATTGGATAATTCTTCAGCATTTCAATTCAGAGAACTTTCATTTGAATTGCTGATATGTATATGCATGTAAGTTAGCTAAGCGTTGTATTTATTACAATATAGCAGCTAATCTTACCAGTGACAACTTTTCTGATTTTAGTGAGTCATTAACACTTACAACATGCTATCACTTTTTATATTCAAGTATTATATTTGCTTACCTACCCATGGAATTGTTTTCAGATTTTGGCGTGCATCAAATCGAGTGCTTGGGACTTGGTGGTGTTACGAGAAGACGTGGTGTGCAGCCTCATCCGCTTGTTGGGCGAGGGTGTGAACTCTGTGACCAGCCTGGCTAAGACGGCCTTGGTGACACTGTGTGAGCATGAGCAAGGGCTCTCTGCTCTCTTCTCAGAAGCTGCCTCTCTGGATGCCCTTAGCAGCGTCACAACTCTCAGTGACTCAGCCAAGTTTAATGTTTATGAGGTATGAAGTGTGCAAGACGTTTTTGAGCATTGTGGATCTTGCAATTACTGGACGTAATGGTTTGATTTCGAATAGTTTCTCTTAGTTTCCCTATCATTTAAGTTAAGCAAAGGTAATTAATTTCGAAGTAAACATCTGAAAAGCTTCATTAACTTTTGGTGTGTTAGATACTTTCAAACGCCTTTCAAATGTTTCCTTTTTTCTTGAGAAATATTGTGGTCTTCATTTACTCCTACTACTTTTGGTTGTTTATTGATGTAGAGTGATAATTTGAGCTGTTCAGTTCTTTATTTCGAATTTGCAGCACAAATTTCTTACAGCAGAGCAGAATTCGCTGAGCTTGTTTCAGAAAGCTGCTGTATGTGCATTTGCTGAGGATTTTTCTTTCTCTTTTCTCGGTATTTATTTTGGTTTCAGTGGAAATTTGATTATCATGTTAGCTTTATTGGATAGTGTTTTATTTTTCATGTGTTTGGTTGCATATTTTTTCCTCAAATCTAGTGGCCATTTCACACATATTTTTTCCTCAAATCTAGTGGCCATTTCACACATATTTTTTCCTCAAATCTAGTGGCCATTTCACACATATTTTTTCCTCAAATCTAGTGGCCATTTCACACATATTTTTTCCTCAAATCTAGTGGCCATATCACTGTATCAATCAAGACAAAATTTTTACATGTGAGCCAACACTCGAGTCAAATCTTGAAAGTGTGTGACTACGATGGTCATTCAAATTGAGTGCAATTTTGGGCTATTACCAAATCATAGCAATGATTTTATTTGTGTTTTGTTTCTGCATTAAAGTGTTTCTATGTACAAATGTTTCCAATTATTATGAACAGCTCTCATTTCTTCATTGTATTAAGTGCTTCTAATGTAGATACTAAATTTTTCAACTCCAACTCATTGATTAGTGTCTTGCATGAGCTTTAAGAAGCTTTAATCAAGAAGCTTCAACCAAGAAGCTTTAATAGATATTTCAATATTTTTTATTCTTTGTTATGTACTAATTGTTGCGTGATGACAATGACAACACAGGTGGTGCAGCGTGTGTGCATGCTGGGTGCAGACCATCTGTCAGTTGTGAGCAACAGTGGGCTACTAGACCAGCTGGTAGCTGAGGTGACTAGTGAGGACACTCTGGGTCGACTTGCTGCGCTGCAGCTCATATCGGAGCTGGTGGACAATGAGAAGGCTCTGGATCATCTCAACTCGGCCGGCGTGCTGCACCAGATGCAAAGTGCACTGCAAGCAGCCCACTCGGCCCCAGCTGCTCTGGATGCCCTCACTATCCCAGGTGAGTGCTGGGATCCAACCACCAATGTGAGGGAAGCTGGCACGCTTTTCCTTGACATTCGTTGTGTTAGCTTGTGCCCAGTGCCACTCTTAGCTTAGCAGCTTCTTAAGAAGGAAGTTTCTTTTAGTTTTCAATATTTTAAGTTATTTGCAACTTTGAATTCCTAAGAAGTGATTAATCATTATACTTGAACAAATTACTCACAAGCTAAGAAGTTACTTTTATAATTACCGTTGACATTATCAGTCTAGAAAATTGAAAAAAATAACACTTACGCTTCAGATATACAGAAACAAAATTACAGATGCAAGAGGTAGCACCACATGATGTATGCATTAAACCTATCTATATACCTAGGACTATTCCCTCTGCTGAGGAAGAATAGCAACAGATGAGAATCAAATTCACCCTCCCAGTCAAATCAAACACACTCTCACTGTCGCTTCATCTGGGCGTCTCTTTCTCTGCATGGCGCAACAGTAGAATGCTGGTGCAGCCCTGTCACTTCATAAGAGCTCAGAGATTCCTGGTCCTCAGAAATGACCTTCAATCACGCATCCTAATTAGCAGAAATCCTTTCCCACCCATTCTTACTGCTCTCAGGCACTACTGTTCCCTGCTTTCTCTTACTTTTTAGCTCCTTCTAGCGTCCTCTTATGCAGTACCTCAATCGTGCAACGTCCTTTCAACGCCATTTGTCCAGTTTTTGGCCCTCCTCTAACTTTCTTCCATGCTCCTGACATGATCACTTCCTTCACCAACTGTTCCTCCTGTTCACCAACAAACGCATTTAACAATCCTATTATTTAATTCAATGAATCACTGTCATACCGCCTTTCTTCAAACACTCGCCTGTAATTCCATTCAAACTGCATTACTACACAGAAGGAAAAATCAAATTCAAGATTTTCAAGTTGCATGTTCCCGGTGTTGAAAGAGCGATAATAAATGGTGGTCTGCAATTCATGTTGCAACAATTCAAGGTAAAAATCTGTTAAATAATGCAAGATGAGAAAATTCATTTGTATTTTTGCCAAAAGATGGTTTGAGTTTGTGAACGTGATAGGCTTCCTATATTAGAATGAGTTCTTTTTCATGTGTTAGAGGCCTTGAACAACATAAGTTGCTTTAGTTATTCATAAAAATACTGCTCACAAAAAAACATGGAATGCCCACATTGAAATCCATGGGAGACTTATTGAAATGTTATTGCTGGTTATTACTCGGTCATAAATTTTTCTTCCCATGGACTTGTATTCTCAAAGATGATATTGTCTAAGGAAAGATATTACTCGACCACTGTTTATGGAGGTAGAGATTTGTAGACACTGATATGTTGTGGGTACGTCTACATTATTTTTGAAGAAGATTGACCTCTGTTGACGATAGGTAATGGTAAAACCAGTGGCTTGAGTTGTAATTAGTATGTACTATGGAATAATTCCTGAGCAATTGGCTTGAGGTACAGGTGATAGACAATGAGCTCAGAAAATTTGCAGGTATTTTTTATTGTCAAGAAGTTAATGTCACTTTTCTTCTTCATTTTAAACATTGATATTAAACTTTTTTGTGTATTAGTGGCGCCAATTCTAATTCAGCTGATGAGATAATTGTTTCCGAGTTTATACCCTTTTCCCTGCTCTTGTTTCTGAGTCACGGAGCAGTGCTGGTCTCCGGCCAAAATATAATTTGCACCTAGGGAAAATTTCCCTTCTTTTGCCTTCTTTAGGTAAAATTTCAATTTTCAAGTAGCCTTGATTAATTAGTTGCTGGATGACTACAATAAACGTTCAGGTGTGCTTATGGTTCAAATGTATCTGAAAATTTCTAAATTGTGTGCATTTATAACACAGGTGCTATGATTACCTTCTTTCGTGTTCATTTAGTTGCTGTTGCTGATGATAGCTCAAGTTTGAAAATGAAGTTTGCATCATTCAAGCACTACTACAAAATATTTATGTCCTAGTCAAATTAGCTATAGTCGTATTGGTTGTCATTTACTTGATGGTGAGTCGTATTTCGTGATGAATCCTGCTTAGGAAAACATAACACCTGTTGAAAACATTCTGTGTGTGCAGGGCTGCTGAAGGTATTTGGAGTGATAGGCCGGTGCCGCCCGGAGCTGATGTGCTCCGAGCACTCAGCGGTGGTGAGCCTCATGCTGAAGCTTAGCAGCAGCTCCTCTGCCAACGATCCGTGCCTCGCTCTCATCGCTCTTGAGACCCTCACACAGCTCGCCGCCTCACACACGGCCAAGAGGCTGCTGCATTTCAACTTCCGTGGGTCTTTTTCATTTCATTTATTCTATTCTTTTTCATTGTTAGGCCAACCTGAGTTGTTTGATTGAGCCTTCAAAGTGTCACCCATCTGTAGTCTTTACCTCTCAGTTATAAACTCGAATTTGTGAGGGCCTGAGCTAAAGGTTAGGTAGGCTTCCTTTTTGTTGAAATAGAATAGGTTTTTGTTTTGTTACGGACCATCTTTTTTTTTTGGTTCACTGGTGTCCTGTTTTTCAGTATCTACTACTTTCTTCTTCAACTTTGATCTTGTTTCATGAACTTCTTTCTCATCTTACTGTTTCTATGCCCTTTCTGCATAGATTCCGCGTTCCCTTAACTCCATTCTAAATGCTGCCTTCTTCATTCGTCTCTTTGGGTCTCATTTGTTGAGGATAGGGAGGCTTAAACTAACTAATAATCTAATCTAATCTATAAGCTCAAATTTACGTATACCCTCTTTTTTGTGTTGGTTGATTATTATATTTAGAAATTATCTGCCTTAGCTCTGGCTCCTTTTTTGCTGTAGCTTCCACTACTATAAGCATTCAAAGCTAAAAATTTAATGCAATCATTCCAATCAAGTTTTCTTCCTCACAGATCCTAGACCCTATTGTACAGTATCTACTTGCAAAACTATGTTATGACTACAGTCCTATGTTTAATACCCTTGAATATCATGTCACATATTAATGTCCTTTGCACTCAAAAGTTCTGTTTCGTCTTATATTCATGTCTAATATCATGATGTTATATTTATTTGCATGATTCTCCATGATATTCATTTTAGTTAAGTTGAACGGTACATTTTAATTTGGATTTGTTTTGTTTGATTTAAATTTTCTAATTCACATTTTTGAGTTGATTTCCCTCCCACTTCCATGGGAATGAATTGCAAGTTATCAATTATAATTTTAACTCATTCATTGAGCTGACGTGCTTCTGAACTGTCAAAACATTGCCTTGAACGCACAAGTCTGGTGCGTTTATTTTGGTTTTGACCGAAAATGGAATGAGGAGTTCATATTGTTTAACCCTATTTATTATGTTGAAAAAGGATACAACAGTGAAAAAGGATACAACTATTTTGTCTATGGGAATTAGTGCTCCCAGGGGGACTACGTAAGGGCCTGAGCTAAGGGTTAGGTAGGCTTTCTTTTTGTTAAAATATAATAGGTTTTTGTTTCGTTACAGACCATCTTTTTTCGGTTCACTGCTGTCCTGTTTTTCAGCACCTACTACTTTCTTCTTCAACTTTTTCTTGTTTCATAATCTTCTTTCTTAGCTTTCTGTTTCTGTGCCCTTTCTGCAAAGATTCCGCGTTTCCTTAACTCCATACTAAATGATGCCTTCTTCCTTCCTCTCTTTGGATAGCCTTTGTTGCGGATAGGGAGGCTTAAACTAACTAATAATCTAATCTATGTTGGTGTGCGGTGCAGGTGACGAGATGCAGGAGTGCCTAAGACACGTCGGGCAGCAGCTGCAGTCTGCCCCAATGGAGCAGCGAGCTCGCTTTCTTACAGCCTTCGTGCAACTCCTCAGCGTGCCTCAAATGCCGGTATTTTTACCCTGGCTTGTTGCGGCTGTTGTGTCTTGGTAGTAGTCTGTCTCCTGGGTAGGCTGCAGTAAATATGATCCTCGTTTCTCTCGACATTTTGATTTGTACACAGTGCAGTTAACGTCAACTAAAACCAATTACCGCACACGAGCAAAGACTTAGTTTGAAAGATGCTATGATATTATTGAAATTGAAGCCAAATTGTACCTCTGTGAAATTGCATGTTCGGAGATTCGTGTTCTATCAACGGACTTGAACAGTGTCAGTGATAAATGAGCTAACACATTTAGATTCAAGTCTGAGAAAATTCTGAAAACATGGGAAGAATGATTTGTACAGCTATAAGGATTTTGTAGTTATAAATCATATTACAATGATGTAATTACTGGCATCCATGTTGCTGTTTATGAGGGGAATAATCCAGTATACTGTGTTGTGTGTACAGAAGTATCATCGTTGAATTGGCAGTTTTTTCTTTTCAATTTAATGTATTTAGATATTAGTTAACCTTGTTAAAAAACCTCCCAATAGTTAATTATGTTCGCATTTCCTATGTGATGAGGACTGATGCCTCCAGGGTAGACAGTGTTACATTACCTCAGCCATAGAAAGGCCTTCGGGACATGTCTCTATCGTGCTGTTGTGGCATCTTTTAATTTTTGTGCATTTTGCTGTCTCTTTTTTGTCTCTGCACCCTTCTCTTATCTAACTGACTGTTTCTAAGTGCAAGGCATCCTGTGTGGAAACGCACCTTGTTTCCCTTATTGCTACGATCCATACTAATTGATCCTGTTACTTCACTCAGTTGAGATGGCTTTTGTTTTTGTGAATCTTGAACTAATTTAACGCATATTAATCGAAAACTTTTCCTACCAGGTAACATTTTCCACTGTTACAGTTTTCTCTGACTTTGACGTGCTGTTGGACATATGGTGAGGGGGCAAGTTGAAATATGGTTTGGTATAACTTTCCAACTTGATATAATTTGACCAAATGAAAGTTTTATTGTGTTTTATGTGGTTTATTAGTCGATATGTGTTATATATGTGTTTTATGTTGATATGTGTTTTATTAGTCGATATTTCATGTGGGCCATCTATAGTTTGATCATTCCTTGCTAATTCTATCATTTTTTATCAGGTTTTAGTTAAAAAAAACTTGAATTTTGCAACACATAGCATGTTCTCTTAGAAAGTCTTGTAAAAATAGATGAAGAAGTTTCGGTCTGCAAGTGTATGGATGCCGTAGTTGGACTGATGATGCTATTGAGGGGTAGACAGAAAAACTTTTCTCAATCCTGGCAAAATAAAAGAGGGAAAATGATTGTTTAACAATCGAACGTTTCGGACTCACGCCCGTCAACGGTGCAAAAGCTGGTGAAAAAAAACAGTGAAAAACCCCCTATCACTGTTCACCATCTCCTTTACCTCGTTTTACTGACTTTAAATCCCATTTTTGCACGTTTGATGACCGCATAATCTCGAAATCCTAGATTTGAACACAATGACCCCCCTACTTTAGAATTTGTTCTTACTAAGTATTGAGAGGCTTCAGCAGAGCGACAGGGTGGAGAGTGACGACTTGCAAGAGCTGCTACAGTCTTGGTATAACGCCGTGATCCCGTCCGGCAAGCTGGACCCTGTTGACAAGTTCATGCGATTGCCGTTCCCTGAGATGCACCTCGAGGCCTACCGTCTCTTGCTGGCTCTCATTGCCCTACCCTGGGGAGTGAAGATGGTGGCCTCCCACACTGGTGAGTGACTTCTGGTGTTAGTTCTGCAGTGCTTCACTTGTTTTGAGTGTTTCACCTTTTCTACTGTGTTGGCTCCTGTCTCTTCTCATAATCTATGACGTTGATTCTTAAATATCTTGCATCATATTATCAATAACGTTGGCTCCTCAGTGTCTGGCTTCATCAAAGATGTTGGCTCGACAGTGTCTTGCCACATCAATGATAACTTTCTTAGTCACCCTCATATCACTGTTGTGTACAGTGAGTTCTATTTATGCCACCAAGCCCCACAGTTGCTTCTCTACTTTGTTTGGGTCATCCATTCCTGACTTTGGATTTAAACCCTTTAGGATATTATCCATATTTTCAAGTTTGTTTCAATATTGACTTGAAGCTTTTTCAAGTGGGCAGTTCACTTTGCGTAAAAACCTCTAATGAGATTAGGCCACAAAATAAAAGTTGTCTTCTAAATGCGGACACAAGGCGGGATTACACTAAGAATTCTCTTGAAATAAAGTTTAAAAAGCCAGACTGTAAATGATAAATGAAAAAGGAGTTTGAAAAGTTGAGTATAATTTTATAATCTTATTATTTTGTCTGTAAGAAAATTTCTCGGAACTAAAAAATACAGCTGACACATTACTGGATGTGGTTCATTTCGAAACAAAAGAATGATGCGCTAGCTTACTTTGTTAATTTCGCATTGGAACCAAATTTTTTGACGGACGGGTCTTTCTTTTCTTTTCAGTTCCTATGTTTTTGTTGTTGTTCCAGTATGTGTGACCAGTAGCATCGCCTATTTTACAAATGGTGTTGTAAAAAAGGCAAGTGAATTCTTTCCAGTTTACTAATACAAATTTAAAAGGGGTTATTAGGTGAGATACTTGTGTGTTCTTCCCAAATGCATGTCTATTCGAGAGTGAAAACTTCCAATTCAGTTCTGTAAATTAGGTGATTCAAATTTGTCATTCATGTAATGAGAATTTTAGCTTTTTGCATGAAACACATAGCCTCATGGCTTGTGCATTTGTAACATTTTGGTTTTATTACAGTAAATAAAGAGCGCAAACGGTTCCTGAGTGTGAAATAACAAATGTTAGAAAGTATTATCATACGTGCATCGTAACTCAAAATAGTTGTGTGTGCAAGCCTCGTGAGAGGTAAGAGTTCATACTACTTAATGGTTACTTCATTCTGTGTCCAAGCTGGTGTGTTATAAATTTAGGTCTTGCGTAAAAGAAAGTGTGAGTCTTGCGCCTTTATTCTTTGGTAATATAGTCTGAATCATCCCTCTATTTTTCCTAAATTGCAGTGTATCTAGTGATCAGTGCCAGGCATTAGATGCAAAGTTGTCTTGTTTGTGGCAAGTACAACAAGGCCTCAGGACATGAAAACTGAGGAACTCTTGGTGCTGTGGTAATATTCGTCTCTCTTCCGATGATAACTATATTTTGTTTTACTTTAGGGGTAATATAATCATGTGTTCAAGCTTGCCGTGGCGTTTGTTAAGAATTACGTTTGTGCAGGGGTTTTGAAGTACCTCGTGGACCGGTCAACAGAGAGCTGTAAGGAGGGCAAGGAGCTGAAGCACGAGGTGGTGAGCGCACTGGTGCAGCACGGCCATGTGCTCGTCTCAGAGGCAGGCAAGAATGCCTACGATGCCCTCAAAGCCTACGCAAAGCAGGGACCCTTCTTTGTCCAGCCTTACGTTGAAGTGGGGCTTGATCAAATTAGTCGGTAGTTGTATGCTGTGGCTCCTGAGGTTCCTGTTGAGGTGCTGGGGCAGTGTGTCAGTAGGGTGATTATCGAGCGCTTGGTACACCTGTTGAGGTGCTGGAGAGGCCTGTTGTTAGGGTGATATCCAGATGCTTGTCACATTAGGTTCCTGTTGAGGTGCTGGAGCGGTGATACCTGAGCTGGAGATTAGAGATTAAAGGGATGAATATCTAAGTTGAGACAATGTCTAGTGTTTTCGGAATTGTAAACAAGTCTGGCATGGTATAAAGTAAATTTTGCGTTTGAGATGGGCTACAAATGAGACATGCTCATTTAACTTGGAAAAAGCCACTAAATATAATATTTTCTTAAAAGGTAAACTCCAAGTTTCTCTCAGAAAATTTTAGTTTCATGACACTAGGGTTGTAGAGTACACCTGAGTAGGCAATACTCAAGGGTGAACATAGTTTTTCGATGTAACTCCTAAAATCAGGTTGGTGACTATTTTTGGAGACTTTCAATCTCTGACGTAGTTTCTAATATGTGTCAAATCATGAGTGTCTCTGTGGAGAAATAGGTTAAGATCTCTTCGTTTAATATTTTTGCTCTGCCGTCAATAAAGGTTACTTATCACTGACAGCTCGCGAGGGAGAACTTTGTTGCTGAACCTCAGCACTGGTGGCAGCTTCTTTAATTGCATTGGTGACATTTTTGTCTAAAATCACTCAACAATAGAAGCGGTGAGGCACATTTATTTACAGGCATCTTGCATGAAATGTTGCAACATGAGCTCATGTTAAACCGTTAGTAAAAAAAACTTTAAATTTCAATTGAAATATTGCCACTCATGATATGAAAAGTTGGCAAAACTATTCATTAAAAGGGTCGTCAACTGACCCTGATCCTTTCCAAAAACTGTAAAATGCATTAAAGTGGTTGTGAGTTAGAATGTTATTAATTAATGTTATTTATAAATTGAACAAAAACAAGAAATTATCACAAATCGTTAAGTACAGATCAGTGGAAATAAATTCAGGTGTTGTGTTTATTATTGTACAAGTTATCGATTTATAAAGCATTTCAATATTTTTTGAACTAAAATTGATCTTTTTTGTATTTTCATTACATACTTCTACGTTGTTTGTCCTCCATTTCAAAACGTTACAAGTGAATCTCTTCTAACATTTCTACGTTTCATTACTTCCGTGAATTCAATTCGACGCTGAATCACAGCTTTTTTTGGTGTCTTCTCGCGATCAACTTCCGTTTGGTGTTGGGTGCACCATGGCCTGGGGAGAATAACGTCTCTAGGCATACGCAGCGGTCCGATGTCTTGGACATCCAATGGCAGAAATTAGTCTTGGCTTATGTGGGTCGTTTGTTCCTGCTTAACTTTTCACTCGGGACGCAACTTACGAAGGTTTCCGATGTGCTCTGCAGAACTGCTTTACATTGGTTTTCCTGAGGAAATGTATAGTTTTATAGTGAATATTAAAGAAAAAACTTTGTGAAAGTTGTATTCCTGTTTCGTTATCTAAATTATTTTTGAAGTATTGTGTACAAATTATACGATTCGGCTTGCGTTTAGCAAGTGTTTCAAGCCAAATTAAATGAAATGTTGAGCGTTGATTTAGGTGCAAAAACGGAACCTGTTGAAGTATAGGTTGGGTTTGCATCTCTTGAGCATTTGATTAGTCTTGATCCTTACTTCTGGACGTGTGATAGTGGGTATTGCTAATGGCAAAGTGTGCTGCGACTCGATATTTTTTAATAAATTTGCCATTACTGAACCGTATTCTTTTGACGTCTCCTTAGAAAGTTTGTCTTCAAATGAACTTACAGGGAAAAAGTAAGAGCGTTTACTGTAGACCAGGGCTTCTCAACCTTTCTATTGTAGTGTACCCCCTTAGCTCAATGGTGTATCTTCATGTTCCCCCAGCACAGTTAAAGGTTTGAGACACTATAAAAATACATTTATTGATTAATAATTCTATACTTATATGGTTGCATGTAAATATATATTGTACATTTTAACATATGAAGTATGTTGAATGTACCTCCGGTTGAGAAGCCCTGTTGTAGACAGTGAGGGTTCATGAATAGCGGGTCAGTATACTTATGTCATGCCGATGTGACCTGACCTCATTCCTCACTTCCTCTTTTGGAGTTAATGTTCTGTTATTATCTATGTTCAAGTTCTGATGGAATATGAGGGGAGTACGATAATAATCAGGGTTTCTTGAAGTGTAAAAACTTTTCCTGATGATGCCGAAGTTGTTGTTGCTTTCCATAATTCTTTGTTTATTTTGCTTTTTCGACCATTGGAAGATCATATCAAGAGGGGAAACTTGACTCAAGGTCAAATTATAGTTTGAAATTCCGTTTTGTTGCTTTTATTTTCTCTTAATTTTCAAACAGCTTTTTTTCTAAGATCAGTGTCTGTCAATTTATAGATGAAATAAAAGAACGCGGTCAGTACTCGAGTTATATATCTTCTTGTGCAAATCTCAGGTTAAACAGAACTGAATTAGCTCCAGTTATCCTCTCTTATTTACGTCTTTACGCAAGCATTGTATTAGTTGTATAACGTAGACTTTTTATACTCGCTGTTGAGGCTTGCAGAAGATCCTGGCGTACTGGCCATGCCCCTCAAAAAGATACAATTGTTGTATCCATGGGAATGACCGCTCCCAGGGGAAAAATGTATGGTCACGAGCCGAGAATTGGGTCTGTTGAAATAAAATGTTTTTGTTTTGTTAAGGATCACCTTTTGGGTTCACTCCTGTCTTGTTTTTCTGCGCATGTAACTTTTTTCAACTTCATGCTTGTTTTTTCAACTTTTTTAAAAAGTTGCCATTTCCATGAGCAGGGTGTGGGGACACGCCTTGTGTATGGATTCTCCATTTCTTTGGTTCCCTTTTCTGTCTTTTGGGAACACTTTCGTTGTAGTAAGGGAAGCTTAAACTAACCTATACTCGTAGTCTAATCTGTATTGCTATTTAATAATTAACTAATAATATATTTGATTAACTAATTAATTGGTTAATTAATTTAAGTTAATTAGTTGATAATGAATAAAGTTCAGTGGACTAGCATAAGTTGAATTATTTAATTAAGTTAAGTTGATTAAGTGAGTCGTTTTGGAAATGTCGTATGTTTTGATTACGTACTTGATTAACTGATTGATAAAAAAATGTTATTTTCCAAAACGACTCTGATATTATGTACCAGCTGCCACAAGACAGTGTAGCAACTCACACACGGCAAGTGTGGCCCTCAAAGAGGCGTCGTGCCAGTGGCGACACCTAAGGGATGCTTAGCGCTCCCTGGGGCTCTGGAGCTATTTCACATACTTGATTTTCTCGGGTTCTTTGTTCTTTATTCAGGCGACTGGCCTCCCTTGTGGGGCTGGTGGGAAGTTATGCAATAATGTGGGTGTCACTTACTAAGTTGTGACATGCAGTTTCTGGAATGTATGGATCGGTGTCGTTAAGCGTAATGATTTTATTTGCGTAAGTATTCATTTTGTACCGTTCTCAAATTTTAGTTTGTGACAACTAAAAATTTTTATTTTGTGTCAAATAAGTTTGCAGTAGTTGGCAAAACGATGCTGGATAGTTCAAGTAGCTGGAGATCAACTCTGTTCTTAAATTTAACTGCGAGTTTGCAAGTAAAATCCTCTTTACAGGCTGATATTATCTTTGTACGTTTTATTTCTTGGCCTTACTCTACTCTACTGCTTTATTTCTGCATTCTTTGGTTGGCACTCAAATCAAAAATTGATGGGATTAGGTAAGTTATTCTTTGCGTGTTAATGATCTTCATTTTTATAACCACGCAGGAGAAATTTTCAGGACTGAGTCTGAATTTATTTCGTAATTAAGCTAATGAATCAGTTTTCCACAGTGGTATCCATGTTCTTAGAGGTACACTTGAGTAATTTTTTCTAGTTGCGCCTCTGAAAAATGATCACTTTGTTTGTAGAGATGTGGCGTATCTTGAAGACATCCTGAGTTCCATTCTGACGCAGTGATACTGTGTATCATTTTATTCCAATTAGCACTGCTAGGGTGAAAATATAAGGACCATAGCTGAGAGTTAGGTAGGTATTCTTTTTGTTGAAATGAAATGTTTTTTGTTATGTCAAGGACCACCTTTTTTCAGTTCACTGCTTTCCTGTTTTTCAGCACCTACTACTTCCTTCTTCAACTTTTATCTTGTTCTATGAACGTCTTTCTTAACTTACTGTTTCTGTGCCCTTTCTGCATAGATTCCCTATTCTCTTATCCCCATACTAAATGGTGCCCTCTTCCTTTCTCTCTTTGATACGCTCTTTTTTTATAGCGGTCAGGAAGGCTTGAACTAACTTAGTATTTAATTTTCTTGTTAATTAAAATGTTTCTTGTTTTGTTAAGGACCATCTTTTTTTGGTTAACTGCAGTCCTGTTTTTCAGCGTCTCTGACTTTCTTCAACTTATATCTTGTTTCATAACCTTCCATCTTAACTTACTGTATCTATGCCCACAGGATCCTGTACATGAACACCCCTTGTGCATAGATTCCGCTTTCCCTTAACTCCATACTAAATGGTGCTTTCATCCATCCTCTCTTTGAACATCTTAGTAGTGGTAAGGGAGGCTGAAACTAATTTATAATCAATCAATTTATTCGAGTTGGAGAGTGAGCATTTATTATTGTTTTTAGTGGAATGTGAAATCCCTAGCTGACAGTTACATAGCTAGGCCTTCTTTTTGTGGAAGTACAATGTTCTTTTTTTTTTCTTAAAGATTATCTTTTTTGGTTCACTGCTGTTCTGTTTTGCAACATCTCGAACTTTCTTCTTCAAATTTTATCATGTTTTATGGCCTTCCTTCTAAACCTACTGCTTACATGCGATAGGGATCTATTTTGGGATACACCTTGTGTATTGGTTCTGTGTTCCGATGGTTCCATACTAAATAGGGCTTCCATTCTTTTCTCTTTGGAAAGCCTTTGTGTGGTTAGGAAGGCTTAAATTAACTCATCAACTAATCTTCTCTTGAGTGGAGGTGATCAACATATCGTTCCGGCAGCGCTTGCTCTAAAGTTTATTCATGTTGCTTTGTTTCCGCTTTAAGCGTCTAGGTACTGACATTCCTCATGCAATCTATGGTCTGTATTTTCACAGAGCACAATGAACGCCCTCAGTTCAGTCCGTGTGGGGGCGTGTAGGTGTATGTTATCTAGAATCCCTGCTCAGTTACGTCCAGGTGGCTACACCACAACGCTGGCTAGAGCGCTTCTCAGTACAAGCTACACAGTTCCTGCTGCGAGCGGCGTCCCTCCCTCAACACTGAGTTTACCTCTGAACAAAATCGTGCGGGTGCACAGAACAGCCAAGCTCTTGTGCTCAGCGCTGCTGGACAGAACGTTCTCCCTCGAACGGTTATGGTCTCGCCGAGTACCTCAGGCCTCCTCCACACAGAGGCAGGAGTGAGTTACTGGAGCCTTCTGTTGACTTCATTGCATTAGTTTTTTGGGTTCTAATTTAATAATTATTTGCGGTTACCTGTGGTTTAGCGTGGGGTGACAATTTTTGTGATGTTCCACGTTGCACATCATTCAAGCCCTTATTCGTTCAGGAGAGGTTTGGTTGCTGTTAGTTGATTTCAAAATCACATAGATTTTATTAGTTTTAGATATGCTCGTTTTAGTTCGAATTCAATGGAAACTCGCGTGCTATCGGCCAACTCTGTTGATTGATCATTACTAGCTTGTGTGTATGTAATGAAGCCAGTAGCTTTAGAAGTGTTTTTATAAAGTATCAAGGAGGATTGCCGGGATAAGTTTATGATGAAAGTCACCTGTTTAATCCCTCACATTTATCGATATAGGCTACCATGACAGGCCTTCACTCAAAACCCTTTTTTCAGAGGTCTAATCTCTATTGTGGAGGCAGGCAGGCTTGTGGCACATGACTTCGTATTTCAGCAACTTTTTTGTTCTTCATCTCCCTTCACCTCTCGATATATTGTTTACCACTTTGCCTCTCTCATAATTTCAGATTTTCCTGGTTTACATCTTGTGTCAATCCCGATTCAGGAATTGAGCAATTTGGCTGCATCCCTCCTCAGGAGGATACAAATATTTCATCTATTGGAATTGGCACTCCAAGGAGGAAAATATCAAGTCCCGAGCTGAGAGTTGTGTCTTTTTCTATAAATGAAATGTGTATTTTGTTGTATTAAGGACTATCTTATTGCTGTTCACTGCTGTCCTGTTTTTCTGCCAACTTTAATTTCGTTTCCTAACCTTCCATCTCAACTTACTGTTTCTATGCGCAGAGGATCCTGTGCGAAAACACATCTTGTGTATAAATTCTGCTTTTTCTTTACCCCATACTAAATAGTGCCTCCATTCTTCCTCTCTTTAGACATTTCTGTTGCAGTGAGGTAGGTTGAAATTAATTTATTATGAATCAATTTTAATTCTATCTCTGGTAATTTCCACCTGAACCATCGTCTTGAGCAGGAGCTATATTGAATCTTACGTATTTTCTTAAGTGTTGAAGATTTATTGATGTTATTTGTAAAACGTATCAGTTACAACCTCCACGAAGTTCAGTTCAAATTCAGACGTTCAGTTCAGACGTTCAGTGCTGAACGTCTTTGGTCATACTGTTAAAATAAGTCAAACCAAGAATTATTACTGAAACACCATAGGAATAATTTAAAAAGTTCTTATATCATACACATTTCGTTGAAAAGGCATTCTCTCAATGGAAATCTTGAGTGATGATTTAGGTAATATTTCTTTCACGCAAAAATAACTACCCTTGTAGGGTTAAGAGTAGAGTCTAAACTGCCTACAATGTTAGGATTGCCGCTGTTATTGATCTTGTAGTTTGCAGGGCTAATTCAAAAAATATATTTGGTGTTTAGAATAGAAAGGGCAAAATCCAATCGCTATTGAGTGGATTATTTCTCAGTGATGAGGACAGAGGAAGTGACGAAGATAACAGACCGAAGCGGCCATGCCCGCCCAACTTGATGGACTTCCCATGGGTGATCTGGCCGTCATTTCTGCTGACGGTCCGCAATTGGTTCATCACACACTTCCTTATCAGGCCTCACTACGACTCCGAGTTCTCCATGGCCGCCTTCAGAGAGGGCGCCAAGCAGGTCTGTGGCTATGCCTAGCGCAGCTTTGTCTTCCTGGGGTCACCAGCTGGGCACCTGTAAATGCCAACTTTTGTGAATAATTTCATTTAACTTGAAATTCTTGGCGAGAATGAAGCTGTTGAAGGTCAATGGCAATTTACCTATTCACATGCGTGGAATTGACCTCTCTTGGAGCTTGCCAGCTACCTAATGAATTTATTCACATGTGCTCAGTATGAGAGCCTACATTGCTGTATCACGAAGTGATTGGTGTTTCAGTTTCACCCACATTTTTGCTCCATTTTTGAACGGAAATCGCGTGCATGCCGTTCTAGCGTGTTTATAATCGTAAATACCAGCCTGTGTTGTCTTCTGTTTCAAGATTCTGCTCGGTGATTTTTTACGGTCTTCCACCACCTTCGACCAGGTGGAAACAAAGCCTGCCACCTAAACTTCTGAAATACTCTGTGTGCAGTAGACCATCACTTGGAAACTAAGTACATCAAAAACAGTTTTTTCAATGATCATTGCGAGCGCCCATTCATCAAATTTCTAAAAGCCACAATCCGGACGTGTTTTTGTTTTTCCTGCTTGGTTACATCGTGGTGCTTGTGAGAAATGTGATCTCTTTATTTGGTGCCGTATCAAGACTCGAGTCAAGATTAGGGACGTTTTTTCTTAGCCTTTCAATGGAGATTGGTCATTATTGGTTTATTGTTCTCTGTTCTTCATATTTTTTATCTTTTTAATTCGTGTACTTTTTATGCCGTTGTATTTTATATAATTAATAAGTCATTATCCTCTAGAGAAGAATGTACATGATAAGAATCTAAAACATGGTTGAAATGACGACAGTCTGTTATCGAAAAGATTCGAGGTAAGCTCGAAAGTTGAGTGATTTATAATTGTTGTTGTAAGCATATTGTCAGCGTAATGTTATGATGACACTAGGCTAGGTGCGAGGTAAGTTCAACTATTCAGAGATTTATAAAATGTTGTTGCAAGCATATTGTCAGCGTAATGTGATGATGACACTAGGCGGTAAGGTCGCATGAGCCGGAGAAGCAGCTCAAGAAGCCGCTCTTGTTGCAGGCGCTGGTGAGCGTGTCAGAAGACCTGGCTGCTGGCGACCTCAAGAGCCTCTCTGGCCGGGTCAGCCAGGAATGCATCGCCCAGCTCTCCCTCAACTTCCCCAAGCTCTCCCTCAAACAAAAGTCCGACCTCAAGGTGGTCCTCTCTGATATATATTTCTCCTTCCCATATCAGCTCGGCATCATCTTCCAACCTCAGGGTACGTTACACATTGTGTTCCATGTCTGTAGACCATAATGCTCTACTAACTGCCCATGATGAACTCAAATTGTTCTCATTGCTCCCTGTGGGGATGGGAAAAAAAATTCCTCTCATTACTAATGGAAGGTAGTCTATGCAGTTAATTTCTACTACCCCTTTGTGTTTTCAAATGAACTCTAGCAAAAGGTTTCTTATGTAGGGCTCTATTTCCCTTCCTGATCTAACGACATCGAATTTATCATGGCCATTAAGGATATAAAGGAGCTTTCAAAAATGTTAAATTATTTATGAATCATCGATGCTTTTGATGAAAGGAGGCATTTTTTTATTTGTTATCGTAATTGAAATATCTTTCTACTAAAGTGTTCGAATGCTGTTTTATGTATAAGTTTAAGTTTTGACAGTTCCTTTGCTCATGAAGAGTTTGTCCATTTTTACAAATGACTGAGGCTCTATTGGTGTAGGTTGTGACCTCAATAATATTCCTCCTCTTTTAGACTGTAGCACGCAAAGGCTTCTGAGATTCAAATTTTATGCCCTTTTTAGGCCACTAATACGAATTTTCTTCTGAATTACATTGGAGGATAATTTTTGACAAGCCAAAGTAGGAGGGGGTTAAACTCTACGTATGAGGCCAATCAAACGATTGTCATTGTGTTTAAATAAGAGTTGTTCTTCCTATTTTTCATGTGTGTAACAAGATCTACTGTTGCTTGAATAAGTTTTCCCTTGTTCAGTCCGTAGGGTCAGAGAAATATCACTGAAGCACTCGTTAATTGAATACTACATTATTAGGTAAATTTGGGAGGAAAACGGTGGCAAAGCTTGTATTACTAGTATGGTACATAGCTAGAGAGAGGGAGAGAGAGCATTGACAAGTGTCCCCTCACGTAGCCTATAACAAAATAGAGAGAGCGGAAGTAATACCGAATTGATGTAGACGTGCGCAAGACAAGATTATAAGAATCCTAAAAACATGACACACTATACGTTAGTACAACCTATATGCTCCTACAGTCGATAACGGCATACACACCTCCGCCGAGCGCTCTAATATAGCACAGGAGGGTAAAACAGCAAGGAAATACTAACCATGGAATTGAGGTCAGATTCACTTAGCTTATTCTACATAGTCTAGGTTTCAGATACTACCCACTACAATATGGATTTTGGTTTCCCCGTGCATATGTGAATGTGCATCGTCGTTAGGTTCTACTGTGGTTTATCCTTTTTGCCTATCAGAGTAAAATAGCAAGGGTAATTAAAATCGTGCATGTCTGTTTCTTTTATTTAGGCGAAGGTGAGGTTGAGAGAGTGTTCGTGGAGGTAACAATGTGCTACCACATTTTCCGAGGTTTTGAAGACTACATTCAAGACAAGGATGACATTCGAGACAACTCCTTCATCCACCAGAAAAAGGAGTTCTACAACGAGTCGGATCGCATTAGCATTGCGAACTACAGGTAAGGTTTCCTTTTGGATTGAATTGTTTTTCCGAAGAAAAGAGAGAATGTCGTCTGGTAATTCTTCGTTTTTTACTAGACGACAGCCATTTTTTTCAAGCTCATTTTTCTCTACCTTTTCTAAGTGACGGTACGATTCAGTACCCAGTATTGATGTCGGAAACTTATGTATTATTTAAAGTTGAAGTAGAAGAGCACTGTTTTGTAGGGTTATGGTTGTAGAAATTTTTCCAGCGACTGCAGTAAATGAAAAACTTTTCTGGGCGTGCGTTCACGTTACATCTTGCTTTAGGCAGATCTCGTACAAAGGGTTCTTATTTATAGTCTGAGTTCGGGAAAAAAGAATTGTTTGTATGAAGGCGGAAAAAATTGGATGCTAAGCGCTGTACAAATCAAGCAGCAATAGTTGTTGGATAGCTGGGCAAAAATTTTCTGAACCTACCATGCTTTTTTTAATATGATCATAGGTAAAGATCGAGGTGACTGGTTTGAAGAGTAAGTCTTGGCTACATTTTCCTTATACGAAGCAAAGACGTGTGGTATGGAATTTTGTATGATCTGGTATTACGAATCGCGCGGTATGTTTATTTATTGAAACTTTGCTAATGGCATACAGAGAAGCTACTGGTTACTGGTATTGTCATACGAGCATTAATTGATTAATTGCAAAATCAATGAAACTCCTAAATGCACAGATTTTCAGTTTTATAAATACTAGTCCACCCCCTTTATTTGAAATAAAAAAAGAAGGCGAAATGAGAGAAAGGCCGTTAGAAATTAAAAAATACAATCTCTCGAGAGTTGATGAGGCCGCGTGAACACGGCCCGTCAAAATATGTACGGCTGGAGCTAATATTTTTAAAAGGTTTCCCATATTCATTATCCTTACTACTAAAGTTAGGATTCTTACTATTAAAGCAAATTTTTCTTAACCTCGTCTTCCAGTAACTGAAGCTGTCAGTGCCCTCAAGTTTCATTAATGGAACAAAAAAATTATATTGAAGTTTTAGAATCTCATGGATGCCGTAATGTTCCCTTCAACTATATCGAATTCCTTTTTATGAACTTTTGAACACTATAGCTCTTGATAATCAACATAGGCACACAACAATATAAATTAAACATTGGTTATGTTATCTTGACGCTGCGAAATTGTGGTGTCACATAGATCTTTTACCTTCATTACAGGTTCATCCGTGAGTTTACCAAAGGCACAAACGACGACTGGACCATCAATGTCATCAACCATTTCAAGCCTAGCAGGGCTGTCGAGAAAAATTGACATAACGTTGCATCTGACATTTCTTCAGCGACGTATTCGTGTGCTATATATCCCCGCAGTTGTTCAACATCGCCATAAAATGTATAAAAATTTTCAACAACGTCTGAGTTTGGGTCGTTTTACCTGTTCATTGTTAGCTCTAATTTATTTGGAAGTCAGGAAGACAAGCGTGGCACCACGAGTCCTTGATTAGGTTTTAGGAATAGAAAAAAAGCTCGCTGCTGTTTTTCAACAGCAAATTGTAAGATAAGGTGATGAACATTTTTGTAGATATTTAAGTCGGTTCTGCCTTAGACGTGTTTTATGATCAGACGCACGGCAGCCCTGCTCCATCCTAGCTAGTCGATTAACCCTATCGCACTAAATTGAGATGGGCGTTGATATCCGTGTTTGGTGAATCTTGCAACTGTGCTCCAAAACTAAAATTATTTTCATCTTTTAGTTCTTTATTTATTTTTTTAAATCATGTGATGTTGCCTGTTGACTAAATTCATTGTGATTTTTGTTATTGAGAAACTTTTAATGTGTTGGGGTTATGCTGAACTGCTTCTGTGCACAGTACCTGGGGGCGAGGAACTGAAGACTGCCCTTCATTTTCTCATCAATTTCTATTGGCTGATATGCGACAACTAAATAGTCTATGACCCAAGTGGTCGTTAACTGAGTTTATTATTTTTTTTTTATTATTATTGGCTGATATTTTTTAAAACGACTACCTTAGTCGTTATTGTTAGTTTCTTTTTAATTTTAACTTTGAGACTTTATAACTGATGCCTTTTTTGGTTTTGCACGTCACCTGGAGTGGTGTGAATTTGATAGAAATTAGTAATACGTACATGTGTCTATCTATCGGTACCTCCAAGTTGAACTGTACGAAGTTTCCTTTGTGTTCAGTTTTATTTATTATTAGAAATAAAATAAAGAATTTTTGTAAATTCTATCAACGAGAAATTGTGAGAATAATGTACTTAAATTGTAGGTTATGCTGATCACAGCCCTTCTTGATCAAAATGTTGTGCAGTTCTAGTTTCTCAGAAAAATAACTAATTGTGATTTCTTATTTCTCAGAATGACATTTTTTTGATTAATGTGCTCTTTGTGTATTTTTAATCATCAGCATAATGTGTGGAAGAGGATTTTTTCCTCTAGTCTTCTTTTTTTCAATAGAGAAGAGAAACATAGCTGACGTTATGTTCTATTCATGATCAGCCCCGAGCTCTCAAATTTGTAACTCCTTCTATTTTCTTCCTTTTGTGCTTCGTGATCTTGTTTGTTCCTGAATTTTTTTAGCAAACGTAAAAATGTGGTAAGAAATTCACAATTTTATAAGGAAAATGAAACATGACCTTCGGAAAATCATTTTATCGTAAAGATACATGTTATTCTCCCTGTTAGGTAAGCAGAATAATGTTAACTCACATCATTGGTAGGTATTTCGGACACCTTGTGATGTTGCTTGGTGTTCCGAGCTCTGGAGGTCGTGCTGTTTAGAAAAGCTCTCACGTTGCAAGTGAGACAACGGGCAAACATGTCCCATTATGCGAAGTACGTTGTACATTAAATTTTGCCCGATCGCGATTTTTTTTTGTCATAACGCATAACGAGTCTTACAACTTTTTCTTTCAGGCATGTAATCGGTTCTATCATGTTCATTCGTTATAGTTACGCGTGTACCGATGGACGTGTGCTCTATTTGCACTTCGTAGTGCCGATCCTCAGTCAGGTTCTTGTGTTGATACTGTACAAAGCTCTTATACTTGCCAATTATGCTTATTGGGGTAATAAACATCACATGAAGTGCATGTTGCTTGAAGTTGTGATCAGTCAATTTAAAAAAAAGCCCTTAGTTTTGATTGTCTTGAGACAAACTCACATACCCTGATAGATAGATAATAGCTCTAACCCATTTTGTGAGGCATCCTAACGATAGGTACATTGTTTTTCATGTGATTGCGCGGGATATTTTCGTCCAATAAAATTCTAAGTTTTTAAGCATTATTCTAATCACTCACCCTTCAACTCTTTGTGCTTGACTTCATTATAGCGCCTTTATTAAGGTTTACAATTACGATGAGTGATACCTCATGGAAATGAGTTTTGGTTCATCTATCTGACTGTGGTGTCCACCGTAGCGTTATTAGATTCCTTCTCACGGATGCTTGTGTAGAACAATGTTCCTCGGTCAAAATTCTGAGCTTATGTTGCGTAGGTAAATTATGCATCTATCGCTGAATTATCTTCTGTAGATGTGGCGAAATTGGGAGACCTTATTTTTTGTTTCCTGGTTTCATTTGTGAAGTTTCAGTCGATGGTTTACATCGACAAATGCGCATGTCTTTTTCACTCCCATGTTATTTACCAGCAATATTCAGCAAATTCTATCACTTGAATGGGAAATTACAACTCAGCCAATACAATGCAAAATTAGTACCTACCCAACTATTTGCAGGTAACGATTATGTTTCAGTCGATTTAACCCTTTCTCATCCTGAAAGATTGCATAATACCCTAGTACAATCAACTTAAACATATTTTATTCCATGTCGAAATTTAACCTCATTGTGTTCTTTGAAGTTATCTGCCTAATGGTATTTCTTTCTTCAATCTGCCGTAAGTGACAACCTGATGCCAGTGCCAGTCTGGTAACGATGGTCATTATAACTTTACTGAGCTGAGAGTTAGGTAGGCCTTCTTTTTGTTGAAATAAAATGTTTTTGTTATGTTAAGGACCACCTTTTTTCGGTTCACTGCTGTCCTGTTTTTCAGCACCTACTACTTCCTTCTTCAAATTTGATCTTATTTCATGATCTTCTTTCCCAACCCTCTGTTTCAAATGGTGCCTTCTCCTTCCTCTCTTTGGATCACATTTGTTGCTGCGGGTAGGGAGGCTAAAACTAACGACTAATCTAATCTTTAACTTTACATTGTGGTAAAAGTTCGCTAGACCCCTGAATTCGACCGCAGGGGGCAGGAGATTCGATCTCTCCTGTCAGGGGACACTGACGACTCCCCCGGTCTTGACCCGATGCGTTCTCTTTTTTGTGCAGGCTGTAAAAATTTCCCTAATGAGAGTTAAGTTTTAGCAAAAGCATGATATGTACTTTGTGGTGCTGTTTTAGCAGTGAGTGCCTCATGCCGAGTTTTTAACTCGTCACTCGAGTTTGCAAAGTGTCCACTTTTACGAGAACTTTTTTTTTGGCAGTATCACAATGTGATTGTGTAAATTATTGAGATGGTTATCAACCCTTCACTCGACGTTACTAGAAATATTTGTATCGGGCCACTGCATCTGAAAAATGAAGTTGTCTAGACACTTATGAAGTTCTCTACCCTTGTTGTGTAGCGTCAAGAACTGCAGTTCTTAGGTGTTGCTTGCGTTACTTGCAGTGGAGCCAATAACATTTTTTAGCTGGGCGGTTCAGTTACCAAGTTTTGATTTTGCTTCCTTTCACGAAAGGCCAGAGCCTGTACGTATTCACTGTTATTTTTTTCGCTCAGCACTTCATCTTTTGAGATGTGATCACACTGCTTCTTTACAGTTGTTGTGCCACTTCCATCAAATTCTCAAGTTTGTGTGATGATTACGTACTTTAGTAAAACTCTGACTGGAACTTCTTTTTGACTTGTGGAAAGGAAACTTTTGGTGTTCATCTTTTGTACTGAAATTACTTAAGTAAAACTCTGACTGGAACTTCTTTTTGACTTGTGGAAAGGAAACTTTTGGTGTTCATCTTTTGTACTGAAATTACTTAAGTAAAACTCTGACTAGAACTTCTCTTAAACGCGTGAAAAGGAAACTTTCGGTGTTCATCATTCGTACTGAAATTAAATAAAGAAGGAAGCTGCCTTCTGTGCTGACTGACGAGCTGATTGCGTAGTTGCTCACTAGTGTCACGTATGAAGGGTTATCGGAATGAGCCGCGTCATGGACTCCCAAAACATACAGCAAAATTACACCCGTAAAAGAGGGAGTATTGCACTGCCAGGTGAATTGTAGCTAAACGGGTTTTGAAAACAAAATAGTACAAGAGCACTGTGCTTTCAGTGGGTGAATTTTTATCGATTGAAGTTTCACCTAAGTTGTTCGATTGTAATATTTGGCTTACATCCTTGATCAATCTGTATTTCTATTTCTGTCTATCTCATCATAGGATTAGCGTGTCACATGGACTTATCACGTCACAATCTAGTTGCGTTTATTATGTTTTTGTGAAATTTCGCATACGTGTTTTCGCGTTTCTCGAAAACTCGTGTTCTACCGCTTTTGAAATGCCTGGTTTGTGATGAAGACAAGAGGTTTTGGCAATGGACTATTTCATGACTGTCAAAAAATAGCTTGTATTGGGTATTGCTGCGCATTAATGACCATTGATGAGAAATTGATTTACATGTGTTTGAGTGAGAGATATTTAATTAGAATTATTTGCAGTGTAAAACGCTAGGTTCATGGAATCCTTCCAATCATTCTTCACATAACTACTCAACTGCTCCCGTAGCATAGAGCAATTTAGTCGGTTCGTTCAGCCCCACCAAGACCAGATCTGCACCAACTCGCAGCAGGAGGCAGACTTGCAGCAATGGCCGAGGCTGTGACGTGTGACATGTACTCAGAAGCTGAGCGGCGCGCTGCTGGCGTCCGGTGTGTGGAGGAGAGACTCGTCAGTCCGGCCATGGTCCGTACATAACCTCAAGTCTTTCCTTTTGTGCTCCTCTCAGGAGGATACAACTGTTGTATCTATGGGAATTAGAACTCCCATGGGGAAATGTATGAGGGCCCGAGTTGAGAGTTAGGGTAGACCTTTTTTGTTGAAGTGTTTTTTGTTTTGTAAAGGACCACCTTTTTTCGGTTAACTGCCGTCTTGTTTTCAGCACCTACTACTTTCTTCTTTAACTTTTATCTTGTTTTATAAACTTCTTTCTCAACTTACTGTTTCTATGCCCCTTATGCATAAATTCCGCGTTCCCTTATCTCCACACTAAATGGTGCCTTCTTCCTTCCAATCTTTGGAATGATTTTTTGTAGCAGTCAGGGAGGCTCAAACTCACATCTTATCTAATCTTTCTGTGCTTCTTGAAGCGAATTACTTGTTCAACTGAATTGAACTGTTTTTGTATTAATGTACCGTTCTTGCTCAAGTTAAAACATCAACTTTGCTTCAGTCAATGCAGTACAGTAAGAGGTTTTAGAGATTGGTGCTTTGGAAATTGAGCTTTTGTTAACGTAAAATCAGGTACCATATTATGTATTTTTTACGCTTACGTTAAACGTAAAATCAGGTACCATATTATGTATTTTTTTACGCTTACGTTACATATTTCTGCAACGATGGTTCTTATCATACAATTTTTTACTCGTAAAAGTTTTTGTGTTTTGGAGGAAATTTAAAATCAAATTTAGTGCAAACGCCAAGTGTTTCAAAGCACTATCATTAGATAGATTACCATTAGATTATCATTAGATAGAATTTTTCTATGAATATGGGGATTTTAATTTTGTTTTAAAATTTTTTGCACAAAATTTTTTTAGCCCTTGAGAGCTATTTGAGTGAATTAAGCCCTGAAGCAATAGTTTTTCTATTGCTTTTCATTGTTCCTAAGAGAAAAAGGTGTTTCGTTCACTTCTCCTTTTCCTTGTATGCAAACACGTAAATATTATTAACATTTGAGTACAGGGGTGAATAGTTGTCCTGTTCGAGAGTTATAAATACAAACGACTATAACTTGGGGAGGGGAAAAAAGCCAATTATTTTCACACCTGAGAAAAGGTTGTCACTTCTCCCTATCTGTTCATGAGATTTGGGCACAAATGTCAGATTATTTTGAGATTTTCTTGCATTTATGACTGCATTGGGAAAACTGCGAGTGGCTTAGGTGTGTGTTGCCCTGCCGGCGGCACACTCGTTTCATTAATTTCTTGCGTGAAGTCCCTAGCTGGGAGTTATGTAGACGTTTTTCTTGTTGAAATAGAATAGATTTTTTGTATAGTTGACCATCTTTCTTCAGTTGACCGCTATTCTGTTTTTTTGCTGTCATTGCTTTCTTCTTCAACTTTTATTTTACTTCATAAAACTTATAGCTCACTCTTTCTGTATGTTTCCACACATATCTTGTGTGGAAACACACCTTGTGCATAGAATCCGAGCTCCCTTAACTTCATACATAATGGAACCTTCATCCTTCTTCCCTTTGAAATACTTTACCCTGTCTTCTAACTTTTTCGCCGTTGCGTTTCAAGCCTCCCCATGCAGAATCTATACTTGGACGGCTAAAATCATAGCTGCCTCGGCAAAAACCTTAGACTGGGTTGTTGTGGTTGAGGTAGTTTTTACTAACTCATAATTTAATCTTTTCTCAGATATCTTAGTTCCGAAAATATGGAACTAGGATGTTGTTCCAACAATTGTTTAATAGAATGAGCACAAAGAGGGCTTGTGTCTCACGTTTTGAATTTCTCAACTTCTGTTTCGTTTTGTCTCTAGGGTCGAGGCCTCTTTGCTGCTCGAGCATTCAAAGAAGATGAGATCATTTTTGAAGAAATTCCCGTCGTGTCCTGCCAGTTTCTATACAACAAACAATACGGGTACAGAGCCTGTGACCATTGTCTCAGGTGAGTTTTTAAGTGGCTACTGCGCACTCTGAAGGGGGAATAGCTACTAATAGACAAGGATAATAAACTAGGGTACTACTCTCTCTTCTTCGGTTGAGGTGCCTTCAACTGAAGAAGCTGCGTATTAGTTATTCAGTGAAATAGGATGTCATAGAAATAATATTGACCTCTCAGTTGAAGTGTTTTATAATGAACGATCCTTTATGTGACCTTGTACCATATTATCAAGTCTTGAAAAATGATCTGGCTGTACAGTGTTTTACATATTTTGAATTTATTTGGAACAAGTGTAGTTAAATCATCTCTTAAAATTTCCTGAATGTTGACTTGAACTGGAACAAAATTTTGGCTGGCTCGACCAATTGAGCCCAAGTGATAGGAGGCTCTTCTTTAGGCTCAGGGGGAGAATTATGACTTTTTTTCCTCTCCCCATGCCTCATTGAGCTCATACTGTGCCACGTAAACATGGTTTACCTTCTAATTTGGGTCTTATTTCATGTATCGAAATTCTTGGTTGTACTTCTGAAAAAATGAATTACTTGAATTTTTCACGTTGGTAGGCTGAGAGAAACTAGTGGAGAAAAACACGATGAAGGGAAGGCACTCACATACTTCATCGAGCAAGCACCAAGTTCGTTGGTGTCACATTATATGTTTCAGTAACATAACTTTTCATGACATCAAGTGCATGTCCCTCTGAGGTGGATTCTAAAATACTTACAGATTATTGACAAAAAATACCCTCTAGTTAATTGCACATTTCTCACGTATTTATATTTTCAAATGAGATACAGTGGCACAAAAAACTTCCATCAACTTCGTCTTGAAATTTGACGTTAAATGCTATTAGAGTTGCGAAAGCGTCATTGAAGTACGGAGGAGTTAGTTTAAAAATCTATTTGGAAGAAAAATATTTCAATTCTAAATGGAATTTTTGTTGGTGTTGTTAAATTCATTAATTTACGGTATCATCTGTATTTAGCAATGGTTAAGCCTCTGTTTAAAAGCCTTCTAACTCAAAGAAATGAATAGACTAGACTTCGAAATACAAGACCAATGTTTTCTTCTAAGTTATGGAGTTATCTGGAATGAAGTTGAATTTTATTCAATATAACCCATTCGACTCATGATGACAAATACTTTTGTGAAAAACATATTTGCGCAATAGTTACCCCCAGGGGAGGCACATTTTTAAGGCACCCAGTAGCATTGAGATGCTGTAGAGAAACACCACGTGAGCCACAACCCCATTGCGCTCTCTCAGGTCGCTGGAGAGTGCGGAAAGCAACGTGAGGCGTCTGACTCAAGAAGCTGCTCTGGAACTGCCCTACCCTCAGTGTGCCGACCCGCCCCTGCCAGACGTGCTGCAATGCTCTTCTTGTCAGGTCAGCCGTTACTGTAGTTGTCGTGGTGGCTCGTTGTTCTTGTGATCGTATTTACTCTCTACCCTCACGTAGTGGCCATCACAGCTTTAGCTGCGATTCTGCCATAGCTTTAATCATTCTCTTTGCTACCCAGGGCAAGATGCACCATCTTGCCCCCATGTCAGCCGTTACTGCAGTTGTCTTGGAGGCTTGAGGTGCTTATGATCGTATTTGCTCTCTGCCCACACGTAGCTGAAGTAACCATTGCAGTTTTACCACCACAGCTCTAATCATTCTATTTACCATCCGGGACACGATGCACCACCAGTGGCCATCGCAGTTGTCATTGCCGCCGGTACACTGCTTGCGATTCTCATTACGCCAGTGCACTGCAGCTGTTATTCTGGCTCGCTGATATTGCAGTGCTGTTCGCTCTGCATTTGTCATGGTGGCCAGTGGTATTTTTTTGAGTTTTTCATAGTGTCCGTCTTTACAAAGCTGAAGCCCTTCATCTCGTAAAAAGCCAACAACCGGTAGAATTAAGCAAAAATTTTGAGTTTATCTGCTTGGTACATGTTGCCCCCGTTTTGCCAATATTTTTTGCTGAAGAAGACCTGTTTAAAAATGGCTTGATGACGCCAGCCAGCACGTGCTAGTATGGAATGTGTGTTTGGAGAATGCTTCCTACATCTGCCTCTCTATGTGACAACAATGATGTTATACCCGTATTAGTGGTCGGAAGATGGCGATAGTTTTGAATTAAGTACAACCCATTGGAGATAAATACGTTGTTCCGTTTAATTTAGCGAAATCTTCTTTGACAATGTGTAGGATGAATTGAAGTTTTTTAATATGAGGTGTAAAAATATGTAGATTCTTAATCCACAAATGGAGATTCCGAATGTGTGTTTTCTATATTAAAGATAAATTGAGGGAATCATAGTCATCATGTGGCTCGGTGCAGCGTTTAAGAAGAACGGCGTTGTAGCCAAAGCATATTCCAAGGTCTAAGTGACTGACCAGTTTTGAGCAATTCTACCTTTGTTGGTAGAACCATACCACAGTTTTGTTGTAATTTAGAATTTTTAACATTCTCGTGTTTCATGTCTATCATCCGTATGAAAAAAGAACTTGTGTGAAGTGCCTTTCCTTCTGTTACTTTATGCTCTTGAAATAAAATGAAAACCTTAACCCTGTTGGTATTGTTAGAATATATGCGAGTATAAAATTTGTTTGAATTCTGTTATCTAATGTCGCACGTTAATGCCGAGCCCATAAAAAGCCCGCTTCACCATTATTTTTTGTTAAATTCGAAATAGTTTTAGAAAACTGAATGTTTTTATTCGATCGTTCGACAGGAAAAGTATCACTGCATATTTTCTTAGATTGTGGATTTGTCATCCTTGTCCTATAAGAAATCAACGATAAATTGGAGTTAACTTTTTTTGCTCATTCGATTGATTGCAAATGACAGGAAATCTCTAACCACTCCTGTGCCGTTACAATTTCTCCAAGCATGCCTGATATACGAGGCATTGACATGATAGGCCCTGTCCGCCCATTGCGTTTTTGTACCCGTGTTATGCGTCTCGAGAGTTTCAAAGGGCATTTTTGTATTAAGTGCTTTTGTGTGTATTCAGGGCATTCTTGACACAAGGTTTCTATTTTTTAGCACCCAGTTTGCGTTGAGGGCATTTTAACTGTAAAAATCTTCATATTTTGGTTGGGGCTACCCCCTCAGGAGGATATATTTATTTTATGTACGGGAATTAGCGCTCCCAAGGGAGAAATGTGAAGTCCCAAGCTGAGGGTTAGGCTGATCTTTTTGTTGAAACGGAACAGCTTTTTCGTTTTGCCGCGGGACATCTTTTTCTGATTTACTACTGTTCTGTTTAAGAGCACTTCTTTCTCTTTTAACTTGTATCATGTTTCATGATCTTCATTCTCAACTTAATGGTTCTATGAACAGGGGATTTTGTGCGTAAACGCACCTTGTGTGTATATTCCTGGTTTCCTGGCCTCCATACTAAATGGTACCTTCATCCTTCATCTCTTGAGAACACCTTTGTTATGGTTAAGGAGGTTTGAACCAACTCATCTAATCTAATCTTGCTTAAAGTGTTCTATTAGTTGTTGCTGTTCATGGTATTCAGGACATTTCTCCTCAATATTGTGGGGTTTTTTGGCCTTCATTGTTTAGTATCTCATTCATCCCTTGCTGATCTGCTACTTGCAACTTATGCTACCAAACTTGTTGAGGACACTAGGATTTGACATGCGTGCAGGCCGAGTACTGCAGTGAGGAGTGCCGCAGCACCGCATGGCAGCACTACCACCAGCTGCTCTGCTACCCCCCTACAGATTCCTGCCACCCTCTTGCGGTTCTACAACACGAGTGGAAGTGAGTCGCCTCCCAGTGTTAGAGATTATGATTTCTGTGCACGAGGTCAGTTTTTCTTGAGCGGCAGTTAAATTATGCAGCTCGAGTGACGTGTTCTCTTTTTGCTGAAAAATCCTCTGTCGATTTGGAGTTCAGTACACCAACTTTTTATTGAGAAATCCACGTGCCCTTGTTAATACTGTACCTATTATTTTTTGAAAGTGCTATAGAGACAAACTTGTCTTAACCTTCATGCAAAACTGATGTTCACATTCCCTATCACGAATATTGTACCCCCATTGCTAGAAATGAAGATTCTCCTAGCACGGGCTCATTTTGCAAACACTATCATACACTCATTCTTTGTCACTCGTGTGTTCTGTAGCTCGCTGACTGTGAGGCTTAACTTTCAGGCAGCAGCACTTCCCGCCCGAGACGCTGAGCATCCTGCTGCCTGCTCGTCTGCTGGCCGGAGTGCTGCAGAGCTCTGACCGTGTCTCTGCTGCATCGGCTCTCGCCAGCTTCTGCAGTGCCACCGTCAGCAGCACGCACTCCGCATCCCACAAGCTGCTCGGCCCTCAGTTCGCCCAGCACATCAATGTCTTGAGGTCGAAGATGCAGGATGCTCTTGGCGATGCGGACATCTCACAGGTGTGATTGGGTTTCTTCTTCCTCTAGATGGTCTTATTTGATGCAATTGAGAAATTGATTGTTACGGCAGCAATTTATGTTGAAATTTTTAAATGTAGTAACTAGGTTAAGAAGATTATTTTTTTTGTCTTCGAAGAGCTTGATCATCATTTTAGATTTACTTTATTGCAAATGTGCATTACGTAAAATTGAGGTAACTTTTTCAGTTACAAAATCTCGTGCGTTGCCCTTGCATTCAAAACTGACTACTTAATTTTACCACGAGTTTCAGCATCGCCATTTCGCTCAATACTATACAATACCTGTTAAAAATTGAAAACTTGATTTTACCCGGAGTTTCATTATTTCAAAATTAGATTACACTGCTATTTTTGAAATTTGAAGTTGTTGCAATATGATCACGATTTTTTCTAGTGAGCTTGCACTCATAGGACAACTACTTCTACAAATTTAGGCACAAGTTTTTTCCCGCTTATTGCCATTTAGATTGAAACTCAATAGCATTTTAGCCTTGTTGCGTTGCACATGCATTACATGTAAGTAAGAATAATCTTCTGGCGTATTCATCTCCAATACGGTTTTTAACAATTTTTTCCTAAGAATGGCAATCCTAAAAAATTATTTCTAAAATGAAGAGGCACTTTTAGGCGATAAATTTATAGTGACTTACTGTGAAACAAACTAATGAGGAAACAATTTTACTCCGACCTGCTGTGTTACGGCGCGCAGTCGGAGCAGCTGCTTGTTATATTTCAAAAGTGGTAGAGATATTTTACAGTCGCATAGATTTCCATTCCGATGGTGACAATAAGTGTACTATAGAATAGTTTTTCAGATATCAAGATCGTCTGCCTCATGTTCTGTGCTCTTGAATAATTCACAAGTATTGCTGCCCGCAGTGCGGGTCTAGCTATGTTGCTAGTACCCATAACTGCGGCTGAGTCAGATTTTTCCAGCAAGCTGGTTTGAGTTGTGGAAGATAGAGAATTTTAACTGAACTTCCATTTTCAGCAGTTAGGGATCATGCACATCCATAAAACGTAATTATGAGCAAATCTGATTTCCAGTTTTGAGTTTTTGTTAAAATAATATTTCATTATAGTGAACAGTTGCAACTGGCGCTGAATTTCAGCTGTTAACAATACCTGTACCGTAAGCCAAAACGTTAAAATTCATCAAACCAAGTTTCTAAGGCCTACCATATTGAGTATTATTCTCACTGTGCAACTGTTCCTTGTGCATGACTTTTGTTGTATGTGCAGTGGATGTCTGAGGAGGGATTCCAGTCGCTGCTGGGGCTGGTGGGCAGCAACGGGCAGGGCGTAGCAAGCTCCCCCTTGGCGCGGTGGGTGTCTCGTACCGACGACCTCCAACTAAAGGCAGACGACAGGGCTCAACTGGACGCCTTCATCGAACAGCTCTACGAAAAGCTCGACTCCAGTGAGACGCTTCTTCTCATTTCTTCATGGAGTTTTCCTTGAGTGAAACCATTTCACCTCAGCTGCTGCTCTTTCCTCTCTGTTACTGTCCTTCCTTCTCTGTTGCTGTCCTTCCTTCTCTGTTGCTGTCCTTCCTTCTCTGTTGCTGTCCTTCCTTCTCTGTTGCTGTCCTCCTTCCTTCTCTGTTGCTGTCCTTCCTTCTCTGTTGCTGCCCTTCCTTCTCTGTTGCTGTCCTTCCTTCTCTGTTGCTGTCCTTCCTTCTCTGTTGCTGCCCTTCCTTCTCTGTTGCTGTCCTTCATTCTCTGTTGCTGTCCTTCCTTCTCTGATAGCGCTCGTTCTTTTCTAATGCCATTTCGTCTTGCTGCTCTTTTTGCTTAGTTGTGTGAAAATTTGCTAGGGATGGCACTACTTCGTTCGTTTGGGCCAGTTTGTTTCAACCAAGTGAAAAAATTATGTAGAATAGTGCAATGAAAATATGCCAGACATTTAGTGTCCTGTACGTTTTAATTTTTGGCTTTTACACTGGTTAATTTTACGAACTCTAAAATTTGTTGAAGATTTGATGCCCCTAACCTTATTCTAATCCATTGACCATGTCTCATACTTTAGTGTTGTTGATTTTTTCCTTTAATTTAATGGAGTTTGATGGCTTGGAGGTAAAGATCCTTTTCTAATGTGACTTGATTCCTTATTTCTTTGACTTGTGTGTGTCTTTTGGCAGCTTCATGGATCATGCATTTTTGAGTTAGCGTTCTGAGAATGTTAATTTGTTAGCGTTCTGAGAATGACTACTAAGTGTATGTACGTACTTTTTATCTCAGGTAACGCTTTGGTTAGAGTGTTAATGCGTACTAACATGAACCTTGACACTCTACTGCAGAAAAGAAGTGACGTTGAACTGATCACTTGCATAATACCGTGTTGTACTCTTTTGTTTTAGAGTCCAAATTTCCAACCAGTTCTATAATTCAATTAACTATCTTATGTTTATATTAATGGGTTGAAGGAGTTTTTGAAAGCGGGAAGTATAGGTTATTTCATTGTTTCATTACCAGCTATGAGACGCTACTTGAAGACCCATGTACATTGTTAGATATTATTTGCTTTATATCTTAGTACAGCAGCTTTTTCTGCTTAACCTAATACGTTCGATAATTTTACTCTGTATATCCAGCGCTATAAAAGCTTCCTGAATATGAATTTGTTCAATAGCCTCTTCGAGCATGCTAGTCGGAGTTACACAAAACAGGGAGAACTTTATCTATACTTCCATTTCCACCACCAGCCGTGGGAAGCTTCCTCGACACAGAAGGATCAGGGCTGTACAGGCTGCAGAGTCGCATCAACCACAGCTGCCGGCCCAACGCAAGCGTCTCCTTTCCTCACAATTGCCACAAACTTCAGGTGACGATGCACTTTATAAATTATGGAATTGTAGTTTTATGCTGGGATGTTTTCCTCCTATATCATGCTAACCATGAAAGATCCAGACAGTACTCAGTGCGAAAAAAACTCCGTTGGGGTGGAGCTCTATGAACCAGCCTTCAGCTCTCGCTAACTCAAACACAAGCCATAACCATGAGAGAATTTCATAATGCCTTCATTTCAAAACTTTGCAGTTCCCTCGTTTCCTATGAGGAGCTGATGATCGCATTAACGCTTTAGAAGTTAATGCTGTGGACGACTTTACACACTGTAAAAGCATAAGCTCGGGTTAAGTATATTGATTGATCTCTAGTATGAATTAGATGTCATCAGTAATACGCCTCTCATGACTACATGCACGAAAGCATTAGAACATTGAACTTTAATGTTTGCTTCAAATGCGTTTTTTGGACCTACCGCTCAATTTTTTTCTGCAAAGTTTTGCTATTGTATGAAAATCAGTATATACTATTCTCCGATTTTGATCGTTTTGGTATCGTAAGTTGCCATTTGTCTCTATAATCCCTCGTGGTTGTCCTTTTCGTTGTATTTGCGTCCTGAAGCGATTCAATCTGACTGCTCAATGAGTATGAAAGTTTCTTGCTGTAACTTCTTTGTTGTTTAACTCAAAAACGTTCTGAGGTTTTCCAGTTTTTCAACTAGATGCTTCACCTCTTGGCTCAATTGAAATATTGTAAAATGTCCGTGTATATGATAAACTAAATGTGTATATGGTGAAATAAATACGTATAGGGTAAAATAAATGTGCACGCGGCAAAATAACTGTGTATAGGGTAAAATTAATGTTTTGACCGCATTATGTCGTCCTTGTTTAGGTGACTGCACTGAGAAACATTGAGCCGGGAGAGCAGCTCTTCATCAGCTACCTGGACGAGTGCGAGCTGGCCAGAAGTCGTCACTCCCGCCAGAAGTCGCTGAGGTGCGTCCTCAGTTGTGTGTCTTCTGCCGTTGTCTGCGTGTTCTATTCATGCTCAAACTTGACACTTTGAATACGTTTTGATACAGATGTGTACCAGTGGGAAATTGTTCGTTTATTTGCCGGTGTTGATAAGTAGTATCTCAACTACTTCACCAAGTTTCTAATAAATACATTTTAGCGTACGAGGCAAAATATTATCGTGCAATTATATTCTTCATAAAAGGACATAAGCAGCTAAGTTGGTTTTCAATTCTATTTCCAAGCTAATCTAACCAACTGCAGCATCTGCGCAAACGTAACCAATGTGATAACTTTTGTTAACTGTCTATTTAATGTTGATCTGTGATTATTTCCTAATTACAAATTGAAATAACTTGCGTTATTTTAAAGGCTGGAGATTACAATTTGCACTTATGTTAAACCTTTCTTTCTACTCTGTATTAGATGTGGTGACAGGTTTCACAGGTTGGTCTACCTTTTATATTTATTCTGTAAAATTCGTTGAAACATCATGAATGTACTTCTTTTATTTTTTTTTGAATTCTAATGTAGTGTGCTTGACACTCCGTACACATTTTTTACATTTTCCGGTAGGAAATAGTGTAATTTTCCCGTAAGAAATTTTTTAACTTTACCGTAGGATATTATTTAATTTTCCCTTAGGAAATTATGTAATTTTCCCGTAGAAAATTAGGTAATTTTCCCATACAAAATCATGTAATTTTCCCGTAGAAAATTATGTAATTTTCCTGTACGAAATTATATTTTTTTCCTTTAGGAAATTATGTAATTTTCCCATAGAAAATTATGTAATTTTCCTGTACGAAATCATATTATTTTCCTGTGGGAAATTATGTAATTTTCCCGTAGGAAATTATGTAATTTCCCCGTAGGAAATTATGTAATTTCCCCGTAGGAAATTATGTAATTTTCCCGTAGGAAATTATGTAATTTTCCCATAGTAAATTAAGTAATTTTCCCTATAGATCACTCCAAATAGGACATAGCTTCAGCATATTCGTGTACACAGAGAGAACTACGTGTTCACGTGCTGCTGCGAGCGCTGCGTGGAGGAGGAGGGGGAGCCTGACGTCACCAGCGACGAGGACATGGATGAAGACGACGTGGAGCTCTAGCCCTCTTTCTTGCTCTTTGTACATCTGATCTGAATAAATGATGTCAAGACTGGTTGTTCGTATTTATTTCGTTCCTTTTGAGGTCTTTGATTAATGCAGCATCTGATTTTCCGGGAAATAAAAGAATGTATGTATACACAAAGGAGTCATATGGCCTATTAGTAGTAGGCTGCTACCCAAGTCTCATACGAGTACAATAGATGCCCATCACTCTCAGGCACCAGTAGAGAAGTAGGTACCAGTAGAGTAGTGAATAATGCGAGCGTAACTCTTAATTTTATATCTATGAGAATAATGATGGTACATCTTATATCTTATATATATAAGAATAATGATGATACAGCTTATAGCAGTACTATGTTATCAGGAATACATTCAAATAGCCTGAGTCACTCATTTTACTTTAGCTGTTCAATCGCACGGCAGCGACTGCAATTGCCGATCATGGACAAACGCTGCGGTTCACGGCCACCTCCTGCATAGGTTAAGTTACCAAAATGCATAAAGCTTCTCTTTTGTTCCCGGCGGAGTTTCTCTTTAAAGGAAGAGATTTGGTAACGGCTATAAATCATCAGAAATATGTTGAGAACAATACATCGAGCTGCGCAAAAGATAGTATCAGTGTGTTGTCATGGCATTGGTATTTCCCCTATTGACGTCCTGTTATTTGCTTGCTCGAGTCTGCAGTCAAGTTTGGCGATCCGTGCCGCTACATGCTTGGTTTTTGTGGAAGAAGTCCAAGACGTGAAAATTAAAACACGATATGGAATAGAAAATTGTTATTGTAAAAAATCTAACATGGATTGATAGTGGTTCATGCTGAAATTTTCTGTAATTAGTTATGTACTTCCTTGATGCAATGTGTGAATTTTTATCTATGAAAAACGCTTATTGAGCGCCCTAATTTCGATCTTCGCTTTGCTGTGAGATTTATATCTAATACCAACTATCAATGGATGATGTTCCGTATAAATTCATCTCGTTTTATGCATTTGCTTCAACAAAGAAATCTTTTTTTTCTGCTGTTTTGTCGCCGAAAGGAACAATCTCGTTGAAACTGAGTAAATTCTATTTCTGTTGAGAGGAAGACTTTGGCAACCTCTCGCAGAGTTATGGCATGGATTTAAAGATACCTTACACACCGAGTGTGCATTCATAAAATATTATGACCCACAAAGTTGAATTGACATTTACGCACATGATACAGTTTACAATTGTGGAAAATGACTCAGGGGGATACAATTATTGTATCTATGGGAACTAGCGCTCCCAGGGGATAATGTGAGGGCCCGAGCTGAGAGTTAGGTAGACCTTCTTTTTGTTGAAATAAAATGGTTTTGTTATGTTAAGGACCACCTTTCTTCGGTTCACTGCTGTTCTGTTCTTCAGCTCCTACTACTTTCTTCTTCAACTTTGATCTTGTTTCATAATCTTCTTTCACAACTTACTGTTTCTATGCCCTTTCTGCGTAGATTCCGCGTTTCCTTAACTCCATACTAAATGGTGCCTTCCTCCTTCCTCTCTTTGGATCGCATTTGTTGCTGGGTAGGGAAGCTAAAACTAACGACTAATCTAATCTCTGGAAAATGACCTATAACGCTTTTGCGCACTAATATGTTGAGTATGTAAGTTTTGTATGCACATGAATTTAAAATGAATAACATCACGCATGAAGTAAGTTCGATTGAGCTTCCGAAATTTATTAAAATAGAAGAGTCGCTTCTGTGTTGTGTATGTGACGTCACCGCATCAGTGATGTTGCAAGAAAAAAAGGATAAATTCAATGAAGTTGCCTAACATCCATTAAAAGAAAGGAAAAAATAAGTAATACAGTGATCAACAAAGTTACTAATAAAACATTCTGATGCGAAGGAGTGATTTATAAAACTTTTCGAAGAAGAAAATAACCTCCTAATTAGTTCTTACGTTTTTCCATATTTACGCACCGTGAAGTTATACTATTCAAATAAGAATTTTTGAAGGCTTAAAAATGCACATAGGAAATACATAAACAATATCACTAAAAAAAGTGTTTGGTCTGTAAGAACCGTCATTGATTCGGTTGTAGCTGTAAGGTTAATAAATTTTTAACTTCAAGTCATCGAATATTTTATTTCATGTACTCGTATTATTTTAAAAAACATAAACAAAACAGTCAAACCCAAGACAAGGAACTAATTGAGCCATTATCCAATATATCGCATTTTGTTCCAGTGAGAATACTGATTGATTACAAATACGGAAATAACAAAAATTAGTGATGGTAGATTTTCCCTTAGGTCTCCATTGAACTACATAACTTACAAGCTGGGGAACTGCATCGGTTGGCTGATGACATCAATGCTGTTCTCGTTCGTTATTACAAAATGTCAAAGAGTCTGTGTATCGACGTCTCACCGTTTTCCTTTCCGTTGGTTCCATGGATTATTTCTGGCATTCTGATGCTTTTTGCTAACTTTTAAAGAACTGAGAGAGAGCAAGTTTTTACCGTTTTGCTCTCTGTTGATTTAACTTTGTGATAAATGTTAAAATACCTATGTAGTATTTGCACTAATTATATATAAAGACCTTTTTAATTGAGGAATTCTAAAAAAACAACGAGTCGACTGTTGTATCAACCTCATAGAAGAATACGGTAATTTTTGAAAAATCTGATGAATGCGGTAGGACGGAATCTCGCAGTCGAGTCAGCAGAGGCATTCTGAAGCGAGCAGCATGAAGCAGGGAACCCGCAAGTCCGCAACTGACAATTCTCAGAGCCAGTGCGCTCGTAGATCTTGTGTAGGTAGGGGTGTGAGTCGAATGCTTCCGCGAAGCTTTCACGTGATGTCTGGAGAATAACTGGGCGAAGAAAGTTGAAATCTATTATTATTGAGGGCATTGAAGTTGTTAAATATTAGTGAGTGTACTTACTGCCGAAAACATAAACAACGAGAAAAAATGTCCCCTAGTACAATTTTCGTCATAATAGGTGAGTTGATTTCTACAGTCATTGACGCCTTCCAGGGTTTCCAGGAAAGTCCAGTTGAAGGAACAAAATATTATTTGATCTGAAGGTATGGATTAGTACAAATAGTATTTACGGATCTAAATCTATGAGCGAGTTTCTGGCGCTCTAACTAGAGTTCGGTAACCTTGAGAGCTCAGCAGGAAATACTGCAGTATAGGTCACCCTGTGATCTCAGTCATGATTAACAATTCACTGCCACCTAGATAGCAACGAATATTTTCGAAACCCCACTCCAAGGTTCACTTTCATTAATCACTGTTGGTTTGGTGATGTTCCGACTTCTACTTCTTCAGTTTCCTTTCACTTTGAACGAACACTTAAGATGCAGGCAACTTACACCTGCACATCACCGAATTTTCTTGGCTAAGGTGTGCTCTGTGCTCTCGTCCGCTGTTACGCTTGAGGAGACTTCATTTTGTTTGTTAGGCCTGTAAATAACTTCTAGGAGGGCCACGGAAAACCTTGATACATATCCCGAAAATCAACTTTTTTTTTGTAATGTGTGAAGATTCATTGGGAATGCTGAGTCTACTGTTCTGCCAATATTTAACCTGCGAGGCCGCTCTTTTCGAATATAGTTTAATCAATTTGAGTTGAATGTAACATCTGATGTTTAACTCATACCGATGAGTTGATGTGGTTCACAAAATAATATGTAGATCAAAACTCGGAATCATCTAAAAAAAAAGAGCCCTCGAAATTACAGCTTAAGGAGTAGTAACCCAACTCGACTTTTACATCCTGAAGAACAGGTACCTGAAGATTTTTTTTTATAGCTGGAGTTACAGGAGTAAAAAACAACTGCTGAAATACTTCATCACATATTAAAAATCGAGCATAGAACACAATAAAATTGTTTCAAAAAGTAATTACTTTGTAAAAGTAATTGTCATTGCCTCAAAAAACCTTTAATGTGTAAAAAAACACGAGTCTGTCTTGTACAAGATGATTGGCACTTAGTTGTATAAACTCCAACATAAGGTTGAGATCGTTTAAATAACCACTCTTGTACTCACTGAGCGGTCGAATATGCTTCCTAAAAACTTCGCCCTCACGTGAAATTGTGCAAGACTCGGGTGATAGAGAAAAATATAATTGTTCGATTCTCTGGCAGATATTACCTTTCCCCAAGCATTAACAATTTGACTCTAAGAACTATTGTAGGTTAGATATTTTCCCCTCTGATGAAAGTTGGAACATTAATGCATAAAATAGGCTGAAGGAATTGTATTGATACCAAACGGTCGACGCACGCGTTCAGACTTTGTAGTCCAAACAGCCAAGAGAGTGAATACGTATGAAGAATCAGTATCATTTGGTTCAATGCGTATAAACTTATATACCTTTATGTCTCATCTGATTTTTTTCATCAGCTTCGGTAAATAGACGTATGGTAAAAAATTGCATTCATTATGAGGTAAAAGATTTATTAGCATAAAAAATCGACCTTTGTGTGGAGTAACGGATTTCATAAATACTTGGTGCTCGCGACTGTCATGAACTATTATATTATGCTTCTCCGAAACCATAAACTCTCACGTTTCAAATGACGAATTATTACGGGAAAGTTTTGATGCTGAGTTGACAGTAAGTGTACCTCCTACAATTCTGCCGCCATCCTTAGTCTTTTTTTTAATAGTCACAATGATCATCCGCGGATTTTAACATTTAGAAGCACTCTCATATTCCTTCTTTTCCTATATGATACAGTACAAAAATGCTTTCATCC
Organism: Morinoia aosen; assembly: GCA_030386875.1. Taxonomy (NCBI): domain Eukaryota; kingdom Metazoa; phylum Arthropoda; class Malacostraca; order Amphipoda; family Talitridae; genus Morinoia; species Morinoia aosen. The sequence goes on along the minus strand of CM059561.1, from coordinate 59,790,733 downwards.
TTCGACCGGCGAGGCTGTATTCTTCGCTTTAGTGGAATGGGTGATCGTGTGAGTTACAAATATGTAATCGTTGCAGCCTGTGATCGGCTGTTAGAACCAACAAGAAGAATACAACGCCATTTACATAAAAAAATTACATTTTGAATCTACTAACAACTATTGATGACCACTTTATGCGTCAGTCCTCGTAATCTAGTTTCAGAATATTGCGCCATATTCATGTTCGATTTTCGTTGATTTATCAGCAAGTATCATCTATCTCTACCGGACTTATACAGTCGGAGGTAGAAATGCACGCTCTGATGAATGGCGGGAAGAACTTTCACAAAGAATGAGGATTGTTAGGCTACCGCGGCCGGCTTGCTTGTGGTAGCCATATGCTTACTAACGAGAACATTAATAAACAATAAAATAAAATTTACTGTAGCGTTTTACCGACCTTTATAGGTACAATGTACCACTCAGAGGTTTGCTCATATATATATGAGGAAACCTCTGAGTGGTACATTGTACCTATAAAGGTCGGTAAAACGCTATAGTATATATATATATATATTTATATACATATATATATATATATATATATATATATATATATATATATATATATATATATATATATATATAGCAACCTCAAACTTAGAAATATTTTTATATCAAACAGACTCTGCGTATTTTCGTAGATTATTATGAATCTGCATTCAGATTCAACGGTCATGTGGTATACGGATTACTTTAAATACCATACAAATTCTTTAACATATCAAACTGTAGGCTCATTTATTTAGTGAACATGTTGGGGGCTTGCTGATTAATCATGAAGTTGTATTTGACCTTGTGCATTAGGACGCACACTGTTGCGTGTTGCTGAACAATTGTAACAGATGCGAGTGCTGCTCGCCAGTAGGTCTAGTCCAAAACAATAGCTTCTGTCTATTGTTTGAGACCCCATGTGTTTTAGCGCTCCATATTTTGAAAGGTTTTGTTTGTTCAATGTTTCGAAGGATTTTACAAGGAGTTCTTGGTAAATTTGAGTGCTAAATTAATTTTTTTTCAGTGCAGTGAGTTGTGGCATAAAACTTTAAATTTCTTCAGTCGTATCTTATAATTAGTACGTTTTTCAAACAGTCTGATTTAATATATCCCGAATGTTTGGCTTCATGGCATTAAGCTTTGCAAAATCTGTCCCGTAATATCAAGCTGAGTTATGACAAATTTGAGATAGATAGTGGCAAGATTGCGACATTGGACGGGAATACTGGTATGATACTACAGTTATCCGATACTTGAGAATTACACTTCACTGTGCATGCCCTGCGGCAACAACCCTAAGTTAAAACCACCCCACTGGAGTTTACGTAATATTTTCAAAGAAAATAAGTTCTTAAGTATTTCTTTCCCATAGCAACTATCACATTCACAACCGCGTATTGGTTATCAAATTGGGAAGGCTGTTTCAGATAATTCAATGATTGATTTTTATAATAGCTGGAACCCAGCTAAATATTTGACATTCTTCTACCGAGATGAAAATTTGATCAGCTCAATTCGTGGTAACTAAGAACTTCAGTGAAGTGTGTTTCATGAATACTGAACTTTCAGTAGAATTCCCTGCTTGCTGATACTCTTGGTTAGCCACTTTTGCGTTCTTAAACCCTCAAGGTGATACAACTATTGTATGTATGAAAATTGGGGCTCCTGGGGAAGATGTTCTATCCTGAACTGAAAGCTACGTAGGTCCCTAATTTGTTGAGGTAGAAAAGGCTTCTTGTTTGTTACAGACCATGTTTTTTTCAGTTCACTGCTACCCTTCTCCCAGCACCTATTACAATCTTAAACTTTTATCTTTTTGCATAAACTTCATTCAATTTTGCTGTTTTCGTGCGAAGGATGCGGGGACACACCTGTGCACAGATTCTCCGTTTTCTTAATTCAATGTTAAACGACGCTTTTCTCTCTCCTCTCTTTGGAGCACCATTTTTGAGATTGAGGAGGCATAAACTAACCGATAATCTAATCTTTGTGCTCATGAAACATGAATTCGCAATAGTTAAGTGATTTATATTTTTTCATTGTTTTAATTTACAGCAAATTAAGACAGATGGATTTAATTTCGCAGGCCTACTTTTTGGTCTCACGACCGCTAACGACGCAAACGACCCAGCGCACTCTGCCTTGCAAGAAGCCGCCTTAGCTGATGCCAGCCCAAGTGACGTTTCGGTGTCACCTGTAGCTGAGGCTCCGTTGCCTGCCCCTCTGGTGATGCTGTACAGCACGTTCAGTTGGGGAGGCATCAGCGGCAATGCAACATTTTCCCTCAAGCGGCGGAGTGACGGCACTAACGTCACGGTCGTCGAGGTGGTAGTCGAGCAGGCTGTGTCGACGTCAGAGTCTGTCGAGCTCACGTGGGCCGTGCACGAGTGGCCAATTCGCTACGATCGCAATGAGCGTTGTGGAGGCGAACAGATCGGTAAAGTGTGAGTATTTGTGAAATGAAAATTCATGCCACTGTATCTGGATACTTGAATACACTGCTTCAAGAAAGGAAAAGCATAGCTCGGGTCCTTACAATAAGAGTGTACTTATTGTTCACCATAGAATCTTCATTGTACTATCGGACTATACTGTGAATGAGCCTCGATGATAAGTTCAGTGTGTGATTTCTTGAGAACTCACGTGTCCGTGTCTGTGATAAGAACAATATTGATAGGTGAAACCCCTTTCGTACGCGAGCCTCTCCACAGTTAGTTTACTATAACAAAACGGGCTAAATTATATTATTGGAGGTACACGTAGGGCCCTTATAACACGCTCACTGCGGGATTCTGCGAATTGAATGTTGTTGAAAAGCTTGAATCAAAGATTTTAATACCTATTCTTACGTTAATCATAACTTTTTGAAATTAATCAGAGTGTTATTCATTTATGTTCAGTTTCGTTTCCTCAGGCTGATTGACTTGACGAAAACTTTGGGCTCCCTCACACTTCCTATGGGCGGCCCAGCAATATTCGAAACAGAGGAGGTCGCCATTTTTGGACTGGACTCCGTTTGGAGTCGCTCGCTGGTCTTCAAGGCGCCAGGCATCCTTGCGTGCACTAATATCCACGTGAGTAGTGTTCAGTGTTCTTATTACTGAAAAAACTTTTTTCCTCCTAGCAGTTCCACCAGTACTGCCATGATACCAATTTAAATTTCCTTTTCAGATATTTCCTCCATTTGACTCTTTAAGTTTGTCTAGACTAGCGAAATGTTTCAAATACAGATCAGCGTCGTAAAAAAAACTCATGATGTGTGTGGTCTGTATTCGAAATATCTTTGATCTTTAGTTTTTGTGTTTTTACGGTATTTTCCTATCATTCATGACCAATGAGTCATACAGTTTAATTGCTCTTGAAACTGCAACATCTGCTGTCTTTTTTCTTTCTGCAGGGTGTTGGCGGTGAAGAGACATACGAGACCCGTTTCTATGTTCCCTTGGGGGGATCTGTGTGGATTAGAACTTGGGAGTGGAAGCTGGAGAACGCTCCTGCAGGAGGATCTGGGCCCTTAGAGGAGGCTACGGGCTTCCAGGTGGCCATCTTCTCTGACGTCTTCAACACACTAGATGACGACCCTCAGTCAACGGACCACGACTGGGTCATATATATAACTGATATTCTCGACTCAAGAGGTGGGGCACATTTTGTGGCCTATTTTCTATAATATGTCAATGACTTAGTAATAGATTTACAAGTAGGCAAACAGGTATCTGCATTAATGTCAGTCGTGCATGGTTGCAAACTACGAAATTGTGAGTAACATAAGCTTGATACGAAATTATATTAACGATTATCGAGCATGGTTGCAAACTACTGAGTTAACCTAGAGTTTGCCATCAGCAAACAATGAATTGCACTGATGAAGGTCGTGCTTGTCTGCAGACTACGGAATCACCTGCAACCACCTCACCCGCGTGTACGACCCGGCCGGCAAAGAGGCGTGTGATGAGCATGGTTGTCCCCAGGGCATGCTGGGCAAGCGTCACGGTCCTCTCAGAGTAGCGCCGCGCCGGTCAGTTCTCTATCTTTTGACGCTTGTTTCAATCCCACTACGTGATTGCAATAAAAGATTGTTCAGAAAATATTCCGAGAAAAAAGTATTCCGAGAAACATTGTTCAGAAAATATTCCGAGGGTGCTTTTTGGGCGTTAAATTTTTTTTTTTCAGTGGGGAGAAGGGGGTTGACAGCTTTTGGAGCATTTATTGCGTACATTTTTAAAAACATCGCTCAGCCCTTATGATCTGGCTAATCAATTTGTGTGAAATACCTCAGTATTTTACGACGATTTTACTTGTTTATAGTATATTCATTTCAATTTACTAATTTAAAAGGTTTCACATGGTGGATAGTATGAGTTACACGTTTTCATTCAGACTGTTATTAAGAGTAGTTATTTTTCCGATTATCAATTGTGAACTACTCTGATTTCACATTACTGCTGTTGTTTTAATAATAGAATTCTGTGTCTGTCCAACAGGTCTCGGTTTTCCAAAAAATTGTACGTGAGCACGGATCTCCAAATTACTGATTTGTCAGGTCCACGAGAGGTTTTCATCGGCGTAATGGATGTCACGCATAGCGATCACATTTGGGGATGCGCAAAAATGAGGAAATTGAAGGTGAAAACAGTCGCCGCTGTGTTCAATACTGACGGCGTGCAAGGTAAGATCGCCGTTCAGCAAGCTTCTCCTTTCGCCCCTAGTGACCTCACTTTGAGCCTCGCTGGCCTGGACGGCCGAGCCGAGGGCTTCCATGTGCACGAGATGCCTTTTACGGCTCCTCAGCACAAAGGACATAACGTGTGTCTGCAATGTCTTGAACATTACAACCCCTACAAGCTAGATGCGCAACAATCTCCTAATCCTGGCCTAGGCACCCACGATCAATATCAGGTGGGAGATCTGAGCGGTAAACATGGTTTCCTAACAGGAGTAGACAATTTACAGGCCACTGTCACAGACTATAATCTGCCCATATTTGGCCCTAGATCGGCTGTAGGACGATCGATTGTGATTAAGAAAACTGACAACTCGTCGTGGATTTGCGGCAACTTGAGACTCACGCGACCTGTGATCCGGGCTGCTGTGGTATTCCGATACCCTATTGTGGGAGAAATCTTGATGGAGCAGGATGAGGATGATCCTTTCGAAGACACAACACTTTATGTTGGACCCCTCGTGTACTCGGACGGTAATCACAATACCACCGGCGATCACGAGTTCAGAATTCACAAAGATCCGCCCGGCAGAGATTTCTTCAACTGGACGGGACGATGCATTTCTGCTGGCCCGCGCTTCAATCCCTACCATGTTAGTATTGCAATTAGTTTGCAAAAGATGGCTAAAATATGTTTCAGGTTTCAGGGAAGTTAATAGGGTACTTTTACAATCTTGGCACTTTTTGTTTGCTGAAGTTTTCTGTTTCATTTCTACTAGATTTTTTTAAGTACTTAATAACGGAACCAAATAGATGGATGTAAGTTAGTATCAGTAAAATTTCAAAGCTACTTTCGTTGCAGGTATCAACTGCAGAAAATACATATCGAGACTGTGGTATAGACATGCCTGAGAAATGTGAACTTGGAGACCTTATTGGACGCAACGGTCCTCTTGATCTGGCTGGGACGATACAGCGAGCTGACGTGTCGAGGCGAGTGCTGACGGACACCAACCTCCCGCTGCAGGGTCGCTACTCCATCATCGGACACTCCATAGTCATCGGGGATAAACACGCTCCTGAGCATCGAGGCGATCGCATGGCTTGCACCAAGTAAACAAAGCGTTGAACTGCAGAAATGATATCGGAGATATATTTTCATCAAGAGTTAGAGTCTAAGTTGATTAAGAAATGCACCTAACATTTTCGTACTAAAACACAGCAATTCGTTAAAATCTATATTTCTGTCTAATTATAAAATGCAACGTTTCGACGTATCAAACATCATCCTCAGGCTGTAAAAAAACAGAATGATTTTCAGTCACATTGGAAAAAAATGCATAAACTAACACTTAAGTAATATAGACTAGATAAGTAGATCACAAAAGACGAAAGCGACTAGACAAAATAACAACCTTTTTTATCACAGGAATAGTAGTATGACTAGATACATTGTACAAAACCGATGTTCATCACACGAGAGACAAGAGCAAAAAGGTCGAGCAGCCTGCAGCTTGCTAGGTGCGACGAGGCTGCTCGACCATTTTGCTCTTGTCTCTCGTGTGATGAACATCGGTTTTGTACAATGTATCTAGTCATACTACTATTCCTGTGATAAAAAAGGTTGTTATTTTGTCTAGTCGCTTTCGTCTTTTGTGATCTACTTATCTAGTCTATATTACTTAAGTGTTAGTTTATGCATTTTTTTCCAATGTGACTGAAAATCATTCTGTTTTTTTTACAGCCTGAGGATGATGTTTGATACGTCGAAACGTTGCATTTTATAATTAGACAGAAATATAGATTTTAACAAATTGCTGTGTTTTAGTACGAAAATGTTAGGTGCATTTCTTAATCAACTTACACGTGAAGAAATTGAACTATTTCGTAGGGCTGAAAAGTTAGAAAAGAAAGTTAGAGTCTAATTATATGGTGTGATTTTCTCAAATCCTGCATGATTAAGTACACATTTTATGTACGTAGTTTTCAGGAAACTTCTGTGCGTTTTATTTCACAAGTCTAATTTTCCAGGGTCTTCCGTCGTTTCCGTCACAAGGGCGTTGTCAACCAGTGGTCATCAACGTACGGCGACGGCGATCTTGAAGGCAAAATTGAGTTCATTCAAGAGACTCCGTTCGATATCACCAACACTGAAGTTGACCTTAATGGCCTAGAAGGAATAGCGAAGAAATATCATGTACACATGGTGAGCTTCTCGACCCTCCTTCTGGAGTTCTCTTCAATCTAGTCATTGTAGGGGGCCTTCATTGCGGAACTCTTTACGGTCTGCATTGTAAAGCGTTAGTGTCAGAGTTGATTTACTGACATTGAGCACACGTTTTCAATCATATTCACTATTGGTTGATGCAACAATGTCAAATTCAAATGAAGAAGCGATTTTTTGGCTACTTTGATTTAATTCCTAAGACAATTAGTCCAAACTTCTGTAGGGTGCCAACACAAAATTGGTGCTAGAGAAAACTTTCCCTTCTTTTTAACTAACGTAGGTGCCTTTTGAGCTCAGAAGAATGGAACAGAAACATAACAGTAGAGAGCAAATACGATAAATAGAGGACAATAAAAATGTTGTGTTTTTCACTCGCTATTTGTGACATATTTTAGCTGTGGTGCAATATATAAGTGACATTAGATATTTAAAAATATTTGTTGAGTATGCATTAAAATGTGCGTTTCATAGCAGTACCACGCAGTTTAAATCATTTGTATACAACTTAGCACTTCTTGGAAATAAATTTCAATTCTTCGTGAAGTGCTCTTGTTATGATGACATAGAATATGTAAAATTAATTAGACTTATCGGAACTCTCAAGCTCCATAACGTATTACGTTTCATTATTTTATTTTTATGAGTAACATTGACGCTCAGATTTCTTTACCGCTCCTCTGTCAAGTCACTTCAAAAACTTTGTTTTACTTTGAAGAATGAAAAATTATTCTACTAACTTCTAATTCTACTAATACCTCCTTTGAAGCCATAGAAGGCATTGGTTCTTCTAACCAATAATTAAAAATTATTCGTGGCTTTGCAGGCTCGGGAAGAGCAAGAGGTGGTAACTTCAAAGACTCTGATTCTTTTGTCATGATTCCACACGTCATGCTTCAAAGACTCTCTGATTCTTTTTTCATGATTGCACTCGTCAATAATTGTTCATGGTGACGCAGGTACGAGTGGAGCAGGAGCTGGAGTTCCCGTGCGCTGCGTCTGCCGTGTACGGGCACTTCAACCCGCTGGAGGTGGTGGCGAAGGACTCCCCTCCACCTGGCGAAGGCACTCATGATCTGTACGAGCTGGGTGACCTGAGTGGCAAGTATGGAACGCTTGAGGGCGCCTTCTCCAGGAATGGCTTTTACAACGACACGAACTTGCCGCTCTTCGGCCACACGTCCATCATGGGCCGCTCTATCGTCATCCACAAAGCTCAGGATGATTTCAGGTAACTTGTTCTTTCGTCCGCATATCTTCATCGTTTAATGAAGGCTAATTTTTCAAGGTGTCATAACTTTTTCGAACAGTTTAAAAATGAAAATAATTATCCACGCGCTAACGAGGACTAACAACAGTAACGCCATAACCTGAATATGTTATTTAATTCAGAAGTGAAAACATTATTTTTTTCAAGTTATAATTCGTAGATGCTGAAATATATACAAAACTCTCCCAATCGTATGATATGTAGAAACGTATAATGCTTTGTCTACACGTGCTTGATTGAAATATCACTGAAAAAGACGCTGCATTTTTTAGAAAAAATCTCACCTTGAGTGATGTATTCATCTATTTGTCTCTTGAATTTTAGATGGTTCTGCGGCAACATTGTGTGGGGCTATGCAGCTTCTGAGGCTCGCCAAGTGTCAGCCATCGCCTCCTTCCACCATCCTCTGGGATATGCCTGGGGTTACATCAGGATGGTGAGCTCCTCCAGAATACCAGCACTTCTGGGATACGCTGAGTGTCGCATAAATGTCATAGTCCTTTATGGAAAAAGCTAAGCTTGTATAGCATAATGGTGAATCATTTTTCGCACCTCCTGGATAATGGAAGTATTTTCCTAAAAAATGCCAACACCTGCGTTGAATTCCTTGAATGAAAACAGCGCTTATCCTGGTGTAAGTGGGTGTGGGTAGCATGCATGGTTAATATTAATTCGTGTCAATATTTCTGTATAGTGATGCTGGTTTAATAGAGAACTAATTTTGCGGAAGTTTATTTTTAAATTTACTGTAAATTTATCAAATTTTTGCGTAGTATATTTTGTTTAAGAATGTAAGCATTTTAACTCATGCGCATTATATCGTTTCCAGCGACAGCTCATCTATCATGACGGTTCCTTTGGAGAAACTTTCATCGAAGTGTCTCTACGGCATCCTGGTGCGAACAATAGGAATGTTGTGAGTACATCAGCATTTATTTTCTTAAAACATTTATTTATTTTTTAAAAAATATGTCTGGAAATGACTATCCTGAAAACTATTTATTTGTTATCAACTATCGAAAAATGTAAATAAAGAGTCGTAAAGCTTTCATAGATGGTTTTACTTTCATGCTCCCAACACACGTGGAGGATTTTCACATCATTAGTTACAACATTTTCACTTTGAACCAAAATATTTCATACTTTTTATTTTCTATGCGACAGTGAGCAAATATGATTCAAGCATGTATGTTCATGTGAAAAGGGATTTTGCATCAGAAATTAATTTAAAATAATATGTCAACTCTACTTTAACGTAAATTCATTTCCCACTGCCGTAATTTTTCCGAAAATGAACCATAATTTTTCAGCAAATACTTTAAAGAGCTAGCCACATAACTCAGAACATAATTTGAATCTCAATGTTATGGGAAATTTTCTAAAAAATTTTTCGATATTTTAGTAGCTACCTTCACGAAGCTCACATTGTCGGTTCCATGTAGTGGATCCGAATATTACTCAGAGTGAACGAGTCAACGACGTCTGTTCGATGCGGCGAGCTGCACTCCAATAGAAGGTGAACACATGCTAGAGTGGCAAGATCAGCCATATTGGTTTGCCAATTTTTTATTGGCCATATTTTATTGATCGCATTGGTTGAATTAGTTCATTTAGTATGGAATATTCTGCAGACGCGCGGCCACAACTGGTCGGTGTACGTTAACCCTGTGAGTGTGGACGCCAGCGTCAAGTTCTTCCAGAGTCGCTGCGTGGCGGGCGGCTATCGCTGGAACCCTTACCTCATTCACCTCGCCCAGCCTAATGCTGTGAGTTAATTGTCTCTTCATGGGCAAACTGTAAGTAACAGAGAGGGAATTGCATTCCTTAGCATATCGCTGTGAAAGAACTGTCTTCCTCAACGTGACACTGTGAGTGGACTGACTTTCTCGTTATAACACTGTGGCTTATGTACCTTTCTTCCTAAGTATAACTCTGCGACTTGCATGTCTTTCCCGGTATTACTTTGAGTGCACTGACTCTCTCTGCACAGCAGTGAGGTAAATGAATTTCTTAGCATAAAAACTCGGTAGCATAAGACAACTATCTTCCTCGGCATAACTCTGTGAGTGAACTGTTCGTTTTAGCATAGCTCTATAGTGAACTGTTTACCTCAAAATAATTCTGCCAGTGAACAGTATTTCTTAGCATACCTCTGTGAGTGAGCTGTCTTCCTCAACATAATGTTGTGCGTGAACTACTTACCTCAGCATAACTCTGTGTTAACATTTTCTTTCTTGCGCAATGTGTGAGTAAACAATCCCTCCAATTATGAACTTTCCTTGCATAATGCTATTAATAGACGTCCTCAAGATGCTTAAGGCTTTCTTTCGGCAATGATGCCAGCGAATTTTTTTCATCGATTTTCTTTCTGTATCTCTGAGTTGAGTTAACTATACAATCTTCGGCGTAGTTAGAACCGATTACACTGAGGTAAACAGTTCAGTATAGGTCGAACAAAGTCCAGATGCTAAAATTAAACTGAAAGGGGAAATATAGTACATTTATCAATGAATTGAGTTGTTATCACATCCAGATGTTTATTGGTGTTATCAATTTAACATGAGTGACGTTGGTGTCAGGTGGAGTTCTACGACAAGGAGTGCACTCCCGAGTTCCCGCTGCGCTGCGAGGTGGGCGATCTCTCCGGTCGTCTCGGTACCATCGACATGGGCGACAAGAAGCAGGTCTTCGTCGACAGCAATCTTCCTCTTGGTGAATACCCTGGGGTCTAATCCTCATTTAACATTCAGTATTAAAAATAATCTAGAACTTGGAAGCTTGTTTCGTATATGAAACATTCCTGTTTTAATTCCACGTCTGAAATTAACCAGATGTGTATCACTATCAATAATTTCAATGTGTGCCCAATGAATAATTCATGAACTGGTGGAACCAAAATAAGTTCAGACTTTGTGAGAAATAATTTTCTCAGCATTGAACAAAAGTGAGCAACGTGTTTGAATTTGGAAATTGCATATGCAGATATCAGAGTGGAATGTTTTACATATATGTATACTCTGGATTCAGTGGCTTCTTGAAGTTTCTCCATTGATCAACATTTTTCCGCATGCTGGATAGAATGACTTCAGTGTGGCCTTATTATTTATTTGCCTTAAATTGCGTGAAGCACTTGAATATTGTGTGGTTAGCGTAGCTTGAAGTCTATTTTCTAATTGTTATTCTTAGGAGGACATTATGTTCCTACAGAAATTAGTCTCAACTGAAATCGCCTCTAAGCTAGCCCCAAATTGAATTTCAAAGCTCAGTTCCACTATAACTAGAATGATTCGATTCCGTCATTTTAGATGTTTTTAAGACGAACATTTTGTACGATTTCTTCTTTCTTCAATCGTTTCACCAAACCTTATTATCATTTTTACCTGGGTGTTTTTTTGCACTGCTTAATTTCCGAATATCTTTTCAGAAGTCGTTTCAAATTAGACTCGAGCTCAGAGTTAGGTGGGCTTTCTTTGTGTTGAAATAAAATGTTATTGTTATGTTAAGGACCACCTTTTCTCGGTTCACTGTTTTTCCTGTTTTTCAGCATCTACTACTTTTTTTCAATTTTTATCTTGTTTCATAAACTTCTTTCTCAGCTTACTGTTTCTATGTCCGTTCTGCATAGACTTCGCGTTCCCTTATCTCCGCACTAAATGGTGCCTTTCTCCTTCCTTTCTTCGGAACGCTTTTTTTAACAGTTAGGGAGGCTTAAACTAACATCTAATCGAATCTTTCAATTAAACTTTTTTCCTTCCAGCTGGCGAGCACAGCGCCATGCGACGGTCCATTGTGATCCACAACGAGCGAGGCCGCGTTGAGCGCTACGCCTGCGCTAACATCGAGCCTGATGACGACATCATCAAGTGGGCCATCGTCAAGAAAACGCCGCGCTTCTCCCCGTCAGTTGACCTAGAGACCATTCTGAAAGTTCACGCCTGGATATTTGCATAGTTTTGGTTATAAATGTGTTCCTTTACTGACGAAAACAGCTTCATTGACCTTGTTATCCCGATTTTTGTTTTTATTTTTAATGAATAATTCAATAAAAAGTGCTGCTCGATAGAAAAGTGTTAAAGATGTTATGAGCTAGAGAGAGATGAACTTTGATTTGTATGCGAATTATCTTCGTTGCAGAATCACCTTCATGAACACGATGCGGAAGGTATTGGCCTGTCCTGAGTGGTTCTTGCAGATGGACCTGAGCACAGTGACCGAGACTGAGGACTCCGAGTGTGTGAGCTTCCTCGTCCACTTCATGGGTGAGTTGGTAGTTCCTGGTCCACTTCATGGGTGAGTTGGTGGTTCCTGGTCCACTTCATGGGTGAGTTGGTGGTTCCTCGTCCACTTCATGGGTGAGTTGGTGGTTCCTGGTCCACTTCATGGGTGAGTTGGTGGTTCCTGGTCCACTTCATGGGTGAGTTGGTGGTTCCTGGTCCACTTCATGGGTGAGTTGGTGGTTCCTCGTCCACTTCATGGGTGAGTTGGTGGTTCCTGGTCCACTTCATGGGTGAGTTGGTGGTTCCTGGTCCACTTCATGGGTGAGTTGGTGGTTCCTGGTCCACTTCATGGGTGAGTTGGTGGTTCCTCGTCCACTTCATGGGTGAGTTGGTGGTTCCTGGTCCACTTCATGGGTGAGTTGGTGGTTCCTGGTCCACTTCATGGGTGAGTTGGTGGTTCCTGGTCCACTTCATGGGTGAGTTGGTGGTTCCTCGTCCACTTCATGGGTGAGTTGGTGGTTCCTGGTCCACTTCACGGGTGAGTTGGTGGTTCCTGGTCCACTTCATGGGTGAGTTGGTGGTTCCTCGTCCACTTCATGGGTGAGTTGGTGGTTCCTGGTTCACTTCATGGGTGAGTTAGTGGTTCCTGGTCCACTTCATGGGTGAGTTGGTGGTTCCTGGTCCACTTCATGGGTGAGTTGGTGGTTCCTGGTCCACTTCATGGGTGAGTTGGTGCTTCCTGGTCCACTTCATTGGTGAGTTGGTGGTTCCTGGTCCACTTTATGGGTGCGTTGGTGGTTCCTGGTCCACTTCATGGGTGATTTGGTGGTTCCTCGTCCACTTCATGGGTGAGTTGGTGGTTCCTGGTCCACTTCATGGGTGAGTTGGTGGTTCCTCGTCCACTTCATGGGTGAGTTGGTGGTTCCTCGTCCACTTCATGGGTGAGTTGGTGGTTCCTCGTCCACTTCATGTGTGAGTTGGTGGTTCCTCGTCCACTTCATGGGTGAGTTGGTGGTTCCTGGTCCATTTCATGGGGGAGTTGGTGGTTCCTGGTCAATTTCATGGGTTATACAGGCATTATACGTGAATTATACAGGCATTATACGTAAATTTTACGTAAATGAAATTTGGATTTAGCCTGAATCATACGCAATTCACGCGTGAGTGGAGCTATTGACATTGTGCTGCAGGCCCGAAGGCCCGGGAGCTGGAGCAGGACTTCACGCGGCTGCTGTCGGGCGCGGTGCTGCACGAGCCCACGATCCGCATGCTGGGCGTGCCGCTGGACGAGAAGCGCAAGACTAAGGTGTCCTACAAGTCGTGTGGTGGCCTAGACGAACTCAATGAGCTCTCTCAAGACCAAAGCAGTGAGTGCTTTATGAGTGCATCGACTATAACATACGCATTATTACGCTAATGTATGTATTGAACATTTTGGCATGCATCTGATGGATCAAAACGCGCATTATTACGCTAATGTACTGGAAATTTTGGCTATGGCCATTTAAAGATTGGTTGCCGGTGTTACAGGCTAAGTTATTTTGTGGCTGCTGCTCAAGGAATGTTTGTAAACCTTTTTATGCTCATATAGGAATTTTTCGTTACCATAGTTCTTCAAATTACTATTTTTGTGTCATTGGTGAAACTGGTGATATTAAAAGCTCTCATATATGTGTTACGCGGTTTCGTAACTGGTGAAAAGCAGCTGATGAAGTCTGAATTTTTCATTCTAAAATTCCAAGTTCTGTGTTAACACACTAAGGACTTTAGCACTTTTTTCTACTAGTCAAAGAACCCTCTATAGTTAGTGTGTATATTGTTAATTCATGATTCGTTGAACACTTTTTTTTTGCAGTGCAGCAAATGTTAGAGTACTGATTTATGCCGTTCTTTTATGATTACATGAAAAATTTTTCAGGGTTTCGGTATTATAAATGAACAAAATTTTCGTTTACGAGTTGTTAACTTGAAAAAAGAAGAAACTCTTATATCATGCGAGGTGAACAATCGAAAGTACGTTGAACTACGTCAGTGAGTGTTACTAAATTCAGTCATCAAAACCTTAAACTACAAAGTTATATGTTTAAAGAAACAGTCACTTCGCTGTTCAGTAAAAGTAACTACAGTGTTATTTCAGCAGAATTTCTCAGCTTTTGTGAGACACAATTCGTGTTATTTTAGGTCGGAAAACAGCGATCATGATCCTGGTTTGAGCGTCAGTGTGTACAACTTACCTTGGCGGGGTGGAGTATCTGCGGGCTTGGTACGAGTGTTACATATCATGAGCCTCTTTCGTGCGTAATTTTTCTACTGGGTTATTCTCCAGAAGAACATATCAATCATTGACAAATCATTAAAAAATTTTAGTTAGAGAGGGTTTTTTGTAGTGTTAAACGTGCGGCCATCGACGTTTAACGCAAATCCAAGAAATTTGATTATGCGTTAAACAACCGTAATTCAAAGAACAGCACTGTTTCCTGTTTTGTTTAAATGTTCATCCTAAGTTTGAAACACTATTTAGGATGTCACCCACATACATAACTCGAAATTTCTAATTTTTCCTTTGCCGTCTCATAGATTCGTGGTGGGAAGTTTTCTCGACATCATCCGCCAGGAGCCCCGTGCCAGTTTCTGTATGCAGTGTTGTGGCAGCTGTCTTCTTGACGCACATCTTCTGGTGGCTCAGGCTGACGTGAACGTCTGAGTTTTACTAGCGATATCTTTGTGCATAATAATCTGTTGATTGTATTATATTACTCACTGTAAGATAATAAATAGATGTCTATTGCATTTTGTTTTTGCTCAGCTTAACTTTATCTCGAGGTGAAATTTATTTGCCTGAAGCCCTTTTTATTTTAGATTTAAAGTAATTGTGTCTGCTTAGTTAATTCATCTATTTCGATTTATTTCTATTACGTCATAAAATTTCATTTGTATGAAATATTATTGTAAATTTGCAGAATCTAACAAAGTCATGATAAATTATAGCATACATGTACTTAAATAGCTGTAGTTCGATGTATCTGTGACCAAATGCCGATGGAAGAGAACATTAATCGTTCAATTATTCTTCGTCGGCTCTGAGGTCGGGTGAGAGTTGAATTGTTTTACGACTAGTGTAAACTCTGTACAGTTCCTAGTAATATTAAAACCATTCACTTAAAGTCTCCGAGTGCTGGAAGTTAAATTTTTCAGCTCATATTTGCGTAAATCTGCTTTAATATATTGAATGACTATTGCATTTTTTGCGTGTATGTGTAACATCCTATGTTACATGTATGTGTAAACTCGTCAATACTGGACATGCTACCTCTGTACGGGCTAATCTTTCAAATTTTTTATACTGAACTCCCCAATTTTTTGTTGAATAAATTTCTACAGAAGTTTCTTGCTGTCTTAACGTGTGAGTTTTCATCCAAGGTGTTACGTGTACGATTCCAAATCACCTCGCTAGTTCCCTCACCTGAACATGAGACTGACACTCACAGTCTTGAACTGACTTATTTTAGCGTCTTTGTACTGATGCAAGAGCTGTGTTTTATTAGTGCTTAAATAGTTAATTGAGTTTGTGTTGAACTCTTTTCGTGCAATGCAGGTAGTGCTGTAATATATATTCATGCCGTACTCAAATAATCACGTGGTAATTGTGCTTTAGTTTTCAGATCTCAAATCTACGGTTATTTTTGTCGTCTAGTGGAAATTTTTTTGGATTTTTGGAAGAAGTTTGCTTCTGTTTTTTTTTTCTGCTTCGAATACGCCCATTAGAATCATGCTCAATATTGGTACTGCTCTTTGAGCTGCAGCCGATGCAGTCAAAATGGAGACACTTTTGAAAGATCCGTCAAAAAATAACTGATGTCACTATCCAAGCGATGTTTAACACGTTAAGTGCGGCGTGACCCACCGGTGGTCATTCAGGTGATTTTCATAATGCTGCTGGCCGACCAGCAGTCACTGACTCAATTTTTATAAATACTAAATGAAAGTTAAATGAAGGCAAGATCCAGTCAGTGTTTGCTATTTTCAAATTTTCTTACTATAATTGACTGTAAATTTGAGCTGGATATTGAACTTCAGTTTAACCCGCCGCACTTGACGTTTTAAATAAACTTATCCGTACGAGTCCCCCCTTCCCCGACACCGGTCCTTTAGACCGTCGTCCTTGTAGTCTATTGAATGCTGTATAGGCTGATTTTTAGCTGGAATCTACCTTTCTTCTCGGTACTACAAATTGTATTATAGCTGCCAAACGAAAATTTGAAGTCATAAAAAATTCATTCTTATTCTGTCGTATTTTTGGCATTTCATTATAATTGTCACCAGTCTTATTACTTCCGGAAAAGGCATTTGACTCTAAACTCTAAAACTCTTATACTTTAAGAACAATAATGATGATCCAAAGCCGTTTCTGCCGTAGTAACCAACATTCTTTCAGACTCTGTATTCAGACTCTGTAATTTACATAATGATGGAAGACTATTGACACACATGCACAATATAACGGAGTCTCTAGCTGCTTCAAGAAATAAGCATTTGTCCATGATATAAAAAAAAATTTCAGTTCATTCATTTTTTCCAACTGAAATGAAATTTAATATGTGTTATTTCCTCACTGCATTGACGTTTTCATCACGGTTAATAAACAAACATTGGTTTTTACCATATTGGTGTTTGTCATTTTGAACATGGTAAATGTGAGTAAGCAATTCCAGGTGAACGAATGTAGTTGAAGTATATGTATTTTTACGCATTACAATCCCCCATAGTCGTGTCGCGTTTCGTGACCTAATACTGCAGACTGTTATGGGACAACAATTGTGAAAATAAAATTTGTTTATTAAATCTTCCACAATGAAATTCATCTTTTAATCCTTCTTGTCATAATATAGCATTCAAGAATTGGGCGCATGACGAAAATCCTCACTGTGTATAGCAGCCTATTCCAGACAACTTTTCCACCTTGGCATTTTCATCACGAGGCTGTGACTGGCCACTACAGGACACGCCTCTAACGACTGCGTGCACGCAAGAATTGTGTATTATTAGTGCTTAAATATTAGTGCACGTTGAATTGCTCTGTGCAAAGAAAATGATTCACCATCTACTTAGTGTAATGCTGCTATAATGGAGCTGTGAGGATAAAATAAAGAACTGGGAGTTGTATGTTACGAAACACAAGGGTCAGAGCTGTCACAGCTGACTGACGCGCTATCATTTTCAGCGTTATTTTTTTGAAATTAGAGCAGGACAAGGTCTAGCGCGCCACATTGTAGAAAATGTGACTTTAGAAACGCTAGATGAGAAGCTGTGGTGCTGGGGAGCTTGCGCTGCACATCAGCATCACTCTGAAGCATCTTGGCAAGATCACATCGCCAATGGGGAAGAAATGGTACTTCCTAGTGGTCATGCGCCTAAGAAACGATGCTTCCTAACGATTATGCGCCTAAGAACCGGTGCTTCTTAGTGGTCATGCACCTAAGACATAGTGCTTCCTAGTGGCCTTGCGGCTAAGAACCGGTGCTTCCTAGTGGCCTTGCGCCTAAGAACCGGTGCTTCCTAGTGGTCATGCGGCTAAGAACCGGTGCTTCCTAGTGGTCATGCGCCTAAGAACTGGTGCTTCCTAGTGGTCATGCGCCTAAGAACCGGTGCTTCCTAGTGGTCATGCGCCTAAGAACTGGTGCTTCCTAGTGGTCATGCGCCTAAGAACTGGTGCTTCCTAGTGGTCATGCGCCTAAGAACTGGTGCTTCCTAGTGGTCATGCGCCTAAGAACTGGTGCTTCCTAGTGGTCATGCGCCTAAGAACTGGTGCTTCCTAGTGGTCATGCGCCGAAAATGTACGGTACTTCAATTTTATGCTTTTATGAAAGGAAATTTAAAGGGAATCATATAAATTATCCATTGCAAAGCAATTAAGATGACGAGAGGCATCAAATCTGAAATATTTACGGTATTAGCGTAGGGGGCCATTGAGAGAACATCTTAAATCACGGCGGATTCAAACATGTATTAACACGTATCATGTGAAGGGACCCACCGGTGGTCACTGAGTGGATTTTCATAATGTTGCTGATTGACCTGCAGTCATTAACTAAATTAATATAAATACTCAATGAAATCTAAATGAAATCGCCTACGATTCAATTAATGTTTGCTATTTTCAAAATTGCTCACTAAAGTTGACTTTACATTTTAATTGAATATTTAACCTTCAGTTTGATCCATCGCAGGAAACGTGTTAAGTTGAGGCTTAATGATAGAAGATGAATAAGGAACGATGAAAACAGAAAAATAAATGTATTCCAAAGCTAAATTTTTTGTTTGCGAGGCCTGTAAAAAGTGTGAATTACAAAGTAATGCTGGCATTAACGAAGCAAATTTGACTGTAATTTTAAACAATAATTTCCTTTCACATTATTATTAACTACGTTTATATTACAAAAGTACATTAAGTACATTACAAAAACCAGAGTATGTTAGTCTATATTAAGTTGCAGGAACAAAAATGAAATCAGAGTACTGAATTACTCAAATTTACTGGAAGAAAACATCTATAGTTGAAATGAAATTTATAGAATTAATGAACGAAGTTACACAATTCTTAAACTCGCCATATTAAAATTCGTGTTGTGGGATTTTCATCCAGTTAGTTATGTATGTATATAGGAAAAATGTAAATGCATCCCACTACGCTATATTGAAAAAGTCTGCTTCAGCTCATGTGAAAACTGTCAGGGCCAATTACTGCATTGAATAAGAATGATATTTCAGCAAGATGACTGAAAACAATATTCGTACACTAACTCATGTAATCTATTATGGTTTTGAGATAGTAAAAAAATAAGAGCACATTTTACCAAGCATGCAAATATTCAGCGAGCAATCGTTCAGCAGACAAGCGTTCAGCAGACCATCATTCTCCTTACAAGCGTTCAGCATACTAGCGTTCAGCAGACCATCATTCTCCTTACAAGCGTTCAGCATACTAGCGTTCAGCAGACCATCATTCTCCTTACAAGCGTTCAGCATACTAGCGTTCAGCAGACCATCATTCTCCTTACAAGCGTTCAGCATACTAGCGTTCAGCAGACCATCATTCTCCTTACAAGCGTTCAGCATACTAGCGTTCAGCAGACCATCATTCTCCTTACAAGCGTTCAGCATACTAGCGTTCAGCAGACCATCATTCTCCTTACAAGCGTTCAGCATACTAGCGTTCAGCAGACCATCATTCTCCTTACAAGCGTTCAGCATACTAGCGTTCAGCAGACCATCATTCTCCTTACAAGCGTTCAGCATACTAGCGTTCAGCAGACCATCATTCTCCTTACAAGCGTTCAGCATACTAGCGTTCAGCAGACCATCATTCTCCTTACAAGCGTTCAGCATACTAGCGTTCAGCAGACCATCATTCTCCTTACAAGCGTTCAGCATACTAGCGTTCAGTATGCAAGCGTTCAGCAGACCATCATTCATACAAGCGTTCAGCGTACAAGCGTTCAGTGTTCAAGCGTTCAGCATTCAAGCGTTCAGGAAACAAGTCAAGCACACAAGCATTCAGCAAACACCCCTTTTATTGCAGAAGTACGAAAAATATTAAATAACCGACGACTGGCTGACGTAGAAAAATACTGTGGAGTTTGGACCAAGGTAAAGACAAAAATGAATAATTTTGGACTTACGCAGGGAGTTACCCGGTGAGCGTCAAACCATCTTGTTAAATATTTGTGGCACGTGCATTTGTAATTTTAGTTCCGGTTTTCTATTTAATGCTATCTGAGAATTTATCCGAGCTACCATCATACAGACAGTCCTTTTGGTTATGGACCTGGGTTTTCTCAAAAGAAGCCCTCTCCATGAAATGACCCGAAAGACTTTTTTATCGAATGAGAGCTGTAGAGCCTTCTGAGGAAGTTTCCACATTGCTGACTGTCACCAAAACTAGTTATGTCACTGTGAAAGTAGATGGAAGTGAAAAGCCACAAAAATCTATTCCTCTCGAAAGAAAGAACATATTTGTAATATTTTTCCAATGCAGCCAATATAATAACAAAATAGGCGATGCAGATAAACTGCTTCCGGTTGCCGTTGACTTTGAGACGTTAAAGTGCCAGTCTAATACACCTACCGAAAAAAACACGAGAGAATTTCTAGACTGGGCATTAAAAAAAACACTGCACCTTTTTAATCCACGGCAATACATAATTTAGACTGGTTCACTTTCTCCAACATACTACATCAGAATCTACTCGTTCCGCGGCATACACTTCGCTACTCTCAATGTTAATTTCTCTAATAAACCACCCGTGTTTTGATGCAAGATTTGGCAAGGCTAGCAATAGAGCTGCACGCATTTCGCCGGGAACACTGGCAGGAAAGTGCAAGAATGACCACCGTAGTGCAGTAAACTGGCCATAAAGAGAGTCTCGCAACGCGATGTGCTCGACCTTCCCGGATGCGGGGAAGCGCATCGTGCTTCCTCGCTCCAGCCAGCCTGTACAGCGCTCCAGCCCGTCTTTTTTCGAATGTTCCTCAACGCCTGCAATGTAAGCATCATATGAAAATTGCACGAACGCATTCTCTCTTGAAAAAGAAAATTCCTCGATGGTAGTTTTATAACTGAGCGTACTCTCACTTTCCAAAAAAGTATTATTCGATAAAATGCATTGCATAGTTTAGCCAGATGTCACTTAATGGTTTCTCATGGCACAGCGCGATGACTTGTTTGCGCATCGGCAGGTTCTCGCCTAGGTTTTTAATTCTCACAAGCTAAGTCGATTTTTTATCTGAATAACACATCTGATCTCTATGAAATTTTAACCTCTTATTTCATTGAATACTATATCATTGCTTATGTTTTAGTGCAATATGAACAACTTATTTAGCTGACGTAGTTTCCTAGTACCTCAGAAATTTTTGCTTTCACTTTTCAAACGAGCGTCTGAGAAAAACAAATAAAATTCTCGATGCTTTTAAATCAACACAATAAAGTTAGCAAAATTTTTTCAATTTTGCCTGCCTAATATTCAGGCCATTAATTCCATTGTTTTTACTTGAACTATGTGCAAGTAATTTCATAAGAGCATAACAGTAATGTGAACATAACCACACAGAATATTCAGTTGAGCAGTTAGATAGCTCAGTTGATAGTGCAATGGAATACGCTGGCACTTAATGAAATTTCATTCCTGTTTCCTACGCTTATCGATTGGAAACAAGAAATGTAAACTTTGGGAAAAGTGACCTCCTGCCTTGACATTTTTTGAGTAAACAGCTGGAAAAAAGGAATCCACATGAAAGAATGGATATTTCTTATCTAACCTCACTTTCAACGTTAACACGCGTCGATGCCTGTAAATTTCAATCTTCACTTCGTGTTTTAAAGAGGAATTCTTTTGCAGTTTTGTCGATGTTAGAATTTTACTGTAGAATTTTCTGCACTTCCCGCTGGTGAGCGCGTAAAGCAGAGCTGGAGCTCATGCTTTTTACAAAGCTAAAGTTCTTGACTGAGCAGGTGGGAGGAAGAAATTGTGGGAGGTAAGTTTATCAGATTCTTTATATGTTGACTGACTATGATCACTTTCTCAGTGTTGAGGTGATTCATGACCATGAACTTTAGTCGCTGAAAATAGATCGAAAATGAGGCACGTCATTAATTACTCTACGGGCGTACGGGCAATTGTACCTATGTACATCTCTTTCCGCCAGGCATTTTGGATATCTTCCATTTTTATTAACGTTATTGGAAGCGGTTCTAGAAACTTCAGTATTTTTAATAAATATTTACTTAAATGTTGAGAAATGAATGTCACTAAATTTACATTGTTTTAATCTAATTGAATACGAAGATGAATATGACAAGTGTTGACTAACATTACTTTATATAAAAATTAGCAAAATGCACAGCGCGTACGAAGGAAATGAAATTTTCTTAATGATTTTTAGTTCAAACTGTGAACCTAAAACTACTAAAATGTAAAATATGTATTGCTTAACTGGAGCAAAATTTGACAGCAACAAATTGAGCAACTGAATTTTTCGATTAATTTTGAAAAATGCATAAGTAGAATTGATGGTCATGGAATAAATTCATGATGTAACAAGTGAGACTTATTGATCGAGAAGCAAAGTTGAAAGTAACCGGTAATGTTTGCATGATTCAATAGTCTTCCAGTTTGCTGCAAGTATTTTTTACTGTGACCAGTATAAATACCAATAACTAAATTCAGAATTGACTCTTGCCTCTTTTAAGAACAAATGCAACGGACAGTGAAATCATTTCTCATGGAAGATGACGAGCAAAGGTAAATGAGACTGGCTATCATCCTAAAAAAATTAATTTGAAATATTTTGAAACATAGTCTGAATATTTTTCGTTGAAAACTTCCCTTTGATGTAATATGCTGGTTTAGCAATAACAATAATGATGCGAATTTCTCATAAAAAATCACGTCAACGTCGGGGTGAATTCGCGTTAAGAATTTAAAACTGAAGTGCTGCAATGGCACTTAGAATCTGTTTGACTTAGCTTTTAGACTTTGAGCTCTGTAGATTAGAAATAAGACCTTACTTAGCTGACCACACTTCTGTTATTTCTTCATGAAAAAGAATGTGAAGTTCTGACTAAAAAAATACTGAAGGAATGTGCTGAAGGACCACCCAACTAATGAGTATCGTAGCTATATAGAACGGGTTGCATATAATAGTCATGAATGGAAAATTTGCAATCTCCTGCAAATGTTTAAGCACATCTGCAATAAAATTTAAGGACTGATAACGAAATAATTAGAGGTAGCTTATTATTCCATGGAAAACCCCGATGGGTACTATTCTCGTGATTAGGTTAACTCGCATCGCTTTTCTCAACCTCAATTTTATCTCACAGTGCGATGTAAAATTTGATCATTCATGAATATATGTATCTCTCTTTCCATGGCTACCAGAATAACTGATACTGGGGAACCAATTTACGATAACTTCATGAGCAGCTCTCACTGGGCGTTGTGGAAGAGGAAGCCCAGATATAAAGTGAGTGGAGCGAACGCCCTTCCTCGCAGTGTCGCGGTGCTGGTGAAACATCTAGCACGCTGAGACGTACGTTTGGGTTCAGCCAGCTCCACCCACTCTGCAGCGCATCTGCGGTCCCCGCATTCGGTGCAGCGAACCTAAATTAAATTCTGTGCAGAAGTGTAATGTAATAGAGACATGAAAAATTGGTGAAGAATTCTTCGGATGACTCAGTATTAAGCTCATCGGGACATTTGGAAAATTGACGTAATTAGAACTAAGAAAAAGAAGTGTTTGGTGGAGAAGAGCCTTCAGAATTAAATATCAACGGAAAGTTTGACCTTCTCTGGGGTACTAAAGAATTACTTCTCAGCATGCACGTGAGTGATAGTTTTTGCTTGTTTTTTATAAGCGTAATTTAATTAAGTAACTTATATTAGCCCTCGTCATATTGTTTCCAATGTAAATGTTTCAACGTCATACTTGAAAAAATTTAAAGGGATCTGGGTGATGATAATTTGAAACAATGCGCCACACAGTAACTTTTCGTACTGAATTTTCTCCTTGAAAACTCTTCGCAACTAATTCTCGAATTTTTCAATCTCGTTACCGGGCATACAGACACCGTTGGGAAGGAATTCTGGTACAGGCTTTTTAATTTCTTTTAGAATATTATAGGCAAACAATCCTTACAGAAATTATGCTCGATTCTCAAATTACTTTCGGGAAAGCAAGAGAAATAATCCTACACTCATCCGATTCACAATCTCCATGAGTTATTGAACTACTCTAGACAGGAATCAATCAACAATATTAATAAAGTCTTTATTGTGTTCTAGATAACTGCTTAATTGAAGCGAGGAAAGTTTTAGCTTAGACTGTAGATGTTATCTATAACTATCTTTCTAAATATCTGAGCTACAAAATAACGCGATAAAGTAGACAAGTTATACCATACAAGTAATAAAAGGAGTAATACTAAATACTTCAGTTTGATACTAAAAGGATAAATGTTAAAATTCGTACTTTCTTTTCAAGAACGTTATTTAGTTCACTTCACAAAAATGAGAGCATGGGAACATTCCGGCAAAAGAACAGCGGAGCCAGATAGCCTGTTTATCCAGATACATTAGCCATCACTCTTCCTCACCCTAGAAACCACGCGGCGTGGACAGAAATACGTCTTGGCAGAGCTCAGTAGCGCGGAGTAAAGCATTACTTAGCGACTATTTCCTCTGCGACCAATAAATTGATCGTCAACACAAATATGCAATTCAGATTCCATCTGCACACGTACAATATTGATTTTCTCACTTGAACATTGCGATTTGGAATGGACTTAAACTAATTTTGGAAGTGATTCTTCGTACTTAATTTATTCGAGTAAAATATTAATAGGAGCATAATCATTAACAAATGAGTGTGAGGCAAATTAATATGAACCTTTTGTGGTTCACAACGCTTGATGTCAGTGCATGAAATAAATAAAAACAAATCAATAACAGCAGATTGAAAGATGGAATGAGGCATCAGCGCTTTGAAAAACGCCAATTTAAAAAAACACACAATAATATATGTGACCATTTAAAACAATCGATATAGCTGTACCATTCGTCTGGGGCTGTTCCAGAACTATAGCACCATACCAAAAAGATGGTTTTAGAACATGAGTATTGCAATGCACATAAAATCATCAATTGAAACATTAATCATATGAAATAGATTTTTCAGCTTAAGCACTAGCCTCAAAATCTTTAATTGATATTTTCTGGTATGTTCAAACATTAAAAACATTTAACCTTTTGGAGTTGCTTTTCAAAATTTTCGTAAGCTGACTAAGAACGCATTAAAATTAGAACTCTTCGAATTTCAAGCAGCTGATGGTTTTACTATAAATTCATTTGTGCTGTGGTTTTTCTTAACAAATGTTTTATACGACGAGGGCTCAGTGCACTGAATTAGGAACACAAAATTTGATCCTGCAATGCGATTTTCTCATTAGTGTGAGATCAGCGCATCAACACTATCATCAAAAGACCTTGCGAGCGGTACAAGTGATGAATTTTTAATCTTGTGAGGGATTTAAAACTCCCTTTGAGCGGGTAACTTGCAGCTGCAATAGAAAAATGCCACCCTTTTAGCTATTATTTTGACTCATATTACTGCGAGCACTAATATATAAAGCATTATTGTGATTGGTATAAACTGTGGCAATCTTTAACAGTTTATCATGAGCTGGGGCACAAAATAGTTTTCATAAGCCTAAAAATTTTTTTAAAACCTCACTTTCAGAATCTTGGAATAAAAATATTTTATTACTGAATGAATTAGATTTTCCTCGCTACAGACATTCAGCGGCATCTTTGACGGCTAAGAAACACCACGAATAAGTAGGATATCATAGAAAGAACTAGATTTAAAGTTTTATCATAAATATAGTGAACGCGCTGTAGTGTTGTTATTGCGTACAATAAAATTTTAGAAACATATTAAAACTCTCTTCGCGCATAGCAGAAACTTCTAAATACTATAAACAGATAAAGCTAAGTTTTCTGAAAAATTTCTTCCAGTAAATAATGAGGCAGTAGATATTCAAGTTTTTAAGCTTCAACGTTTGCAAACCTCAACTTATCAGGATAAAAACTAATCCCAGTTATTCATCTTACATGATGCTCAATTTATACTTACGAATAACTAAGAATATCGGGACTAATTTTTTTTTATCCATATTAGCTGAGGGTCTCCAAAGAAAATATTGCATAACCCGAGGATCGACTGTACGATATCATTACCGGCTCTGCGTTATAGTCACCAGTAATTCAACTGTACGAGATCACTACCGGCGCCGCGTTGAAGTCACCAATAATTCAACTGTACGAGATCATTACCGGCTCTGCGTTGAAGTCACCAGTAATTCAACTGTACGAGATCATGACCGGCTCTGCGTTGAAGTCACCAGTAATTCGACTGTACGAGATCATTACCGGTGCCGCGTTGAAGTCACAAGTAATTCGACTGTATGAGATCATTACCGGTGCCGGGTTGAAGTCACCAGTATTTCGAATGTACGAGATCATTACCGGCTCTGCGTTGAAGTCACCAGTAACTCGACTGTACGAGATCATTCCCGGTGCCGCGTTGAAGTCACCAGTATTTCGACTGTACGAGATCATTACCGGCGCCGCGTTGAAGTCACCAGTAACTCGACTGTATGAGATCATTACCGGTGCCGCGTTGAAGTCACCAGTATTTCGACTGTACGAGATCATTACCGGTGCCGCGTTGAAGTCACCAGTAACTCGACTGTATGAGATCATTACCGGCGCCGCGTTGAAGTCACCAGTAACTCGACTGTATGAGATCATTACCGGCTCTGCGTTGAAGCCACCGGTAATTCGAGTGCACGAGATTATTACCGGCGCTGCGTTGAAGTCGGCAGTAATGTGCAGTTTTTGGTGGGAAATAATTTTCCAAGAATTTCATTCGACTCGTATGCATTTATAGACTGATTATTAAATGTAACCAAATATGGATGTTCTATTTGATTGCATCAATGTAACTCATTCTGAATATAAATCAAACAGAAATAAATATTTCTAGAATTTCATAAGGGATTTTCTTAAATCTTTGTCTGCGAAGTGAGCCATCGGTAATCACTGTGGGGATATTCATAATGCTGTGGACCCACCCGATATCACAAACTTCATTTTCATCCATACCTGACAAAAAATGAAGGCACAATCGGTTTAATATTTGCTGTTTTCCAAACTGATCACTAAAATTGGCTATAATTTGAATTTAATATTGAACTTCAGTTTAACCCGCAACAGACAAAGTGGCAATGTGTAAATAGTTCAGAAGCACGAGACTGACTTACGTTGGTTTGGCTTTCATAAAAATATCTGAAAGGGCAGAAAAATATACAAAATTTCTTTTGATAACTCTGGCTTTAAGACATGCGAGTCTGAATCGATTATTGAATCACAATTTAGTGATTCAAATGGCGAGCCAAGAAAGCGTATGAGAAATTTTTTAACACGTCAGGCACACTTTCTGTTGTTTGTGCTCCATTGCATTCCAAGCCTTTGCAGTTTCTATTCTGCGAGCATCTTCATAGACTTTTTTAATTAGTTTACCAAAAGTAATTTTATTCAGCTCTTTTAAAGTGGGCTCCCACGCTATTGTTGACTCAGAAACATGATTGTCTCTCAACAGCAAATGCTCACCAAGACATCGTTTTAGCATTCATTGGTAAAGAACATCTTCGTGATGCAAAATCACACATGAATAAGCGGAAAATTAATTTTGTGCTGTGTGTGCTCAATGCACATGAGTTCACACGGGAACACTAAATAATGCTCTAAGTAAACATTTCTTCAAAAAGCAGTCATATATAGTAGTTTGCGGTTATACGATCGTAATTTTTAAATCCACAAACAAATTTTTCAAAAGGCAAAAGTCAGGTAAATCAACGCACGTACAACGTTTTAACGAACAAGGTTTAGTTCACTGATAGATCTAAAAGCCAGTATAAAAATTCATTTCATTTCACTTACCCTGCATCAATGGTAGTTAAAAACAAAAATTCTGCCATGTTCTACATGTATTGAACATGATGGGGAATGTATACCGAGGTGACCAGTGGTGCGCAGCACTGAGGTTCAGTGTTATTTTGGTTCTGGCGCGAATCAGAGTATTGGTCTCATTTTCTCTTCATTGTATTCCATAGATGTGCGTCATGAGAGTACACTCACTAGTCATTTAAGCTTAAAATATAATATTTCACACGCTGTTCTTCAGAAAATACAGATTTGCACAATTGATATCGTGTCTTAAGACGTCAGTAGCGTTTATGTTATCTATCATTCGATTATATACTAACTCGATGCTCTCCGTGCCCTGCCAAAAATTCCTCGAGGTTCAAGGAAAAAAATTAACTTAAACAAAACTAGGACTGCAAAGGAAGATTTTTGTTTTTTTCTTTAATTAATCGGTTTATTTTGAGAATTATGGTGGACAGTAACCTAAATAGGTTTGTAACAACCTGTAAAACACTTTTTGAGCTACCACATCCAGTCATCATATCCCTAATTAGGTCAACATTATTTCGTACTATAATTTTTCAAGGTGAAATAGAGATATTACTAACGAATACTACGAGACGTATCATCCGAAAATTCTACGAGAAGTTAATGAACAATTCTACAAGTGTTGGAAAAGGAATTTTGGAAACTTATTCTATCTACCGTAAATGTCTTCCAGCAATAACAGAAAAATGTGGGTCTTCATGTCAATTCTACACAAATAATTCAACACGATTATTTTGAGCTAAATTACTGTGTAAAGAGGAAAGGATACAGGTTTCGAACGTGTTTCGTGAGATTGAGGGATTTTCTCCAAATTGGACGTCGTTTGCACTGTCCTCCGGAAGGTCTTGGTTGTAGTATTATCGTAGATGCCGTACAACTTTCCCGCCTCGACGATATTCAGCGAGCTGTATTATAAAGAAATCGTATACTTTCTAAACGTGTTGTGGCTGAAGTAGTACGAGCGTGACTGCTCGGCAGACTTCACCCAGAACGATACAACGTTTCGACGGTCGACGCTTCGTTCGCAAACATTGACCTTGCCGCGATGAAACTTTCTTCACTTTCCGGTAGCGATATGGGACTTTTATGAGCCCAAATATTCCCACCGGCCGGCTGTGATGAGTTCAGCAACGCTTCATCGGCGTTCCACGGCAAATTGAAGGTCTTGGTAGTTTTAGTAAAGCGTGCTCCATCCTGTACATTGTTCACGAACTTACATTCCAGATTTGAGGTAGGTTAAAAGCTACGTTAAAATGTTATTAACTTGATGGAAAGTTGGCCCAATTCTGAAAAAATTCGGGTAACGGGAGCTTTTACATTAGAAGCGTCATTACAAGGACTGGGGTATATTTAACATCATAAATTGCACTACAGTTCTTGGAAGCACAATTCAATATTACTTACTGCCAGTATTATGGCAGCTGTAACAAAATTGCTCAGTGAATCAAAAGTTATGAGAGACGAAAACTACTCTGTGATTAGATTCAATTGCAATTAAAGACTACAAACGTAGTAACTCGAATTCGAACAACTAAAATCAACGTTGGAACTTAACTACAGAAGTGAAAAGTGCTCGAAACGAATGACTCATTCCTACCTATGCGTAGAAACCGATAGAATGAATGAATTACGAATTATTATGATGTTGAATTTTTTTCAAGCTTCTACTCTACCGAAGTAATGGTCATAGGCGATGAAAATTTCATCCCATGAGATGTATGTCAAAATTCGGAGTGGATCGTCTACTTTAACACGGTTTTCACAGCATTTCAACTTTCCCTTTGATACTCCGTGAAAAAATAGTTCCTTTTCAGCTCTGAGATAAATCGAAAAGTAAATATGCGCTAACTGTTGATAGATTGGCTTATTGTAAAACGCTTCCATTAAATGATATTAAATGCAAAGGACACTGAAATAGATTGATATCTAGAATTGCAAACAGTTTTTCTACTTCATGGCTTGCTTCCTTGATTATATTTAACCGTTAGGAATCTGTGCGCATCAGCTATTTGTATGTACTTGGATTGGATATTACAGGATGTCCCAACCATGCCGCTGGGGGTATGGGCTGCAATCTAAAATTACTCATTAGTTAAATAAAGACGATTGTCTGAGGAGAAATTATACACTAGAAGAAGTTAAAAAATTTAGTTCCTCATACATTTCCACATATATGACTGAATACTTTTGCAGGCTTGGGGACATTATTTAATTAGTGTTTTATTGAAAACTTTTTCTTCTGCTAGTAAGAAAGGTAATTTAGACGAAATTCATAATTTTGAGAAACAAAATCGATGCTACAAGGCTTTTGTTTTTGCTGAGAGTGATATCTATGATAGCAAAACTAAGGCGGGTAAAAACGTCTTTCATAAAAATCTCACGATGTATTTTAAAAATAGAGCTTTCGAGCATATCCATGCACGCTCATCTTCAGTATCTGGAAAATTAAATTGAAACGTGGTGAACACAGTACATGAATGTAAATTGCCATTGGAAATTAAATGAAAAATTAGGTATTTAGAGGCGCAGAAGATGACGTATCATTGAGACTTGGCTTAAATTGATGAATTATGACACTTTCTAGTAATTTAAGGCCATGTTCATCACAAGTTGAGACTATTTTGAAATTATCACTGTGAATTGGATTGTCAGATTCTAACGCGTGATCTCTTATACTGCTGTGCAATGGGTTTGACACTCTTTTTCCCGTACGGACCGACACCCCCTTGTGCTCAGCTATGCGTGTTGCAAAATGGCGAGCTGTCTCACCATAATAAGAGATCACGCGTTAGAATCTGACACTGATAATTTCACACTGATAATTCACACTGATAATTTCAAAATAGTCTGAACTTGTGATAAACATAGCCTTTAAGTTACTAGAAAGTGTCATAATTCATCATTTTAAGCCAAGTCTCAATGATATGTCATCTTCTGCCCCTCTAAATATCATGTCCTAATTTTTTCATTTAATTTCCAATAGAAATTTGTATTCATGTACTGTGTTTACCATGTTTCAATTTAATTTTCCAGATACTGAAGATGAGCGTGGATATGCTCGAAAGCTCTATCTTTAAAATACATCGCGAGATTTTTATGAAAGATGTTTTTACCCGCCTTAGTTCTGCTATTTTTGTGTACATTACGCTTTCCCAAGAATAAGTCTATGATATCTATGAGTTTTACTCTTCTGTTTCATAGTCTCTGTAAACTTGACCAAAGATTTTTCCCGCACAGTCAAATCATTCGATGTAACCTCCCATGGTCGAAATGCTTTTCTCTCGGCTGTTCCATGGGAAGAGATTAAATTTGCATTTGTTCATAAAATACACTGACTTGTCTTGATAAGGACGGCTGTGAAGACCTTGCAGAGCAGGACAGCGGAAGCATCCCGCGGAACTCAGGAGGCTTAAGGTTTCCCGCGGTTGGGAAGAAAATGACTGAACGTTACTAAACAAAAAGACACGCTGTCATGACTTGCATGCTTTATAGTGAAATAAGACGGTATTGTAATTCAATGCGTATGTGTTTGCATGTGTTGAAACACTCTTCGTGAAGCCATCAACAGCGTAAAATGAATGAAGCGCCACAGAAATGGATTACTTCTAAACTATTGAACTATGAGGGAAGGAGCAGGTCGACTAAAATTTCCGATTAAAAAGATTGTACCTGAAATGGGAAAAATTTAATGTTGTTTTTCATCCGTTCAAATGAGATTTCCGGGTGGACAGTCGAAGATTTATGAGGGAGCTGAAAAGCAGACGGCAATTCTCTTGTGCTGCTGTGGTCATGAATGTTGTCAACTTTGTCGTATTTGCCTCCATCTTGCCTCCGATCCTTGGTCACAAGAGCTTCATAGGAATATCGAATGAGATGCTAAAAAAATCTGCGTAAATTTTCATACATAGTGATACCATTGGATTTCTAGACTATCCCGCGTACTTCGCATGCTGAAACAGCAAACTCGTAAGAATGAATTTCAAACGATCAATGAAAAGCCGATGTGCTGGTATAATCCTATTATACATTTCATTGATTCGAAGCGTCTTAAGACGGAAGTAAGGCTATTAAAGTATGCAAGAATCCTTTCGACCACCTTGAAATGGGCTGTCTAGATTTCTAATTTGATCATTGGAGCGAGGAGCGAGAGCTCTGCGAGAACGTAGATGCGATTGCATGCTTGTGCGAGCGCTTGTTTGCTTTCAAGAGATGCTTCAGTGCATCGATCGTTTAAACAATGAGAACGGAAAATTTTTGTTCAAGCGATCGCGTATTGCACTGAAAATCTTAATTACGAGCACGGAAATCTCGTTCCCAGAGAAAGTTTCTGAGTATATTTTTCTCCAACCAGTATTTTTCCTGAGTGTATTTATCTGTTCTATGATTTTTATTCAACATTTCTTCGGTGTATACATTTTTTGGCCGTCTTCTCTCACTGATCAATCTGCTGCGCAGCGATACTGAATACTTTGAATATTATAATTCGTTGCTTTAGCAAACACAAGTTAACACTTATTCTAATAGCTGTAAGATGTATGCTAACTTTTGATATCCGCGACAATTTTTTCTATAAAAAATGATTGACGATCACGGAGAAAACTTTTAATTTATCCAAAGAATTTCGTGCGGTTGCAATTCGGGCTGGTCATCAAATATCGGGGTGTTTTTTTGGTAAATTTCAAAGAAGGGACATCACCTTGGCCATGAACGAATGTTGTTATCGATATTATCAAACTTTATTTCAGTGGCAGAAAAGAGGCTAAAACGTCAAAACACATCGCGTTGTGATAGCTGAGGAAAAAATAAGCTAAGTCCCGTAGAAAAAGTAAATTTGCAAAAGCTATCATTGAGTCATTATGATAATTGTTCGTCCTAAGCCTTATTCAAAAACAAATTTCCATTAATTGGGCGTCATTCTTAATTAACCGTTTTATTGCAAGTTGTTGCACAAAACCGGGTGTAGGTAAAATGTGCCCCTATATACACACTAAAGTGCTCACGTTGTGTTGTATGATAGTAAGGATGATAGTGCCCTAACGTTACTCAAGAACTTAAAGGCTGGCAGTGGGTTTGCAATGCCGGAACCAAAGCGTTTTCGATCTAAAATAGACACTATGAACAGAAGCTTTGATAATCGCTCACAATGGATTTTCTGGCTTGAAATGTGCGAGTGCTCCCTTTCGCATACTTACGCTCGTCAGCGTTACCAGGTGAAACTAGAAACAGGAAAACGAACGTCCCTCGAAGTCGTCAACGGTATTCCTTTTTAATTGCAGACCGTAACCTGCACGAGTTTCACACTCCAGGAAGCACGTCCAAGTCTCAGTAATTCGCCATTCCGTGAACTGCGTTTCCGAACTTTCGTCTTCTAGCTGAGATCCGCCACTTTTATGAGAGTTTCACAAGCGCACAAAGAGCGGTCGAGTCGCAGTAATTCTGAGGCGGCGACCAGCTGAAGTATCTAGCTCTGACGCACAGAGAACCGGTGTATCAAATGCTTCTCCCGCACTCTGTGCGTTCTTAATTTCTATCCCGGCCATTCAACGATGTTAATTTCTAATAGGAGTTATTCATTTCGTTCATCTATTCAAAATATCCGGTAATTCGTACAGAGTACTTTGTATTATTTCAACGAGAATAAAATAATTTATTAACTTCGCCTCCAGAGTGCCTAGACAATAATTTTAAGGGGTTGTCTTACCAAAAATAAAAAATCCAACGAAGTCTCACAGTTTGACCTTGAGAGTGGCTATGCTTTAATGTGATGAGAGTTTTCTCCAAGCCCCCAAACAACCCTTTAAAACAATATGAGAACTATTGACTTACGCAAATTGTACGAGCAGACGGTCAGCCATTCTAAAGACGCGTACTGTCAGTTTTGCAGAAATGATTTACGTAGAGGTGTTGAACCAATCTAAACGAGTGAAAAGTTTTTTCCGATGCATAAATTTTTAAGGGAATAAGTGGAGAGCTCTTGAGCTTACTTTTCTGTCGAAGACGGAGCATTTGAAATTGTGAAAGTAAATGCATTTGATAGTGAAATTCCTTGATTTTAGAAAATAAAGTTGTACAGAATGAAGTTTCAAAATTTGATGGCTGCCGCAAAACAAGTCAGGTGAGTTCCCGTTCGAAGAATAGAAACTTTTTTTAAAATTAAGATAAAAATTGATTTTGCCCATCCGGAATGAAAATGCGGAATTCTTCAAAACTTGCAAGCAATTAACACTGTAAGCTTTGACACCACTTTGTCAAGTTCACCGAAGCATTCTCAGCAGCGATGCAAATTTTCATCAAAGAAGTTATCAACTTCTCGCAGAAAACGATTTCTTGTCCAGCTAAAATAATTTCTCTTCATGTTTTGACACATACAATGAAAATCCCGAACACACTAGGGAGGAAAATCAGTACAAGGACGTCATTTTAAGATCACTTCCCCACGTGCTTGTGGAATAAAGTTGCAATTCGATCACGGCTCATCAAGACTGAATTTCGCGCGCCGCTCGCCCCGTTGTGACACACAAGACCGATCGAGCAGCGCCGTGACTGTCGTGAACGATCGTGCTGCCGCCAACACCCTCTGTTCGCTTCATTGCCGGGACGCGCGATGTGATATGGATTGAGTTATCTATTGTGGCGTGAAGCCTCGCCGAGACTGAACTGTAATTTAACTCGAAGGGGATTATAACGAAGGCACATGAAATGAATACGGGAGAAAAAAAGTGCTGCATTCGCATGAAGACCTTAATTTTACGCGGTGTTTGACGGATGACTTAAGGAAGATGACGAATCAGGTGAGAAATCTTACGAGGCGAAGTCTTCTAGCTCAAGTTAGAAAGTGACCCAAATTTAGGAAAGCGGCTATGTCAAATTGAACGTTGTAAATAGGGAATACTAATGAAAGAGCATTATTAAGCAAAGTGTGTGAACTTAAAGTCAAAACTTCAGGAAAAGTTTATTTTTCACACTAAGCTATCATATTTATTATACTTTTTGTATTCTTTTGCGGGAGCCAAATCACCTTAACTAATCACGGAGATTATTTTCGGGGGCACAAATGGTGATGTAATCCGCTGAAACTAAAATGAGCCTAAGTTTAAAAGTCTAAGTTAAAAAGTCTAAGGTAAAATTTCACATAAATTTTAACCCTTTACAGGATTCCAGTGATGAATGAGGTTCTCATCGATGAGTCACTTTGCTTGTTTTATGCTACTATGAAAGCAGGCTGCGTCTGAAGAAATTGGAACACTGGCGATTTTAGGTTTCCTTTGCTCTGCCAAACGTTCACAGATGAAGAAAGACTTAATACTGCAGAGGTAAATTCAAGACTTGGGGCTGTTTTTCACCAGATTGCTATGATTGACATTAGCTCGATAATTTAAGACAATATGAACAAAACTTTTATACCCACTTCCACGTCATGTGACACCCCTTCAGCTGATATAGCACGTGAAGTGGTTTCAAAAAGTCTTCTTGCCGGAAGAGAAGCATCAGAATTTAAGCGGAAGTGTGGCCATAACGCTTACTTTATTCAACAGAACTTTAACATACTTATTTAATTAATTTATTAATACACTAGGACTCTAATATACTTAATTACTTAATGACTTACGAAAAATTAGTTGACAAAGTTAACTTAAACTGAAGGGCCACTGAAAGGTCGGTAGGCTTATGACTCATTTTAAGTTTACTTTGGCCCTATTTTTTCATTAAATTGGTGGCAAAGATGCAGGCCAGCAGAGCTAGTTTTAATTTAGAGGCTAGTGAGCAGCAAACTGCCCCACGTTTATGCCTTCAATTTTAAGAGTCAATGCCAAAGTCTATGTTTAGTCCCTCAACGAGGTTATGATGCTACATGAACGCAAGAGAAACATAACAAGAGAAACGAAGAATTCTAGGATCCAGCTATTAAACATAGGATAGTAAAGCAAACAGGAGAAACGAAGGACAGACCGAACAGAATAGTAGTTTGTAGTAATAGATCTGCTGAAAATAATATTTTATTTGCTTGGAGCCGCCAAACGTCTTTAGTTCTCCACAGATCTTTATATAAAGTTCAGGGAAATAACTTCCTCCGAGTTCTGCTTGAAATGCGCTAATTCCTAACAAAATCAAATTGAACAAACATTATTTATTTATTTATTTCTGCAACGTAGCCATGGTCACCAAAGGGACTTACTCAAAATATCCTGGGGGATAACGGAGCTTCTTTGGGAGTTTTAAATTCACAGTACTAGAAATGACAATTTGTTCAGGATGAAGCGTATTTAATTTTTATTAGAGACAGCAAAACTCCGTACGAAAATTGTGTGTATACGTAAAAGACTTGAAACAAAATTCGGGTGATACCTTATTGGAGAATAAATTGATAGTCTAATTCTTCTCTGATTTTAGGTATCTGAGCCCTAGTACGACATCATCACCCAAGTTTTGATTTCTCAGCGTTATCATCGTCACCAAACGTGAAATGTGTTTACGCGCTACCCACGTGCATAACATTTACAAGCACAGAAAATGTGTTACTGGTATGCATTGTTATAAAATGTGTTGCGAAAACATAAAAGTGTTCACAATAACGAATATCTATTGTTCTTACTTGAAATTTGCAGCCAATTGCCAAAAAATGCTACTAAGGCTAGATACTTGGTGGCTTTTCCAAAGAAGTGGCTGCATGACCTGAACCGATTCTAAAGCTAGTTTACCAAAGGTGGCGGTATGACAACATCGGTTGTAATGAGTGAGGTAAAAAATGATGACTATAACAACAAATTGCAACTCATCCCCTTCTCCAAACACTATTCGTGCTTCAACTAACTACTGTTCGTCCATGGTGTCACGGCAAATATAGGATCATGGAAACATCATTCTCTGATACTCTCCTCTGTAGTCTCCGGCTGCTCCAACATACAGTAAATGCCACGCTACACTGCTGCATTTGCCACAAACACCTTGTGTTGCCACTGCTGCTATGTTTATTATCTGTCTTGCGTCAAGGTGCTCGCGTGGAAATGCACGATATCCCGTTAAACGCCGCCATAGTTATTGCAATGCATAGGACTGCAGTGGCTGAGTGAACACAGCGCTTGCGTTGTATGCTTCCTGTACAGGGTTCGAACCCTGGGGTGGCCCTGCAGTTGGCGTGAAAACGCTGACGCGGCAAATCAGGGTCGTTGCCTGCAGAGGGGTCAATGTCTTCAAGAAATGTTACCTGGGCACTAAACGAGAGGAAACAAGGCCTT
Source organism: Morinoia aosen (assembly GCA_030386875.1). Lineage (NCBI taxonomy): Eukaryota > Metazoa > Arthropoda > Malacostraca > Amphipoda > Talitridae > Morinoia > Morinoia aosen. The sequence continues at coordinate 59,753,497 of CM059561.1, read as the reverse complement.
AAAGCTCGGGAAAATAATAATATAATAACCTAGGGGTTTCCTAGGAGCGTAGGAACCCCCTATCACGTCAACATCCCTGTAAAGTATCATGTCAATGATACTTAGCCACGTCTCCTAGGAGGGAAAAATGGCTCGGTAAGCAATAGTCATTGCACATGGGACGATCGTGCCTTTTGCTTCCAGAACCGTCAAACTCATCTTAATTTGTGTGGCTACTAGCAACGCATGCCTTGTAGCCTTAGTTACTGCAGTCGCCAGAGCCTCGTTTTGGTAGCTATCTCACACACCTCGTGTTGCCACAGTCGCCACACACCCCTCAGGTCTCCACAGTCGCTAAACACTTCTCGCACGGCCACAATCGCCACACACTTCTCACGTGGCCCCAATTGTCACAAATTCCTTGTGTTACCACAGTCGCCACTCATTCCTCGTATTGTCACAGTCGCCACACCCCAGCGTACTACGCACAACTTCAACGGTCCTCACGATCTCGAATTACCTTCTTTTGTGCGTGCTTTGAAGCCCTACTCACCGTATCAAACTCAAGTAGTTGAGGAGAGAGTAGCTCAACGCGAGAAATAGTCTTTTGATTTGAAAACTTTCTTTAACGACACCGCAATCTTACTTCGCAAGTTTCACTTTCCATTACTCAGTGCGAAGATAATTAGCTTTTCCTGTATGCGCGTTCTTTCACAAAGTGTTACCAAGAACTAGATAGCCGCGATTAAATATTGAGCTACGTGTGTATGATGAATGGTTTGTTCGGCTTACCTGGTCTGTAAAAATAGACGAATCAACTGTTGTGCAGTACTCAGGATTTTTAAATGAAGGGATTGTTTTTAACAGCAGTTATAATGTAAATTGTTCTAGAGTTAGTTAAAGAAGTGCAATTTTGAAACTTTCTTCGTTTGGGGAACGATAACTTTCACTAACATGTGATCTAGATGTGATTATAACGCCTTATTTATATCGTAAAATATTGATTTTCGACCGATTATTTAATTTTTTCCCATCTATTAATTTCAGCCATGATTATAGCACTAAACTAATGAATCCAACATATTAAAAATTCACATTCCATCTCCTGCTTATACATTTGCTACAAGGACATTTCAGCTCATTTTTGGCTACATTTGAATCCACCGTGAAGTGTGCATCGTGGGCGGTACGTCGCGCTCAGTGCCACTCATTTACGTTAATGACTCTCATTCAACAGTCATCACAACACAGGGGGCCACTGCAGCGACAACGCGATATTTTGGGCACTAGTTTGCAGGAGGACTGTGCTCGAGGTGACCCGGTTGTTCAGAGAGCGTGTGTTGGTAACGCTATCGCCTCGTGCAGAAGTCCAGCATGCGGAGCAGCAATTACCAATTGACCAGTCTAAGCTTTTTCAAATGCCGTGGTCTACGACCAACTTTTTTCAGAATAGTGATACTGTTGCAGATCGTGAGTTGTCAAAAGTGTCCCATTCTGTGAGTTACATACGCCTTTTGGGAAACTGCTTTAGCATTAACTTAGGAACAAATACGTTATGAAGTAAAGTTTCATTCTGACTCGTCAATAATCCCAAACAAAAGAAAGAAAAGTAATGACTTTCACTTCGACTTTGATAGTTTACTGCAGAACAGAAAACGGTCTCGGTGAATGTCAGTTGTGCGTTATTTGACAGCTGAAATTCATCTGTTTCCATGAATTAAGGCTTCAAAATTCACAACAGATATAGAGTAGCGAGCATCAGCTGGTGAGCAGGCGATGCCCATTCAGAAGCGAAAGTGAAGCCAACTATTTACTCTAAATTCGAATACATAACACTGCAAAGTAAGCGCTGCAGGAGAGCTATAATGAGGTAAAAAAATAGAACATTTGTTTTGTAGCCAACACAACAAAGGAATGGTTCTCTTTTAATGGAAGTGAGATTGCTTCGTTCATAATTGTTCAGAGGAGCAAGACAAGGACGCTTTCAACGAATGGTGCTTCTCAAAAAAATTTACGAAATCACTCGAGTGAATCTATAAGTTATAAACGAGTATTAGAAATAGTTGTTAAAAAATTTTCTAGCAATCTTCTGTTGTAAAATTCATTGCATCCTCGTAAGTATAAATCTAATCAGGAAAGTATTCTATCATCCAAGGGTGGCTTTTTACATTTTCGGACAACTGTTTCTACTTCAGAGTCGAATTAAAAACTAAAAAAGGGGATTAAGTTGAACAAAGGGAAATGAAGACTGATCAGAAACAACTTAAGCGCTTTGACTAATCGTGTCAACATTGGCAGAAGTAACGAACAGAGAATAACTGCAATTTTATAATTCTTAATTGCATTTTTTACACCTGTAAATCTAGGAGGTTTAGCTCTCATTTCTGAAAGCTGATCATTAAAATATTATTTTCAAAAATAGTCATTACTGAAAGAGAATAACTGTAATTTTTTAATTCTTTAGAGTATTTTGACGCCGGTAAATCTAGGAGTTTTCAACACCGATTTCTGAAAGCTGTTCATTGGAATATTATTTCCAGAAATAACCAATACTGACTGAAATTTCAATGACGCGTTTTCTGGGATACAACAAGACTTTTCACTGGGATTGCAGATATAAATTCATATATGCATATACTCATAACTTTTTCCGTTTTCCTTAAAGTAAAACTTCCGCTAGCTCTTCGAGCGCGGCGCTCTTGCCTCAGAAATTATTTGCACTTCAGCACGCGCGAGTCGACACACCAACCTGACTCCTACTAAATCTTACTCCTGTGTTTGCGTTCAAGAATTAGAAAATAAGCGGCACCAATTTTATTGCCTCAGCTTAATTTAGATTATCCGGCTTGAAATTAGCGACGAACTTTATACAATCGAGGATGTTTTCGACGAGAACCCAAAGTTTTAACTCAGTCTCTAAAATATCCATTGTGAAAATGTAGCTTTGCCGTTGCTACTCATTTCTATGGATGATATTTTCAAGGCCTTCTGATGGTCGTGCATAGGCCTTCATGAATTTATCGATGGAGAGACAAAATTTACTCCAGCTAAAATGTACAATATTGAAGTACACAGACATCGAAATTAAAAAAAGCGAGAATGTGGGGAACTGTTCATTTTTCAGTCATGCACTGTATGCAGTTTTAACTCTGATGAGGAATTATTATACATGAAAATTAATTATCCGTTCAATATAGATGAAAACTCCAGGAAATCCAAATACTCTCTTTTCAACCCATGGTCGTGTTCTTGTTGTAGATCCGCGTCGGGTCTCTAACACCGTATGCCGTATGTTGAAGCCATACCCAACCGACAATTATTTGCAATGCGCTATTATATCTTCAATATTGATCTTTCAGTTTATCGCATGTAGTCTAGTTCGTATTAGTTACAGGTTATTCAAATTTTCTAGTATTGACTTAACGAAAAAAAATTTACAACAACCTAAAAGTAAACCAAATTTTTTCCCGCGTTCTTCGATACGATGAACAATTCAGCCCCTTGGACATGCTAATTTGGTAATAGTTTAATGTTGCTGAAGGTAAACTACGTTGGCATTCAACTTTTTGATCGTAATATTATAACCAATCCAGAGTGGTTTTAAACGATAAAACGCAATGAACTGCGGTTGAAATCAGGCGCAGCAGGAGCTCGCTGACGCTTGCTAGCCAGATAGGACTACAGCGAACGCAAACGAGACCTCTCCTATATCTATGTAAAAAGCATTGACACAACGCGTGCCTGCTATTCACAACTTCATACAAAATTTGATCTCTTCCGAGTTTCTTTACATGTTTGGTATCATAAATTCTCTGCCTGAAAATACCGCACTCGGTTTTGATTACGTTTCCAATTAGGTTATCTCTGAAATTCGCGAACATGAAAAGATGCTCTGTTGGCTAATATCGAGGGAGAGAATTAATGTGCAGATATGGTTTTTACAGTTCACAGGTTATCTCGCACCAGTTACGTGTTCTTCCATGCATGAAGACAACTTCATTCAAACGCCAGAGTTATTCCAGTAGATGCAAGCCTTCCCAGTCTAACTTTTTCGCCGCTTGCATGCGTGTTTTTCGCTGTCCTGGTAATTAAATCGCTTGGGTGGCGAAAAACATGCATGCCTTGGCAAAAAAGTTAGACTGGGTTGTCATCGGAAGACGCAATGATCGAAGGCCAGCATCAACTAATGCTTTTTTGACCTTGATGTGAATGCAATAAGAATTTATAAATAGTGATAAATTTAACTAAGCAGAAGAAGTTCAGTATATTTTGAAATAACTGCCACTGAAGAAATGCAATTTATGCTGCAATATGCATGACGGTGTCGCACCAAACACCGCGAAGGCTCTCTAGAAAATTACGATCACTGGCGGTGCTTATCTGTCTTCAAGGCCGATTCAACATTGATTGTTAAAGATTGGGCAATAACTGATGTGAATCAGCTTTCATCCAGAGCTAAGTGAAGTGCAGTTTTTTGATTGATAGTGTGGAAGTACATTTTAAAATTGTGTGTGTGTGGGTCTCACATGAGAACATGAATAGAATATATAAAGTACACCCACACCAAAAAATTGTTTTAAATCATGTGGATGTGGTACTTCAGTTTTGTCTATTATTCTGTAATTAAATTTTTCTCATGGCACTTTATATTTTTCCAGACAAAAATGCCCAATAAACTGAAATCTCTAAAAATCTAAGTCTGAGTTACGTGAAAACGAGGTTATAATTAGACGGTAGAAAAATTAGAGACGCGATCAATATAGACTTAGAAATATTGATGCAATTCCTCCCTAAAACGACCGTTATTCATTATTATTGCAAAGAAAATTCAGTTCACAGCTTTAATGACTAGAAAATTATTGCACTCTGGAAAGAAACCGCAGGCAGCAAACTCAACGATAATTACATCACATGTTTCTTGTATAGAATAAACCAAGCTTATATTTGTTCTCGTAACTTTACGCACTTCCCAACGAGAACTGCGTTAGGAAACATATTTCCGTGTTCGGAAATTTAGCAGCAGATTTCTCCCAGTTCATTTCAGCTTTCTCTTAAGAGTTGAGTCTGTAAAATGAAAAAGAACATATTAGGTGAGCAAAGCTGGGTGCACGTACAGCAAGAAGAGTCTTCGACTTGATAGAAGTACCGATGTTTGTAGAAAATGCATCACGCTTCGGTCGGTAGAAATATAGTCAAAAGAGGACTGCCAAGTCGTGAGTTTTCAATTGTGATGTTTTGAGTTGCCTTTTCGGGAGTTCCACAGTTTGGTCATCAGCAAACACTGACCTAAATATCCGAGAAGAGAACGAATGACCCCAAAAGCAGGAGTTGCACCAGTGATCTCAGTTGCTTATTTCATTTTTCCCGGATTCCGCTACAGCGCGCGGCTCTCTATTACAGCGCGTACGCTAGTGTAGAGGACGCATTATTGAGGTCGCGTGAGCTGCCTTGCGGTGGGTCTGGAAATCTGCAAAATACGGCTTTCGTAAAATCAATACGTGATATAATATACTCATCAACTTCGCTATCAGCTTAAGAAAATGTACCGATTGTCCACGTACGAGTTAATGAACCGTTGGTACACTTGAAGTAAGACGGGATGAAAAATACGTTCCTAAAAAACATGATAAAAAGAGAAAGCGACAAGTTGCTTTTCTGTTGAGCGAGGTTTTGAAGTCCGTGCGTGACAGCGACGTCGCCCGTGATTTTCTCAGCCAACTGCGGCAGAAACTTGAATGCGAGCATTTCTTTTTGTAATTCACTCGTTCATCTATCGTGTTCTTGAGCTCTAATTGAGAGATAGAAATCATTTACTTCCGTGTTGCATCTGCACTCACTTTCACGCCAAGGAAAAGTGGGGAAATGACATGAAAATTGTAATAGAATTTATTCCACAAATAATTACTGTGTATCAATAAAAACGATAAATATTTTTCTTTCGAATTCAGGCTATCTTATTATAAATTTCACCGGCAATCTAACTATTTGAAAAAAGATAAAAAATCTTCAAGTAATTTTTGCACAGGACAGTTTTACTGTTCGACTAGACTATTTCTATCGTGGTGTACTCAGTTATACTTTTTGGGTCTAACTACATATCTATTCAGTTGTTAAATGCATCGCTCTGATAAGCCTGCGTTAAATATAGAGACTTGAAATTTTATAAAAAGAAAACTCTAACTTTACGGCTGTAGCCTTTATTGAAGTTTGAGCTGTTAAACTATTTACGACATTCTTTATGAATAGAAAAATATTGTTGTTGCTAGATGAATGGGACGAATTTATAAAACATGAATTATTCTATGTTACAGTCTCAACTTGTGAGCACACCATTTATGAGGGTAATTTTATTTTCGGTCGATACCGTGAACGTTAGGCGGGACACATACGCACAACTGTACAGCAATGCTTGAATTAACACGATCGGGATGATCGCTCGTATATCACTGACCTTTTGTAGGTGTTTGAGGCTGAGAAAATATTACGAATGGGAGAAAAGTCGTGAAAGCTCATTTGGGCGACAAGGTGTAATTTAGAGAAGCAACACTTTTCAGTGTTTGCGAGCTGTGCGTCGAAATATTGTGGGAGAAAATAAAATAAAACAATTTTAATCGACGGGTGGGGAAAAGTCAAAGTCATGTATATCAAAAAGTCATATGTATTAAAATTTCTGTTAGAATGCGCCTGTGGTAAAGCTGAAAGTAAAACAACGCACAAGGAAATGAATGTGGCAATTTGTGTTTAGTAGCCAATTTTAAAACTTATAAATGTAGGTAGGAGAATACTCGAGACGGTTGAGAGGGACGTGATGAAAGGGAGCGTCAAATACATGTACATGCATTCAATAAAGGATGTGAAAGGGGTTAAGCTATCGTAAGGCGTGGCTACGGAAAAGAGTTCCGCTCAATGTTTTTAGGTGTTGCGAATGAAGGATTACGCGTGGAGCGGCAACGCGCGCAGTATACATAGATACACGCTAACTCGAGGCGGGTGATTGCCTTGCTCGATAGCAACTAAATGCGCTCTGAAGTTAGTTCAGCAACTGTTGCAACTAGAATGTTTAAATTGCACGGTTACACAGGTAATTTTATGAAGACTTAAAATACTATTTGTTAAATGTTGGTCCTATTGTTTTGTTTTTGGAATAGAAACGGATACTGAGTGTGATCATGCGTACAAAGTAATAGAAAGGTTATCATCAGCAAATTAAGAATCTCAATTAGTATGGAACCTTTAAAACCTTAGTATTAGGTTCATCTTGATATCAATCATTACTTAAACGATGTAAACACAAATATAATGACTATTATCATTGATAAAAATCCTTGCTGTCCCAAGTCATTTCTAAAAAATGCACTAAAAATTCAATTCAGTGCATTGATTCATCCGTAAACCTAAAGTAGAATTGATCCCTGGCATTGAGCAAATTAACATAATACTGACAGAGTATTCGCACAAGAAAAAAGCTTTTGAGCTATTTCTAAATTAGAACACAACGCACACACCAACGATTTCGTCAAGAATCAAAATTTTAATACTTTCCATCTACTACTGATTTTCTTTTGTAAATTTTACTTAGAAAACACTCCAGACCTCAGAAAACTCTAGCCTTCGATAACAAATGTGCTCTCTAACTGACTACCGGGACAATTTGACGAGAAATTGAAACCAAATTGGAATCCCGCATTGTATCAAATTTTGCAATTCGATCCTTTGATAAATAAAGATTAAAGAAATTTAGGAGAACATTAAGAAAAATCAAACAAAATGTCAGCCCTGAACAACTGTACGAGTAAACTCGTATTCCATACCATGGGTAATGAGCAGGATGAGAGGCAAATTTAAAGCTACTGGTATTAGTACGTATGTTAGTATAAGTGTGATGCGTAGGAGTACATGTACGTTTACAAATATGCATTTGAAAGACTTCTAATGAAGAATATTGACCATACCATAAAACTGTACTTTTCCTCAGTTTGATTTTAACATGCTCTGCCTTATTTGTTCAAGTAATTCTCAGTTAAACACAAAGCTAAACTAATTATTTTTAATGTTATTTTAGAATCTGTTCATTTACAGATATGTTGCTTCACTCTGATATGTTGCTTCGTTGCTTATTTCACTCACAATGCTAATGTTGTCGACTTTTAGATATTTAAAACAATGCATATAAATCAATGTATATTTTATTGTATATTTTATTTTAAAACAACGTATATTTTATTTTAAAACAATGTATATAAGTCTTTCAAATCTCTCAAGGCATATACGTGAAGCAATACAGAAACCAACCAAAATAAATCAGAATTGCTCATCGTTTGGCAAGCGCATGAAAATTTCAAAACAAAAGTTGGAAATTTATACCCGTGAGTGATTTTCTTGAGTAATAAGGAAGGTAAAACATATTCCTCAGGATCTCACACTTCAGGTCCTCAAGTCAGTCATCAGCCTGACTGATTGTACGAGATGAATAAATTGCGTTCTACTAGCGTTATATCACTTGTTAACAGTCCGGAGCCAAATTCTGGTGATAAGTGACTCCAGTTAAGAAGTTGAACTTAGAGAGGAAAAGTCAAGCACTGCACGAAAATTCCATTGCTTTGACAATCAACCTGTTAATATTGTGTGAAATGTTGATATGTTGAAATGTTGAAGTGTGAGATAATAATTATCTGAGAGTAGGCAGTGCTGTGAAAAATTGCAATGGAGCGAAAAAGGCCATAAAATAAAGAAAATAAGCTCCATCATTCTTTTGGCATATTCTTCGGCAAATTTACTTGTTCTTTTATGACTTGAAGAAATTTTGCGTTGATATCAATACCAAATGTTACCTCAAATATTTTTATAAAAGCATTTTTAAAACGTGAGATGGAAAAGCCAAAAGATAGTTAAGCTAAGGGAGTCACACAGAGGCATTTTAAGTTCTAAAATCGTTAAATTGAGAGCAGATGACTGAGAGAAAAAATTTTGAAAAATGATTTGAACTTTCTAAAATTCTTGTAGCTGCTGATCAATCTTGCAGAACTCCACCCGCGATTTGCGAGCAAATGTTGAATCACTTTCAATCACGCATTGACTTTCATCAAATTAAAATCGACCGTGATTCTGCATGATATGGAGAAAATAAGGAATGTTTCGACTGATTTACTCTACCTTCAACGAAAAATTAGTCATGGTAAATTTCTCTACGAATTTTCACTTACACTTAATGGATTGCAATCGTATGCTGATTTCGTTCAATCCGAAGTTGGGTGTGGATTTACATTGCGGAAGAGAACGTGTAGCATCCATGACTTCAGCGTGCGGACGTGCTGAGCGAGAGGAGGCATTACTGGTCAGCTTCTGTGAACGACCGCACCAGCGAGAGTGACGCTCATCCGACTCGCAGCGAGCGGTCGACAGCGGAGAATTTGTGGTCATTTGGAGAGGTTAACGAGGTTCGTAGACGTCGGCGAAAAGAATGTTCATTTCGTCTGGCGCATGAAGTGTCGCTTTGCACTCACTCAGGTCTCATTAATGGTTTTTATCACACAATTTGATGGTCAAATTTGGAAAGTTGGAAAACTGCGAGCGTTGAAACGGAGTGATGGAGTTTGTATTCTACTACACTGCTCTTTGATGCAGTGTTGCGCTAACAAATATTCCCATTTACTGATATTCGTATAATGTTGTTTGCATTTGAGGACAAAAATAAATACGAATCCCAAATTGCGATTGATAAAAAATAAATTGGCCTAAATATTTTCGTCGTGGAGTGTACATTTTTCTACAGTTTTTGCTCTCAAACATATTTCACTAGAAACTTAAATTATATCTTTTAGGAAACGAAGTGTACATCAAATATGGACCAGAATGGAAAATAATCTGAGCCGAAAGAAAATAATTTGTAAATTATTCGCGCTGTAACGATTTATCGTTTAACCCTTCGTTTCGAGGTGGATTGCAAAATTCCTCTCATAAAAACAGTTAAAAATATTTTATTTTTCATCCATTTATATAATGATGTATTTTTTGAAGTGTTCAATCCTGCGAGGTAGATACTTCCTCATTCCGAATTCGGTCAACTTCATGGAAGTAGCTGAAAATTATCTGTGGTTTTGATAATTATACATTGACGCTGAAATTCAGCAAGTACAGGTTCAAAAACTCTCGTAATTATTTCACATTTTATATAGGAGTGACACGTTTACGGCGTTTCTAATATGAAATAATTTTACAGGTGCGAGTGGTGATAACTGCAGTCCTCTGCGGACTATGGCCAATCGCCTCAGGGGACTTTGGCGAGAAGATAATCGCCGACGTCAAATCGAGCGATAAACCGGAATTTGAACTCCAATTTACCAACTTCGACAGCTACAATCCAAGTTACAAGACGAAACAGTACTCGACTCGATACAAAAGCAGCAATTCCAACACTGTCGATGCCTCGTCCCAACAGCCACATGAAGGCCGGCCCACAAGTTCAATAGTCGCTCCCCCTGTCAATTTTATGCCCCACAGAAACAATGAAGATCCTGAAACCTCTGCTAATTTCAATCACTACGCGTCTTACGAGAACGATCAGCTTGAGGATGAAGTTAATCCGCAATTATTGACCGTAGAACGGTCAGACACGGATGTGAATGAACAGCCCTTGAAAACAGGAAAGAGACGAATCAACTCTGAAGTGTTTCGAAAGCGACTAAGAGAGCGTCTTCGCCAGCGACTTCAGAACGACACGGTTAACACCTCAGAAAATTCTCAAGACGCTTCTACAACATCGAAACCCACAACTGCATTTCGTTCTCGAGCTAGATTTAGAGGTACTTCGAAAAAGTCGACCAACGAAGAAACGACTTCTAAACCTAATTCTGAGAAAATTGATATGCCATCCTTATTGAACCAACGCTTGCACCCAGGAAGAAGTAGAAGGGGAAACAACACTTTCTATACAAAATACCGGGGAAGAACACCCAGTGCTATCACTAATTCACGAGGTTTGAGGCTTCGGTCTAGAGAGACAACTACCACAACTGAAAAAGTTGCAACCCAGTCTCAAGTCAGTTTCGCGCCATCGCATGGTGACACGTTTAGTTCTCAACTGCATTCTGATTTGACCAAGAAAGATGTTTTGATGAAACCTTCACCGATAGACTCATCAAACATGAAACAATCTGCGATCACGAATGAATTTGTACCAGGGTCAGGCTCTACTAAATTCGAAGACATTTTCTCGGATTTCCGGTCTAAGCAACGTGACGTGAGAGTAACGAAAAGACCGAAGTCTCCTCCTCAGCGTCACCAAGTTTCTGCACCCGAGGTTCTTCCTACAACTGTGCCCATCCAGACAAAAATCAACAATCCAAGTGTAAAAACGTTCGCCGTAACCAAGCTCCCATCAGTACTACAATCTTCATTTAATGCAGCAACTTTACTGCCAGAGAAAAACACTGTAAGTCCTTTATCTCAGATCCGTTCAACGGTATATCAGTTTGGACCAAGTTATTCTGCGGTAGAACACGATAAAAGCCAAGAGCAGCAACTCATCAAAGAAGATAAGAGTTTTATCGTGAAACTGGAGCCTCAAGAAATCCATATGGATGATGAACACTTTCCACAATCTCAAAACCGCTGCGACGCCCGCAACGACCCACAGTGCAGGTTACAATCGGGGGCGCTAAACACGAGTATTTTGGAGTCAACGAGGGACATCATCAAGCAAGCGGAGACGGCAGAGGTGCAACGAGGTGAGTCTGTTAACTTTAGTCATGAGCAGTTAACCAGTTGCAGAAAGGAACGCTTAACGAAAAGGTGGTGAGTGCCATGTCAGAGCATTATTTCCGAAACGCTTACGGTGCCGTTAAGGTACAGCTGGTGGCGTAAGTTTTTCTAAGTCGACTCGGCTATATCGCAATCTGTGAGCAAATAGCGAATAGCCAAAACGACGTGAAACTCACTCAGCCCGCTTTACCGCCACAGCGACGAAATTCGTTTGAAAATTTGGCCTCTAGACGTTCAAAATTGGTACACAGATAACGATTACTCAAATAGATTTACTATTTTTCCTTGCACTTTGATAGCAATATATCTTTAAGCATTACACTGTAACTGCAAATTAATTTAAAGGGAAGCAAATACTCATTTACCTCATTCTATTCTACCTTATTCAAAACTGAAAACTGACATTTAAATTTGGACTTATAAAAACCAATTTTGGAAATTAATATGTACGTGAAGAAACATATGCTGAAATAAAGTGTGCATTGACTTAAATAAAGTAATACATAAATGCATCATCCTCTCATTTTACGGCAATAAGACCTGTACAACTGCTCCTCGTTTGGTAGCGAAACATAAGCAGAGCAGGTGACACGCTAAATTAGTTGCATTAAAAATTCAAGCTTAAAACATTGAGGTAAACCCTCGCCAGCTGGAGTTCTCTGTTACAATTTTTTATGTTCATGTCACTCGCACTAAGCTAACGAAAACTGAAGTAGTATTCATTAGCACAAATTTTGCTCAATTTACAAATTATTTTCATTCAACTCAGATTATTTTCCGTTCATGTGCATATTTGTAGATTACATTAAAAATTCAGGCTTGTAATATAAAGGTAAACTCTCGCCAGCTGGAGATCTCTGTTACAATTTTTTATGTTTATGTCACTCGCACTAAACTAATGAAAACTGAAGAAGTGTGTCATGATGAGTGCGCATAATCTGAGATGTTTTTTAAGGTACGCGCATTTTGGGGCTCTTGCTCTAACCTCAAAAACATCTCTCCAAAGACCAGCGTTCCAAGTTGGAACTGCATAGCATATTGTATCTGACCTCCTGAATGTCTCCCTGGAATTTATAATGCGACATAGTAGTAATAATAAAAAGATCGTACCATCGAGAAAATTTCTTCTAAACAACTACTGAACTGGTACTGTCATTATAAAGTTTTATTATTTTTCTTTTATAAGAAAATTTTACGATCCATTCACGGGAAAATAATAGTTATAGTTATAGTTTTTTCCATCAAAATTCATTAATAGTTGGTCATCTTAGCAGGTAGTTGAAAATATTATTTCAAAAGGGTAACTTTTAATTGTCCTGAAAAACTCATAAAATTTAATACCCATAACTTATCCCAATATTTTACTTCAAGAGAGAATGATAGGCTATTGTAAAAAATACGGTACATTTAAAAAGAAATAACATTACAGTTTCTTGTAATCAAAATTCATAAATAGTTGGTCAACTCATCAGGTAATTGAAAATATCATTTCGAAATGGCAACCGTAAATTGTTCTGAAAACTCATAAAATTTAATGCCCTTCCGTGTTACGGAATGCGAAGAGGCAAAAAATGCTTCAACAAACGCCCACTGAGCTAACCCTCGTTGCAGAGCGATCACGCCCTCTTCGCGAGTTCAAAACCACACGTCCGTCATCGTGGCATGACGCCCCAGCCCCCAACGTGAGGCAGCAGACCCCCGGTCCGGAGAGCGCAGCAACCGGACACTCAGCCTCATCAGAGGGCAGTCTCTACAGGGACGACGTGGTCAGCGGCAGTAGTTCAGATTCGTGGCATCAGCGTAGGACGAAGCAGGAGATAGACGGTGAGTGTGAGGTCGCTTATCGTTATTTTCAACATTCATTCATGTGTAGATTGTACCGCAGCCGTTTTTAAAATCGTTACAAATTATGCCAGGATTAATTTTTTTTGAGTTTTATGAACTGGTGGCTTTCAAAAATGACTTCACTCTGTCAGGAAAGCATGTTAATACAATAAAATGTTATTAGTTATGTTCCCGTAAAATGAGAAGTAAGTCACTTCAAAGCCAGATGACATCACGAATTTTTGATATTTCAGGACGGACGAAGGAGTTGGACAACATTCGCACCAAGCCAATTCAGAGCGTGGACTTCAATGAGGCCTACACGCCTCGACCAGCTGTTTTTACTACTTTTGAACACTTCCTTAGAATACACGGAGTAACAGACAGTCCTTTTACAGTTGTCCAAGCGCCAAACAACCATTCTTCACCACAAGCTGTATCTTTTCAAAATTCTTACCTCGGAAGCTTTGATGAGTTTTCGAAGACGACATCAAAGATCCCAGCTAACTTGTTGACTGGCCGCGACCATCCCAATTCCTTGAAATCAAGCAAAAGCTCGCTAGCACTTGCAGACTTGACTTTAAATACTTTAAAAGGTGCCAATCATGTACGGGAACATAATTTATTTTTTAGAACACCCTCTTCTCTATTAGATACGACGACCTTGAAAGTAACAACTACTCCCACTCCCCCTCTTGAACAACGCCTTAGACACACACGGGTGGTTGATCACCATTTGCATCCAACTACACAAAATTATAATGCTCCAATATCGTATTCCCATTACTACTCTCACAGAGAAGAACGTTCAACAGTTGCTCCCAATTCGTTGAGGTTTGCAAATGCATTGAGTTTCGAAGAACAACCCATTTTACCAAAAAGGAAAGTCACTCCTTCAGCTGCAGTTAGAGACAAGTTTTCGAACAAGTTGAGGAATCAGGAAAAAAGTAGTGAAACTTTGCATCATCAAGTCTTACAAAGTCCTAAAGAGCCTGTTTTTATAACCCACCAAAAAAGAACAGAGTTTCCCCATTTTCCTACTCCGAGTGTAGTTCGTCACCCTCATATGAAAGATGCAAATAATAATAACATTCCAACAAGTTCTCATTTTAAAGCTGTGCTACTTGAAGACGGAAAAGAAAACATCGTTTCGCATAGTCGAGCTCGTCAATCTGGACATACTCCTCGTGCCCCAAACAGTGATCATTCACTCAGCTTGAGGCAGGAAGAATTTATCAACAGTATTTTGCACCCGCGTCAGGCCAATATTAGACCATTACGACCTCGACCACTCCGCAACTCGAGGCCTAGTTTAGGAAGACTACCTAGAGGCCCGAACCCACAAGAAAACTTTTTCCAAGTTCTTCGTCCTCGAAATCAAGCCAATTCTATGCTGAACAGTTTCATGAGGCCCCCTCCTCCACAGAGAAGAACGCAGTCGAGGACTATCTTGCGTCCTAGACCTATAAGCAAGAGCCGAAACAGACCACGAAGAGTAAAAGACGCATTCTCTGTAGAAGAATCTAGAAACAGCATTGTCATGACTCCTCCTCGGGTTCCGTTCATTAGAACCAGTCAATTTAATGCAGGCGGTCACAAGCTGAATGGACTGTCAAACCATAAACGAAAAATAACGTCACGTGCTCCTTCGATTCCTCCTCACTCATTCAATAAAATTCATGCTCCGTCTCATAAACCACTCCAGGTCTCGCAACGTCCACAGATTGTATTAAATTCGAGACCTCCTATTACTTCTCTTCCAGCTCATTTACAACTTTCTCCTAACTTTGCGGTACCGTCACGGAATGCACGGCACAGCGCGTTTCAGAATCAAATATTGTTTCCTTCCAATTTCCACAAACCAGATCCAATTGACCACATTGCAAAACATCATTCCCCGCTCAAAACTAGAAATCATTTTCCCCAGTTTAATACTGCACAGTTTCCACCAACAATCAAACCTACATCTAAAGAAAGCAAATCCCAGTTCCGTGAACAGCACTCAGAAACCGAAAACCATGAGCCTGTCCGTCATCAATTGCGTTCTCAGAGACAGCCGACGCCTTCCAGTCCTCATGTACACACTGTGAGAGAGTTGGAACCCGTACATCAAAATGAAATTTCACTCTCGGCGATATCACAACCCTTACCACATCACGTGCTTCTTAAAACGAGCCGCAGCAAAATGGCAGAAAGTCACGTATCATTGCTGAAAAATTTACAATTCGGAGTCAACGGAGAACCACTCGATGTTTGGATTCCGATGAAGTCTGATAGAAGTACGTATGATAAAATATAAACCGCTTTCAAGCAATTTTGATTCACAGAGCTTGTTCTAAATTTCATTTTGATGGTAATAAAAATATATTATAATTACGTCTCCCCTCTGCCAAGGACCAACTTATGAGATAATATCAAATTTAAATTTTTTGCTTCGGTCCGGGTAATATGAATTTGCATGAACTTTTATGATGAAGTTCAAAAGCTCTAAAAATATTTTTTATTTTCAGCCTTGAAGTTGGTGGGTCGCGGCCAGACTCCCTTAGCAGCGAGAGCGCCGGTGAGACCCCGAAACTCCATTCCAATCCCAGTCGATCTTCATTCTGATAGCTCGATGACAGAAAGAGTGGACCCGCTGCAGACGAGCGAATCCTTCACCGTTCCAGAATACGCCATAAAAGACGTTATGGATGGCGACAAGGCATTCGACTACAACGACTACGACGAATATAAAGATCGCCTAGACGAGCCGCAAGCAGCATCGTCAGTGGAAGAGGTGGTCGCGCCCGCCCAAGAAGAAACTGCGGACTACCCTGACTACCAGGATGCACAGTTCGGACAGCGTGAAGACGATGTCGAAGATGACCAAACACAACAAGAAGAACAACAAGACGATGAAGAAGATGTGTTCGAGGAGGATGATGATGATTTGTAGAAAAGTATGAAAATTTGGAGCATAAACACCGAAAAAATTCCCATAAGAATGCTAAACGATCATGATAGTACTTAATAATTTCAGAATAAAGGAAAAGGGGGAGAAAATAACAGTGTGTTTCTATCTGACGTTGATTTTATTTCAATTGATGCACTTTTGTACTTTTGCTTTTCAAATTTGTATATATTCATTTTTTCACTTGAAAATCTTTATTTTTCTTGTTCTTCATCCATGTTATTTGCTGGGAGTACTTTTATTTTTGTCTCTTCTGCATGAAAAAGACAGTTTGGCTTTCAAGAAAAATGAATTGGAAGAGCACGCGACGAGAGGAGAGGATTTACCGTCGTTTATACTAGTAAAAATGATAGTTGGAGAAATGATTTCAACTGAACCGCTAAATTTGGAAATACCCGCATGGTTGTTATTGAGAACATGGTCAGAAATGTAATTTAATTTAAAGCCGTGAGTACTGTCAAGAAACGAAGTTTGTTAGTTTTTTATGCTCACACTAAAAAAGTTCGGTCGAAATCATTTTTTTAACTCATATTTCCGTCACGTATTCAATGCTTCGAGCAATGGCGAATCGTAAGATCAACAGTTAGATACTATGTAGCGAGTGTACGAAGACGTTCTCTTTACTTTTCTCGTATGATGCAAGCCATTGGCCCCTCTTCGAATGTAAATATGTAGTTAATTTTTGTGTACATAGAGAATTAAAACGCTGAGGTCAGTGAATGAGTTCAGTGAGGTCAGTGAATGAAGAAAGGTTTAAATATGAATAAAAATTTTTTTACGCTAGACTAAGACATTTTAAAATCTCTCAAAATCAAGCGTAAGTAAAATTTTTTGGTGTGTAAATTATGAATATATTCAAGCGTAAATTCAAGACTTCCTCATCTGATGCTCATAACCACTTTTAAAGTCTAACGTTTGAGAATTTTATCCTAACCTCCAAGTTGCGGAAAAGATTCATGACGTGCGTTTTGCCATTGAGTGATTATGTGATAACACTCCTGGAAAATACAATAATCTTTGTGAACTGCGAGCCGGAAGTCTACGTTTTTCCACTTTTGGCTTTGTCTGCAAGTTGGCCAAATAACCTTAGCAACGATTTTGAGTTTCAGAATGATTGCTTAGATTAAGGCAAATTTTTCTTGACATGGTGTAAGGTGGTGCGACGTGACCTTCACTGCTCACATTTCCTAAGCTGGCGTACTCCTAACTGGCATGAGAAGCATAAGTGCTAATTTCTTTTGATTTCGTTGCTAAACTATGGAGCCAGAATACCTTTTCAATTGTTACGTTTAAAAATATATATGAAGTTTTCTATGATATACCGTGCGTTTTATTATGAAATCCCACCTATGAATATAAAGCAGCGATGATGTAATACAGATGAAGAGGTTGAATAACAGTTATGAATAATGAAATATAACAAACGAAATATAAATATAAAGCTTTATAATGTAATACGATAAGAAATAAAATGAAACAATAAATAATGAAAAATATTACAATATAATCTGAAAAAGTGTGATATAATATAATTTAATATTATATAACATAATATAATATAGTATAATATAATATAATATAATATAATATAACATAATATAATATAATATAATATAATATAATATAATATAATATAATATAATATAATATAATATAATATAATATAATATAATATAATATAATATAATATAATATAATATAATATAATATAATATAATATAATATAATATAATATAATATAATATAATATAATATAATATAATATAATATAATATAATATAATATAATATAATTTAATATAAAATAATATAATATAATATAATATAATATAATATAATATAATATAATATAATATAATATAATATAATATTATATAATACAATATAATATAAAATAATAAACAGTTCAGCCATGCAATGCAGCAGAACAGCACAGTACGGTATGCAATGCCCTGCGCCGCAATGCAATACCCAGTAGCGCAGCCAGAGAGGCCACAGGGGTCATGCTCCCCCGGTATGTTAAGCTGGGGGCCAGTGTCTGTCGCCGTTTCAAGTAAAAGATTGCTGATAATTAATGTCTGGACCCCCCCGCCCCTCTGCAATTATTTGTCGAGGATCCTGCCCCCCCCCCCCCCCCCCGAAATTTTTGGGTGGCTTCGTCACTGGTAATACCCTAAGACCCTGCTGGGAACTGTAAGATGGCATGACATGACCTTCACAATTCACGTCCCCTAAAATCCTAAACTTTGGTAGCCGGAACTTTGGTGCGCACTGGGTACTTCAGAAGTACCTGGTCTTATCCACAATCCATTCCGTGAGTTAATATTCTGATCCTAGTCGAAGATTGTTTTACGAGAGAAGATTGTTTTGCCATGTTCGGGGAGGTTTTTAGCTTCGTTAAGTAACCGTTTTGACCGCATGATACAGATTTCCTCTGTATTTACTGATACAGATTAGCATCTCCTCAATACATTTGACTTGTATAGAATGTTGTGATGTACCACAGTCCTGATAGTCTACTATGATACCTGGAGTTCTTTGACAATGGCCCTCATCGATCTCCCAGAATCCTCTTTGAAAATGCTTTAAGCATTCCATTAAAATTTTAATATTCTGATGGTACCAGAGCGTTAGAACTTTTTTTATATTTGCTACTGGGGAAACATTACGATCACATTTCTCTAGGGCGAACCGAATCTTTTGAAGAAATGATCAGACAAGATGTGAAAAACTTCTGAAATCTAGATCGTCATGTTTTATGAATGAGTTATATGAAATAAAAAAAAATATATAAAAGATTTCAGAGTGCAATGAAATAAAAATGACAAGTTCTCTAATTGCCCTCTCATCCTCTATAACGTAGCACACTTGGAGATGCTTTTCCCAATGATCCGGTCGCCTACTACAGCCAACAGTAAACCTAAATAAAATAATTACTCTATATTTCATTCCTCGATAGTCACCTCACTCGCATTCGTTGATTAAAATCTTCACCAAGAGGGAGTAAGAGCGGCCTTAAATACGTCACTAGCGAAAGTTAGGCTTGTGATGATTTTTTTCGCTACGCAAGCCCTAACGTGGCAGCAGGGTGTACGAATATGTCGTACATAAAGTCATTTGCACCGGCGTACGCGCGACTTGAGACCCTGCAACATGGCACACGACCTTATCACCTTCACACTGGGACACGGACACCACGCGGTCACTGCCGATGCCTGTGAGGTCGTCGCTCACTCGAGTAGCGGTTACTCTGCAACTGATTTTAAACAAGTTACTATAGGGAATGGGTGTTAAATAAGAGGATGGTTATTCCTTTATTAAGCTCCAAGCTGCAAGCTCTTTCTTAAATGCAAGTAGCTTTAGGACGCCTGAGTATGGTCTATATTCGCCATGTAATGGTGAACTCATTTTATGGAATGATACATTCCAAGCCTATCCACACTCGCGAAAGAGCAAAAAGTTGAAATTTGTTCTCATGATAACGGAGCTGCAAGTCATCGTTTTTTCGTTCAATAACCTTGTATATTTGGAGGTCTCGCCGTTGTACAAAATTAAGATTACCAAACCCATGATGAGTCAGTAACTTCTCAAATGACAGTCTGAAGTACAAAGAGTTGTCTAAAAGAACTTCTATCGAAGATATTAAGAAAGGTTTAAAAGGTAATTGCAAGATAAATACAAGTAAAAAGATAATAGAAGTTCTAAAATTTGGCGCTCTCTAAAGTGCCTGCAGTGTAATGTCTCATGACATACACTAAGCCGGTTGATCCTGTGGATAAAATCTATTTACGTTTATCAAGCACGAACAGTTTGGATACCAAGCACGTGCAAACTCGCCTTGAAGCTGTATATTATAGATCAAGAGGAGAGTTACGTCTCACTTCAGCTTATTCCTTGAACATGAAGGAGATGATTTGTTCTTCTGTTCGTAATTCCGCTCATGGTACACAGATTGAGCCACGGAGGCTGGAATTATCTTGATGTTCAGCTTAGGATCACCTGGTATATCTACTTAAACAAATTAAAAGCCTTTATTTAATATTCATCAAACAAACGTTCAAATCTATTGCAATTTTTTTTAAACATGAATATCATTACTGTCTTCAGTACGTTAAGCTAAATAACTAAATACATCCGAAGTTCTAAAAGCTTTCGAAATAAATACTCTTCCAAATTCACAGTTACCGCGCTAAAGATCTCGATTTAACAGCATTTCTGATGGAATTTAAGTCTAATCGTCTTTTATCACCCCACAGTAACTCATTAATTACAGCTAATTTCGGTCCATCGTACGAAGACTTTGGCACTTTTACAATATAATCGATAGCTACTATGCTATCAGAAGCACTCATGAGATTGCTAGAAAGTATCATGTAATACTCATTCTGCTTTGCAACACGCTTTGTTCCTTTGAGGGAGACGCGCAGTCATTTTCCGTCTAGACTAAAAGCGAAGCTATTTTATGCCAGTTCAGAGAGAAAAACTAGAAGTTATCCCTTGAAGGCCATCGTGTGCAAACAAGCAATTTGTGAAACAGAGGAAAATTTTCCGTTAGATCCCAAGGCTTAAATTACCCTGATCCGCTATCTAGTATGTCTAACTGCAGCAGTCAATAAAAACGAGTGGATTGAAGAAATATCCAGACGTGTCACGAAACTTCTAAAGGATAACCACTGGGCGCCTGATCACGTCACCCTTGATCAAGCCATTTTCGTGTTCGAGCAACCATTGTGCATTCGGCCAGCACGGCCGATTGGTGGTGATGCTTATCGATGTTTCGGTGTACGCCCACACTGAGATGGAGCTAGGCAAAAAACAAGTTGTGCAAGACCGATACTGCTAGCCTGTTAAGGGCAGTTTTATTGCTCAAAATATTTTGTATGCATTTGTATTTCATGTTACCTCAAGTTGAAGTCATTTAAGTGCATGATTGAGCAACTCTGGAGTGGAGGAAAGTGACAGGATGTACATATTTCAAACATGATGCCACAGCCTTTAATATGAAAGATCATCAGCCCCTCAATTCTGAATGCA
Organism: Morinoia aosen; assembly: GCA_030386875.1. Lineage (NCBI taxonomy): Eukaryota > Metazoa > Arthropoda > Malacostraca > Amphipoda > Talitridae > Morinoia > Morinoia aosen. The sequence continues at coordinate 59,731,951 of CM059561.1, read as the reverse complement.
TCAATGCAGTTTTATCTATACCTCCTTGAAGTGTATCACAATCTGAATAAACCGTCCTCAATCTATTTTATTTTGATAGATAAACAATTGAAACTGCAGTGAACTTAGATGAGCTCAATATACAATTTTAAAAATTTCGTGTTATTTTAACCCGATGTGACACAAATCGTACTTTTCAATCATTGCGAAATTCATATGAAGGAGTTCCTCGTACGAACAAACGCCTCAATCTCGCTGCAGTCCCTGGATGCATGCGACAAGTACACATTCCAATTGATAAAGTTACAGCACTATTTCTTGGAAATCAAGAGTTGGCAGAATGTACCATGTCAACAGTGGTCAACGGGTCACGTCCCTACTATAGCTATTTCTTGTGAAATATTCGTCGTAAAATGGATATTTGCGACACATTGTATCCACAATAACGCGTTTATAATTTCAAATTTAGCTTTTTATATTACTGAGAGCAAGGTGTGGAATAGACCGGGTGTTGTTGCTGAAATCAGTGCAGATGTTGGAAGCGGATCAACTAAGCAAGAAAATGAGAATATCAGATCTTCAAAATCGTTCTAGACCTTTCTTGACACTTTCGATCAGGTTACTTTAATAGCTTAATTTATTAAAATTTGTAACAAATTGTATCTCTAATAGAGAGTGTGAGAACTTAACATTCCCGTATGTTATTACCAAAGGCAGGGTGCTGAATTTTACCCTATTTTATTATTAGTAGTTGAGCGTAACCGGTGACGACCAAGCTTCTAAACGAGTAACTTCACAAGATTATTAGAGTTTATAAATGGATTCTGGGTTCAAGCATCCATCATATCATCGCTACACTCTTACCTCCAGTGTCACGTAATTTTTTATCAAACGTTGTAATCCGCTGACGTCACGTAAAATCTTCTGCTACGTTAAAAATAAGTTTTCAGACTTAAAAAGTAATAAGTAATTAAAGAAGTACAGCTTTTCACCCCAACTTTTGCAACTCGCACGGAAAAATAATGGGCATGTCCTCATTTAGATTCAATGACGCTCTCGTAAAAGTAAAATACGAAAATATGAAAAAAGTGTTTTAATAAATTGGGCCTAACGCAATTTATCTAGCGAATTCACTACTTGATGAATCTGGAATAAGGACAGTAACGCATGCCCATCGAATGAGTGTCACTTTGTGCAAAGCGTTCCTGAGTGAAGCAGATCATAAATTTGGTCATCCATACAACATTGCCCACGCTTAATTTCTTAACGCGAAGCTCGTAGATGAAACACAAAAAGATGAGCGCAAAATATCAAGTCATAATTTTTACGTAAGGCTTAGCACCGCTACGTTGCAAGTCGGCGTCCTTCAGTGGAAAATTGTGCATGTGCCTCCAGCGCCAGTATTTCTTCCTCGCGTCACTACGCCGTTCCTGTCGAGGTCAGGTTGGTTGTTCTCATTACAGTGGGCTTCACCGAATTTCAGCTGCTACGAAACAAGCAGCAAATAAATATTGTAATCGATATTCTTAAGACCCTAAATAAGTAGAAGAATTTCAAGAGATCGAGATGGATGATTCATTCTCACAAATTTTCCTTCCCGTGGGATGTTTCGATTTTGTGGCTACTTTGCTATCAGGTCATATCGCCGTGTAAGAACTGTTCAGATCGCACGGCTGTCGATCTAAATGTTTGGAGCCGCAAAATTAACATGGCTCGGCTAAGATCTTTGTCATTTTCTGGGGAAATTTGCGTTTAAAGAAAATGTAAAGAAGAACCCAAATAATTACTTAACCTCAATTTTAATTTGAAAGAAAAATTCATGACTTCCAACAATAAAGAAACGGAGAAAAATTTGTCTGATTGATTGAACATCAGTTGCTGATGATTTTATTAGTGTCAGTCATATTCGTATGGTATAGAAAGACTATCGTAACTTCGCCCTCACATTCATTGAACGTTCCTGCAACTGACGGAGCTGTTATCGTTAAATGGAGTCAAATTGAGCGCAGGAAGTACAACAACCGCACTTGCAAAAATACAACAACTTGCAGTTGTGCAACACTGGAGTCACACTTGCAAGCGCTGCCGCCAAGGATGTGGACTCATGGTGCTAATGTCTCACGTTGATAAGAGCATGTTTTGCTTAGGTATTACGTCGATAAGAGTTAGTTGTAAGTTTTGCCCTCGTCTCACGTTCATAAGAGTGTGTTTTGGTCATGTCTCACGTTGATGAAAGTAAGTTTTACTTACGTCATGCGTTATTAAGGTACCTAGTTTTACTGAAGTCCCACGTTGGTGAGAGTGAGTTTGGGTCAAGTCTCTTGTCGATTAAAGCAAGTTTTGTTGTGGTTCCACACACGTTGAACCGAGTACGTCTCGTTTATTTATTGAATTCATAATACATAGGTTGCACACTTTGATTGCGTTTTTCAACATACAGTGTATTTATGATGTACATTCCTCTGCACTCGTGTTTCTTACCCACTTAGTTCACACATCACATTTAATTTAAATTGAGCATATGCAATTTTTCAAAATCTATACATCGCTGAAATACTGAAACTAAACACTTTTCAGTGCAGTACAGTAATTTTTTTTTCTTCATTTAAGATCCCTATTATAAATAAGAACCATCTAGTGTGCAGTAAAATGCAGAGTCATGCTTAAGTATATTCCGTAAGTATTGAGCGAGAAATGCAAACTTCGAGGGAAGTTTTTGTTGCGCCAAAATTGCAGAAATTCAGATGGAATAACCGTGATGTAAGGAGTCAGGATTTGAAAACGTTTGCCACTCTTCGGGCTTCAGTTTAGTTTCATCTTTGGGTTCTGCCATGTAATTTGGTCGACAAAAAAATCTGAGCGGAAAGTTCAGGAGTTTATAAAAACGTTGCACACAAACCAAGCTGCACCAGTGCAATAGTGTACCAAGGCAAACTAACTGTATACAAAACACCAAAGAAGACGAACTACAGGTATATTTTACATGAGCATAATATATTCGAGGAAAGATTTATCTCTATGTGAACTTTATGACATGAGCTCACACGCAACCAACAGCTGGTTTTAAATTTGATATTTTTCCTCCTTAGTTCATTGCGAACGCTCTCGCTTTCTTCGGGCGGCCACTATATAACTCCTTATTAACGGATGCGCCACTGAGAGGTTCTGTGCGCTGAACCTTGGCGCCGCTTATAAAACTGCTCGTGGCTCGCGGCTCTCATACCAATCGCAGACGTGCCGCTGATCACACCATAGGTGTGAGGTCCACTTGAACTTGACAAAGGGAGTTTTTTAGCCGACGCCCGACATGAATGCTGTGTTTGAAATCTGCTCTGCACATACAGCAAGTACATGAAGTCTTAGGTGTGTTGCTTAGGTAATTTTTCGCTTACATGTTTCCAAGAAACGTGTGCCATGACGTATTCTTGTGCCTCAAAGAATTGGCGAAAATTCCCCTCAACAATTCATGAAAATGTGGTTATTGAAGAAAATATTTCAGTGGTTATTACGCAATTTATCTTCTCTTCCAGGTACAAACGGAAGGAGAATAGAAACGAAGCATGCCACGACACTGAAATTAGAAGAATGAACTCCACACGCACTTCGAGTTGGTTTTGGACAGACTCTTTATGGGTACCGTCAGGATACACAGGAGAGGACTTCCATGCTCGGGCTGATTTAAATTTTCCGAGGCCGGAAGACTTGGTCATTTATCCATTCATAATAGCAGGATACTTACTTGTTCTAAAGTATTTCGTATTAATTCCATTTTTATTTCGGCCCTTAGCGTTGTATTCCATCGCAAGACCTAAAACATTGAATGTAAACCTAGAATCATCCCTTTTAAGACGCATATCGGAGAAACATGGCAGTTACCCGCCTTGGAGTGAAATCGTTGAAACTGCTACCGCTTTGGGATGGACGGAACGGCAAGTTCAAAGGTGGCTGCGCAAAAATGCGCAAAGTAAAGTAAATAATGCCATAACGAAATTTATCGAGGGCGCGTGGCAATTGATTTTTTACTTAACTTGCTGTACCCTAGAATTGTTTGTACTTCTAGATAAGCCTTGGTTTTACGACTTGAAACAATGTTGGATCCAGTTTCCTTTCCATGACGTTACGACGGGCATGTGGTGGTGCTTTATGTTATCAATTGGATTTTACTGGTCAGAAATTTTCACTCATTCGTCCCAACCAAAGCGAAGTGATTCTCTGCAGAGCTTCATACATCATGTGTGCGCCGTTGTTATTCTTTCATGCTCATGGATTGGTAATGTGAATAGGTTGGGCCTCATTAACCTTCTGGTACTTCAGTGCAATGACATTCCTCTGCAGCTTGCGAAGTTGAGTGGGTATATTGGGTGTCAAAAAGCGATGGACTTTTGTTTCTTCGTGTTCATAGGGGTGTGGTGTGCAACCAGGCTTGTGATCTATCCATTCGTCATCATGCGGGCTGCTTTTAGCGATGCATTTGCTCATGCAGGCTCAGTGTTACACGTTTATCACTTGATACGCTGTCTGATGGTCGTTCTGCTCATTATGAATCTCAAGTGGACGTACAGCATTGTTCAGGTTATCATTAATAAACTAAAAACCGGAAGTGCGAAAGACGTAAGATCGTCCGATGAAGGGAGTCAGTCAGATGAAGACGAAGAGAATACTCCAGGCAATGCTATTGAGAGGCCTCAGCGTGTAAAAACTGATTAGCTTGCAACAAATTGAGCATCGGTTAGCAAGTGTATTATATGAGCATTATACTTTGTGTAAGAACTGTTATATAGCATATATCTTTTACTTTGAGAGGCCTTACAGGCCGATACAATTGTTACTCGTAGTTTTTTGCGTCAGTTATTCTATTTTTAAAAATAATTCTGCACTGAATTTACATTTCCAGTTTTCATGTATGTGTACACACGTGCTTTCACGTACATGAGGGTGACTTCATTTTCCATCGAGAGGTATTCTGCAATCAATGTATGCATTTCACGCGAATGTAATATATTGATCATGAATTTTTCCCATTTGTATAACGATGCCAAATAATAGTTATCGTGAGGCAGTCAACCATCGATTTAAAAATGTTAAACAGCCTGTTTTTATTACCTAGGAACATCTAAAGAACAATTTACCCTGTTGGTAAATCAAATATAACTGGAATCATGATCAATCTAATGTCTCGATTACGGTGGAACTTACATCCGTTTCTGCCAAGAGGAGTAAAAAGATTTACAAAATGGTTTCGCAAGAAAGTAATGGTTGAGATCCCGTAAAACTGTCGAGATCCTGAGTTTCCTTGTTCATTTACAGTCAGCGCATGATATCCACCTCAAATTTCAGTAGATTTACGATAAACATCTGATGTTTTATTGCAACAAAACGGTAATCAGAGTCATTCCATACATGTTAATATGTTCTCTAGTTTTATGCTATTCCTTCTAAATGAACAGGATCGTCTCTAGGTAACACGCATCGGTAACAGTCAAGGCTATAAGAACATATTGATCTCTACAATAGAAAATATGCTGCAAACAGAAGTCAAAACGACAAAAAAATGAGGCATCTGCATACCTCTCATTTAATGAATTATTTTCATTACATCTCATGAGTTTCAACACGCGATATCACTTAATGGCCATGCTTGTACATTATAGTCTGGTGGTTGCTTAATGTTGAAGGAAATGACGAAAATTATTTCACAGTAGGTAAACCGCGTAGTTTTTTGGTCCCTTTAGACAAATTTTTACCCTTGAAATTGGTCTTAGACAGTTTAATAACACGTTTCCCGCGTATTGGGCCATATATGTACCAAAAGGCAAATTGCTCATTCACGTACTGGTATGAATAAGTTACATTTCAGCTCTTCCGAATCATTTTAAAAATTAACGCATCATACGAGGTGAAATTTTATAGTGCAATTTTATTTTTATATTAAGTAGGAAGGATGAAAATTTGTTCGTGTAGTTGAGTTGGTTTCAGAATTCTGCTGCACACACCCTTACCAAACCAAATGTTTACCACAACCGAAACGCGGGGAACGTGTTTAATTTGCACTTTAGACGATGGCTTTACCATAATTATTTCTCATTTTCGTGAAATCGAACAGTACAACTTTTAACGCGGCTTTTATTTTTTCTCTCACCTGCATTTCAAATTTTAATTTAGTAATTTTTTTATTTTTACTGCATTTTGATTGTCATTAATAATGAGCAATTTATTATCAACGACTACTTAATTATTCCTGTAATGTAAGAAAATTAATAGCTAGTAAAACAAACGCCTGAAAACAGTAGATGCCTTAGAGCGTCGTGCGCATTTATTCATTGGAATTCCTCCTTCTAATTTCACATCGTATGAACAAGTCCAATCTTCAAAGCCATTACAACACCGACCTTGAGGGATTTAGCAATTCTTCGCGATAAGTCCAAATTTATCGCTATGATTTCCATAAAACGTAGCATTAGAACGACATATTGCCTTCGTAACGGTCTTCAACTGATGCCTCTGGCTGCATCTGGCCTTCACCCAGCAAAATGTCATCACACCAAGACATTGCATAACGATTGGCGTACCCTTACATAACTCGACATGACCAACGCTTTCATCGTCCGCTGAAACAGGAAACTGACTCGATCCATCTACGTTGAACTTTCAAGCGAAGTTTCCTGCTAGAGGTCACGAATTGCAATCAGCGGAAGCCGTTGATGGATACTTCTTCGAAGTTAGATTTCGTTCAAGAAATTTGTTATATCCAATAACTTTTTTCTTCTGCTTAAAGTTCTAATTTTCGGTTAGAACGTAGACGTCGTTTTGCATTGTTTTCAACACGTGGCGCGCCATAATGACTCGTATTATTGGATGAGGTTCAGAAATCAGTAGAAAGTTACCACTATATGGCTCTTGCTACGTTCGTCCGGTGCTGGAATGTTGCCACCAATAAATAAGAATAATTATCCTCGTGAAGTTTCGACAACTGACTGAAGTAGCGGCTAACGAAGCTCTTACTTTTTGTGTGAATACAAGTGAAAGCCCTTGAACTTGGCACCTGGTGCACGGTCGCCACGCTCAAGACAGAGGTCAACTAGTGAAGGTACAAAGAACGTTTCACCAGCCCCACACCTGAACAGGCAAAAAGCAGTTCAAAGCACTCTGGGACTTTGAAAAAATGGCTATCGGTTCTTAGATGGAAATTGCCGTACTGAAAGCATTTGTTTTTGCTCGCCATGAACGTTGACCTTCAGTTTATTGATGACTGCTGCCAGCGCTGCCTATTAGAACATTCACTACGCCAAGAAAATGGCTCGTTGCCCTTTCTCACAGTACAGCCATTGTACCCTATAATATCAGCTCTACCATGACAGTGCAAGGTCACGTTGTTTCACAAATGATCCAGTTTTTTGCTGTTTTGACCATTTTTACTTCAGGCGACCAGAGATTCCACTCTATGGCGTCTTTTATTACCGTATCACCGAGTGTTTCAGGCAATTGTGTTAGATGAGCAACAGATAATGCGAGGGTGTCAGAGAAAAACTGATAAAAAACATCAAAACATGAAATCAGTCAACTTTCAGTTTATTCTAATTAGAGCCGATATCAGATAGTGGGGAAATGTTGATCATCGTCAGAGATAAAGACATCGTCAACTTCTTCGGGATGAAACAGTTAAGTCATTTATAACAATTTATTAATGTCTTGAAATCTCTGAACTTATTAGGGACCACAGTTAGCTATATTTGAACATGTTCATTGTGTTAGATGAAAGTTATGATTCTGTTGATGTATCGATCGAGATAAATAAAAATTGCTTGCTCAAATTGCTTAAAGATTCATAAATAATTACAGACCTAAACTAGTTGAAGAGGTTCCGGTGAGAGTCATATTCCAAGTGAGTAACTTGAATAAAAATTTTGAAAGCTACAGCAAAGAATTTGTGGGCTACAATTGGTTCTAAAAAGCATAAAAAATGCCGAAGATAATATACATGCATACAAAGGTCAATCAAATTCAAGACAAGTGAAGAAAAATGTATCAAGTGTACTTGAATTCCTGCTCTTTTTTTCTCGGATAAGAATACACGATAAAAAATTATCTTAACCAATTGACGGAAGATTTGCAGCTGCATAGTGCGCTCGGCTGTGGACATGAGACGGTAAGGTCAGACGCGACAAAGGTCACGTAATCCCTTTGTGTCTTTTGAACCGTATCTGCTCGTCTGACTGAATAGGAGGATAGAACTGCAGCGTAATGGTCGGTCAGATGTGAGTGTGGGCCGTCGAAATACTGTATCGATATCAAGAAACTGATGAAAAGGGGGGTAGGAATATGACTGTTTCTGTTGAATATCTCCAGCTATCCAACAGAAAAACATGTTAGTCGGTAGCTATTCGACAAAAAAACATTTTTTTGAACAGATTTTGAAATTCGGCCTGAACAATTGAGCAAGCAAATACAGGACACTATGATTAGGAATACTCGTCCACAAAAGACATGCAGGTGTATTTTTGTGTTTTTAAGAGAAAATTTGATCGTCTAAAAGGGCTTTGCACCTGAAACAAAATTTTCGTGGACTATATTTTGATGAAATCTCCATACAATTCTACCAATGCTGAGCTTTGGTTAAATTTTATTAACGCGCATTACTGCAATCGATTTAGGACTGACGTTATGCCTTAAAATAGTTCACTATTTCTGGTTTAACGCGATGGTAAAATAATGCAAATATTTTTCATGACTTTTTATCTTAGCTACTCTGTCAATAGCAGGGGAAACGTTCGTTTGCGTTTTTAGCACAAATTTATATAGAAAATACGCCCACTTCAAAGAGACATTTTTATACGGAATGAATTTTCCACTATGTCATGTAGAATTCAGAATACGATATTTTTTACGATTTTCCACCGCAAATATTTCGTATCAGTTGACAAATTAAGCCCACGTATCTTAGAAGCAGCATAAGAATAATGATTAATGTAAACATCTACTATTTGTTTTATATCGTTTTTGAAAAAACAACCAATAAATTGAACTAAATTTACTCTAATTACTTCCTGTAAAAAAATTGCACTGAATCATAGTCTGCTTAAAAATTTGTACGCGTATTTGACGAGGCACATTTCTTTCAGTGCATGCGCGTACTTGCCTTGTGGCACATTCCCTAACGTTGCTTAGCGAATGAGCTATTGCTTTACCTTGGAATAACGTCACTTATGATTGACGCTACGTGGGCTGCAGCTTAGCAACGATGAAGGAATTTCAACAACTGCGTATACGACTATACGCTCAATCCCACTAAGTTATGAAACAATGCAAGGTTGTTCGTTCTATTGGAAGTTTAAGGATATTGTCAGAGGAACATCCAGTGTTTCTTAGAATTCAGAACCATTGTATATTTTTGCACGTCATCTGGACTTGAATAACATAGCGCAAGCGCTTTTAGCGAAGCTAAGAGGCATCGTTTATGCGCGTCTTGTTGAATGGGACGAATCGCAAAATTGGAGAGGCGTATTTTCTGCTTCAGATACACTGATCAAACTTAGTTATAAAAAGAGCTTACGAAAAAGCTTACTAGCAATCCTTTAAAATATCTTCAGAATTTATTGTGATGAAAATGTTAGGTACATACAAGCTATTTATGAGGCGAAAAACATCCATCTAAGAGTTGAATCACAATATGTACAGTATGCATATCTATTATATAATATGATTAATAATATATTATTGTTTCTATAGTTACCACGAGCAGCGTTAACTCAATTCAAAATCAATAACTCGGAACAGAATACATGAAGTAGACATACTCTTCCCTTAGTATGTATTACATCTGTATATTTACTTTCTAGTGGTCCGAGCAATTTTGTATCCTACCATGTAAATGGAACATTTGTGATTTTTTGCTTATTGTTTGTTCGATGACAAATAATGTTTGCATTATATGTACGTATACAATTAGATCAATGTCAACGCCTCTTGTTTTACAGTACACCTGTTTGCGACGTCAACCAGAGATACTCAAAGCATCTATCATTGTTACAAAATGAATTGTCTGTTCTACAGAGCATGTGTGTTCATTTATAAACAATAATAACTGTTTGATAATGGCGTACTGAAGAAAGCCCCATGCACTGCAACGCAGGGTGGGAGTTCCATGGTCACTGTTTATGAATTCGTGATGACATCACTAATGAAAGCAAGGGGTTCCTTTGGTCCTCGATTCCATGAATGTATTGAATAATTTTTTTACTGAAAATGAGAATTATGTCAGTAATTGTCCCAATTTTGTGTTCTGACTTATTTAAGCTTAATACATCTGGTACTTCTTATTTCATTTTCAGGGAGAAACGTGAATATACTCGTATTAATTTTCAATAAAGTAATTGAGTAACATTGTATGGAAAAAAACAGTTACGAGCTAAAAAGATTCAGTGAGTTGTTTTATCTTACAGAACACTTAAGTTAAAAACAATTGAAACATTTCTGCTGAACGTGACCAGCAGCAAATTTCTATAATGTTTTTATTCGAAAATATGTCCCGTACATAGACGTTGAATTGAAATTTCAACATGTCACATGCTATATTAATTTTAGTAATTTACAGAAAAATGCTCTAAATTGTGCTAAAGTTTGCAGAAAAAAATGCACTTAATTGAGCTAAAATTGGCTGATAAAAGCTAAACAAATCGTCTGTAACAGGCGGCAAAGGTTACCTTAGTTTCCAACTCATCTTGACCTCCGACTACAGAGGTGGCGACTTCGTCACATCACACGACTACAGTTTATCATACCGTTTCGGGTACGCCATATGTTACAGGGATCCTGTCCTCGGTTTACGACGGAGATCCGCTCTTAATTAACACTTTGACTGCGACGTGAGCCACCGGTGGTACACGCAGGGAATTTTCATGATGCTGCTGATCTACCAGTAATCAAAAACTCGATTTTCATAAATACTAAATGAAAACTGAATGGATGCACGATCTAGTTAATGTTTGTTGCTGTCTTTAACATCATTTATGACGACTGCTTTTAAATTTGAGTTGAATATTGAACTTCAGGTTTACTTGCCGCAGTCAAAGTGTTAAGATGTGTTGTAACTCGAAAATTTTAGTGTAAGTCGAAACATACCAAATACTGTACAGTACGCACCATACGTACGTCCGTACATCCGCACCAAAGTCACTCTCCTATACTTGTACAGCATTTATATGAAAGTTCTAATGTAAGACACAAAAAGACACTTCTATGTCATGAAAACAAAACTAAGGATAAAAACATGGAAGGCATATATATAAAATAAAGGTGTTCTCACTGATTAGTGAGAGATCGCATCGTATCCACGAAACGTCGTAGGTCGGTACCGTCGTAAGCAGAGACTCTCTGTGTGGGGAAATTATCTCATTTACTCAGAAAGATTTGGTAAAACTCTAAGTGTGCATTCAGCAAAAAAATTAGAGAGTAACGTCTTCTTAAGTTACCTCATTACTTGCACGTGCTTGCTGCCAAAATAAGAAACCCAACAAGTAATGCGAATAAATATTGATTCTTTTGAAGGTGAACGCATAATACCTTAATAAATATCTTTACTATATCGTTCAATAAATAATAAATATCGGTTATAAATATCTTCACGTAGCTCATAAAAAAAGGATAATATGGTGATGCCGAACTTAGCTCGCACAGTTCAATGAGCATCATCGGTAACTAAGTTTGTCTAAGAGCCGCTTAAATATTGAAGCTGACTGCTCAATTACATTAAATCAATAGTGAGGAGTGATAAATGAAATATTTTTCTCCAACTATTATATAATCTTGAGCATCTTAAAAAGTTTTAGCTTAACATCTACATAATTAATGCAAAGGTTTGAAACTTGTGGTTTTCTCACTCTTTTGAGCGTTTGTAAGTTTGGAAGCATTCTATCATGCAAAGTGCAGTTATCACGTGGCTTGCATCCGTCTCCATTTGATGAACTTTGACTTTCTAATGAAGAGCAATGGCGCGAGTGAAGAAGGTTTGAAGGTCTTATCGTCTTGTGTGTTCATGATCTCACCTCAGTTTGAAAGTTGCTTGTGCTTGGCCCTGAGAACACTTTGCAGTATTGTAATTTACAACTATCATGCCAGGCTGGTTGACCGGCCATAAACAAAGCTCTCAGTATAATATAGCAGATGACTTCATATTTCATGAGCAGGACTTGATGTATAGCCTCTTTTCGGTAGTAGCCTCAAACGGCTCATGGGGATGAGATAACCATGGAGTTGGTGTTCATGTTAGGGATTTCATATTTTAAAATATTCTTCATTACCTTAAATAATTATTTTGCGTAATAATAACCTTGGAGTGTTTATTTATTAACATATTAGTTTGGTGTCCGCTTCTTCAGTCTATCGGTAACACTCTAAAGCGGCCCATAGACGATCAATTTAATTGTCAATATTCATTATTGTCTATTCCGTAAAATTAACACTCCGTGGTCGGACAATCATTAGGAATTTAAAGACGAAGAATACAGCACGGATAAGTATCATATTTAAGAGTATTTACGAAGCTAAATTTAAAATATGTGATATTAGTCAATTTTAAACGTTTCGAAGACCAGCTCCATCTTCAGTAAGTCTGAAAAAATAAAAACCAAAATTGGTTAGTTCTTAACGAAAGTGATCAGTGAGAAAAAAAATTCTATACAAAAATTTCTAAAGGATATGAACTATTAGCATTATTTAAAAACGGCTTCTCTTTTGCAATGTGAAGGGATTATAACATGCGCAAATCTAACTCGTTAGGTGCAGAGCATAAAATAGAAAAATTGTCCTCGGAAATACGGCTGCTACACTGTTCGGTATGAAGGCGGATTGATGAATGAGGAGGTTGAGCTAAAGGTCTCCCGGTACGAAAGCTAGCTAAACTCCACGGTGCTGGGCGATCCTGACGTAAAAAGGCAGCCTTCACAATGCAAAATAGAAGCCGCTTTTAAATAATGCTAATAGTTCATACCCTTTAGAAATTTTTGAATAGAATTTTTTTCCCTACTGATCACTTTCGTTAAGAATTAACCAATTTTGGTTTTTATTTTTTCAGACTTACTGAAGATGGAGCTGGTCTCCGAAACGCTTAAAATTGACTAATTCAGGTATTTTAAAATTAGCTTCGTAAATTCTATTAAATATGATACGTATCCGTGCTGTATTCTTCGTCTTTAAATTTTTAAATATTGTCAATTATATTGACAATAAAATTGACCGTACATGGGCCGCTTAAGAATGCTTAATGATCGTAGCTGTGATACAAGTTTACCAGGGCAGAAGTACAAGAATATATTATAATAATAATGAATAATAATGAAGGCATCTACGGATGCTTTATTTCCAACTCAAGCCTGATACATATCACCTTGTACATTGGATTTTCGAATGCCTTATAACTAACACCAGGACGCCATGACGCTTTCCCATGACCCTGGTCCCATTTTAGACACCGGGTAGAGTGGGGTATTGTGCTTGGAATTTTTCCCCTATACCCAACAGAGAAAATCGCCACCAGCGCCGGTACTCGAACCCGGGTTTGCCTGCACTGAGGCGGGTCCGAAAGCCGCACGGCTATGACGAGCACAAATATTAATTAGGTTCTGTTGGGATCAATATATTTATTTGTCATCCACAACTGGAAAATTTACTCAGGAAAAATATTGAATTCCGCCATTTTTGACAGGCGTGGACACAACATCTTTTTCACTCCAAATTAATTTAAGTCAAGTTCAAATTTCCAAGTCAAAGTCGAATTAATCCAAGTCAAGTTCAAATTAATCCAACCCCACGCTAAGCTTAACAATTTTCATAATCACTCGTTAATTTGAGTGCTTTTTGTGCTAAATATGTGAACTTGAACTTGAACTTAAAATTGAGGGCCGACAGTGTCGAGGCTGTGATAATGACCGTAGGTAACGGCCTGCAATTCCCTCCTCAATACTCATACACAAAAATTCAGCGCCTGGTACCAGACTTGTCCACTAATCTACTCAGGATCTACCAATCCTTGTCACAAGCTGCCATAAGACAGCATCACTGGGATAACCAGTGTGTCAAGACACCATCTCCATGCATGGTGGGTCATCACATCCCACTCTACATGACTGGCTCATTCCAGTCACTATCTTTCACTGCAGGCACGAACAAGAAAAACTTTCATAGCTTCAATGATACTCAAATTACACATATTACACAAATTTTACTATTCGATGTGATGAGCGAGACAAACGTTTTTCTTTTCAGCGAGCAATACAGAAAATTTCCGCCGATGTTGCAATCTAAAGACAAGCTGTCGTAAAATGCGCTTAGTATTCAGCATCAGGATACAAAGTGTGATTCAGATCTTTAACGCACCCGGTAAAAGATCTGAATCACACTCTGCACACACTCAAAATATCACACACTCGTAAGAAAATGAGTTTAACCTTCTACGCGTATAAATTTATGAAATATCAAGAAATTGTAGGGTCATACACGGAACTTGAACTTGAACTTGAACTTGAGGGCCGACAACGTCGGGGCCTTTGTAACGGCCTACAATTCCCTCCACAATTTTCACACAAAGAGTTCAGCGCCTGGTACCAGACTTGTCCACTAAACTACTCAGGATCTACCAATCCTTGTCACAAGCTGCCATTGGATGGCATCACTGGGATAACCAGTGCGTCAAAACACTATCCCCAGGCACATTGGGTCATTACAGCCCACTCTACCTGACTGGCTCATTCCAGTCACTGTCTCTTACTCCTGGCACGCACAAGAAACATTTTCATAGCTTCAATGATACTCAAATTACACTCCTGACAATCCAGTGGTTCCAGCATCTACCTCAAAACGGTACTCCGGTACGCACCCCCGGAAGACTGCGGATTGCGACCGGCAAGGAAACATAAGTAGCAGAGCAGAGTAAGAGAAAATTGGCGTATTAAAATGGCAAACTGGGAAGAATTTAGAAATGAATTGAGTAGATGTAACTGGAACAGGTGTGGAAATGTAAATGACCTAAATAAGGAGATTGCAAGAACCTTGTATGATGTGGCAGAGCAAAAGATCGGTAGAATGAAATGCAGGAAAAGTACAGGGAATGCTAGGTGGTTTACGAGTGAGATAAAGGAAGAACGAACGAGAAGGAAGACTTTAAATAAAAAACAACGCAGTATGAGGAAAATGTATGAAAGACGCAGAATCACTGAGGATGAATGGCAGAGTGTATGGAATGAGTACAAGGACCAGCAGAAGAAAGTAAAGAGAATGATCAATGAGGCTAGGGTTAAAGAAGAGAGACACCAAGTTGAAAATCTAAGAAAGAAAGGTCCAGATGGAATAAAAGATTGGTATAGGTTTATACAAGGTAATGATAGAGGTAGTGAAGTTCAAGTTGATGAATTAGTAGTCAATGGTTGCAGTGTGCAAGATAGGATGCAAATGGTGAAAGCAGTTGAAGAATACTGGGAGGGCATTGGTGGAATGAATGAGCAGGTTACAGATGATGAACCAATAAATTTTCTGATAGATGAACATGAACTGCAAATGGAAGACGAAATCACTTGTGAAGAGATTGTAAGTTTTTTGAAGAAAGTGAAAAATGGAAAGGCATGTGGCCCTGATAAGATACCATATGAGTTCTATAAATGTGGAGGAGAGAGTGTAGTCAGTATGTTGAAATGTTTATTTGATGAGATATGGAAGAGTGAAAGAGTACCGGATGACTGGAACAAGTGTAATGTAACTAGTTCTGTTGCATAAGGGTGGACATAAGAGTATGAAAGAACTTAAAAATTACAGACCAATTGCACTGGGTGACACTGTATGTAAGATCTTTTGTGGTATTTTGAATGAGAGAATGAAAAATTTAGTTGAGGAATTAGGAGTCCTGGGAGAAGAACAGAATGGTTTTAGGCAAGATAGACGGGGGGAGGATAATCTGTTTGTAGTGAGTGAAATAATTGAGCGAATGAAGAAGGATAACAAGAAGGTATATTTAGCATTCCTGGATATTGAAAAGGCGTATGACAGAGTGGATCGGGTTAGGCTGTTTGAAATTTTGAGAAAAGTTGGTTTTAGCAGAAAAATAGTGAACATTGTACAGAGTCTGTATGAGAACACAAGTGCTATCTACAGGTAAGGAAATTTGGAAACAGGGCAAGTGAGGAGTGTTAGAGGAGTGAGACAGGGCTGTACTCTGTCCCCCCTGTTGTTTGGATTGTACACAGAAGAATTAGCGGTTCGACTGAGAGGGAGTGGTTTAGGACTGAAAGTTGGTAATGAGAGACTGAGCTGTTTGTTGTATGCTGATGATGTGGTTGTGGTTAGTGAATGTGGTCATGAACTACAAAGGATGCTTGACATTGTGAATGGATATAGTACAGATTTCAAGATGAACTTTGGTGCCGATAAAAGTAAGGTCATGGTTATAAATAGTGATGAGACTGATAGAGACAGACTGTGGAATATCGGAGAAATCAGAATAGGTAGAACAAAAGAATACAAATATCTAGGTTGTATGATGAGTGAAGATGGATGTACTAGAACTAAAGGTGAGAAAGTGGCTAAAGCAATGCAGTGGAGTGGACGGTTAGGTAGTGTGGCCAGATACAGAGCAAACAAGTACGAATGTGTGAGAGGAATGTGGAAGTATGTTGCTGTACCTAGTGTCATGTATGGTATGAGTGCTCTTGCTTGGAATGGAAGTGATCTTGAAAAGCTGGATGTGATACAAAATAAGGTAGGACGTGTAGCAGTGGGTGCTCCGAAATGGACAGCTATAGAAGCCATTAGAGGTGACCTAGGGTGGAGCCTATTTTCAGAAAGAATGATGAAAGCTGTGCTGAATTATAAGGTGAGAATTGAAAGAATGCAGAATAGCAGGTGGGTAAGGCAAATCTTTGAATGGAATCTGAGTGTAAGCTATTGGGAGAAAGTATGTTGGGGGCATGCAAGGAAACTCAGTATGCAAAAGATTATTCATGTTAGAATTGGGAGACCTGTGGATGACTGGAGTTTAATAAATATAGGAGGTGTAGGGCCTGAGTGGGACTGCAAGAGGTGGAAGAAAGAGATTGAGAGACAAACAAAAGAGTATGGATTGAATAAGTGGAAGCTTAGCATGATGCGGAAGCCTACACTTAACTGGTATATGAAAAAGAAAGCACCTAAGTTTGAGCTGTTCTATGATGGTAGTTTTGGAAGTCAACTCTTGTTTGCTGTGAGATGTAAGTCATTGAGTGTGAACAGACGTACATGGAGATGGAATGAGAATAATAACAGATTATGTCAGCAGTGTAATAGTGGAGTAGAGGAAACAATTGAGCATTTTGTGCTGGAATGTAGTAAGTATGAGCAAGAGAGAGAGAGTTTTATGAATGTGGTGTCTGAGCAGTATGGAGAGAATGAGTGGAATGCCAGATGTGCTGAAGATGATTGCGGTATGAGCTGTCTTGCTGGATTGGATCAGGAGTGTAATGCGAGTATCACTGAGGCTATGAAAGTGTTTCTTGTGCGTGCCTGGAGTAAGAGACAGTGACTGGAATGAGCCAGTCTGGTAGAATGGGCTCTAATGACCCAATGTGCCGGGGGATGGTGTTTTGACACACTGGCTGTCCCGGTGATGCCTTCCAATGGAGGCTTGTGACAAGGATCGTAGATCCTGAGTAGTTTAGTGGACAAGTCTGGTACCAGGCGCTGAACTCTATGTGTGAAAATTGTGGAGGGAATTGTAGGCCGTTACAAAGGCCCCGACACTGTCGGCCCTCAAGTTCAAGTTCAAGTTCAAGTTCAAGTTCACATAAGAATTGAGAAGAGAATTAAAAAGGTTAAATAGCGTTATATCAAAAGAAGCAATAACTGTTCTCATAGAAAACTATCCTACACGTTTTTGCATTAATACTGTGAAAGAGATCCAAGATTAGCTGTAGATGAAGCGTATAATTCTGCTCCCAAGTGCCACCAAAAAGCCTCTACTCACGAAGACCGTAAAAAAGAAGAGGCTTGATTTCTGCAGGAAAAATAATTGGAAATAATAGTAATGGCAGAAAATGAGGCGTAATAATAATGCATTTTTGGGAGTTCCTCTTCATCTATAACACCAGTTGCATTTCCCCATGAGACTCAATTGCTGGACACATCATACCCAAGTTGAGTTGTAAAAGCTTGTCCTGCCAGGTAAAATTATATGACGTATAATTATAACATATTGATGAAAATATATGCCAGAAACTTCAAAAATATAAATGAAGGGTAAATCCAGTTTTGGGAGAGTATCTTTGCTTAATGGCATTGATGATACCTAACTAGTTAATGGAAATAATTTCATTTTTGCTATGCTCCTTGGCATTTCCAATTAGGCCTACCATTTTTTTATTCTGCTAGATTAACCTATCTATATAGTAGTGCTTAACCATTTGAATCCTGATTTCCTAAATATAAACACCTTCCTGTCGGATTCTTGGACAAATGTTGAAAATGTGACCCTTTCAAGATCTAATGATGAAATGTTTCATTTTTGGGTCAATGTGAAGTTTAATGCAATCACGGAAAATAATTATGCCAATCCCAGGAATCACTAAAGGAACACATTTCAGAACGTTTTACAAAAATGACATTCTGCTTGCTGATGCGTTATTTTCGAATAATTGAACTGTGAAGTTGGCCTTGGCGCCAAAGGAAGCGAGCGCGTGAAACGGAATTTAATTAATAACGGAAGCTATTACAAACGTAAAGAGGTTGGGTCGTGAGGGGGAGGCACAGTTCTTCTAGTGAAAATTATAAATAAAGCTTCTAACCCACGTATTAGGGTGACGACCGCAATCCTGTTGACATCGGGTCCAAAATGGCGGCGCCCATGGTGGTCGCCATGTTAGACCCGATGTAAACAAGATTGCGGTCGTCACCCTAATACGTGGGTTAGAAGCTTTATTTATAATTTTCACTAGAAGAACTGTGCCTCCCCCTCACGACCCAACCTCTTTACGTTTGTAAAAGGGGGTTAGCTTCCATTTTTAATTAAATTACGCTCGCTTCCTTTGGCGCGAGAAGGCCAACTTTAAAGTTCAATAATTCAAAATTAAAGAATCAGCGAGCAGAATGTCGTTCATGTAAAACGTTCTTAAATACGTTCCTTTAGTGATTGTTTGGAATATAATTATTAATTTCTGTGATTGCATTAAACTTCACATTGACCCATTTTTGAGCTTTTTATGCTTTTTCTATGAGTCTACTTGGTCAATATTGAGTTTAGGTGATGTGGGAAAACTAAGCATTCTGTTTCTAACAATCACTTAAGAAGCCCATTTAAAAACGTTTTACATGAATGACATTTTTTCCGCTGATGCTTAGTTTTTGAGTTAGAGCTGTAAATTAGCATGCCAAAAAAAGCGGGCGCACCAAGCAGAATTTAATTAATAACGGAAGCTAACCCCCTATTACAAACGTAAAGAGGTTGGGTCGTGAGGGGGAGGCACAGTTCTTTTAGTGAAAATTATAAATAAAGCTTCTAATTGACCCATTAGGATGACAACCGCAATCTTGGAGCCGGTCGATGTAAACAAGATTGCAGTCGTCACCCTAATTGGTTGGTTAGAAGCTTTATTTATAATTTTCACTAAAAGAACTGTGCCTCCCCCTCACAACCAAACCTCTTTACGTTTGTAATAGGGGGTTAGCTTCCGTTATTAATTAAATTCCGCATGGCGGACTTGCTTCCTTGGCGCCCAAAAGCCAACTTCAATGTTTAATAATTCGATAATAACGCATCAGCGGAAAAAATGTCATTCCTGTAAAACGTTTTTAAATAAGCTTCTTAAGTGATTATGTGAAACAGAACGCTTAATTTTCCCCACATCACCTAAACTCAATATTGACCGTCTACTCTATGCTAATCATTACCAAACTGATTCATTTTTTCTTAGGGGAAAAGCAATTTTTACCTAGACAGTACTTCTCTATGGATACAACTCTTGTATCTATGGGAATTAGCTCTCCCAAGGAAATGTGTGATGTCTTGAACTAAAGATTAGGTAGGCCTTCCTTTTGTTGAAATAGAATAGGGACTTTGTTTTTTATGAACTATTTTTTTTAGTTTACTGCAATCTTGTTCTTCAGCACTTATTACTTTTTCCTTCAATTTTTATTTTATTACATTAACTTATTTTTTGAGCTACTATTTTCATCATTCTATGCATTTTGTGTGTAGATTCCACATTTCCTTTAGTCCCAACTGAATAGTGCCTTCTTTTTTTCTCTCTTATGAATGCCTTTGTTACAATTAGAGAGGCTGGAACTAATTTCTAATCTATCTGCACTGCACTGATTTATGGAGGTCTTGGGTTCAAAGGATTAAATACACCATACTTGCCTGGACATATAATTACGAGGAAGTTCATTAATGGAACCATAAAAACGAGGAAACTAGGATAAATGTTGAGGATTATCCGGGAATCGATACTTAATTTTTCGGTGCCAAAACATAGTTAATTAGATCAAAATAAGCAAGTTTTCTTCTATGCACTTTCCGTCGTAAATAAGTATTTTACGAGTTATAGCGGTAAATTAGTTACCGCAGCTCAAGTGTTTGAAGCGGGAAGTAATTCATTTGGCCCGGCAAATGGCAACGCTGCAATGGCGTTTTGCTTCCGGTTTTCTTGTTATCAAAGACGAAACTAAACCTACGGCGTTAACTTGTAAAATATTCATTTGACAAAAAAAGTTTATTGAAGAAAAGTAGTTTATTTTGATGTTATTACCATGATTCAAGCAACAAAAATTCAAAAATCAATTAGTAGCTGTTTATTTGAGTGCATTCGTCATCAAAGACGAAACTAAACCTACCGCTATAATTCGTAAAATAATCATTTATAACGGAAAGTGCATAGAAGAAAACTTATTAATTTCGATCTAATTTACTATGTTTAGGATTTGAAAAATGGATAATTGATTCCCGGATAATCCTCAACACATACCAAAACTAGTATACAAGGTCCGTCAACAATGACGAGATTCAATATCTTTCTTGAACCAAAATTTGTTCGGGTGGAGTTTCCTTGCTTAAGCTTATTTGAAAGGCATCTTATTTTCTTGTGCAAGCAATAAACACTTAAAATACAGTATTTTTGAGCCACAATAGAAGTAGTTTTGGTAAATGTTGAGGATTAACCGGGAATCGATTTTCCACTTTTCGAATCCCAAACGTAGTGAATTAGATCGAAATAAACAAATTTTCTTCTATGCACTTTCCGTCGTAAATGAGTATTTTACGAATTATAGCGGTAGGTTAAGTTTCGTTTTTGATGACGAATGCGCTCGGATAAACAGCTACTCATTGA
Source organism: Morinoia aosen (assembly GCA_030386875.1). Classification (NCBI taxonomy): domain Eukaryota; kingdom Metazoa; phylum Arthropoda; class Malacostraca; order Amphipoda; family Talitridae; genus Morinoia; species Morinoia aosen. The sequence continues at coordinate 59,710,637 of CM059561.1, read as the reverse complement.
TTTTCAAATTTTTGTTGCTTGAATCATGGTAAAAACATCAAAATAAACTACTTTACATCTATACACTTTTTTCGTCAAATGAATATTTTACGAGTTAGCGGGTAGGTTTAGTTTCATCTTTGACAACGAGCGCACTGGAAGCGAGCCTCCATTGCAGCGTTGCCATTTGCCGGGCTCAATGAATTACTTCCTGCTTCTAACACTTGAGTTGCACTAACTAATTCACCGCTATGACTCGTAAAATACTTATTTACGACGGAAAGTGCATAGAAGAAAACTTGTTTAGTTTAATCTAATTAACTATGTTGAGGCACAGAAAAATCAAATATCGATTCCCGGTTAATCCTCAACATTTACCGTAGTTTTTTATAGCCATTCGTGTCCTATCCTAGGTACAGAAAATGAGGGTTACTGAAAGCAACTGCAAGCTTGTGAACATATATTGTAATATGTAATACTCTGCCAAACTTGGCACCCACGATACAGACTCAAATATATAAGGCTCTGGATCTTTCTAATTATTTCAAAACTGACTTATTATAGTATATTTGTTCAGTGAAAATGAGTGTATTAATTTACCAGTGAACTGAAACCAAGACTGCCAGTGCTAATTTCTTTCTATCTATTATTGGTTGGAGGGTTTTCATATTATTGAAATATTTTTTCATTTTTCATGTTATTTTTTGGTTATTTGATTCTGTTATTTTTCTTGTGCTTCACCACACTTATAAAATGTATCTTGTTTACCTCAAAAACTTTCTCAAGTTAACCTTTTTTCCAGATAAAAGGTGTTCATTAGATTCAAGATGCCTCCTGCTCCCCCGCCAAGAAGAGTTTGGTTAAAGGTTTTTCAGAATTTTATTAAATCTTTCTCACCTGGCTATGTGAGGGCTTCTTCAGAAGGAGGTGGCAAGTTGATTGGTGCTGACCACATGGGTAACAAGTACTTTGAAAAACCAGCTGGTAAGTGCTGCAGTTCATAGTGATTTTGATGGGGATAAATTAAAGTAGCTGTAACATTCTCCATTATTAATTGCCAGTTTGAGGCTGATCAATTTTTTTATTCATGAGATTCCATTGAGTAGAACTATTATTTTTGCAAAGCCATCATAATTTCTTCAATTTTATTTATGTGCTAGAATGAATTGATGGGCCTTCAATAGCTAAAGGGGAAAAATTTTTTCCAAGCTGATGATCATAGAAAAAAAATCCACATGTTATATGGATTTACTTGAAAAAAAAAGCAAGAGTAATGAGTTCATCAAATAATTAAACTCTTATTACAGAAAATGAAGAAGTGTTTAAAGAATCATTGTTGTTTGGAATAAATGCTAAGTTCAACAGGATCTGTTTAAGTGTAAAAATGTATGCTTGAGAAAGAACAGAAGTTTTATATTGAAGTTTGATAGTTTAAACTATTTTGTACATTGAATAAATTTTAGAACTAGGAATGTCTATTAAAGAAGGAGATTTACTGTGTCAGCAGTGTTCCTAAAGTTTTGTGCAAGTTAGTCTAGATTTCAAATAATGAGGTGCAATGTATGGGATGAGGTTGCACTGGTGAATGAATTATTTTATGGGCGGGGCAGTGTAGATTGTTGAGTTTGAACACATGAAAGGATGAGCAATAAGTAGTAAAATAAGTGGCAAAATCACTTGTACAATAGTTCACTAGAGACTGGTTGTGCCAGTATCTAGTAATACATATTTGCCAGTAGTGTATAACTGTGTGTGCTTGCTGTTAGGAAAATTCTAAGATAGGGCACTTAGGTTCTAAAAAGATGCGTGTCTTTTAAATATTCAGCAAAAGGAGAGAGAAAGGAACTTTTTCCCTGATAACTTTATTGTTAGTATACTTTTTGTTATCATTGTGTTGATTATATTGCTGTTATCATATTTTTTACTTGGACATGCCATATGAATTTAGATACTTGCTTTGATTGCATTATTATTCATAATTAAATAATACTTTGTTCACTATATTGGAGCAACATTGCAGTATGTTATTGTATGTTTTGATAGTGTTATACTTATTTCTAAGGAAACTATTCTACATCATCATTATATAGTCATAATTGTGTCAATTTATTTCACAGTTATGCTAGTGAAATTTACATTATATCCAAAGGAAAAAGTTTACAAACCATGAAGATATTCTTTTGTGTTGGATTGTTATTTTTGCACAAGCACCATCAGTTTAGTTCATGTATGTACTTGTAAGAATGTAGGATCTACAAGCTCATCAAATGAAAAATGAAGTTGATCCCTGTGCAGATCCGGAGCGCGGCCGCAACATTGCCACCCGCTACTTCGAAGTGCCTGATCGCCAAAATTACTTCCAAGAGAACCTGCCTGCAGAGTGGGATTGTAAGGATTGGGTTCACAAAAATCAGTTCATTCATATGCTTTTTAATTTCAAACATTCTAGCATTGCCCTGTTGAATAATTGATACACTGATGAATAATTAATTAAGAGTCACTCATTGATTTACAACCTAATTTTCGAATGTGTTACGTCATTTTATTAGTACTGCTAGTAATAAGAGTTTTCCCGTCAACTTGGCTACCCCACGTGCTGTTTTTGCAACGCACTTCTCGATTTTTTTTTTTAACAAAATTAGAGCACCGAGCATCTGAGAGTACCTTATTAACCCTGCAAATTTCATGTGAGTAAACCTCAAACTTGAATATTTCGTTCAAAATAAGCAACACTTGAAATAGTCTTGTCGACAGTGGAACTCCATTTCTGACTGTGCCGCTCAGATGACGCAACGTGTTTTAAAATGCAGTTCCTGTTTTAGTGATTTGGTTTATTTCATTTTTGTAATTTAAATCTTGGTTTTGTGGTCAGCATGGCTTCGGCACCGCCGTCGCGTGCCCCCCACGGAAGAAGAAGTGCAGCAAAACCTTCAGATCGCGCTCATGAAGAAGAAAAATGCGGATGCCCTCGCTATAAGTCGTGGCCAACCTATTGCGAGTGAAGCTCCTAAGGTGAAGTGTCTCCATTTTCTTATATTCAATTACTTCTTCTTAGCTGTGGAAATCTGAGAAAACTTTAGAGCCAAATTTTTGTTGCTTAATTTATGAATTTAAACTAACAAATTCTGTCATAAGTGTTTGCATGTGCAAACCCTGAACTAGAAAATGTTGCGTTTGTTCCGTAATTCTCTGACATTGCGACTACTACCTCAGCCTGGAACTGTGTTCACCTAATTTTTATTAATATTTTTTATGCCTCATGACCATTACCATGTTCTCATATTGTAGCAAGTTTGTTCTGATTTTTTTAATCTAAATTTTGTAAGTCGTGATCTATGAATTTACAAAAAATTTCTAACTCATGTAGCAAAATTCCCTCAGTAAAACTTCATGCCTGAATTACAACATTTTTTTATTTTAACCAATTCAATTATCAAGATTTTTAAAAGGGTCCCAAGGTTATAGACTTTCCAAAGAAATAAAACTGGAGATGTAAATACGATTATGGAAATAAATTGGTTGCTCTTGTGTCTTTTAACGTACCTAATTTTTGTATCACGTGTGCAGTATACGGGGCATCAATTTCCCGTGTACGACGAGTATGAGACGAATCCTGGCCAGTACAAGCCACCTGATGACACGCAGCAGTTGGATGACAAGAAGAAGTTGGATGACAAATGAACTCCACTTATGTAGGTACGACTCCTGTGTTCGTTCGGAACAAAGACTTTGTGCAACTCACACGAGCAGTTATTGATTGAAAAGAAAGACTTGCAATGCTAATAAAGCAAGAATATGATTCGTGATAATTGCTCATTGAAAAAATTAGAAATTTTTAGAAGCCAAGAAAGTTGCAAAAACGAGTCCTGTATTTTGAAAATGGTGGTTCCAAAATGTGTTGCGAGGCAAAATGTTGAAAAAGTCTCTTCTTATTGGCAATAGCTATCCTTTCAATTACTAGAATTGTATGGACATTATATGAAAGATTTACTGTAAAATTAGTTACTCAACAAATGGAATTGTTTCCAGATATCCTAAAAAATGGCTCAGTCATTGAGTTCGGGAAATTTTGAGCTTCTCCATATAAGACTCAACTGTCTTGTCACAGACAGCCTCCAGCAGATTTGCAGACATCCCTGCAGGGCATTAAGTTGCACTAGTTGGCTTATGGGCAAAGCTATTGTATGAGGTGTGTCAGTTTCTCAATTTTTACCTGTACCGTATAAATTGGGAAATGACAAAATATTTCACCGAAAAATGCATCAATATAAAGTATATGGATGGCTACACTATACCGTTGATTTGTAAAAAATATGCTGTAGCAATTTATGCCTGTGTTACATATATGACACATGGTACTCAAACGTAGTAGTCCAATACTTTGCTTTACGCAATGTCAGGCACGCGTTGGAGGAAAGCGTTTATATTTTCATGGCATGGGGTGCCCTCTTCCTGCTGATCGATTTCTTCCTTATTTGTTGGAACGGTGCTCCCTATGTGTGATATGAAATGGTGCAAGCCATTTCAGCAGCTTATCAACTAACAGACTATTTGTCGCAGTGCATATTATATTAGCCAGTCATTATTCAATGAATCAATGTTACATTTTACGTTAGATCTTCAACTGCAGTTTACTTGATGAGTCTCTTGATGATTGTTCATTTCAGCAGTGATAGCGAGGACTCGCCAAAGTGTGTCTGGAAATACCATATGTCCTGGTCGGGTGCTGAAAAACTTCCCTTGTTTAGCTTTTGCAGCCTTGAAGGGCTATATGACCCTCTTTTAAAAACAACAGCAATACTACATTCTTTCTGTCCAATGTTTACTTCAATATATTCTTCTAAGTTCACTGGAAGCGTCATTTAATCATATGTCCGTGACAACAGTGCTTGAAGTTGAAATACACTCATGTGAGTGAAATAAGAATTCTGACCAAAGTGGTTAATTTGTTTCCATTGTCTAAGTCAGATCCCATATTCATGAAGGTTTTTCATATGTGATGATACATTGTTGGACTATTCGATTATTTCTTACTGATTATGAATATAATTTGCATTGTATTTCGTCAGTTTTTTCTATGGATTTGGAAATGCTAAGTTGAAGCGAGTATTATGCTGCCTTCCGTTGTACAGTTAAATGGGGGAGCTAGGAAATTTCAAGTTATTTATTTGTACCTAGTCCAGCTGCGACGCAGAGTTGACTTGTGCTTGCGTAATGTAGTGTGAAACTTGAAAATTGAACATAATAAATATCTTGTTTCATTGTGAGTTTATTTATATTTATTACAACATCTAGCTTAGTTTCGACGGAAATGGAAGAATTTTATCGCTCTTTTGTAAGGTTTTATGATGACACCATTGGTTTAATTACTTTGTTTAGTCTGCGGTGATAATTATGAATATGTCCAACACTGTGTCCATAAAGTCTTTGCTAGATGCTCACCGCCTGATTTAGAGGTAGTGTAATTTATTAAATCACCTTTAATTAATTTCACTGACTACGTTCAGTGTTGAGCATATTCTAATTTTGATGTTGGATCAGCCATTCGAATGTGGTACCTCAAATTTCTCTCATCGCAGTTTGCATAACTATCTACGATCCGTAGCTTACTGAAACACTTATTTTTTTCATGACAAAATTTTTTCTCTCTTCAGAGAACCCTCAAGAAGGCACTGGTAAAACCAGCGTCAAGGGACGAGCACTCCCTGGGGTCTCTTTGCTTTGAAGTTTTACTTAATCTTAAAAGTTCTCTGTTATTTGACCATCTTCCTTGCCTTGGAACACCCATTGCGGTGGATGTGATGTGCGTCAGACTCGTGGTAACGAGATTTATTTCTGATTACCCTCACTTTGGGCTGTGCTTATGTGCATAAGGGTCAATGTAAAAAAATAATGAGTGATTGAAAAGAGATATTGTGAATTAGAATAGGCCTTGATTTTTCTCGTGGCATGAAAGGTCACCGTTTTTTCAAAGGGAAAATTCGTTATTGTTCCCCCTGAGGGAGCACAACATTAGTAATGGGTTTAAGTTTGTGTATCCATGTTTCAGGGAGTGGTGCCCCCAGGGAAGATACTACTAAGTTATTTCTGCTATAGATAGGCCATTGAGACTAATGTCTTTCGTCCCCACTTTGCTTTATTTAGTTTTCACATCTCCATTATTTCTTATTTCTTCCTCTTAGCTCACTTGCTGTTTCTATCATGTGTGGGAACACGCTTTGAGCGTCGATAGTATAGTCCATATAGTCTGTACTGAATAGTCCATTCTCTTGCTCTTTCTAAATTGCTTTCGATGTTGCTGGAGTGTCAAACTACCGTATATAATTATGGTAATATGAGAAGTTGAACTCTTCAAAATATGTCTTTTGGTAAAAGAAACTTGGATTGCCTTGGATTACTTTAATTTAAAAAACTTGGGAAGATGCGACTTTCGAATCTATGGAAATAAGCATTCAGAGGAGGAAATGTAAGATCCCAAGCTTAAAGTAAGGTGGGCCTTCCTTATGTTGAAATAATTTTTTTATTTCTTTTGGACCATTGTCTTTTTTTTTGGTTCATTGCTGTCATGTTTTCCAGCACTTGCTGGTTTCTTCTGCGACTTTTTCTTGTTTTATGAACTTCCTACTTTAGTTGTTTTTATGCGCTGGGGATCTTGTCTGGGAACTCACCTTGTGTTCAGATTCCCCCTTCCCAACTCCACACTAAATGGGACCGCCCTTCTGAATCACCTTTGTTGTGGTTAGGGAGGCTTGAACTAACGAATTATATCTTAATTAAATGCCTTGCACTAAGTTGGAGTTTTCTGTTACTTTGTTTTGGGCGAGTTCACTGTTCCCAATTCAGATAATTCCATGCTATCAAAAACATCTGTAATTAAAAACGTTTGATAGGGCAAGTTCTTTATATAATTGGGTTAGTTATTTTATAAAATAACGCACTATCTTCTAAATATTTCCAATATTAGTTTTCCACATAACGAACAAATACACTTATCTTTTTGATACCAGTGATTTATGAATAAATTTACACTTGTGAGGTAGTGAAGCCTGTTTTACGGAAACGTTCGTCAAACACTTTCCTTTTTGTTACAGACGAGTGATTTAATGATTAGATTCATTTTTTATTTTCCCATCTAATACTGTAGGCGTGCAAAATAGATACAAAAACGAACATCGCAACAATCAGACCTGCAAGCGCGACTATTATTTGGTACAGATTCAACTTCGTAAATTTTAATCCTTTAAAGTTATTTCATCAGAAAAGTGGTCATGGAAGAAAGTACTCGTCCTCGCTACTGCCCTTCTACTCACAGCCGACTTGGTAAGTTACGTGAGCATCCTGTACCGTACAGTAGTGCTGTTATCGGGATTTAATGACTAAAATTTTTGTGTTAGGGCGAATGATACCTGAGGGCAAAATAACGACAAGACTAGGATAGCTTTGTATGATCCATAATTTAGGTTCAGAGCTATGAGTTTTACTACAGTCAAGTTTGGCACTTGTGGGTCACCGAATTTCAAGAATTTCAAAAACTTGAAGGTGACGTCCGCCGTGCGCTGTTCCTAGTATATATTTGGAAACAGCAGTTTTGGAGCATTAATGCAGTTGGTAGCGCGATCTCGGTTTATGACTAAGAGTCGTGTTGACTGAGTGACTCCACCATCTTCACGGACGATTCAGAATTTTGAAGACGAGCGTTGGCTGCAGACTGGGTTAGCAATAGTATGCTGCAGTGAACATTGGTCTGCATAGGTGTTTGACGTCGACATGAAAGTGCAGAGAGAGTAGGGAAGGTTGGTGTGAAACATTGGCAGTGTAAAAGGCGCATACTTTGCTTTTCCGTCTTTATGGAAGGAACGAAAATGCGCTTGTTTGAAAAACGCTGATGCAAGAACGCTTTGCTGTAGCTTTGGTAAGGAGCGCTAGTGAAGCAGCCCTGGTATTTGAACCCTTTCTAAAAAGGTGCTTGCCAAAGAAGCGGTTGAGTAGAAGAGCTTGCGTAGGAGTGCTTTTACAGAAAAAAAGGTGCACATATAGATACTCTTTGTAGTGGCAAGCTGTAGTTGTCGTTAAAGGGCAACGAGATCAAGTGCTGTTCTTACCATGCCCCAGGTAGAGGCTTTTGAGTAGGGCTGTACAGTGAGAAAGGAGAGAGCTGTTGACTGTGCGCCTCTGCAGGGAATAGTGAAGCTGCTCGGCTGAGAAGGATTCTCATGCAGGGTGTTTCAGAACAAGAGGTAGTAAATTGCACACCAAGGTGAAAATCGCCAAATAAACATTGTTTCTTCTCCATGAAATTTTCCAAAAAAATTCAGGTTTTTGAGATATTAGCTGTTAAATGTTTTGAAGGATGAAATTTAATTACACCATAACCTGCAATGTTCATTTTGAATTTATGGTACAAATACTTGCATTCTATAAGAATTTACAATACTTAAATTTAGTTTTAGTGTTTTTTTTTGTAAAAAAGTTTAGCAAGAAGGCTTTAGAACAATGCCAACAAGACAAACAAGAATTAACCTGGTAGCACGATCTGTAACATTCTAACGATGGATGAACTAACTCCTTAACTAAGGAACTATGGAATGATCAAGCAGAATATTATATAGATACTTATTACATTTATCGGTATCACGTGTTAAATTTTCGTAAAGTGCCATGAATATTTTGGTTGAGTTTAGTTTTAGCAGGAGGAGTCACTCTGCCGTTTGATTTAATTTTAAAACGATTTTTTGATGTAAAGGAAACCTGTAACGTTTGGTCTGTCTGACAGGAGACGCTCTACTGAACCCAGCCCCCGCTGCTGGCTCCGCTGCCCTCAAAGCTTGCCGCACCCTCAGGAGTGATGCACAGTGTTAGTGATGCTCTCTGCCTCTTGTCGCAGGGCGGGGTTTGAACTCACTTGCGCTCCTAATCATAGTTCTAAGATTCTCTTCTATTTCACACTTTGACTGAGAGGTTTACAATTTCTTTTCTGTTTCATACTTGATTGTGAGGTTTAAAATGCTAATGAGATTAATTATCAGGATTTGATATGTTTCAGTCAGATCTGGATGCTTTTTGGTGATGTTGAATGGATTTATCTTATATGGGTCTTGTGAACTGAACTTTCATGGCGTATCCAGGTCGTAACCCTGACCTGCTCTGGCTTCAAGACCCTTTACAGCCCAGAAAGACTATGTGGTTCTTTTTTAAAATCCTGCTTTGAAAATTGTTTTTCTTCATCAATATGTATTAAAATGTGTTAATGACTGTTCCTTCCTCAGTCTGATGTTGGTGGCAACCTTTTTCCAGTGACAGTTTAATAACAATGGTTTTGATAACGGTATAATTAATAAAATAAGTCAAACAGTGAAGGTTCAATGAATAATTGTGTATTTCATACCATGTTTCAGACTAATTGTTACACTGGGAAAATTATTTTTATAAAATGCTCCGTGAACTATGGAGTCTCACTTCAGATCTACGTAACTGGTATTTTCCTGTCTCACCTGCAGTTGTCAAAGACCTACTGCATTCCATGTGGGACCACCTCTGATTTAAATTTTCTTCTTTTCTTATTACTGTTTGTGTCTCCTTACTCTAAGTTAGATTTGGTCTGATTCAGATGAGGAATGATGTAGAATTGGCTTTGTTGAATAAAGCAAAACAATACTCAGTTTTGAAGTTATGCGAGTTATGGCCTATAAATAAGTAAGTCATGTGAGTTATGGCATATAAATAAGTCATGCGAGTTATGGCAGTAAAGTAATAGATACTTAATTCTCTGTTCCAACTGGCTGTGGGTTGTGCTCTGTGATGGAGGTTGTCACGTACTTGATTAAATGCTCATTTCTGTATCACAAGGTCGCCTTGTGCGTTTTTAATCAAATGCTTAATTCTGAATTCCAACTTTTTTGTGTGTTATGCTTTATGCATGCTAACGCAGGGGTGAGCGTTATGAGTGATTATATAAATCTGTACTCACTTGCAGTAATGTGCATTACGAGTTAACTGTCTAATTTTTCTGCTCATATCACCGGTATTATAACCACCGTTATTAGACCAGCTCTAGCATCAGGTTACCTCCAACATCAGAATAGGGACGAAACTGCAACTTGGCAGTGAACTTCTAAAACCATATAAGAGCATCTACTGACAAGAAGTAAAATATACGAGCATTTTTATTGAGCGTACCATGTGGAGTACGTGGGACAGTAGAGGGTTAAAGGCTTACTGGTGTATTCTACTTCAGCTTTGATGTAAATTATGACATGATTGTATATTAAATTCGGAAATTCAATCCAGTGATCGCTATGACGTGCTCGTATTCTCTATTAAACGCGGTAATGAGGGTTACGACCAGGCAGTTGGGCGATAAGATATTAATACGATGGTTCCTGCAGCTCTGTACGTGCCGACGAGCGTTGAGGAGGTGGCCGAGGTGCCGCCCGTGCTTCAGCTCTCGCGTGACTACATATGCGCCAACAAGCCGCTTCTGATCAGAGGTGCTGTCGCTCACTGGCCTGCCATCGCCAAGTGGAACTGTGCTTATTTCAGGTAGATAATACATTTCCTGCTTCCCATGGGTATGTGTTTCTGTTTGTGCTCGTTATCATTAGTTTTTTAATGCCGATTTCGTCAACCCCGGCACTCTTGCCGAAAACCGAAACTCTAAGGGTAGCCTGTAAGTTTAAGGGATTGGAGGCCTCTCCCACTGGCGGCATTAGTACATTTTTACAATCTTTGTAGGTTTCCAGTCCAATAGGTCATTGGATGTGTTAACCCATTGCCATTTGACGTGCTCCATTGTACCGATTGTCTTGTATTGACACTGAGAGCAGGTGTTAAAAATATGAGAATGAGGAACTGCCACTCGGAACTGTTTATGGAAGGGGATTTTTAAATCCATCATCATTGTAAAGGGGCGAATCATATCTCAATATGTTAACATACCTGCCGATCTCATGGTTATGGTTAGGTAGAGGCTTGTATTGATTTGAAGAGAGTCTATGACTCTGACTGAAGTGCTTCTTGCCCTTATTCCTTTGTGTGAGCGGATGATTTTTATATGTTTTTTCAAATAGATGATCACTAAAATGTCAACTATTAGATGTTAACATTCACGTGATTGTTTCCATTAATCGCTTTTATCTATTTGATCGAGAAACACATGAATAAACTGTTGCATTCATTTGGTGATCGAAATCCATTTTTTGGTAGGGTAGTCAGGTAGAGCTACCTCGACCAGCTACATTTCCATAATGATTACTCTAGCACTCGCCTGTTTAACTGTCAAGTCCTCTCATTTCAGTCCTCATGCCTTCATTCAGCCTTCAATAGGAATATAGCCAAACCAGTACAGTATATGTATATGCTGTTCATACTCAGGCTTGTGAACATCATTGTTTTTCTAAATCTAGTATTTCTCATTACTTATTACCCTACTGGCTATCGTAATTAGGTCAAAAACTTATTTTTAATATGTGGTCAAGAGGTCAGTCACTGCAATGAGCGCTGTTTTAAACGCAGGATACTTGCTTAATGTACGGCCGTGCCATTTTAAGAGCAGAGTATCTGTTGTGCATCTACTGCCGCTTTAAGGGCTAAATATCTGCTGTATGCATGCCTCTGCCATTTGAAGAGAACACCTGCTGTATGCATGGCCCGTTCACCGCACACCATGACCAACAGGGACCGTGTGGGTGATGTCCCCGTGAGCGTGTCGGTGACCCCGAATGGCTACGCTGACGCCCCTAACGGCGGGTACTTCGTGCTGCCTGAGGAGCGCCAGATGCCCTTCAGGGAGTTCCTCAGCGCCATGGAGGCGCCTCACGCTCATCACGGGGTAACTGCCTGCTTCTGATATTCCGCATTTCTTTACTGTTTGTAGAAATCCTTCCCTGGATTTAAATGTACAGCCATGCGGCAAGAAAGATGCTCAATCATTATGCAAAAAGAACATGAAGCGAGATGCTGTAAATATAATAATGAAGCGTCAATTGGGCGTGTTTGCTCCTAAAACCCTGTATGTAATATTGATGGATATAATACTTGCGGCCTCTTTGTGTCGTTGAATTATTATTAATGCTTTGTGTTGGTATTTTTTCTTGGTTACTTTTTGAGCATTTCAAGCGTGTGTATAGCTAATAAGCGATGCAATTCTTAAGCTACCTGTACACCTGTATTCTGGTCACTTGTGTTTGAAGGGCTAAATTGGTTAATGTTGTGGTGCCATGGGTTTTATCTGTTGCAGTAAATTTCATTTGAACTTGAATTTTTGTTTGAATTTGAAAACCCAAGTTATGAAATATTGGTGCGCAATGGTTTTATGTACTGCGTCTAATTTGATTTTAAAGATAATAAAACTGAGTCATAGGCTTGTTAAGCTCTGATTAGGATGCTTTGCTGCTAAATAGACTTTGAAGAGCGTCTTCCTAGGAAGTGCTGAGTGTAGTCACCGATATTTGTGTCTCAGAGCTGTAGTGGTGCTCACTTCGAGAGAGTGGGAGTGCTGAATATTAACAGCCATGCTTGTTGCTGGAGTTTTTTGGGGGCAATTGACGTGGTCAAAATAACTTGATATATTTTTTGTCGCTTTTGATTTCTTCGGGCATCTTCTGTATCCTGCATGAAATACTCAACTCGTATATCATCAGTTCTGCATTAGTAAGCTCAACTAATTATAAGAATATCTCTGAACGCAATGAAACAGCATACTTCATTTTATTCCATATCATAAGCAGTCATGCAGCTGATTTTTCTGGACCACATGAGGTCTGGTACGTGCAGAAGCAGAACAGCAACCTGACAGAGGAGTTCAGTGCCCTGCTGGAAGACCTGGAGCCGGGCGACGGGCGTCACGTGTCCTGGTTCTCTGAGGCGCTCGGCAAGCGGCCTGACGCCGTCAACTTCTGGATGGGCGACGGTCGCGCTGTGACCTCCAGTGAGTCGTTCTCGCTCTTTTTCTCTTTGTCGGCATGCAGAGACAGAATTGTCAAACATTTCTCGTCGTTTCAGTTGTTACCTCCATTGAGTCATTGTCGTTCATTTCCTCTGTCGCCGTGCGAGTTCTGGGACAGAATTCTCAAACATTTCACGTCGTTTTGGTTACGAGTTGCGTATTACTCAAATTATATTTTAAAAACTCAAAGGTTTTAGTTAGAAAGCAATGCACTTGGTAATCAAGTCGGCAAAAGAATGTTTGCTGCCGACTGTACCGTTAATGATGCAAATGTTTGGAAATTCAGCTTTAATGTTATTTGTTTTAGGTAAAAGATTAACTTCAAATCTATGTGTTGAATGTTTAATACTGGTCGCATCCTTCTTCGTAAAAATTAGAAGTGATTATCAACGTTTGAGTCGAGTCTTTCAGAAAACGCAACTAAAGCAGGATTCAATCAAGTGTGTAAATGGGTTATCATTTCTTAATTCTCCTTGTGCTTATCATTTCTTAACTCTTGTTGTGCTTATCGTTTCTTAACTCTCCTTTTGCTTATCATTTCTTAACTCTTGTTGTGCTTATCGTTTCTTAACTCTCCTTTTGCTTATCATTTCTTAACTCTTGTTGTGCTTATCGTTTCTTAACTCTCCTTTTGCTTATCATTTCTTAACTCTTCTTGTGCTTATCGTTTCTTAACTCTCCTTTTGCTTATCATTTCTTAACTCTTCTTGTGCTCATCGTTTCTTAATTCTCCTTGTGCTAATCATTTCTTAACTCTTCTTGTGCTTATCGTTTCCTAATTCTCCTTGTGCTAATCATTTCTTAACTCTTCTTGTGCTTATCATTTCTTAACTCTTGTTGTGCTTATCGTTTCTTAACTCTCCTTGTGCTTATCATTTCTTAACTCTTGTTGTGCTTATCGTTTCTTAACTCTCCTTTTGCTTATCATTTCTTAACTCTTGTTGTGCTTATCGTTTCTTAACTCTCCTTGTGCTTATCATTTCTTAACTCTTGTTGTGCTTATCGTTTCTTAACTCTCCTTTTGCTTATCATTTCTTAACTCTTGTTGTGCTTATCGTTTCTTAACTCTCCTTGTGCTTATCATTTCTTAACTCTTGTTGTGCTTATCGTTTCTTAACTCTCCTTGTGCTAATCATTTCATAACTCTTCTTGTGCTTATCGTTTCTTAACTCTTGTTGTGCTTATAATTTCTTAACTCTTGTTGTGCTTATCGTTTCTTAACTCTTGTTGTGCTTATCGTTTCTTAACTCTCCGTGTGCTAATCATTTCATAACTCTTCTTGTGCTTATCGTTTCTTAACTCTCGTTGTGCTTATAATTTCTTAACTCTTGTTGTGCTTATCGTTTCTTAACTCTTGTTGTGCTTATCGTTTCTTAACTCTTGTTGTGCTTATCGTTTCTTAACTCTTGTTGTGCTCATCGTTTCTTAACTCTTGTTGTGCTTATCATTTCTTAACTCTTGTTGTGCTTATCGTTTCTTAACTCTCCGTGTGCTAATCATTTCATAACTCTTCTTGTGCTTATCGTTTCTTAACTCTTGTTGTGCTTATAATTTCTTAATTCTTGTTGTACTTATCATTTCTTAATTCTCCTTGTGCTTGTGAGTGTAATTTTGTTTCTTGGACTGCGATACAGTTCTCATTTGCACTACACTGTGCAGTGCACAAAGACCCGTACGAGAACATCTACTGCGTGGTGAGCGGCTACAAGGACTTCCTCCTGCTGCCGCCAAGCGACGCTCCCTGGGTGCCCTACAGACGCTACCCTGTCGCCTCCTACCAGTTCTCGCCCCCGCCTCACCTCGCTGGATGCAACGGTGGTTTGGACGCGTGTAAAGCTTCTTCGGAAGTGTCCTTGCTCGGAAACTCGTGTGATTACTTAAGTTTAACTCAAAGTAGAGGCTCGCTTGGTGTTGTTAATGATGTGCTTAGACGCGTTCCCTCGGGAAATGGTACGTCCATCGACAAGAATTTGAATGGATGCTCTTTGTGCCTTTGCTGCTCGAATGTTCCTCCAAGTGACCACTTACTTACCACTCAGACTGGTGCACAAGATGGAAATACATCTGTACCTTGTCCAAAATCTAACGATCAGACTTTAGTAGTCACCTCCAATTCTGTTCGCGACAGGAGCTCTCTTTACAACACACCATCATTAGATTCAAAAAGCCTGAGAGAGAACACAAGTATTCTGTCTCATGACAGCAATGGTTGTCCTTACTTCAGCATTGAGCCCCCAGAGCCTGCAGCGACGGTGCCGTGGGTGGCAGTGGACCCGCTGTCCCCGGACACCGAGCAATTCCCCCAGTACGCACGGGCGTCTCCACTTCGCGTTCGCGTGCACGCCGGCGACGCGCTCTACCTGCCGTCTCTGTGGTTCCACCACGTGCAGCAGAGCCACGGCTGCATTGCTGTTAACTACTGGTACGACATGGAGTATGGCCTCAGTTATTCCTACTATCAAATGGTCCATGCCCTCACCTGGACTAACGATGATGGGGAAGAAGAAGAAGAAGAAGAGCTGTCAAGTGAAGCAGAAGTCTAACGATGTTCTATTCTTCTGCATAATCAAGCCAGTATTTATAATGCTATCCTCGCTTAGTTGGTACTCATAATTTCTGACATCTGTGACATAGCTTCTTTCAGGAAATGAGATTTACGTCGCTCACTACATCAAAACTATACATGAGGCCACGTTTGTTGTCTTGGTTAGGAATTGTTTTTCACCGGAAAAGTTGCGAGTTACGGAAGGTGAAAATCACTTGCGTTTTCCCGAGCTTCCCTTTCTTGGTGGCATGCAGCATGTGCTGTGGCTTGCTCACTTGCCGTGCTTAGTCGGTTTACAGAAAGTGTCATGAAAATTGTGCTATAGGTCTCGTTGGCAGGTGTATTATCTTAGCCCATCACTTCTTGGTTGTTTAGCATTTCGGTTGTTGTACGGTCAAAGACATGAATTATTGCTTTCCCCTATTTCTCTTAGCGTATATCTTCTTCTTTTCCCACACGTTTTTCTTTCCCCACTTGCTTTTCTTCTTTCAATTTTTCCACTTCTTCTCATATTTTACCTATTATCGCCTCTTTTATTATCTACTTATCATATCGCATCACTTTTTTACTTTTACCTCTTATCCTTGGTCTTCAAGGAAGGCACATAAGGGTTACAGGGTAATCCCCCTCGTATCCTCTTTTTTTTTCCCGACGGATATTCCCTCTTAATATTTCGTTTCACTCTTATTTTAAGTAATCTTTCCCATTTGCCACTGTTTTTTCATCTTTTAATTCGTTGTTTGTGTCATTATTTGATCTCCCATGAACTCTAGAATAAATACCAGAGTCTCTGATTAGTACATGAACAAATGCCTGCGTGCGACCGTGAGCCGCATAATATCTGTAATTGTTAATTTAGCCGCACGTCTTGAGAGTAAAGTTCAATTTCATTAACGAGCTCAACTCAAGCGTGCAGTGGACTTTGATCGGCGGTGCTACTCGCGTATGCAGATGAAGCAATTGGGACTCAATTGCTTGACCTTGTTGTTTATTAAAATTAAAGATGCTCAAGTCTGCACAGTACTTGAATAGTGTCCTATGCAGCGCAATTTTGTGCACTTACGTGTTATTTTTGAACGTACGAAGTGCAAAATAACTAATTTATTGTAAAATTTCTTCATTTTTCGTTGAAATTAACCATCTGTCTAAGTTTGAAGATGTAATGGAAGAAAATGTGTTCAAATTGAGGCTCTGTTATGTACGTCGAGGTCATCTTAACGACAGACACATGAAATATGTCCCCTCAAGGGCGATACAACCATTGCATCTATGGAAATTAGCAATTCCAGCGGGAAAATGTGAGATCTTGAGGTGAGAGTTTGGTAGGCCTGACTCTCATTATGTTGAAATAATTTTGTTTTTGTTCTGCTGAGGACCATCTTTTTTCGGTTTACAACTGTACTGTGTTTTCCTACTTTATTCTTTAACTTTCATATCGTTTCCTAAACTTCTTTTTGAACTTAATATTTCCATGCACATTGTGAATAGACTTCGTGCTTCCCTAAGTCCATACTAAATTGTGCCTTCGTCCTTCCTCTCATTGAAACATCTTTCTTGCGGTTAGGGAGGCTTAAACTTGTATCTAATCTAATTTTCTCTCTAGACCTTTGATGTTCAAAAGCCGATTACGTTTTTCAGCAAGAAAAAGAAATGCATGGTGTACTGCGTACGCATTCATTTAATGAAAGTGCTTCACTGTTCCGGTGTTTAGTTGATCTTTTCTTTTAAAAATTCATACAACGATCAATGAATGATAAATATACACGTTTTATGAATTCAAGACCGTCGATAATGTTAATTACCCGCCCGAGCAACAACGCATGACGCACTTGAACCCTCTACTTGACGTTGGCACTCACGTGATTGATTTATTTAGAGTGTATAGAAAAAACAAAACAAAAACAACAAACATCGGCATCTTTGGGATGCTTTATTTCCAATCAAGCCTGATACAAATGATCTTAAGCATTGGTTTTTCAAATGTCTTATAACTAACACTATATATAGGACACCATGACGGTTCCCCCGTAAAGCCGGTACCCATGTCCGACACCTGGGTCGAGTGGGGTATTGTGCTTGAGCTTTCCCTTATACCCAACGGGGAAAATTGCAGCGCCAGCGCCGGGATACGAACCCGCGACTCCAACATACAAGTCCGATCCCTTAACTGCTGTGCCACCGCGAGCACAGAAATGCGAGTTGTTTTCTGTACTTTCGAATTTTTCGTTGAAGTGAGCCACGAATCACTCTCTACTGCGCCGTGTGTTTATGCGCCTCATATGACCTCGATAATGGTGGCAAAGTAGGCACTACAAGCTACTGGCGTACTAAATCGGGACAAGGAGAAAAAGCTATCGCATGTGCTGGTCTGAATGATGCGTTCGCGAAGTAGGCCGCGAGTTTCCTCGCGGTGTATCTGAATTGCGTCTCTTGCAGCGCAATTCTGTATCGCGTGTGGCATCTGATGTTTCTGATAAATATATTTCCCGCTGAACGACACATCCTGTACCGAAAATGACGTTTTAGTTGCTCCAACGTGACAGCCTGTTTTACAATCAATGCACCTCGAGTTAATTTATTTCAAACATTTTTGAGAGGCACTATCTGCATTCATAGTGATTGATTATCTGCACCAATGGTGGTCCTGCCATTGGCGTGCGTTGTTTCATCAGAATTTAGTTCAAGAAATTAATCGTTAATTTAGCGTACATTTTTGTCGTAATAGATTAATAAATTTTCCCTTAATTCATCCTTGTAAGTGTGCACTTCCGATCCTGATCATTAGGCAAATAGTTACGTTTGCTGTGCTTGCTACCCAAAATTTTAACGTTCAAAAGCGCTTCAGTTACTCGCATGGAATGTATTTACAGTGCATACAAAAGCAATGCTCTCAAAAATCCAAACTGCATTAGTTGCCTACATCAAGTAAACCTTTTAAGTGAATATTGAAAGAATTTGTCGCAATCGAATCAAATTCATCTTTATTAACATAGTTCGCTAATTGCTACCTCAATACTTGAACAAAACTGAAATAATGAAAGTAAACCGAATACCATAGATTGGTCTAGATAATTATCAGATTTTCGATGCGTAGTGTTCCATAAACAAACAAAACAAACAAACATCGGCATCTTTGGGATGCTTTATTTCCAATCAAGCCTGATACATATGATCTTGAGCATTGGTTTTTCAAATGTCTTATAACTAACACTATATATAGGACACCATGACGGTTCCCCCGTAAAGCCGGTACCCATTTCCGACACCTGGGTTGAGTGGGGTATTGTGCTTAAGCTTTCCCTTATACCCAACGGGGAAAATCGCCGCGCCAGCGCCGGGATACGAACCCTCGTCTCCAACATACAAGGCCGATCCCTTAACCACTGTGCCACGGCGAGCACATAGGAGTTGAAAATATTTAGTTGAGAGACGTAGTCTCCTAGCCTAAATTAGATCCAAGTAAATCACCCTCTGTTGATCCTGACGGCATAACGTCATTGAACTTATGACGTTATGAAAATTGAGTTGAGCCATACTAAGAGAAATATGTTTGCCACTTGTTCCGAAATTCCGGAGCAACGCGCATTCCTCACTACTGAGAACGAACAGCTTCAGAGCGAAGACTTTATGACCTGTAGGGAAGGTGACGTGGCGTGTGGAACGATATGGAAAATACCAAGTCATCTAATCGCCACGAATGGCATAGCTGTGGCACCCTGTAGGTAACGCGTATCTCCTTATCACGTGCAGCGTCACCAGACCGGGACGATGACCAAGCGTGCCAAGAAACTCTTATTGAGACAACTGTGCTGCCTGTCGGTATACATTTCCTTCTACTGGTCTTCCTCTTGACGACGAGTTAAATTGATATAAAAACATGTTATGGGTTAGAAAATCATGAAAAAACTTTCTTTAGGCTACTCAACTCACTCCACTAGAAACTTCCCAAGACTGAAAACAAACAGATGTTCAAATGTTTTGGTTTTGCGATTAGTTGACTTCGTATGAAAATATCTACGCAGCAAAAAGAAATATTTGTTTTCCCAAAGGTTATATTGAAATCAGTATAGATTAGCAGTTAGACCGGACGGTTTCTATGCGCTCACCAGACTGTTCCTATCTATATTCGTACTGAAGTACAGGTACAGCAAGGTTTGTTAGAATTACTTTTCGCCTCGCTCAAAATGACCAGCGGCTGCATGGTAACAGATGCGTATCAGTGACCATAACCTTGACCTGTAGTTCACCCTAGCTACCTCATGTTTCTACAACGAAGTGAGGCTTAGTATTTCCAAGTTTTAACTCAACTTCTGCTTCAGGGATGCAGTTTACGAGGAGCTATCGACCGTAAATGATCGGAGAGTGTATGTTTTTATATCGAGGGTTTTTTCCTGTCTTCAGAAGGAAGAACTTGCGATGTTTCCTCACTTGAACCAGACGTGAGGAATGGGTCCTGGCTTACCTGGAAGTAACGCTTGCGTTCTACGGCATTTGAAAAACCAATGAATGATATATGTCTCTTGAGGTCACGTTATAGGGTCTCAGGCTTGTTGTGGAACTATCCCCTTTGAAGTAAGGTTCCTTGCATTCGCCTTATTTTTTACGGTTTCTGGCATTCAAATGCACCTGACGGGAAAGAACTATTGTGTCAATAGGAATTAGTGCTACCAAGGGAAAGATGGGAGGCCCTCTTCAACTTTTATCTTGTTTCACAGACTTCTTTCAAACTTGTTTTTTCTATGACTAGGGTGAGGGGACACACTTAATGAATAGATGACCAGTTCCTTCAGTTTCATGCTAAGTGGTGTCTTCCTTCTTTTCTTTGGAAAACTTTTGTCGTGTTTAAGGATGCGTAAACTAACTCATCTACTTATTGCAGGGAAAACGTAGGTGTTGTGAGAACAGTCATTTAGTCATCAGATAATTGAACGCAGTGCCTCTTTGTCTACGACTTCGTAGTGAATTTGAACACTAGTTCTAGCAGTGTAATTTCAGAATTTGGCAACTGCCATCTCTCGCGCTAAGGCGCAACTCCGAAATATGACTTCCACGCAACTGCCATTTCTAAGAGTCTAGGGCTCGTCGAGTCAAGAACGAGTTACTCGCTATTCACAGATACCGTCCACGAGTTTTTTGAACATTCATACACAGTTTGATCTCACTCAAGGCAGTGGTACACTAGTATCCAAATTAGCATATCGTAAGCCATTCTATTTTTTCTTTCAGTGCCTTGATGAAATGAAATAAATTCAAATCTTGCCTTTATTTGGTTTCCTTTTTTTGTATAGCAAAAATTTTAATGAACTTGCGTAAGCGGATTGCTCTTCACATTATATACGATTTAAGAATGAGAAATCTTCGTGAAAGAGCAGTGTCGCGTCGTGCAGAAGTGAAGCGAATGATGTGAATACTTCAATCTAAACTGGAAAATGCCTCAAAATTAAAAATGTTTAGACATAACCCACTGACAGCGCATGAACATTGCTTTCCTGACTGGTTTGACAATATGGAGTGGTCTAATTTCCATTTGATTGATAGAAATAGAGGAGTAAGTTGTTTAGCGCCTTGTCAACTAGATGCAAGACCTGTCACGGATAAAATTCAAAGCCTGAATTCGAATCAATTTAATCTATTTTACAGAAATAATAAATTATCAATGGTATCAAAACCCTCCAAAACATCCTACAAGCCTAAATAAAATTTTCTCCAGAGCTGAACCTAAAATAGGATTTGTTACTTTTGATTGTTGCATACTTTACTTGGAACACGAGCGTGGTGACACTGCAACAACAGCGCAAAAAACTGAGAATAGAAAACGGTCATTTTCCGTGTTAGCAGATTTTAATTAAAAAATTTTGGAAAACGAATATTGGCAGGCGTTATCTCATGTTCACAGTTCCACTTTGAATGGAAATGTATTGCAAAACTAAAAATTGTGTCTAACCCTAATCGAAGTTCAGCATTAAATTAATGTTCATATTTCCGCTCGGGAAGCCCATACATGCGAGTTCTGAAATGCCGATGCACGTTCCGCTCCATCCAAAACGGACTTTCAGTTTTTAAAGTTTACATTACAACCATGGAGTCCTATGATGTACGCGGAGCAAACATGTTTCAAAGAACTTCTAGTATTTGCCTGAATTCTGTCTACGATACACAATTTTAAAAGTTCCTCTAACAGCACCCAACTCTCCGGCTGCGCTCGCTGTCTTGCCTTGACGTTATCTTATCGCGGCGCTCAATGAAGATGACGTCTCAAATACCACCAGACTGTACGTACTGCACACACTTCATTTCTGGAGCAAGAAAATAGAGTAAAGGGTTTTACGACAAAAGTTTGCTGTTGTCATAAATCTTATGTTGCTTTTGATAAAAAAATCTTCTGTAAGGAGTTCCTTCGCGTTCTGGTGGCTGCGCAAGATTTACAGTGAGAAAATTATTTGCGGTACGCTTGTGTTAATGTTGACTCACTCACTTCGCAAAAGCTCGATCACTGTCTGATACAAATCTCTCTATGTAGTATGTGCTTCATCTACGTAATTCACAGTACGAACATATTCAACAACACGCATCGTATGGCCTCTAACATGCTGTCTGACTAGAATTGTATGCGTATGTGATCCATCAATCCGAACGCAGAATTCTCCATTCTTGTGCTCGAACAGAGACGCTCTCATCACGCACCTCTTAGCCAAAACCTTAAAGCCTTCGGAAGGACACTCACTGAATTTGATGTTCAGTAATACTGGCGATATGCAGGAAGTGAAGTAAATGTACATGCTTCCTCACATTCAGCCGTTTGTGATTAATCTAACCAAATTGAAGACAAAAAAAAAGTGAACTAGAATATTAGGCCGATTGTTTGAAATTTGTCCATTTTCTTTATTTTACTGCGTAGGCAAATTACTGGGCTTATGGCCATGTTTTCACTGCGCAAGATATTTTGGACACTGATCTTATTTTCTTATGCCATCCACAGCCGTGAGCAAGACCTCGGTATTTACCTTCGCAAAGCATGCGAACATACAATTACAAGATTAGTACACTGTCGATAAAAAAAATGATGATTTGATTCCACAAGTGTTTCCTCGTTACTCCCTTCTAAAAAATAAAAGGAAACAGTATTCCTAAGTTTCAGTGCGCAGAAATTTACTGCAGAATATATCTGATTGA
This sequence comes from Morinoia aosen, assembly GCA_030386875.1. Classification (NCBI taxonomy): domain Eukaryota; kingdom Metazoa; phylum Arthropoda; class Malacostraca; order Amphipoda; family Talitridae; genus Morinoia; species Morinoia aosen. The sequence continues at coordinate 59,687,997 of CM059561.1, read as the reverse complement.
ACTTTGAAGTACAACTGGATGTTACGCATTGTGTTAATTAATTTATCTCAAGGGACTCTGTCAGGTATTTTTCGTTGCACAGTAGGGCAGTATCCCAAATTTCATTAGGGTGTTATGTAGTCAAAATTTTAGGTTAAAACTGGCTCCTCTTTGAAGGAAATTGTAATAGATAATTATATTTTCTATATTATGTCATAATTGTGATTACTTTCTGATCAAGATTTCTTTTTACTCTAAAAATAAAATGAGCATGCACACAATTTGAAATTTTTGGCTGTAAAATTCTTGCGATGAATAAGATTCTTGCCTGAATTTAATGTGTGTCGTTGGTATGGTACTAATTCCGGTGTTAGTGAATCTATGATACGAAACATCGGATCAGAAGACTAGCGTTGAGTATATTAAAGGTGTTAGAGTTTTGTAGTTATATGGACATTGCAAAGTTTGTAACCACTATAGAAATTCATTCATTTATTCAGCCATCAGCAAGCAGCATGTAATTATCCTGTTGATGTGCACAAGTGTTTCCAAGGATTTTTGTTTGAATTTTAAGGAAAAACTTGAAGTTCTGAGTTTTAATCAGGTCTACCGAACTCAAGTCTAACCGAAGTTTCTTAAATAGGTAGGCGTCAATGTACTTTACGATCTTAAAGACACGTTAACATCGAAGTAGGATTCACTTTGCTACGCATTTTATTCTAAAATATATTCTCACAACGTCATTTCAAATGTTTACTTCTATACGTGTGCTTAACCATTATATGATTAAGTACTAGAGTGCATCATCGCCAAGGAATTGAGAGATGACCTCTTTTAGAGGGGACACTTCTAATCAGATATCATTGATGAAATTTCCCTAAGTTGAATGTTCTTATCTAATGCGCAAGATGATGAGTGTCAGAGCAGGGAGAAACTGTATTCAGCCCTACATAATTCCGTCCGAAGATACCCTGTCAATCTTCTACCTCATACAGTATTCTGGTGGTAAAGATCGGGTGGTTGATTAATTATTGACACAAGTACAAGACTCGACAGAATGTGATACGTTCGAGTTCAGTCCATTTAGATCCTCAGAACAAGGCTGCAATGGTGCGAGTGTACAGTGAGGCATATGGCAACAGGAAATAATACTTCAATGCATCACACTGCAATGGACCGCAACCATGCGGGCAACCTTGACCGGAGATTTATGACTTTGTGAGAGACAGTTTAGTTAAGGTTGCAGTAAACTGACTAGATACAAATTCTATCAATTAAAACAGGTTTCATAAAACGAAACCGACTTAATTAAGCATCCAATACAAATATAGAGCTACTGTAAATTTGAATATTAAGACACAGGTGCATTATTCACTTAAATTTTCCGATACTCAGTTTTCACAGCTGATGTGAAATTTTGCTCCTAGCATTTTCTCAAAGCCCTATTGGTAACTTAGTGTACTCGTTTTTTCTCTTTAGGAGTATAATGCATTAATTCATGAGTCACATTTTTTTGCAACTATGACAGTCGGTCTAGCGGGCTCTCAGTTGGTGGAGTTCTTCCATCGATCTCTGCTCCGCTTACTGCGAATGTGTTAGAGGTAAACTGTGTAGCTACGAAGTATGAAAATCTCTCTGCGATAGAGTTGAGTAACAGCGCAGGCAAGACAATCTCGGCGAGTTAATCAAGGTGTTGACCCATAGTGCATAGCCTTGCAAATACTCCTCTAGGTTGAACATTAGAAATTAAAAGAGCTTGAAACATTTAGAGTCTTGCAGGATTTTTCACCATCAACGCAATATCTAACAATTATTTGGTATTTCTTATATTCGGATTAGTTTCTCAGTAGCTAAGCTGCATTCAAACTCACTGCCACGAAGGCAAAATATATCTCACCAGACGTCAGAGTTGGGCGCCGTCCAACTTCCTGCAGAGGTGCAATTCATTATTTGCGTAGTTGTGATAAACCGCCGGCCCGAGTGTTGCAGTCACAACTTTGACGCTCACTTTAATCCGTTGTTTCAGTGCTGTCACTGCCCAGGGCTGAATGAATAGGGACGTTGCCTAGTCGTTTTGTCTGGCACTCTAAAGACACCAGTAACGGATTATTGAAACGAAGTATGCGCGATACTTTGGAAAAAGTCAATTGAAAAAACATAATGGAAGTAGCAGTGTCAGGTAAAACCACAATGATAAATTTAGATGTTTCAAGGGATTTTGATTGTATTTGGAAGCACTGAAGACAATGCGCACTGGAAAATATTCCAAATTTGAAAGAGGTAGAAATCGACAAATGTTGATTTTCCGTCTGTTCCCACTCGCTTAACGTGCTTTTCCCATTTAAAATTATTAAAAAGATGCGGGGTAATGCATCTAAATTAGATACAGATGATGAGGCTTCAGTGTTTGTCTGCTACCTAAGTTTTGGTATCTTAATGTTAACAATAAGAGATGTACTTGCGTTGCTTCTAGTTTTTTGTAACAAGTCCCATGTTCACGTGCGAGTATAGGAATTAAACCCTTTTAAACGCGAGGGGATCTAGATCGGGCGATATACTGGAGTTCAACTCGCTCTGGCCACGCGGAGACATATTTTCGTGCGGTGTAGCTTGGCCAGGGTCGTGCTGTCTGCGCATTCATTGGTTGTAGATTCAAATATGACATTTATGCACTATGTTGGCAGTGCAATCGTTGTTTTCGAAAAATTTTTCATGCGCTTTTTTCTTTTTGCATTCGAAAAATTAGTCCATTACCAGCACATTTCAATGAACTGGAAATGAAATTTGGCAAGAAAAATTACGCATTACACTCCACTATCAAAACAAGCATTAGCTATCTAGGGAATAAAAGCCTCAACTTTTAGTTTCGGATACGTTGCACGGTATAAGGAGCAACCGAAGTTAAATAAATTAATCCCCTTCTATAGGGGTTAGGGACCAATGAATGTAAGAAAATCGTCCTTACAAACAAAATATCGGCATGCTTCAATTCCCTTCTTTATCGCTATTTTTTCGCTAATTCCCTTCTCTTTCCTTTTGGCATCCGAGCAAGAATGGATGGAATCTGTGCAGCATTAACCCGTTTCACTTCTCTGAACTTTACTTTGAGAATACCAGAGTTGGGTTAAGCCACTCACTAGACAGGGAGCCCCCTTATGCTGCGTTGGCGCAGTAAAAGCCACTCAGACATACCCAACGTAAATTTCAGGGTACGTAATTGTAGCGAGCTATAAAATTTAACGAACCAACTATTGGATCCAACTCAACTCAAGAACATTGTTCGCTTATTCTTCAGTGGACGTCTGAGCTGTCTGCATCAATGACGATTTAGTGGCCATGGTAGAGCTCGGAAGTTAAAATGAATAAATATATCGCGTGAATATAGTCCCTTTGGTTATAGCCCAGCAAAAGTTTATAAAGCGGAGCATCCTTATCAAGTTATTTAAAGATCATGATTAAAAGCCACAATTTTTCGGGGCGTTTGTGCTAGTGATATCCACTCAAAAAAAAAAATAAAGCAAATATGTTTGTGTACAACATCTTGATATAAATGACAGCAGCCGCAAAACATATTAGATAGATCTATTGAGCCATTGATCATCGATATGCAACGACGCAATTTCCCTAACCACAGATTGATCTCTTTTGACATACATTCGTTACGCACTAAATATATACCACCAATGGCACTAAATTACTTAAACTCAGAGACTCAAGTAGAAAAATTAGATTTTTTTAGGATACGAATGAGTTGAGCCCAGATTTTTAAATATGGGTGAGCTGAACAATGTTTTCAAGCGTGCAGTCTGTCCATAACAGACGTAAAAATGAGCAATGAATATGCAAAAACTTTGATTATGATGACTGCAAATCAAATATTAACAATTTAATCTTATCATGCGCCAAACATGGTACTTGGCCTATATATCCCAACCTGAGATACAATGCGAAGAATGCAATTAATACTGAGAAACAATACCAATTATATGAATTCCAAGAACTGTGCTTACTTTTGAGAATCACAAACAATATTGAAAACAACGGTTATGATTGACCACACTGTACACCATTGAGAACCACAAACAATATTGAGAATGACGATACTGACAACACTGTACTAAAAAAAACTTCATGACATCCCATTAGAAGCCAGTGCCTCCACAGACAGAGCCAGCACTCAATTTGGCACACATGAATGGAAACAAATTGGAGGCACAGCATTAGTGTTCAATTCAGAGAGACGGTTAAATTTCAAACTTTGTTCTGGGTATGAGCACAACTCGGTATTTAATTTAGTCTTTTTTCCATAATTTACGCTATTCAGCAAGCAATTTTTGGAGAAACGAAGAGAACAGTATTTTGTAAAAAGTTAAAACATGAAGTGTTATATAACACTGAATTTTGGAAATGTCGTAAAATATAAATTTATCTTGGTAATTATATATTTATGTTACACATTTATTTTCGTACAGTATGTCTTTTACCTTTTTACATCAATGAAGTTTCGTAAAAGCTTCATTAAAATTTTCAAAGTTTTGTCATTGTTTTTTTCGTTTCGTGAACTCTGTGTCAATAAATAACTATTCTTTCATAGACTACTCTGATGTGTTTTAGAATAATTCTTGGAGAAATCTTTTTGAACCTGATTTTTAAAGAAAATATTACGATAATAATTACGATTACATCTGGGCCAATATAGAAAATGCATTTAAACTGACAATAGCCTTATCTTAGCAGTTTTAAGACTTTTCTCTGATATGTACTTTCTCTGATACACACAAGCATGAACAACGTTATGGTTTAAGACAGCTCGGTTAACACAAAAAGGGATGCGAGTTTTTCGGAAATGGCAAAACGTTTTAAATTTTGTGAATAAATAGTTCTCCTCTATATAAAAGCACAATTTTTTGAAGTTTTGCAACTAAACACAACCGCTCACAATAACTTTTTATGATAAACGTTACTTTCTTGTGAAAACACATCGAGGAAATGATCGCACTCGAATAATTTCTAAGGGAATCAGCCTTTGGCCTTCTGCTCCGTTTGTTATAAGCAAACGTTGACACTCCACGATAGGTCAGCCTCGGAAGCGGCCCTGAGAGCAACATGTGAAATTGAGATTTAGTTCATGATAGCACTGACTCGCCCTAATTAAAAATACTTTCTTCAACAACTTCGTGAATGAAACTAACTGTTCAACATCTCCACTTGCATCAGTAAGACATATAAAAGTTCAAGCAATATAGTGCGGAAAAAATAACTGATCTTAGGTTAAGTAGAGTACCATGGAAATTGAATTGTGTCATAGTAAAGCGAAGTTTTCAATTGTTGAGCGAAGTCTCGCCGATGTCCTGCTTTTAATAGCAGACAACTCACTTCCGCACACGCAGCCGCTGCATGGCTGCTGTCGTAGCTCAGTGCATTTGCCTCAATTCCCTGAATTTCAACGCAAATCTTTGCTTAGGAGTCAACTCACCACGCGTTGCGATAACGTAATTTCTTTACTTCGAAAGACAGCTTTGACTTTGTGTAAATTCTTGTATAACATCACTATTATTTTGACAACATTGCAGTTTAAGGTTTTCTTCACTCTTGTGCTTACAATTGATGCTCATGAGCTCTATTTCATTTTAAAAACGTAAAATAATCCTTGACGAGGACATAGATCGCGTTCTGCAATAATAATATAAACGCTGGAATTCCTCCCTTAAACCCACAAAACGTGCTTAGGAATTGCGAAAACTTCAAATCAAGAAAAAAAAATAAAGTTAAGTACATGAACTATTATGAGTTGTGAAACTATAAACTCAGCGTTGCTTTTAGCGGTACTGAGACACCGAAATATTTCATTGAATAATAAAGCGCACTTTGCCCTGCCGGAGCTGAGCTGCTCGCCGACAGTGATCGGCTTCCGTTGAGAGCTCTCAACGACGCGAAAGTGCTGCCAAATTACCCCTTATCCTGAACAAAATTCGCAAATTTAGCATAATTACAAATGTAATTTAACTATAAAACCTACACAACATCTGGCGACTCAGCAATGAGCCAGATTTAAAATTTCGCCTAGAAAAGAAAAAGTCTAATCTGGCAACCCTGCAGTTAGCAACTGGGCAAGAAATAATCTCGAGAGCTCGATCAGTTACAAACTCTGATGAATGATCGTCAGCTGCAAGGATTTCTACGTCTTCACAAGCAGATGTATCAGAAGCTCTCCGTGCTGGCTCATAATTAGTGCTCGGTAAAAAATTCCCACCGATGAACATGCAGTAGGACAGCTAATTTTGAGGCAAATATCTTTTTTTCACATTTTATCGACTTTTCTTAACACGTAAAAACTCATGGTTACCGCAACGTAGTAATATGTAGCACCATGAAAAGATTACATTGTTGAAATCTTGTACTCAATTTGATAAATTAACCAGAGGTTAAATACGAAAGCTCACATTTATGGGAAAAAGTCGGAGGTGCGAGATTTCGTAGTGCGATGCTAGCATTTTTTATCCTCAAGAATAGAAAGAACCTTGCCACAGTTCTCCACTCGTCTCAGGCGTATGAAACATACCTGCTAGGCAAACGGCATTGCGTCATTTATTTTATGATATTTGATCAAACAAATACGATATGATTTCTTTTACCTTGAATGGAATAAAAGAAGTTTATTTCTTGTACAGTATTTCTTCTGAGATAAAACAAATGCGATTTGAGATAAAAATAGTATGTACCTTGAATGAAATAAAAGAACTCTGTTTCTCGTAGGTATGTTAGGGTGATATAAAGGACATAGAGCTGTTCTTTTCGCTATTTGCCCTGTTGTTAAATGTTGTTAATTTCGATTTAATAAGTAAGTTTTTGAAGTTTTCCCTTAAATTATTAAATCACGAATAGTACTAAACTCACTTTTGAGCGGAGTTCTGAAGAGCAGTGCGCGTGTCCTTTGGTAGTAATTATTTAGTACACCTTCATGTCGCCTCACCAGCTAAACTGGTAAATTAAATGATTGAGCAGTGCTGAATTAAAAACATGAATAAGTCTTTTCAATCAAACATATCTTTTTTATCATAAAAGTAGATGTGATAAATAAAAAATAAAAATAGGAATTTCAACCTCCTTTAGCCTTCAAGATTTGAATTTACTCTCTTCATTTAGGTTATCAATATAAATATTTAAGGTTTTTCAATTCTTAACTAGATGAAGTACATTTTTCCCTAATGACTAATATTTTTCTTGCAGAATAATTCATTCTCTTTTTGAAAATTTCATAATATTTATTAAAAACTAACATTCTTTTTATGTTGCAACTAACAATACACGATTTTGTAACATGAGTCTTAAAATTAAGTGCTAAAAAATAATCAGTGGCTATTTATGTGACAAATTTTCAAATTGTAAACGTATTTTGTTTAGAGCAGAAACACTGATTCGTTTCAGTTTCACTACCAAGACGTTTTTTTGCACTATTATTGTTCTGTCTTCACCCTTTCGACGGCGGCTTCAAACGACGAGTACATGAATCAAAAGAGTGGCTTACTTAATCAAAAGAGTGGCCTGGCGCTATCAGGCAACCTGCAAACTGCAGTGCCTTCGTCCGCGCTATTCTTGACTCGCGTAAACCAACAGCCTGGTGCGCTGAACTTCTTTCTACACTCAATATGCACTTCGTGCTTGCTTACGTAATCTCGAGTTTTCCCTCAAGTTTTCAAGAAATATTGTAATCTTTGAAATGAGCTCATGATTTTCCATATCACTTACCTATTACGTCGGGACTATAAATAATTTTATGAGGTTTATAAATTAAAAATAGAAAAATGAGTATCGCAGACCCCCGAGAACCAATTGCGCAATATGAAGTTTTGAGCATTATTTTATCGGTTCGGCGATGCACACGTATAATCATTTTGGTGGCCTAATCATTTGGTCACTTAGATTTCGTTACAAAATTTCGGATGCACTCGCATATACAATTAAAATTTTACAAATGCATTGTATAAGTTAGCGAGCGTATTTTTTATGATGTACGTAATAAACAAAAAACATTACTATCGAGACAATTTTGGACTATTCAGAAATAAATTTTCTATCATTATTGCAGTGACATGATAGCCAGGAAAATATTATTTTGGCGACTGATCAAAGTGATCATGCAGCAAGAAATTGTAGGAAAATAAATACTATGGATAGAATGACAATTTCAGTTGATTAACAAGAATCAGCCACTTTTTTCTTGATTTGATATCAGCATCCAACTGAAGAATAATGATCCAGTGAGATGGTCCTACTATGAAAAACCAGCTCCTCTAGTTTGAATACGCTAGTCATCCTGGTAAACATTGTAAAGGCTATAAATAGATTTACTTTTGAGTTGTGACCATGTCTTATTTATTTTTTTAACAGAGGTCAGTGGAGTACGTTTTCATGTCGCCATTTGTACTAAAGTTTACATTCATTTGTGCTTGTATAATAATTAATTTATAATAAATATTATTTTTCGGGTCTAATTTGAATGCGCAATTGATTTTGAGGTAGAGAAACAACTTATTTTCGGAATTAAATAATTCAAATGGCGCTGACGTTAAGGGATTTTTATTATTTCTTGTTCAAGCAATGTCGTTCGAACAAACGAATTTAGCCCAGTTATATAAAAACAGTGAAGAATCAAGTTCCAAAAGTAATGCAACTTTGCATTCTAAGGAAAACCTCAGAATGCAAGTAATCAGCACACAGAATATCTGCCTCAGTGCTCACTGTGGTGTCAACTCAGTTTAATTTTATGGATTTAGGGAAGCAACTGATTAGTATTACTAAATCCTCATCCATTAGTGGAAGAATTTCTCGCAAATACCTCAGACGGAATACAACAGATTTTATTGAATTAACAAAACTGTGGGATCAGTTAGATAGTGATATATATCTAACTAAATTTTAGACAATAAACGGAAGTTTTTATTAATAGTGTAAGCCTACTTCAGGTAACCCCACAGAAAACAATCCCATTAGGCTAAGTCCGGTGAGCGTGCGCGCCGGTTGAGATCCCCCATTCGAGAGATAAGCCTTCCAGGGAACGTTTGCATCAAAAAGTCATGATAACGCCCGATTAGCCCATGAGATTTTTTTTCTCTGGGGTTACATGAAGTCGGAGGTGTGTTGCAACCGTCACAGCACCCTGGAAGACCTACAGAACAATATTAAGGCTAAAATTGCAAGAATACCAGAAAAATTGCTTTAAAAAGTGCATGAGAATTTCAGTAAACGTCTGCAGCAGTGTGTGGATTGTGAAGATAGACATTTGTCAGATACTTTGTTTAAAACCATGTAATTAGAAACTTTCATTATTGTCCACTAAGAGGCAAATAAAAATGGTAATTTCAAAGTGTTCATTATTTTTAATTTCATACCCAAATCTGCAATTTACCGCGCTCCACCCTGTATCAACAATTTTGCTGTATATTTTTGAAAATAAACCTTACGGAAAACATTCAAATCAATTACTTTCAATAGCGTTGTGTGATCTACCTTCAAGCGTTTGTTTCTTCGCAGTGACAAAAATTCAGGAGAAATTAAACCGATTTTTAAAATAAAAGGTAAGATTTTTGCTTGGTACCTACTTGATATTAAGAACTTAGAGAGTACTGATTTGCTTGGTTAAATTTGTGCAGTTTTTATTTAATATTAAAACGAAAATCTCATAATAATAGTACTATTGCCTCATGATGCAGTGTTGCGTCACAGATATTTCGTTGATTCATGATTGTTGAGTAACAGCTGAGTTTTTTTCCTATTGCAGCCCTCGTAGGGAAAACTTTTACATATTCAATGTCAATTTAGAGCAGTTTAAACTTGGAAACTGCTGGGTAAGAAAAGTAGAGACCTTGAAAGTGTGATTTTTTGTTCATGTGATGACGCTCGGTGATGACGACAGAGATTTATAATGTAATAGAGATATCTTCCCTGAACGCCAAAAGAGCCTACGAAGAACAGCGGTTCATTGCTAGCAGAATAGTGGTGCCCATGTCCAGAAATATCCGCCTTGCGCTGCGAGAAGCCGCTTGCTTTTAACCTCGAAGACGCGCTACGGTGACGTGCCATCGATATGAAATATAGCGTCTCCAGCTCAAGGGATAGCTCAGGGTTCGAATTCAAGGTCAGCGAAAATATTAAAAAAAGCTTGAGTTGATCTTGTCAGTGGAAATGAGACATCGAATCGGAAAGTAATAATCAAAACTGAGAAAACATTTCTTGGTATTCGACAGTTTTAGATGAAATGAAGAGCTGGAATACAAAACTATAGTCCACACAAACTGAAGCGATCTCCGGAGAAGAGTGTCTATAGTTAGTGTCTAAAGTGTCTATATAAGAGTGTTAGTGTTAGTGTCTATATAAGAGTGTCTATAGATACTTGAAATATAGAATAGTACAAAACAACAAAAATACTTGATCACAGTAACACAACAGAGTTGAAAAATAATGGTGACGTAAAACCTCATATTCTCACCACTAATGGCAATACACTATAAAATTTCTACGTCGTTTCACTTCAAAACGCTTAGCGAAAAATCACACAGAAATTCCTCAGCATATTTTACTTACCTTTCCGTGAGTGACCTGAACGCTCACGCCTAAACTCCGCCTGGAGTTCCCCCTCCCTGGCCTGCATCGACCAGGCGCAAGCGTCAGGTTATGCCGTCACGGCGCGGTCAGTCTTCGTCAGGAGTTATTTTGAACTTCTATGCGTCTGTCCGTGAGCGGTGTGATCTCTGTTGCGTAGACTGGCACGCTTCTGCTTACCAGTACAGGCACTTTGTACGGTTCAAAACCTCATTGTTTGACGCCTACGATGATGAGCGAAGTGCATAACAGTCGCACTGTTGTTGGTTCCGCATGACTGGCTCGCGCCGCAGCATGGGAAGGTAAGAAGCAATGCAGCTGCAGTCAACTGCTAACGATGAAAATGGGAAGCATAGTAAGTGCAGGTGCCGTTTGGAACAATGTTCATTACTGTGTTTTTGGAATTATGATGAAGATCTTGGCGAAAATTTTGCCAAGACACAAACATTTTTACATTTGTGCTTGTTATTAGCCTCTCATTTAATCAGGTAGAAATGAGAATAGCATGTGAATTGTTTTCCTTGCCTGGTCATCTCTTAGTTAAGTATTAACACCGGAGGAGAAAAAGTTGAAGAATTGTAATTTTAATTAGCCCGTCGCTTTCTATCATTTATATACTCTATTGTCCCTGGAAATTTTACGATAATTTTTTCACTATGGCTTACTATGCATACCTATCATTTTCATTATTTGATTATCTTTTTACGTTGTTCCGAGTTCATCAAGGCGTGACCATGTACATTTCGTCTCTAGTATCCGCCATTACTCCAGCGGCCCCAAAGATACACATCACCTACAGCGAGAAAATTGTGTTTGGATACTTATCAATCTACTTCAAGATGAATCAACTTCACTTCACTAAAGGTTTACCGCAGGGCCTCAGCCAGACAGCCACTGAAAAATTTCAAAATTCATACAGCCTCGTTCTCAATTCAAAATAGTGCTTCAGCTGAGTACTACGATATTCGTGCATTGTTTGGTTCTCTCTCTACTGCGTACACAAGCTCTCGCATGCTCTCTTCCAAAGCGCCAGCGTTGTGCTGCAGTGACTGCAGCAGGTGGTGGTCGATGCGATCACACTTAAGTTCTAACGTAGTACCGGCCAAGTGCGCTCTTGAAGGCCTGATATCGCCTCCAGGCGAGTATCATGGTTACAGTGCCACCTGTTAGCGATAACATTGGACGGTCGGAAGGTGGGCTGGGTTCTGCGTCTCCTGCTTTCGACCAATGGCAGTCTCTCGATCTGGGGGTGTGTCCAAGACGTTGCTCACTTGCTGACTTGCATGACGTCAGTCGACTACTGCTCGACGTGGTCGGCTGAGCTAGTCAGCTAGAGTGGAGTTTGCATGTGGCAGCCACGGTGCTAGTTTGAGTGCTGCATACGTTAAATTGATAAGACGTTCAAGTACAATAAAACTGTGAGATAGTGGCTTGCTGAGCCAAATGTGACGTTCATAAATGCTGATATTTGTCTTAACTGTATTTTTCTGTTTTTATTTAGAGCTGAAAGACACTTCTCAGGAAATAGAAAAAAGTGCTGCATTCCATTCAATTTATTGTGTGTACAAAGTCTTGAAAATTTCTACTATGCGCGCGAAAAATTTCCAACTGCGTTAGACTCTCCTCATCTGAAATTAAAAAAATCTTATGAATTGATTAAGAGCTAAGATGCTCTTTCTCAACAGTTTTAGCAGTTTAGCTTGAACGCAAGGAGCGTCGCGGAAGTGCTTTTTTAAACTGCTGCATAACTGCGAGTTTTTTGGATAGAAAACATTCATGCAAATCTCAGTGACTTCAAATGCTTGATTTTTTGCTGGTAAAATGTCACATTCGGCGTTGAAGAATATCATTGGTATATCCAACCGTATGTTTTCCGTTACCGAATGTTTCTTACAGAATGTTTTTGATATGAATTATTTTAAGTATCATTGAATTCTTTAAGAAAACACATTGCAGCAGTTTAATAGCTGTCTTTGGAGTTCAAAAGCATGAGACTCATCCATAACTGCCGAGAGATCTCATAGCGCAATTTTATTCCAAATAGAAGGTTGTTTTCCCAGAATAAATGTGTTAGCTTTAAATATTACTGAAGCCAAATTTTTCGTACGCAATGAATTAAAACCACGATTTATTTTCATCCGGTTATATTTTTTCGATTTATTTCTAACGAGAAGCCGTGTGAATATATTTAAACTGTTGGTATAAATCTGAAAGTTCCATTGAAATTGTACGCAGGTTCGTTTATTCAGACCTTAATGCTGTATTCGAATAATGTACGACTTTTACATTTAATTAAAACAGGGTGGAACTAAAATGCTTGCCCTTCAACGAATAGGGAGTGGTGAAAAAACTGGTAGAGATGTAGGAGTGCTCAATACAAATTGAAAAATATGTAAAAAATCCCCTACAAACGAGAACAGACATAAAAGCCAGTTTCTTGCTATATCACGAAGAATCAAGGAATAATATAATTTTATCAATCTTCAAAAAACTTCGTACATCTCAAAACAGTCAAGGGAAGTGCTGAAACTAGAGACATTGTAATGACGAGCATTCGGTCAACGTGGTTATAGAACCATTAGGGCTGTTGTTAGAGTATATTTCATTGCTAGGATTAAACCCTGTGCGAAGAATAATAATGATACTAATTAAAATGAATTCAGGTTCACTAACTAAAAAACTTTTATCAATAAAAGGAATTGAGATTGCTCCTGAAGAAGGACCTGCAAAACTCAGTTATTCAAGGCTTACTGTTTTAGTTCTTAACTTTTTCAAATAATAAATCATAGTTCTCAGCGGAAGCATTATTGTACCGTACGAATACTCGTGCAATATGCAATTTCTATTCATATCTTCTCTGTATTTTGCCGTCATACAATGTCATTATAATTTTAATCTAATAAAAAACTAGATTTGTTACTAACACCTAGCATACCACGACGTGGTTCGACGTTCATCAGATTCTCTTCATTTTTACAAGAAAATTTGCGGCTCACATCTGCTGGAAAACTCGCAAAAATAACTGGCTTTGTGACTGCCTAAGATAATCACTGGAAAAGAAAACACACGAACTTTACTTCAAACTATCAGAATTCAAGGAAATCAGGCTACGAATTGGAGCTCGTATAAATTTATGGCATGAGAATTTGGGTCGCAGTTTAACACGTCAAATCTAGCTGGTAGTTTTGCTTTGGTAATTGCGCAGTTCGATAACTCTTGTAAGGTTGTTTACACTGTTTTTTTTTGAAAGCTTGAAGTTAACGCAACATATGTAAGAAGGTGCGAAAGTAAGAAGTCCCCCATCTTTTTTCTTTACCCTTTACTGTAGGTTTTCGTCACAGTAGCGAGTAAAGTCGAGAAATTAATAAGTGTAAAGTAATGATAGAATGAAGCTAGGTAATGCATTCACACCGGGTGAATGTCCGAAATTTTCTACTATTAATTATAGGGAGCGAGCAAGATCGTATCTAAAGACGAACATCGCGTAGTGAGATGTGAGCGTACTTTTCGATTGATGTTTTCCAACTTGGCTATTTGCCCGCAGCGTTGTCCCAGTGTTATCTAACAGAGGCCCCTCACCCAGCAGATACTTGCGTTCTCTGCCAGCAGCACGAGATATTCCGTCGCAACTCTCGGGGGATGTCACAAAGACCTTAAATACAATTAAAGATCAAATGTTCTCATTTCTCAAAACTGAACTCTTTGTTTTTCGTTGAATACCAGTCTTTGAATAAAGCCCATACATCGAGTCTAAATTTTTTACGTATAGTTCGGTTATAGTTCGTTATAGTTATAGTTCGCTGAACTTGTTCGGGCCCACAGGTAGCTATACTCAAATTTGACCATTGTACTAGACTTGAGAAACATTCTACCTCTGTATCACCTGTGGTAAATAAATTGTTTAAATTGTTTAAATTAAATTGTTTAAATTGTTATTTCATCCATCAAATCGTCTCGGTGACTGTTCATTATTTGCCTTTCTCCTGTTCTCCTAAAACGCACTCGGATCATTCAGATGCGTCCGTGGTTGAAATTTATTTTCCCTATTTTTCATTTATGCGTGATATAAAATTCAGTGAAGATCCACGGAGAACTTGGAACGTTGCAGGCTGATCAACGCAGACGAAGTCAAATCTTCGTATACTTGTGATATCAGTTTTCGTTTGTTCTCTAAGGAGTTCTCTCAAATGAAAACTTGCGATGATGAAGCGAAGTCTAGCAAACCGTACTTCAAGGTTACGCAAATTTCAATCTGATTTTTTCTTCATTTGAATTCAGCGCATTTCCTTCTGATCCTGATTTAAAATTTTAAATCGAAGTATTAAAATTAAAGAGTGAAATATGTTAATTGGTTTTGTCCTTTATACCCACGATTTGAATAAAAATGATTATGCATTTGAGATGAATTGTTTCTAAACGGATATAAAAAGTTATTTAAGCTTTACGTTTTTCATTTATAGAGGTTTTATAATCACATCTTTACTTTCTAGACTAAAGAGAAGTAGTTTTTATTTGTTAATTTCAAAGCGCTTGCATGGAGTGGTACCATATTATTTTCCTTGAGTGCTATTTACTGCTCGTAAGATACTTTATTAATACCTGTTAATCAAGCCCAAAGAGTCAAGCTTTTTTTCGATTCATCATGAGTCGGCAGTTCAAGTTGGTAATTTCACTTTATGAAGAATGTGAAGCGAACATATCCAATGACGTTTAGGAAGTCTTGAGATGAAGGCCTTTCTTTTGTCTGCCATCTTATTGCACCGTATCCTTTATAGAAAATACTGAAAGATGTTTTTAGCAATCTGCAGGTCTTCAACGGCAGTTTGTAATCGTCGATGAGAGTGCGGAAGGATTTTTTAGTATTGGCGTTCTACCATCACTTTAACCGCCACAGTTTCCACTGTGCTTTGACCTATCATTTGCGAAAATTTCTTAAAAACTTCTTAGTACCAATAGAAGAATTCTTCATTCATGCATGACGAGTTTTTCTGCTTGATCAGCACGTCAGCGAGTATCGTGAGCGAATGAATGAATAATCCATTTCTTATCAGCACTTGTTGCATGAGATTTTCTTTAGTTTTAAAAGGGCTCTTTTTCAGCCCTCTTAGCCATGCCTTCAATCATGTTCGGCAAACACAAGTACAATTTTCAATGAAACGAAAATCGCCTCTGAATGCAGCATAATCCAAGCTTTAGTTGACCTAAATCGACCAAATTATTTTCGCCCTAAAAGCAACTCAAAACGTCATACCCCTTCGGCTTCTCCGATTTTTCACTTATTTAAACAAACGACATCATAAATTTTCGACTGATTGCCACGGATAGTTGCAGTCAATGAACACTGTTGAATGTTAAGTTTGGAAACAAACTTATACTTCGAAAGAGTAGGCTGAAATTTCAACAAGCCTTGAGAGCTGTGCTGTTTCATTGTGTATATATATCTTGCTTCAAAATACTTGTAGTCGTGAAAAGTATTTAGATGTAAACTAGAAGTTTTACATGTTTTAACTTTTAATTTACTAAAGTTACATAAATTACTTGCCATAAACTTTTGGTGGTAAAGTTTCAACTGTAAAATGACACCCTGGATCAATAACATTTGAGTGAGGTATCCCGCTAGTTTACTCTCTTTTTTCCTCATTTCATGTCTTCTTATCTTTTCTTTTCTCTTTTCTTTTCCTCTACTTAATACAGGGTGATTATCAAATCTGGAGCCTAAAAGAATATTAAATAACTCCTATTAATGACTAGATTTAAAAAAAGTATTTATGATATTCTCAAGAATGCCAGTTTATTGTGATCATTTTTTGAATACAACATTAATTCTGCAAATGCGGTCCCCAAGAGCGCATACAAAATCGGCGCTATCGCTCACGCATTACAGCGCTGGTGAGATCAGATCGAATCCGCTGGATTTCTTCCTCGATAGATGCCTTCAGCTTGGGTAAATTTGTTGGTTTTTCACGGTTAGCTCTTCCTTTAAGATTAAGCCTTTATTATGCTCCTTTCTTGGTTGGTATCGGAGTAGGCAGTTGTTACGAAGATAAGTTATTTTTGTCCACAGCTTGTCATTTTTGGTGTAACACATATCTAATGAAACTAGCACTTTCAGGATTTCTTAAATTCTTCATTTTTTAAAATCTATTCAATAATATGGGAGTTATTAAATATTCTTTCAGGCCCCATACTTAAAAATCAGGCTGTACATTCACACTAGCTGATTGAGAGCTTAAGAAATGACTCATGGGTTCAATCTATAAATATGCGTTGGCTATCGTCTGATTTAGCACTACCCTTCATTAGTGCGCCACCGCCTGACGTAAAACAAGCACTGTAACGATATGTTCGTGCTCGAAACTCAACTGGTACCTTCGACTACAGTTTTTTCCTACTGATAGTGCATCCTACACATGTAGGATGAAAGCCCTTTAATTAAAACCCAAATTTTACAAAAAACTGACATCTCGGGGAGAAAATTACGAAAGCCTTCCAAGTATCGTTCATTTTCATGAACATTCTTCAAAATTAAGCAACCGTTTCCCCCTGCATAGCTAGCGCCAAATCAGTTGCCGGCATCAGCGAACAAAAAACTCGCTTTGCTCGGAATGCAGCGCTTGTTTGAGGACTGACGGTCGCTCGCCTCATGATCCATCCAGCTCCGCAGCCCTTATACTGACGAGACCAGACGGTCGACACAGGAGGTAACCTCTTATCTGCCCTGCTCAACGCTACATCCTAGAGTGGGTGCATCCCATATGCAGCCACGCAGGGCTGCAGCACTGTTTAGTCGTAGGCACTGAGCCTGCAGTTACAGTGAAGTGACTGAAATATTTTTATGTCTGTTCCTAAAATCGCTTAGGTTTGCAATTTTTATGCTTGTTATCCTAGTTCTGATGCTGAGATGAAGGCGCTTTATTCATAGATTTTTTAAAATCAGCCACACGAGAAGATTTGCACACTAAAATCTGGTAATTTTCCTGTTAGACGCAGTCAACATGTAATGTAAATTTTTTAGATTTCATCTCTGCAATAGTACGAGTTGTTAATTTCAGCATGAACCCACGCTCAGTCGTTTGAAGCGAAGTCTTATGCAAAAATTCACAAGATAGGCTTGCTTTTCGTAGGAGGGCGACCCGTCCTAATGCTCCCACACGCGAGATGCAGAAGGCATTGGCCGTCTCTTTGCTTCGCCTTGCATGGCCTAATGGAACTGTGTTTATAGGCATGTGGGTAGGGCATCTGACTTGTTTTAATGACGATCTCAGACCTTCCAAAAATACTGGATGATAAGGCAGAGCTCCGACGTGATTTGTGTTGCATAAAACGGAACCTTTGCGGAGATTTAATGCGTCTTGGAAATTATTAACCATTCCATGGGAGTAAAAATGAGGTCAATTAAAAGAACATCACCGAAATAACAGCACACTGTCGGGGTTGATGGCACATTTGGTCCTTGGGTTGAATCTGAACCAATCTAATCTGAAGTCATGATTATGAAATTCTCGAAAGCGTTTTGTCCTCAACGTTGCATCTTATTCATTAGTCCATTCAAACCTAGAACTGAATATTCTGGTGTGAATTCTTATTTTTACTTTAACATATCTATATAACTTCTGGCATTGCTACTGTCTACTCTTACATTTCTTATGGTTTGTTAATTAATTTAGGAGATTTATCTTTAAAAAATGTTTGAAATCCAATAATTCGCTGTAAATTTTATGCATCGATATTTTTTGGAGCCAAACTATTTTTGTCCCGTTCTTTATTTCAAATATATCACGAAAGCATGAAGGACTTTTCCCTACTCAGGAACCTACACCAAGATTAATACAAGCCTACGAGACTAATTAAAAATGTTCATTTGCATCTTACTCTCAATGGTTAACTTTCATTTTTATTCAATGAAACAAATTGTCAAGGGCAAACGAAAATTTGACGGTACTGTCCACAAATTTTAAAAACGGAGACATGCTAAACGTCCAGTTTCCATGGAATGTGTTGTGAATTTCATTCGACGTGCATAGTTTCACTGCACCTCCTATTGGTTTTCATGCGAAATTATCCTTTGTCATCGCATCGGCATAACCCTGTGCAACAACAAAGCATGACTATGCATATAAAGCTCCTGTATTGTCTTTGGGTATTGTCTTTCCATCGCTGGTTCGGGCGCAAGCTGAGTGTGCGTGTGTGTGTTTTTGGGCGTGTGTATGCAGGAGCTGTATTTGCAAGACTGAGACAATGGCTGCAGTCCTTCAAGGATTTGTCCTTGCAGTTTGGGCTTTTATTTCCACCTTCCGAAGGTTAGGATGCAAACGCACGGAACCGTAGCTGCGCTCTTATAAGGTGTCGAAGAAGCGCTATGGTTTCAAAGGTTAACAAATCGATTTAAATTAGAATTGGTAGTCCACATAAATCGTTTTATCGATAAACTCTTTTCATTAGGGATAACGCTTCATAATGTTTGAAATATGTTCAGCATGGAAGGGTTTTATTAGCATTTTCCACCATCAGTAGGGCAGGATTGATTCGAACGCTGCTATAGCTTGAGAAATAAATTGAAGGCATTCAAAAGAAAAAAAAAATGCAAGACTAGAGCCAAAATTAGAGAAAAGTTCAGAGGATCGTTGATGCGCGAATATTAAAACTTGAATGATCAACTATTGCGGAGTTCGTCTTCCGCTAGTCTGTATTTCTGATTTCGATAAAAGCGGCGAAAATTTTGTACATCGAGCAATGAATGATTAACGTCTAGTTTAGGTAGGGTAGCTTGCTTACCTTTCCTTCTGATAATTTTTCACAAAATGTGCTGCTATTTAGCACGTTCACCGAGTTTCCGCGATTTTAACGGTTGGCTTGATTAGGTTGTAGGTAGCAGAATTGGGGAATCGATTTTACTGCTTCAATGATTCAAGGTCTTTCGTGAGAAATATGAAAAATACATTTGCACGATATTTGACCTCGAGTGATGAGGTATTTTTCAAAAAGGGCGCGAAACATGTGAAATGTCATTCATTTATACTGGTACGTGAATGAGCAATTTACCTTATAGTACACATATGGATGGCGTGTACGTGTTCAACTATACGCGTCAGACATGAATTTACCGCCCTACAATTTCTTACGTAATTACATGATTTGGCAATAGGCTGCTTGCATCATCGGTGTAACAGGTGTACTTCCCTTGTAATTTCTTTCCGTAATTTGTTTCATGAAGCGTGTTGTTACTAGAATTATAGGCTTCAGATGAATACTACTGCTTATAAAATGTGCAAATGTATTAACAACTTGTGATAGCAACCGAAATGATAATTTGAAGGACAATGCTTTACTTGCTGGCAACTTGACAACCCAGGAAGGAATAAATCCAGGTGTTAAAATTGAGAGAAATTGGACTAAAATAATCGAATATTGAACATTATCGATGGATTAGACTGATCTTAATTAGAAAATAATTTTAGAAAATTATTTATTTAGTATCAAAATATAAGATGAAAATATGCGTTATATATTAGTGAAATGAGTGCTGCGCTTGAATCTAAATTGTGTGACGTGCTTAGCGAGCATTTGAAGCTCTGTTTTGCGTTGTCTGCATCACAGAGGTGTGGCGATTGAGGAAGTGTCCTTTGTCAAACTGAAAACAAAAGCTAAGAACACAAGAAAATGAGTCCCATTCAATTGATTAATTCGAAGATTGAATTTCGTTTGAATCACTAAGAATAATTCTGACAGTATAAGAGGAAGTTGAGGTTTGTATGAAATGACATATAACTCTGGGTTTGGCCGTATAGGACGGAAGTGCAGCGCTGATGGTATTACAATACGAATCGAAATGCATATGTGACTCTTATTTGTTGGGAGTGACGAGAGGTTTACTAGGTTAGAAATACAATGAGCGATATTTACTGGATTAAAATATATGTGTTCAGGCAGAGACTTTTTTGTTTATATGTATGAAAAAACGCGGTAGAATTTATGTGACATAATGAACTTATGGAGACATAAACAAGATGTTTCATGAAAAGTATAGCATATCATCGAAGTTATTTTGACCGACTTTGTATGAGTGATATGTCTCCTCCATGTTATGGAGATGGAGTAAATTTTGAAGTATGTTGTTCAAAGGGTCCATCCTAAAATGTTGTCGTGATAAACTATTTGGTTCGCTTCTCATCCACTGATTAGAGCTACGCATCGCCTAACCATGCGTTAACTTAATGTGTTGAGAGTCTTGCGGGTATCCAGAAATTGTCATACAGCTGTTGTATAGATGCCACGCGTTTTTCGGTTGCTCTTAACTCGTCGCTGATACGAAATACAGAGCATATTTGCCGCGAATGAGTTCCAGCGCCGAAGGTTAATAATAATTTAGACGATTTTAAGATCATGTGAAGAGCACGCATTTCGTCACTACTCGTATATTTTGCTGTACTGCGATGTAAGAGCGCGTCCACTCAACTGCCTCCAGCCCCAAGTCGAAACCAGTGATTTTCCGGCCCATTTTGGGCTGCATTCAGTAGACGCTGATTTTAAATAGAACAAGTAGTTACTCGTAGTAGTGAGGCAGTTTATATCGCAACCACCTCCATAACCGGTTTGCATGGCGTAGGTTTCTTTCGCATTTTTATTTGGCCGTATAAAAGCTTGATTTATGAGGACATATCTTTACGTTTTTGCCGATGAAAGACGTGTGATATTATTTAGGCGATATTTTTTGCGTTTTTATTCATTTAGTAACAAATATTGCATATCATCCGAGATAAAGATGATTTTTCATACGTTTTTTCTGAGTCTGAATATATATTATGTTGTGGAAAAACTTTGCAAATTAATAGATTTTCAGTGTCCTGATACAATTTGTGCAAATCTTCTGCTTCATTTAACTCTTTAGTATGTTTCAAATGCTTTCATAAATTATTAATATTTCCGAATTATTTGAACTTTGGCCAAATTTTTAAAGATTTTACGTTCTCGAAGCTGTGCAGACTGTAGCAAAAGTTCCTTTAATAACTTGGCTACCTGCTGCTTTTTCGAGGCCAAAATAGCCAAGAGATTTTTCAAACAAAATTTGAGCATACAACATCTGGCAACATAGATATTCTGGCCCAAATTTTGTTGAAAGGGCTCAAACTTGGAGATTTTGTTCTAAAAAGTTGCTTGCCAGGTAGCCAACTCTACATAATTAAGAACTGTCGCTGACCACTGTGCAACTATAAGACAGTGTAAAATGTTCTGATTTTCTGGTCTCTGGTGAGCGCTGCATATTTGCTTAGGACTAATCATTTGGCTTGCTTTAATCAAGTTCATAACTAATGACTGCTTTTGGCTACTATACAAGTTACTTGTTTCAGCTATGACTAACTAAGAATTTTATAATGAAACCTAAAAAATTATGACATAACTACTACTGTACCAACGCTGCAAAAAAATTAATTCCTATGCACGGCCCCTTAAAGTTTTACTTGATTGCATGAGACGTGAATAATGTAATTGAGTTCATTTTCTAATTTTCCTACTTTATGAAACCGTTCCGTCACGTGTTAAGTTAAAACGAAATTCAATCAACATTTTTTTGGAACACAGTAGTCAATCGTTAAAATGTAATACCTCTGTAGTTTATAAAAAGAAACGTTTCAATGTGCAAACATCTTAAGCCTGAAAAATGTTGTGTGAATTTCTTCTTAACTTAACACGTGATGAACTTGAAATCTAATTGTGTTATTAAATACATGTCACAGTCAATTATTCTCTGATTAGTTGAACAACAGGAAATTTTTAATGAGTGTATCTGTGAGACAGACTTTTCTCCAATTCTCTCTCTATAGATTGTTCAAAAATGCACGTACTGCAAACATCTCAATAAAAATAAAGTGTGATTGAGAGAAAAGGTTGCAATCATAGTGTAAAGTTCAGTTATATCCACTTTACAGTATGTGACAGTATGAGGTAGATGATCAGCGTAAAAAAATATTTGTTTATTTCTACTCAGTGCCTCTCATTTTTGGATTTTGATTCAAACTTGGTATCTACAGTATCTCAGTAATCTATCTTAATTTTCTAAATTTGATGTATTCGGCCCTGTTCTACGGCTTATATTTTGTCCAATTCATTGTGTTAAGCCATCATTTTATTTCAAAATGCTTAAAGCTACTAAGTACGCATAAGTTGTGACAAGTACGATTCACTGATGGTAATCGAAGAGCTCTTTTCCTTTAATTAAAATTCATTTGCGTATTGAGAGACAACCAACTTGCTGCGAAGCCTGAATCACAGATGCACTGATTGCATACTTCAAGTTGTTCAGGTAATCAGAGAGTTACTCACCCCGAAATGCATTCGTTCCTTGTTTGAAGTTGCTCGTCAGTCCCTTTATGCGTGAGCAAAAATTTACCAGGAAAATGTATTTAGTTAAATAGTAAAAGTTGGTGACATTCACTTCTCAGTTCCTATTTTGCACTTTTGTCAGCTGACTTATGCAATAACACGAATTTCAGGACAATCAGAGACTGGAAAGGTGCATAGCAATTAAGCAGCCTGTATTTCATATTTGATTGTTTGCATGATTTTAATACATAGTGAAGTGTTTTGTTTTTTAATTGTTGCTTGTATGTTTTTCTTAATAGATATCTTTCGTCTCGACGCACCCGACTTATGTGCTTAAATTCCCTTGTCCCTCCCTTTTCATCTCCTTATTAAAGTCTTATAAATTATTGAAAAGATTTTGCCCTGTTTTGATTTTCTGAGACCTCGACCCCAAAGATCTTCAACGCTTCTCCTACATCAATGACTCATATGCATAATGAGCCAGGAGTTGTCGATTCCCTTCTTACCACGGAGGATTTATCAGGTAATTTTCAGGAGTAAATCTGAGTGAATGTGACGACATACTGTGTTTATAAAGTTCTTTCATGATTGTCTCATATTATTGTTATTTACACAATTTTATTTGTTTAACCACATATATTTGTATATAGCTACGTATTTTCTTGAATTTCCTATCAGCAAAGGAGACAAAGCTTCAGCTAGTTGATGTCCATCATCTATTCATATAAATACTTCAGACTTTTTTGCTGAATGTCCCTTTTCTTGAGGGTTACTATCCATAATGCATTTCCTTCGCCCCTGAAATCAAATGTTTCAATTTGTTATTTTCTTTCCTGGACTTTCTAGCTTCTTTTTCTCTGTCAAATCACTCGTGTGACAGTTGCAAAATCACGCGTGTCATTTCCTTCCGACGTTTGGTTGTCCTGTCTTATGGCTTTCTAAACTTGTTCTTGTCACATACCGCATTGTGAACTGTGTCGAACTGACAGTTATCCCAGTAAATGACTTTTGAGATTGGTCAGATAGTAGAGGTTAATAATAAAAAACAGCCTGCGAAGGAGCTTGCAGCCTCAGTTCACGTAAATTTCAGCTTGCTTGTATTTAAAATTTGAGCCATTTTCACTCTATGTCACACAAAATTTGAAGGGCTTCGAAACTGCCTGAACTGCTTTGTTGAGTACTGAAGACCTCTTTTTATTTCTTTCAAACATTTTTCAAATGAAAATAAAATGATTGCGAAATTACTTCTGTTTTATCAAGTGTGAACTAACCAAAGCTGTAATACTTTTTGCTTTACGAGCCATCCGTTGCGCGAGAACATTTGTATGGTAAGCGAACTGTACTTAAGAGTTTACTTTTGTGCGTCACCAACTCCAGGTGCAGAACTTCAAAGAAGGAAGGACGATTTCAAATATTCAGAACAGGTGTCTACTGCTGACAAACTTCAGTTCGAGCCCAGGTATGTTTTACTGTGAATGAAGGTAGCTGCTAGGTATATTGTTTATATTTACCGTCTAAAAGTTACAGTTTGTTTGTTACGCATGTCATCGTTATCATAAACCATGAGCTTGATATATCACATTTTGCCCTTATTTTAAGCTTGAACCCATTCGCAATAAACTCGTTTTACTACTGAAAACCTTCGTTTGCACGCATTGTGTTATTTCGTAGTGTGATAGCTACAGAAATTTGTGTTTGTAAATTGCTTTTGCTTATGCGTTTGCAAATTGTTAAATTTGTATATTGCTGTTTTCGTAAGCTGCTCGCTCGCCTTAATATATTTTGATTGAAGCGTTCATCTCTCAAAACACGATATAAGTTTATTAATGTATATAATTTTTAAGGCCTCCTAGAGCATTAGTATATAAAAACATCAGTTTATGGAGAATACAGGCAAGCCGTATATTGCAAAACACTGTAAAATCCATATATGACTAATTTAAGTAATAAATAAAAAAATAGTCATCCCAGTGCCAAGCAGGGACATGATCGTAGTTAAAATATTGAAAAAACGCAATTTATTGAGTTACGGACTACATGTATTAAAGCACTCGCAGCTGTGCCTGAGAGGCTTCAGCTGTTTCAAGCAAAACGTGGGATGAAGCCGAGATCAGGGAAATACAGTAGACATGGGGTAAAAAATGTAATTTGAGAATTCCGCAAAAGGAGCTCTCAGAGTCCCATATTTAATAGATCAAACGAAAATTAACTTTTTCGCTCATAGAGTATTTAACTCAAATATTCCATCAGAAGAAGCACAGCTTTACTTAGCAATCGATTTGCAAAATCATCCATCTTTTGCAAAGATAATACCTGGCTTCATCACCGTAACTCGAGGAATTTGTAGTTGGGAACCTCCTAGTGGCTACTTCTCGTTTTGATACGCGAAGTTCACGACGCTTATGTCAGTATAGTCTGATCCCTGTGAAAATTGTTTTCTTTCAAAGTTTGCTTCTCGAGTATGATCGAGCGATGCATCGTACGCTCAACTGACAGTTTGGTCGTGAATTTCCGATGTTATTTTCTTTTCATTCGAGATGCCAATTAGCATTGCTCTGAAAACCTACATTTGCTTTGCAAATATGTGTACAGGAAAGGAAAAGCTTTTCGAACGTTGTAAATTGATTCTCACTTGAAAATTCATTGAATTAGTTAAACGATTGTATTGATCCACTTTACCGTATAGAACGCTTTTTAAGTTCAATTTAAACGTGCATAATTTTGTTTGACGTCGACCGGAATAACTTTCAAGGACGGCGGACGCTGAACTCGCCCCACATCCGCGTAGCGGGCCATAAGATCCACCCTAACGTTCCTTATGAGCCGCACTCAGCTCACTACTGAGAAAATTTTGCTCAGGTCTTTGTTGATCTAAATTGCCAGCCAATCAGCGATTGATTAGGCAACTCAAAAAAAGCTTGGACTCAGGGTCGTCTCTGAGAGAAATATCTAATAATTTTCATTCCTTGAGATTACTCACATCGACGATGTGTGACGCACTCGCTTAATGTTTTAAGAGAGCAGAGATTTCATTCATCTATGTGTTTAATAGTAAAGTACTGTTTTATGATGGTAATTTGAGCCATGATTTTTTATTTTTTGATAAGATTAAGTTTATATCACTCATCCGTATAAAAGCAGATGTGTTAAGAGATTTGAGATAGTGCGTACGAAACTGTGGGCGAATTAGAAGAGCTTTCAGTGATCAGTCAAATCTGGTTAACAGAACCATCCTCTAATCCAATATTCTCGTTGTATCATATTTTAGCTCGTTGAATATGCTCATTTAACATTCATGTTTTGGCATAACGTTATGCTCTAATATCATAAAATACACATTACGGTAGTAATGTAGTTATTTTGTTATTGAAATCAACTCGATTTGTACTTGTTCAGTTCGTGGTCCCTGATTTCATATTGGAGTGAATTTCTTAAATTTTAGTGTTTATTCTACTTAAAGTTGTCTTGAGAATTATTTAAAAACAAAATCAAAGTAATTAGTAACAGAAGCAAAGTAATGAACTGATTTTCCCTGTATTGCGATTAACAATTTTGAAAAATGAACTTTGAAACTTTGTATTTTCGATTTGAAGCTGTTGTACGGTATTATTGAAGTAATGCCATGTCTAACATAAAATGATGCCTTTTTATATGCACATTCAGACTGGCAGCGACGTGCTTGATGAGGTCGTTTACGACGGCGTCATATTGAACACGACCGACGCAAACGACCTGGTCACTCGAGACTTGATTTACGTGCTCGTTCCAGCATTCCAGCAGCCTTGTCTTAACGAGCCTTGCTGAAACATTGGCTTGTATTCTCGTGTGTCTGATTCACTGAAACAACGTTGTAATTCTGTAACTGGGAGTGCTTTTGTATAATATAATTCTGCGTTCAAAATGATGACACAATTTGTTGAAGTTGATGCAATTTTATAACGATTCGGTTGGGTGACTTCAAGCATTGTGAGTGTGAAGTGAAACTTTTCCCTTTGCATAGTACTGAAATTTGGCAAAAAATAAAATGGGTAGAGCGCGCGCACATGCAGTTTTGGGACCCTTGAAATTGGATCCGCTCTGTGTGGTGTAGCCTTGAATATCGCCGTCTAGAGATTCCGCACTGAAACTCAGTAGGTTGAACTTTGGTAGAGCATTTGTGAGGCGACTTATAATTTTAGTTCGAGTTACAGGTATGCAGGATACTAAGCTGAAATTAGAAGGGATTTCTACATAGTGTGATTTTTTGAGAAAATCTAAATTAAAATCGCTTGAAATATTTTTAGGTGTGGAGTGTGTGAAACTTTTTAAATTGGCAGAATTTTTGTTTCTTGATCATTGTTTCAGTGACCTATTTAGTGCAATCCTTGATACCATCCCAGAAATTATTTACTTCGCGTAATATATTATATAAAGCGAGACTCTGTTTTACGAAAGGACATTCCAAGTAAATATCGGTGTAAAATTCTACATTAATTTTTTATAAGATCAGAAAGTGTTTTATTGAGATACACTAAGCCTGATGGCAGGCTACGAGTGTGAGGGCACTTGTTCAAACGCAAATATGCTAAGCAGATTTGTCTTTTTCTGGTCAAAATCCACACGTTTGCGCTTAATAAAAAAATTGACTGTAAAAGCCTCTCAAAAGCTTGTAGCCCTGCAATATTCTCAAATACTGAATGGTCTTCATGCAGAATTTTCATTTGAAAAAATCCCAATCGGGAAAATTTTCTCTAGTAGAAATATATATTGCTTTTAGGTGAAGTCAGATGCCAGGTCGCAGCAACTTCGATGCTTAGTGTATTTTTCTCGAAAGCCCTTCAGAAGATGGCCAGTTTTGGGAACACGCTCTAAAATTGGTTAATTTAAGTCTTTGATAAAACACTATTTCTTCTCAAACCATCGAATTCCACGACATAAAAACGTAGTCAGAAACATACACGGTTAAGCCAAATACTTTGATCACGTAGACATCATGCAAGATTTGCAACGTCACTTTATCACGCGGGTGTTTACGCAGAGCGTTACTAATATTTTATCTTTTTTAATTGTGAAGCGGTAGCTACAAGACACTAACAGAACTTCCACATTCCTGGAAGAATGGGGAAGCGGGGGGCACCTTCCATGAGGCTATGAGTGGAAGGAAAGAGTCTTACAAGAACTGCTCAAGAAAAGACACAAAAGTCAATATTCAGACGATAATTTCACTGTGGCTATGTGAGGCGCATAGTGACTTGGTGACAGATTGTATTCAATTGCAGGGTAGCCTTCACAGAATAGTTGGTGTTATCAGCTGCTCGCCGCATGTGCAGTGCAGAGGCGGCATCGTCTGTGCCACATGCTATCCTGTTACTAGTTCTGCTCACTCACCACAAGCTCACATTCAGCAATTTGCTCACTCTATCCTCCTTTGAATTGAGTCCTGACATTGAGAGACGACCGAACTTTTCTTCTTCATATTCCATCAGATTCTATTGGCGGGTTTAGTCACTTTCTTTGGTTTCAGTCTTCACAGAGGTTTCTTTAGTGCACAAGCTCTATATATAGTGTGCCCTTGAACTGGGATGGTAACAGCAACTGCTGCTTCTATTCAATGTTCATTCATCTTTGCAAGAGAACTGTCTTTTATTTCTATTCTCGTAAGGGCGATGCTATTTTTTCTGCAGACATGAGGCTGCATCTCTGACCTGTTCTCATTTAAAAACAGTGCATTTTTCATGTATTTGTATTTTCATGTGTTTTATTTCATATTATGTATTGATGATTTTGTAAACTGCCTATTTTTTGAGTGATCTTTAGCTACTTTTAAAAGATTCACGCTGATTGTTTGAGTATTCAATTGCTTAATTGTTCCCAATCATCAATCTCAATCCATGTCAATGATTTGCTAAACGTGGTTCATAATGCTTCCCTGCAGCTTTATTCAGAAGCTCAAACTAGCGTTTCTGCAGACTCTGTGCTAAGTTGATACGTCTGTGCCGTATTTTTGTGGATGTTGTAAAGTCCAAACTTTCCTGTGGGACTCATTGAATACAAGTTAATTCAAGCAGTTCTATAAGCGAACTCCAACACATTTAGCCAAGAGTTTCTCACCTGAGTTTGCCACGTGACTATTACGTGCGATCTTTGCGTACATTCTTCTATGCAGCCTGTGTAAGTATGGCTTCCATGAGATCGATTTACTTTTAACTGAAAGTTTGAAGTAATTTTTCTTATAAAATGAGAATTGTATTATACCTTAAATGGTAGGGTGAGGGAAAGAGATGCAAACAATATAATTTGTAAGGTTAGTATGTGATGTTGAGAATCTTAGCCTCTATATTTTTTTTTCGCTTCTGCATGAGCGTTCTTTAAAATATCAAAAGTAAATCAGACTTGAAATATATTTTCCACCCCGCTCTCAGTACCATACAATTTCAGTCTTACGACTGTACAGTAATTTCGGTTTTATAAGTTTTAGTATTCGAATTCTGAGGAATTCCACGATAAAGTAGCCCATGCTATGGATAAACATTTAACGTGAGGTATGTGTAACTGAAATTGTATGATTAGGCGGCTTTTTTCACCATACGTCATGCAGTTGCCCGAGAAAGGCTCGCTCACCTAAAAACGACGTGCAAAACTGCGTCTTTCTGCGGGCCTCTCTTTGTTTCCCGCCAGTTTTTGTTCTGCAAGAAGGGCTTTAGCCTTGCAGCACGAGGCGCAATGTTAGGCGGCGAATTTTCCATCAGTTCTTATGCTTTTCAGAAGTGGTGGAAAAGAAAATCTTTCTAAATTTTTTAACTTCAAACAGAGCTCTTATGTGTCAGTTACGTGCACTGGTTCATTTAAGGTATATGTTTTTAGATTCGGTATGTCAGAGAGCATTCAGACTGACTAACTTGCATTATGTTCACTGGCAATCCATCCATCTGAATGGAGGAAAAAACGTGTCATGTATTTGGTTTTACAACTGTCTAGATGAAAGTCCTCGCGATTTGTGTTTCGAAATAACAGTTTGATGTGTCTGATGTTCCAAGCAGGAAATTAGAAGGTAAAAAATCTCTGAATGAACTTTTCGATCTACTCAAGTTCTACGATTCAAAGTCAAATAATTCTGATGACTAATATCCACTTATTGATGTGTGAAAAGTATTAGGTTAGTCGTAAGCTCGAATATAAATAGATTTTTGAAGTTTAACCATACGACAATATTTCAAACTTTACATGTTCACTGTAAATAGATTCATCTTTTTGGATGAATCATTGTTTTTGAGTTAAAAAATCTACTTAAATTTATAATAGCATTTGCCTTTGTATGTCAGTTGAAGGGATAAATGTTAGAGGATTACCTTCACGTCACCTGAATCGTTGCCTCTCCAAGGTGGGCGTATTGGTCTGCAGCGATTCAATTCAATTTTACCCCTGAATTTGTTCGGAATGCGAGCAGTTGACATTTCGTTATAATCTCGCATATTTCCTGCTAAACGAGTAGGAGGAAAAAGAGGAATATGATTTGCTCCCTGGATCAGAAAGGGAAACATTAAGAAACAAACTAGCAATCAAAACTAAATGACGCCATATGTTACCAGGATGTGATCTCGTTGGGGAAAACAGAAAGGGAATTTATTTTTTGCTTTCTGGTGGTGCTCTCATGCCTCAACTGGAGCTGATTTTTTCCAACAGTCCAGTGAAATGGCGGCTGCTGGTGGCTCAGTGGCGGCTGGTGGTGGTGCTGCTGACGCCGCTGCTGCTCCTGCCCCTGCCGCTCGTCGTCGACACCCCCGTAAGCGGAACCTGTTCTGTGTTCTTGAATTTCTCCAAACCTGTTCCTGTGGCGAGTTTTGTGAACAAGGATATCAATTTCAAAGGTAGCCCTAAAAAAAGCCCCGGAGCGATGCAGCGATGAAGGGCTATCCTGGTCAGCAGATGCACGTGTCCGAACCGGCAGGTGGTTGGGAGAAAGAGTTGTCTGTGTTCATTGGCTAATGTTGCATCGTCATCACGTCAAAATATGGTAGCCTCTAATGGGTTTGAGTTTGGTATTTTTCTCCTACATTGCAGTGACGAGAATTTTCAGTTTCCACATGAGGAAATTGTTCGATTTTGTATAGTATTTCAATTATTTTGCCACATTTTGTATACTTTATAATCGTTTCAAATAACAAAGGGGAATATATTTCGGTGTTCTATCTTTTGTATTCTAATTAAGGGTCCTTCAGACTGTCATTTGAGCTCACACACCCTTAAGGCATAGGACTAACTAACCAGCTCAGTCATATTCTTGGAAGTAGCTTCTACCCAAGATGACTGGAGTCCTACTTTTAAGGAAATCAGTTTCCTTATGCTTGCAAGCGCAATAGAGCTGCCTCTGTTGAAGAATTGTATCCTTCGTACAATCAACTTGGGTAAGAGCTTATTCTAAGACAATTCTTAAACTGGTTAGTCCTACGCCTCAGAGAGCGTACGAGCTCAAAAGATGATAATTATTTATTAGGAACGTGCAGGACATGTCTTTTACTAAAACTATCTTTAGTTTTAGTCTAACTTTTGTGGAATTTATGTATTGTATGTATTGAAGGATGTATGATAGGCAGTTAATTCAGTGGTACTCCCTCATCAATCGAACAAATTTCCGAATTTTGTGTTACTAAATCAACTCATGAATGACTTGAAAACTGGAAAATACGAAATTATGGTTATGGCTTAATTGAAATATTTTCCCCTATGATGCACCAAATTAAGAAAAAACTGTTTTTCAGTATCTCTGCTTTTTCTTAATCGCAGGACATAAAAACTCGTTTTCTATGAAAATCAAACTCATTACCAGCGTGAGGTCCGACAATACTGCCGGGTAGAGCGAACGAAAGTTTTTCTCAACTGATAACGCACGCCCTGATATAAATGGCAATTCCCCTGATGATCATGATAATACTCTCATGAAATTAATGACAATATATATTAATATTACAAACGAAACATCGATCTTGATATTATGATGCTGCTCCTAGTAACTACTATAGTAATACACCCTAATTTCAATCATTAAGGCCCTAAATATTATTGGCAATACGCCATAACATTGGTGACAATACAACCAGGCGTTGAAGATACCAACCTGGATCATACGTACACTACGTCAGTCGCACACCCTACCTCCCGTACCTGCTCGAGCTTAGTGTCGCCTTCATTCTCCTGACGTCGCGTTTTTGTCCGTGCGCTGCCAGGAGGCGCGCGCTGGCTACGTGATGGCCCTGACCAGCATCTACTGGATGACGGAGGCGCTGCCGCTGGCCATCACAGCCCTCATCCCGGCTGGTCTTCTACCCCTTATGCGCGTTGTGTCCAGCAAGGACATCTGCATGGTGTACCTCACGCACTCCAACATGACCCTCTTCTGCGGCATAATCATGGCTCTCGCTGTTGAGCACTGCCACGCTCATGAGCGCATCGCCCTTTGGGTTATTCTCAAAATCGGTCAGTGATCAACGAGCACTGGAGATGAAGCTCTAGTTAGGATTGTTGTCTCATTATCAGGGCCTGATATCGCTCTTGATGGGTGAGATTGTTGAAGGTGTAGGTTTTTCTTCTCTTTGCTCTCATGGAATTTTCGATGCAAGCTGCCATTGTTGTTTTTGTTTTTATGCTGATGGGTCTTTTAACAAGATGGAAGAGGTTTGTCGTGTGATAAACTTAACCACTCTAAAAAGGCTTTGTGTGAGTTTTATTAGGGTTTATCTTTCTCACTCACGCTGTTGAATATTTTCAACACAATTTTGATCGAAATGCATAATAAATTTGAAAAGTAATTACGGAAATTAATTTAATTAATTACGCAATGGGAGCATGTTTTTATATTCTAGGATGGCGTGATGTTTCTTCTTCATCATGTGATTCATATGTTCACGTTATATGCTTTGTAGTGCTGGCACTGAAGTACGAATGAAAGATTGATTTTCATTTTTTCCTGCATTTCTATTTTTCCTACATTGCCTGAATACCACTTTCACAGAAGATTTTGGTGGTTCTGATACATAACCATCTTATTTATTGCAATCTCCGCCCCTGACAACATGAGCCTTGCCTCGCTTCAGGCCACAGTCCTCGCCGCCTGATGGTGGGCTTCATAGCCACCACGATGCTGCTGTCCATGTGGATCTCCAACACTGCCTCAACAGCCCTCATGATCCCCATCGTCGATGCCATCATCGTGGAACTCAGGGTATGGTTACCCAATGACGCACGTTCTCTTTTCCTCCAGGTTGGGCGAGTTGCTATTCTTGTTAGTTAAAAATTTCGCGTACAAAAAGATTCCTTTCCTGTTTATTCTGTTTCGTTGTCCGGTTCAAGGAAATTTGTCGGTCACTCAAAAGAAGTGGTTTATCGAGGGTAGCAACTAGAAAAAACCAGAAAAAAAGGCACGAGCAGTTTGATGTTTTCGAGGATTTAGTTATTGTTCTTGATTTTATGTTCAACTTTCGACTGATACATCGTACTGTATTACGTGAGACGGTATTGCGTTACACAAACTTGAATTTAATGAGTGTTTTTTTAGATAATTCTAAATTAAATTAAAAATCAAGTGAGACATATTATCTCGTGCTTGACGAATTCATATTTTTTATACATCTTTGGAATTGCGCCTGAAATTAACCTTGCTTAACTTGGCGTCAAATTATACCTGGAGTGTCACTTTTTAACATCAGTCATTAATTTCATCAAAGTTCATCTTCATTCTTCGAAAAAAACATATATCAACAATGTTATTAAACTTCCGAACTAAGTAAAGTTTCTGAGTTTCACAGAACTCATATCGATCTAATTGGCGACAACATGCTTACAAGGAACTTTAAATTGAGCCGAAGCCTGTTTGCATTTACAGAAGTCGTCGATGAGACTGCCGAACAGGTCCCACAAGCCCCTGAAGACGGGGATGCCTGAGGTGGCCAGTACCGTGGAGCTGCAGGAGCACTTCCCCTCCGTGCAGTCCGCCGACGACCTGCCTGCCGTCTGCATGTGAGTCACCTCTGTAGGACGGGCATCGATTTGAAAGCACTTCTGCCAATTATTTTGCATCCAAGTAATCATAATGATAAATGATGATGAATGATTACCATGTTTTGAAAAAATTTTCCCCTGATGACCTAATTTGGGTATGAAAGGGTTAAGAGAATTTTTGCCAATATCTACGTAGTGCTTTCCCACGTTAGGCATGTGTGACCTTGTCTTCGCGAACACGTGGCGCGCGAGTTTTGCCGTATACTGCAGTTTTACTTTCCCGCCGTCACAAGGCTGAAAATTTACTTTAATGGCTTCACTTGCACGTGTTGCACGTACAACGTAGAGGTGAAGTTAAGAAAGAGAAATAGCGTAAAGCTTACTTCTCAGGTCTGTAGTCACGGGCTTAAAGCGATTGGTCTTACATTAATCCTGGTTGTCATTCAGACAAAACTGTACAGTCGTTAGCTCTGAAAGACGCAATGGGCTTTGGGAATGCGCAAAAATCTCATTCATGTAGTAAAAACTTGATATGATAAATTTTTATTACACAATCAGATCAGTCTCTGTCAGGTCTGATAGCATTCCTAAAGCTACAAGGGGCAACTTCTTAGCTGTCGCAGTGTTACGGATTTGACGGTCGCCGTTCTTACCGTCTGAGACGTGGTCGACAAACCCCAGCGTGGCACGGCGCCCGTAGAGCAGCGTCTGATCTATTCCGAGCATACGGCGGCATCGCAACGTAGCAGTGACCTTCGCAAGTTTTATTTGCTGGCTTTTATCGGTGCTGCATTGCGCACCCGGGAGTGATCTCCTCCTCGTTGATAGGTTTCGTCTTAGCTTTACGTGTAGTTGTTTTGAATTGAACTGATGAATTTCAAAACGGATGAGAGTTGTGTTGGAAAAATATTGACATTAACATGTATATACAAAGGTCAGTATTCTTCGTAAGTTTAGAGACGACTGGCAAGAATTAGGTGCCAACAAATTAAAATACATTCCGTAAATTACCGCTAGCCAAGCGTAACCTATTTTTTAAGCACAGGATTAACAATAACCACGAATAAACACCCTAATTTAGATTGTCGCAACAGTTTAAAGTCCAAGTTATGTGGTGACAGCTCGTGATGTCCGTGCGTTGCTGGATTTAATCCCGCCGTAAAAAACACGACCAGGATAAAAATATGGTAACAGAAAATAACATGACACACAGACGTGAAGAAAAAAACTGAAAATTTGAGTAAGCTGAGGCTGCATTGCAGGTATTCTCGTAGTTTTCCCGGGACATTCAACTTTCTCCTGCGTAGGCGATCGGATCGTCGCAGAGCTTTGTTTCTGCGTAACAGGAGTGCATCTATACGAGTGGGTGCTCAGCACTCATACTTCACTGGCATGGCCTTTTGAATTTCGGTGTTAAGTTTTATTTGATACATAAAATACTTACAAAAATGTAGGTTTACGTGGGCGACTGGGATAAAATAACTTCTTATCGTTTTCTGTACTGAGCTTTCGTAGCTAAAGTCTGAAACTGCGTAGCCATCATTGCGCACATTGATGAGAACCTCACTTGAAATCGTTCGTTAAATCCTCGACGTTAACGCCCACAGAGACATGGAGAGGCGACCGAGCCACGTCGAGATCGAGACGATGCCTGCCGAGTTCTCGCGCCTGCGCAACACGTGTTTGCTCGCTGTGGCCGCAGCGGCAAACATCGGTGGCATCGGCACGCTCACCGGCACAGTGCCTAATATTGTCCTCGCTGGCTTCCTCAACAAGTGGGTATTGGTGTGTTCTCGTTACTTCTGTTTAGTTCAATCTTAATTTCCTCATCTGCTTAACCTCATTTCATGTTTGTTTTGGTGACACGACTTTTGTGTTGTTAGAACACAAGCTCGTAGGTTTTACAGGAGAATGAAACTTTCCCTCGAAAGGTTGCTCCTATTTCCTCAAAGACTGAAAAATTTAAAATCGTATTTGACTATCATCATCCGTCTAGAAGTTAATGTGGGTGAAATAATTTACAAGGTTTCCATGTAGTATTGATTGAAAGCATATGGTGAATAAATTCATAAGTGATGACTGATTCAAAAGAATGTTTAGTGATGTTTATAAATGTCATTTCCAATTCGCATAGTGGTTACTTGCAGGCTTGCTCCTGATGTTGTACGAGACTCGAAAAAATGATGGCAGTATTGCTTTTATTATCAAATTCTAATTTTATAATTTGCTAAGCCCTGTCATTATTGAGAAGGTCTCGATGTAGTTTCAAAGCAGTAAATTCAATGTAGAAAACCTGAAAAAGTTGCGTTGCCGTCGATACTTTTTTCACTTCATTTTGTCATCTCGCTGTCCTTACAGCGTATACGGGGCGAAGACAGGCCTCAACTACGCCACCTGGATGCTCTTTGCCGTGCCCACCATGCTCCTCTCAACGTTCTTCGTCGGGGTAGCGATGGTGCTCAACACTTTCGACTTCAAGAAAGCTTTGCGCAAGTGAGCCTAGTGTGGTAGCATCACGCTTGACTAACCAACGCAGTATTAAAAGTCAATAGTCTATGATTGAGGACTGTAGTTTCAAAGAGACTACCTTCATTTTTTCTACATAAAAGAGCAGTTGCTGAAAACAGAAACCTTCTCCTACTAAGACCATATTTATCTTTCATTGAGTGGAGTTTAAATTGCTTTTATTTGTAGCACATTATTATTGCTCAACCCAAATACTTAGTTGGCAAACGTAGGGGAAGATTTTTCAATAATTTGGACGCGCAGGCTGTTCGAGAAGCGCTGGGGCTCCCACCACACGTACAGCACTGGCGACGGCGTCATGACCACCACCAGCAGCTCGAGTGAGGCTCGCAACGAGGCAGTCAAGGAGATCCTCCAGATCCGCTACAACGGACTGGGTCGCGTCAACTTCCACGAGAAGGCCGTCATCACGGTGTTCTCTATCCTCATCATCATGTGGTTCATGCGTGCGCCTGAGTTCATCCCGGGATGGGGGCAGTTCTTTGATGTCGGTGACGTACAGTGAGTTTTCTTTCTCATTTGTTGCACTGTTGCTAATCTGGTTATTTTGCAAATGGGTTCATGTTCGCGCTCTTTAGTTAATTGTTGAGTTACTAGTCATGTTTCATCATTAAATTTACAAAGTTGACTAGGAACAATATTGTATTCGAAATGACAGTCGAAAACCTATTAATAATTATCTTGAGAAAATGCGGCCTAAGTAATCAACATCCCTTATTCTGTTTATTTGACGTGATGTTTATCAATTGCTTGTCAAATTCATTTTCTCAGTTTCTTCATTGTGTTAGAAGTAGATTTCGACTAATAAAAGAACAGAAAAAAATTATTTTCATGGTCGTTAGGAATGTTTTGATACTTCGGTCGCCGAATGACTAAAAATCTGCAACCAGATTGAATAAAGACTTTTTTCGACCTGGGGCCCAACTTTTTTCGTGTTTTCAAGAGATTGTCGCACGATGTCTATAATAATTTATTAAACGTTTTATTTTCCGTCAGTCTAAAAAAGACTGTTTCTATTTGAAAGTAGGAATACTACTGCTAGCTCGTAGCTCATCGCCTTGCAGTTGGCTTATCATGCTCGCTTGTGACTCACGTCCGCTGCTTTGACGTGCATCCCACAGAATGGTGAGCGGGGCGACGCCTGCCCTGGTGGCCGTGGTGATGCTTTTCGTCATACCTGCCAACCCCAAGGCCTTGCTGTCGGGCAAGCACAACCCTAATGGTTAGTTCTCGTACCGCTAATTCTCACCATTCATTTCATGGGTTCCACCTTTTCCTTATCGTTATCTTCTTTGTTAATTCTTCCGCGCGTTTCCGGAAGATTTTCTCACGCTGAAATTCTGAAATAATTAAACAGTGTAATATTTTGTGTGTTCATTTGAATTTAAAAGGCATGGGTAATTATTTTGAACTGTTTTTTTTAATTAACGCGGAGTCTATTGTAGGTGGGCATTTGGGCTTACAATCGCAACATGAAGTAAATTCACGAATTACTACTGAAAATATCGAAATTTTTAAGATTGATTTCTATGCCAAACTTCGCACCTAATTCGAAGCATTTTTATACTGTTGTAGAAAACAAATCAGGGTACATTTTTAATCATCTATGGTTGTATTCAGAAACATTTGTAAGTCTATGTCTCATACAAATAACATAGCAATAACAATAGCCAGTTCACTTGTGAATAGGATCATGGATTGGAGATCTCACTGCTCCAAAAAAAGTGGTTTTATTCAAAGCGTTTTGGGATTTTATTTTTTTGCAACCGAAAACCCACAATCCACTTTTCTTAATTATTGAGTGAAAAATGAATAAGGTCATAATTGGCGTTATGGCATCATTCAACACTGTGATTGCGAAAAGAGTAGAATTTCACCCACAGAAAACAATAATAATATTTTCAGTAAATGAAGTTACAACATGTCTCTACACGCCCCCAGCAGACAGTAATGACTCGCAAAACAATTTTTTGAAACTAAGAAGAAACTTTGAATGAAAATCATGTGCTTCACAATTTTTGGTTAATTTTTAAGTGAGAAAATATTCGCTGATTTACTCAGAACGTGTTTCATGCTCATGACTTGAGGATGTGAACGATACTGTTACTGCCTTGACTTCGAGACGGTGATCATAGCAGATGCACGACGACTATAATGGCACGAGAATTAGTGTAAACAATCCATTTTTACGATTTATATTATGAGATTTTGCTTAAAATTTCAATATCAAAATTTGAGAGACAAAAAATGCACTTAACGTATTTCATTGGTGATCTTGATCTCTAATTAAGCTATCCGTGCATTTTTTATTTTGCTCAAACTCCTCGCCATAGGTTAGCGTCTTCTGAGCCACTTGATAGGATTTCACAGTGCTTCTTCGTTTCTTTCGTTTTTTGACCTTTGTTCCGATTTTATAGCGAATAGTATTGCCGAAAATTATACGGTACACCCAAATTTTACCCCAATTTTAAATTCAAGAAACACTTTGAATAACTGGTCGTACATGTTAGGAGACTTGTAGGAACTAAAACTGCAAGTTTTCATTTAGTTGATTCAAATTATCTAAGTGCAGATCACGGGCAGTTGCTTTTGTGGCCGATAAAGGTAGACCGTCAACTTCACTTGGAACGCAGAACTTGCTACTCATGAACGAATTTGACGACATTATTTTAACTCATTGAAACGGACAAAATATTTTATTATTTGAATGTACGCTAATTTTCAAATTTTTCATGTTTTCTGGAATTTGCATCTAGCTACTCGCATTGGTAAGTTAGTCGTCAATGGAAACATCATTTCTTAATTTCAAAATGCACTTGAATTCAGCACAAGCCCCATGTACTGTACAACGCTATGAACTTCGCACTCACTTTTTATGGGCATTAAGCATGAATGGTATAAGTCCGTCTAGAGTAAACCTCCTTCAGAAGATACAAGGAAGATCGAAGTCGTTCGTCAAGAACAGACTCCTCAAAACCGCTGCCTGGTTCTGAGGTCAATTCAAAGGCTTCTCTGTTACCAAGTCTACTGCGTTGGTGGTTATGTATAGTTATTAAATTTTCCCTTCGTTCATCACATCAAGGTTGATTTACGAGTGCCACGTTAAGGCAACGTCGAGGTGCATTTTTAGCATCCTGGCCTCGAAATGCCCTCCTATAAATGCTACGGTTGTGAAGTCGTCTTATGAGCATGACCGTCTTAATCTTAATAGGCTCACATGCCCTCGCCTGTATGATGAATATATCCAACTGCTCAGTTATTTGCGGTTGAAATCCTTATATAGGCTTTTTTCAACTATGTATGAAGTGAAATTAAGCAAGTTGCAAGATCTTTAGTACTTTGATAGCATCAAGAAACTGATGAAATTCTCTACACTTCTAACAGTTAGCCTCTGGCTATAGATGCGAGCCAAGAATAATGCTCCGGTTGTATGATAGAAGTTAAAATTAATTTCGCTGAGTTTGAATCCTAAGAAGCTTTAATGCAGGCTCGCACGCCATTTTAAATGATGTTGGGCTGCACTACTTATCACGAGTCAGGGAGAAAAAACTCGCAGCGTCATCCCATGAAAAAAATCTCTACAAACAACTGACTGACTTCTACATCAAATTTGGTGTGACTGGGCCTACACTGATAGAACCAAGTTATTCTTGATATCGAAGCACAGTCTCTGAAAATGCATCTAAGCAAACCCACTTTCAATGAAGAGTACTGATACATCTAGCTGGACAATAACCTTGTTTGGGATGTAGAATGCTATTAGTCCAATTAAACAAGAAATATAAATGAACAAATTGAACAGTAAAGCCCAAAACTGGAAGTTTAATGGACGGTAAAGCTTAAAAATTGGCATTTAATAGCAAGCTCTATTTATTGTAAAGCCAAAAATTGGTAGCTAAATGTACTGTAAAAAATTGGAAGCATAGTTGATATTTCTTAAAATGGTTTTGCGACTGTTCCATCTAAAGAGTGCATCCGTTTTCTATGTCTCTTGCACGTCAACGCCAGAGTTTGTGCCTTCGTTGTCTTCAAATGTTTGCTAGGTGTTACTATCTTTAAGAAACACTCGCACTGCACTTGCTTCACCTTCTGTTGTGTCATCAGTGCATTATGTGCACTTCAAACACAAACTACTTTTAATGTTATCAATGCTTTTTAACCGTTTTCATGTGCCCAAGTATTGTTCTAAACTGAATTAAACACAATGTATGTGAGATTTTT
The DNA here is from genome assembly GCA_030386875.1 of Morinoia aosen. NCBI lineage: Eukaryota > Metazoa > Arthropoda > Malacostraca > Amphipoda > Talitridae > Morinoia > Morinoia aosen. The sequence goes on along the minus strand of CM059561.1, from coordinate 59,647,374 downwards.
CTCTTATATGTGTCGAGATTCTTATCTCCAAAGTGTTGTTATTCTACACTTAACATAGCTTAGCTATGCATTCAGGGCCATTATACGAACGTTCGTCTATAAACCATTTTAAGTGATTTATGGACAACCTGTCTCCATGTTATTAAATTTGGTAATTCATTCAAGCACGTCCGAAACTCGTTCAAGTCAAGTTTCAAAAATGACCAACCATCTTTTGGCCATTAGAGAGATTTTATTCACTACAAGCCTTGCATTTCATTGCAACCATCGAGTGTGCGTTCATGTTATTTTGAAATAAGTTTTTGCTTAGAATTTGTATTCGCGTTCGTTTGTAATACTCTCACGTTGGGGTTATTTATCAGCATCCCCGTACACTGTGAATTTCAATTCTTAACGAGATCGAACTAGTTAGGGTTCAGATTGGCTAAAAACTCTTTCCCGGTTTCTGCATGACCTTTACATGAGGTCGTGTCGCTTAATGTGTTTCACAACACAATTCCTATACTTAAACCTCTGTAAAATTTGACTATTGAAGATTATTCATTCAGTCAGAAAATAGGGATTATAGAGCAGCTCAGGATTGAGACCCATAGCCTCTCTCTCAATCTCGCGTCAACTCTCGTCCGTTTAACATATCATTTGTCCCGAAATGTCATTTTGTGTCCATGTTTGTTCTGTAAGAATTTATTTGTTCCCAAATGGCTATGCTCAATTGGTGTTAAATTATTGAAGTGTGGTATATTGCTTCCTCATCATGTCACGACAGGCTTGGTATTTTCAGTTCTTTTATTCAACTCTTCGCATTTTCTTTCAAAACGTTTCAATGTTCGCTCCGAATACACACCATACAAATTAGAAGTTGGCCTCTCAAACCGTACACTGATCTCGATGGAGACTTGACCTTGAATGCGAGCGCGAGGATTACAATGCAGTTTTTCACCCATTCTTGTTACCAACTGCCTGATATGAACTTATCTACACAGGGCGCCTTATCAAAGCTCACTTTTCCATACACTGGGAATAATTTTTTGCCACTGTATTTTGTTTTTGTGGTTGTATTTATTGTGACTGACCGTGTGTTATCTTCACTATTTTTCCGATGCAAAATTTAGTTTTAGAAACATAAATTCAATATTTTTTTATTGGATTGCGAGCAGTTCATTTGGTAAATAGGTACAAAAAAAAAAAACAGAATGCTTCGTGGCTACAAGTTTTTCATCGGCTCAATATTTTCACTAGTCAGACTTACGTTGACGTTAAGGACGGTCGAATGGAGATTTCCAAAACTCTGTGTACACTTTCTTAAATATCGTTATTTCGTGATGTTCACGCTTTGCATACTGAAGCCGATACCTTCCAGTTCAAGCTCAGCAGTCTTGTTTGCCGAGGCTTTCTAGTTTATGCTCCACATTTTAAAAGCAGTTGCCATCCAGTTCATTTCGCTTCAAAAAATCGTGAAAAGAATTCCACCGGAGATCAAATGCGATAGTTATGTACAGCGACAATTGGCTTGCAGGTCGGGCTATCGACCAGCGACCGCCTCGCTGCATTGCTCTCTCGCTCACGACCAAACGCACGAGCCCTGGTCACTTGTGTTGTTTGAGGGCTTCCCGAGGTGTGATGTGGGGAGTTGTGCCAGCAGTTGTGCTGGGAGCTGGAAGTATGCCAAGAGTTGTGCTAAACATTGTGTCGGGAGTTGACGTGAGAGTTGAATGGGGATCGTTGTGTTGGGAGTCGTGCTGGGAGCTGGAAGTGTGCCAAGAGTTGTGCTGGGAGTTGTGCTAAACGTTGTGTCGGGAGTTGAGCAGGGCTGAGTGAGCAGTTGTGCTGAGAGTTGTGCCAGGACTGGTGTCGGGAGTTATGTGCTGGAAGTTGCGCCATTGTTCATTGAGGACAAGGAGCTTCTCTCACTTGGAGCTCAATTTTAGAAAATATTTCACTGAAATCCAAAACAATTTAGTGTTTAAGTGTGTTTATTGGTGAAAGTGGTCTTTTTGTTTTAGTAAATGATGATTACCGTGCGATGGATAATTGTAGCTAAGAGTAAAATTTGTGAAAAAAACTTAATCTTATACATATTTCATAATCTTGACTCGAGAAAATTTAAAGCTCCAAATGCTTAGAAGGCCCTTGAATAAATTTGTAATAAATGAAAAGTATCAGTCCAAAAACCACACGAATTTCTGCCTTAGAGATAAAGATCTCACTAAGTATAAATAAACAGCGTACTGCTGGATGAACTAATTTCTGTACATTCGTATTCATAAGGGAAAATTATGATTGAATTAGGATTGGAGTGGGAAGGGCTAAACTTTGGTAAAACATCAGTTGTTGATGATATAGTTACTGAATCGTAGCTATCTTTTATCACAATAATTTATGAAATTAAGCAAGAAAAATAACAATAAGTGAGAATATTATGTAAAAATGTTCATTATATTGTGACAGAATAAATAGGAAATTAAATTCTCCGATAAACAGCTGCAAATGATTTGAAACCACAGAAAAAGTTAAAATTTTGCGTTGAAATCTGACTTGTGTAGTTAATTCAGTTTAGAGCAATTTTTTCAATCAATTGAAATAAAGTTATGATAGGTAGCGTGAACTGTCATAGAAAATACTGACACTAAAAGAACAAACAAGAATGCATTTCCCACGATCCAGCATCGTGCTAGTCGGCACGTGTTAGAGGCAGTTAAGATCAAAGCAAAGCAACAGAGAAGGTACTCTAAGAGCCCGCCATAATTATCAATAAAATCTTTACTTACAAGACATGGCGCAATATTAGTTTTTATTCAAGGCTCCTTTTGAAGAAAGATTTCTAGAAATTTTATTAATATAACTCAAAGTACTCAAAGTTACTTTCTTGAAAAAATAGGTCACGTTATAATGGACTTAAGCATGCTCTTCTGAACAGTGTTTCAGTGCTGACAGTCTTGTTTTGTTCCTTTTCTTCCTGTGCAAGCGTTGCAGTCAATTTATCGATATCGATGTGCAGGTTTTCGTTTACACGCCCGCCTGTGACCAGCTTTTATTTGTCACACATTGATTCCGCAGCTGCACACGCAGCTTGCCAAATTCTACTCCAATTGCTTGTGTGGCTTAAACCAAGTCCAAGTACGAGAATCGGTCAAAAAGACCACTGTGTTATTGTCAGTGGAGCTAATAGTAATTGTGGGTAATGAGCATGCGGGGTATGCGTACAAGGGCTGGTTGGAGTAGAAATGTTGGTATGGGTAAAGGTTTTTTGACAACACGTCATCACTGCCATTGCTACATAGTATCTCTTCATTCTTCAGGGTTGAGGGGACATTTCGGTCCTGTTAATAGAAACTAATTATTAAATACTGCCTGTGTTTGTGAGATTTCGGTTAAGTTTTCAATGCAACCGGCAGCTCGCCGTTTTCGAAATCTGTTTCATGTAAAGTTTATACATTCTAATGTAATTATTTACTTTAGTGTGCAAAGTTTTTTCTCACGACTGTTTGTTATGTTGATGGCGAGGAAGGAAGGGTCATTAAAAAACATCCGTACATGTCAAAAAATTCAGCGGAAAGTACTAAGCTTGGAAATAAATCAAATATGAAGCAGCACTGTGATAATTTTCACCCGTTAAGAAGAGCTTCAGAATTCCACATTGCAGTGGTCTTTTAAAATCGACAGCTTCTTCTCGATGTGGTCGCATAAGAATGCATTGCATTTGAGTAGCATTAATTCCAAACGAGTTGAATATCATCTTACGTTAGTTTTCGAATACATATCAAAAATTCTTTTGATGTTGGCTCATAAAGAAGCATTGGACCAATATTTAATAATTTTCCGTTCATAATAGTGCATAGTACTACTAGTATTTTGCAATTTTAGGTTTCGAGCACCTTCAGTTCACGGCAAGCTAAAGAGCCTGCACTCATTTCGTTATTCGGTAGTCGTTTTCCGTTAATTCGTTAATCTATTCGTTGGGTTCTTTGCTCTCTTCTCTGTCGACAATGCGTGCCTCGTGCATGCCAAGTCGAACATCACGTTCTGTTTGTTCTTCTATTCTATCGTACACAGGATACGGAATTTATGCACTTGGTAAAAAGTGACCCGGTATGCATTGCCTAACTAAAAAAAACAGCATACAGAAGGCAGTGTCGTACAACTGTGTTCATCATCTGATGTTCAGTAGTGATCAATTGATGATTTAATGAAATCATCAGAGGTGAAGTGAAAGTGAATTTATGGAGATGAAATCCTTTGATGTCATTCGTGAGGAGTTCTCTTTCGGCGCCGGTCTTCAATTGGCGTTCAAACCCACTGATTGATCCATAATATGGCTCGGCGTCACCCTTCGCCTCAATTTACACGTGGCAAAGTGATCGAGCACTGCGCAGCTTAACAGTCAAAATAGGAATGGCGGCATCGAAACAGAACGTAGCGAAAATTATAAATTTTGTACATAATTTTGAGTGAAATTTGTTTACTTCTGAGTGATCTTGTCGAATATTTTAATATCGTTTCAGTGAAATATTTTAATTTCATTAACATTGAAAACATATTCCCAACTATATTTTCTTTTATTGCTCCACAGATTAGATTCTCGTATGATTTGCACCAAGTTTTTCAATTCTAAAACAGGAATAAGGCCAGTTTTGTGATGACAAATAGATTTTAAAAAACTTATAATTGGGATTGTGAAAGCATTAACATTCTTGAACGAGGTTATAACTAACCAGGTGTTTACCACCTCGAATATTTCTACGGAATTGAAAAGATTTAACTGATGAAATAATATTGAAGTTATCTTAATTCATTTCCGGGAGTACCCATTCACCTTGTTCGATTATTCGCGTGTAAGCCGACAAATGGCTTTAAAGAACACGAGAAACTCAGGACTTAATAGAATTTTGCCTAAGGAAATGAATATTTTGGTTGTTAGTTCTTTTTCCTGCTCGTCGAGTGCAGCACTTAAATTCAATGAAATCTAAGCGCAGGAATAAAATATATAATCTACCTCTATGTACCACATCCGAGGGGAAAGAGGAACGTTTTTTTTCATTCCTATTTCTTTTTCATTGCATTACCTTTTTCAATTTTTTTCGTTTTATTTCAGAGCGGAAATTGCATTAGTATGCAGAAATCGGCACATTCTCGGAAAATAGCATGCTTATAGAGGCCTTCTCACCGAAACAGTCATCCATACCTCATCCTAAAGTGTTCTTTATTCACTTTCTTGAAACGTTTGAATTCATCACAGTTTCGGAACCTGTTCGTATTTCTTCCCGTGAGTTCGGACCACTTCGATACTTGGGACTCGACGCTATCTATTCCGTCGCACCCTATTCGCTGTGGTAACTAAGATATTAGCCGTGGTCGATTATACATAAGATAAAGTTGATGTATTTGTCCGCTTCCTTTTAACAAGCCTGTGAGCCACTTTTTCATGTTGTTGGTGGAGTCTCATTGAGACTCAAAATTTGAAAGTTTGCATTTTAAGGAGATAACATTTCCAGGCAGTGCGCAGTGTTATTATATAGTGCACGTACGATTTTTTATTGGAAGTCTTTTTGTCGAATGAGACTTTTTCGCCAGATTCCTCTTTTTTACCAGGGTACGAAGCGTAGCTGCGGATAATAATTTTCAAGTGAATTTCCTCAAGAAATTTTGTTAACTGATAATTTAATTTTCAAAAATCTCCTACCCAAAAGAATCCAGCTTTGGGTTAAATCTCTCTATTCCTGAGTTTGACAGTATTTATATACAGACAACAGTTTGAAAAAAAATTGCATTGTACATTTCGTCTAACAAGTTTATGGTGAATGCAAACCTCAGTAGTTGCTACCCGGCATTGCTCGTGCAAATGACTCCTGCCGATTTTGGGAGTGATTTGCATAACGAGCTCCAAACGTCGCTCGTCTGCCGTCAGCTGATGACGCACGCAGCCAGTTTCTAAATTTTTGTGGCTATTTGTGAAGTTGCACTATTCCAACACAAGAACTGATATGGATGACGTCGTTCGTTAATTCGCAATGGCAAAGAACTTTTCGAATGCATAAACACGTCAATATTTCAGGAAAAACTATTCCAGTTGCTTCTATTATACCTTCACAAATGAGCAGTTAGTTTTTAAACAAATTTGGATGACTAAATATGACTAAATTCTGACTTGACTGTAACTTCAAAGTTTCATATTTTTCTTGCTTAGCAAAACAATTATTATCTCTGCTATCAAAGTCTATCGACGATTTTATTTATTTATCCAAGTTCCTAGGAAAGTTCACCGGAGCAGATTACTTTCCCCTGATTTAAGAACATGAATTTTTCGGGAGAAACGTGGGGAATTCACTGTATATTCTATAGCAGAACAAATCTTTGCATTCACTAATCAAAAAGTGATTCTACTCATAGATACTGAATAGAAAATATTCGAGTTGCTGTCGAGCTTTTCCAGTGGGTTACGGGGTACGGACACACAGTCTCCCTATTTCTTAGTGCTCTCTTACGCGAGAGTTGTCAGTATTCTGTGTATCCCTTCAGTGCTTTCATTTCGGTTTACGTTAGCTTTAAGGGCCTCAGTTTTTGTTTATATTTTTCACGTGACGTTTCCAACTTGAAAAGATGCGTATTTTCAACGGACTTTGATGGTTGTGCCGATCAACGTCGTTTAATTTTTGCGTTTGTATAGCCACTTGATTAAACCTGTACATACCGAAATTTTTCATTATAAAAATACGTTCTGAGTTACTCATTTTATCCGATATTCAAGTTCCAATAAAAGAAAGATGGGATCGACCCTAAATTATTTGAGAGATTTATTTTCCGAAGAAAATGGGTGAGTATTTACATAAGCCTCGTTTGCCGGTTTATTTGTGTCACGCTCACGGGACAATTGGTCACTAGTGAAAATGGGGCGTCGATTTCAAGAACGATAATGGGATTGAATTTTAGCTAAGTGTATCCACGGTAGTGAGATTGAACGAAGCTGTCATTGTTCTTTTCAATCTGAGATGACTACTGTAAATGTTTCCTACGCTTTTTCATAGAATAATTCACTGATACATTCAATGAAATCAAATCTAGATTAAGAATTTCTTTAAATGTGTTTTTTGCGTCGCGTCTCATGTGCTTGTCGATACAACCCTAATTGTATTAACCGCTAAGAGAAATTCTTTTGTCTGGTAGCACATAGAAGAGCAGTCCTTTAATTTAAATACGAGATAAAGAAAAAGTTGAATGCATGTGCAGGCGGCCTGCTGACGTGGAAGGCGGTGCAAGAGAGGCTGCCGTGGCAGGTGCCGTTGATCATGGGAGGCGGCTTTGCGCTGGCCAAGGGAGCTCAGGTGTCCGGGCTGTCGACTTGGATCGGTAACAGCATGAAGATCATCGCCCTCCTGCCCAGCTCGGTAAGTCGGGCTACTGTTCACATATCGAATTTATAAAATGAATTTCTATTATTCTCATAGTGTGAATATCTATTAGGGTTGTCGCCCACTTATCGAATTTATGAAATGTATTTTTATTATTCTAATAGTGTGAATATCTGTTCGGGTTGTTGCTCCTTGGGGGCCACGTGAAATATGTGGCGTTCAGTGCAATTGCTCTCTGAAAGAAAAGGCAAATTCAATGGTGCTTTTCATTTCAAGACTTGCAATGAAATAATTCCCAGAAGGGCGCGTTAGCACTGGCCGTTCTTCCCAGAAGTTTTGGAATCCCACAGTGTAGAGTCGTCTGATAATTAATGCCTGCTTCATCTCAAAGGTTGCCTGTCTTTTTCTATAATAGTTGCAGTACATACAAGCTCTTGGGTATAACTTGGCATGTAAAAAAATAGACGCACAATGTATGCATCGTATTCACAATATTTTTAATTTTCTGATACCACATTTGGATGCTCATTCTTTTTATTTTAATTTTGACGTTAGTTCTTGAATTTAAACCCGTAAAGACAAATTTTGCGAATGATGTTTCCTTTCGTAACAGCGATGGTAAAAGCAATGACAAGTTAAAGAGGTTTTTCTATCTGTAAGCAGGAATGAATTCTATTTACTGTCCCTGAAGTGCTTTTTTTGATGCAGATTTATATAAATCGTGATTTCATCGTTCTTTTACGAGATATTTCAGACTGCATATCTTCATTATGCAAAAATTTTTAAGCAGTACAGCATTAAAGGGACGATGTTCATTCAGAAAATTTCATCCAACTCAACCGACCCCTGCCATCATTGTAGATTTATTTTTTTACATAGACGATCATTCGTGATAGTTTCCCCCTTGATATGTATCTGATGAAAGACGTTCACATTAGTTAGTTTCTTATATTTTCTTGTTAATTTATAATCAATATGCATTCATTTATTTCATTGCTTGTGATTCTTTTAACCTCTATTTATGAACGCTACACATCTTTCATTTGGTCGATTTTCACTACGGAAATTTTTCGTTTCAACAATATTAATAAATGAACGTTGAACTATGCTTCTACTAACCACGTATCAATGTAGTTTTATCGCATTTATTTCTGTTATACATTTTTGCACGACGAAATTTCACGATCGTACACACGTCTTTTCGTGACCCACATTCAAAGAGGTTTTGCGCCAAACTTTCTTTAAATTCTGAAAGTTTTTTTTACATGAAACTTTAACTTTTTCTCATGATTAAGAAAAGGTTCGATAAACATTCATTTCTTATGGGCACCTGCCCTATTTGGTCAGCTTTTTTCCGCCTTTATACACATATGTAGCTGGTGAGACCTATGTTTCTATTTTTTTATTCTCCTATATATGAGACATTTTAATAGCCTAGGTCGATAAGCAAGTGTAGAGACCCAAACAAACGTGCCGACCTGTGCTCCGCGCACAGGGCCTGGATGTTCGCCTTGTCCTCGGTGAAACAAAGCTTTCCAAGTATAACTCTCATCCGAGCGATTCCCAAAGTTTTCACTAAAAAGCCATTGCACAATCTTATATTTTCGTATTCTTCATCATTATTCTTTAATAAATTATTAAGAGTATAATAATTTCGCTGACGTTCGTTTAATTAAGGATGCGATGTGCAAAATTAAGTTTAAAGTGAGCTCCAGATTCCGCCATGAATGTTTAGCATCACGACCAACATCACACTATTTAGCTAATGTGTACTTGCAGGCTGCTGTGTTCCTAGTGGCCCTCATGACCACCATCATGACAACCCTCATGTCCAACACGGCTGTCATCGCCATACTCCTGCCAATCCTCAAGGAAGTGGTGAGTGTCAGACTGCTTGGATTCCTTTTAGTGGTAAATGCTGAATTTGCAAGTCTTCTTCTAGAGACGAGCGTTGGACTGCTTAGTCGTTTGGTGGTGAGTGCTACACTGATTGGTCTCCGTTTTGGGGTGAGTGCCAGACTCCTTGATCTACTCTTACAGTAGTAGGTGTTCAACTGCCTGGTCTCCTCCTAACGACAAGTGTGAATGAACTTCGTGTTTTCGATTGCTGTTGCGATCAAGCAAGTACTTATGCTCATTTGTGTTATTTTTGTGGTTGAATCATTCGCGACTTGTGGAGAGAGCTGCGAGGAGTAATGCTCTGGACTTACAGTACTGCTGTTTTCAGGAACGGATTTTTTAAAACGTATCAAAAGTGGGTGCTTAACGAGTGCTAATAAAACGTTATTGCCATGTCCCTATTAAATTATTTTTGTTCATTATTTGGTATAATTCATACTCTATATTATACATTTTAAAGCGTGCGTTCACGTATTTTGTTTTATCTTAGAATTCACTTTGATTTCCCTACCAATTTAATTTTTATAATTAAATTCGATGGTGGAGAAGTTAGACAAACTATTTTCATACAAATTTTGAGTCGCTAAACTCAATTGTAGAATCCTACTTATTTACCTGTCGATTCCTCAGCAACATTGTGTAAGTGAATTTTTTTTAAGTATGTGTTCCATAATTATTGGCCACAGTGATATGCACATAGTGTAACTTTTCTCGCCCGCAAACTATTTATTTCGATTGAAATGCGCGATGTTTCCCTGTATTTCACCTCGTCAATGTGTGTTGTGTTGATCGCTCTGAGCTTTGTGATACCAACTGCCTCTTTACACTATGTGGGTAGTTATTCTATCTGCCTGTACTACAATGCCATTCATGCAGTTGCTTTCGCTATTGAATTGCGCATTTAAATCATTACTACTCACTCACTGAGCGCTTCTTAACGGTATTTTTCAATCACAGTATATGTAGCGTAGGAGTTCTATCTACAGTGTAGCAATTGATGGGCTTCTATCTCCTTGAACTACAATATGTGCTACATCGCCCATAGTTTCTCGATATTTTTCATTGTTCAGTGTGTACCTACGTTTGTTTCTCTCTGTTTAAAAACGCTTTTACTTCAATAACACCGTCTCACCAGGCTGTGATCCTGGACGTGAACCCGCTGTACCTGATGATCCCTGCGACTCTGAGCTCATCTTTCGCCTTCATGCTGCCCGTGGCCACCCCTCCCAACGCCCTCGTCTATGCTGCTGGCACCTTCCAGACCAGCGAGATGGTCAGTCCACATTTAAGGTTGATGCCTGTCTTCCAGAGATTCGCGTATCTCGTCATGGGATCCATTTTCATTCAATTTCTGCCTGTAGGCTCCTCATGCCTACGCGAAAAATACTTTTAGAGGTATACTGAAAAATACGTCTGCGCGTTTTCATTCGGAGGGAGAATTATCAACTTAGATGCTACCATGAATTTGCCTTTGCACAGACAATCACTTTGCAGAATCATGACAACCTAGTATTTTATACGTCGCTCTCATCACATCTACGATTTTCTCAGCTTTTAGCACCCGACACTATTTGCCTACTTTCACTCGCTGCATGTCTATATAGGAAAACAGCCGCGATACTGCCAAATATTCAGATCGCTCTACACACAACATAGAATTTTACTTGGCCATTTCGAAACTGACGATATGTATTCGATATGTATTCGAAACTAAATTGTACTGTGTTTCGTTTTCAGGATAATAAGTCAGAGTAAGTCAATTATTATAGTTAAAAACTGTTGATCTTCAGGCTAGGAATTAGAGGTAAGCTGACTATTACGTTAGGAAATGGGCTAACTAAAATATTATAAGGCAATCAGCAGCTGTATTTTAAATTGCGCTGATCATTTCACTGATATTTTTGAGCAATTCGCACCAACTTTTTCCAATATTATTTGTAATACGTATTTTTCCATATTCTTAACTCACCGAACTACATTATTTTGTATTTTATTCGTTTACTGATCATTGAGCTCATTTAATTTTACTACAATACTTTTTACGAAAAATTAGAAAACAATTTTTCTTTCAGTAAACATTTCTCGATGGCATCAAATTTTTAACTGAAAATGAGCATGCATTTTCAGTACCAAAATTAAATAATATAGTTTAATATACTGAACATTTAATTCGTAGAATTTATATCTCGAATATCAAAACTGCTAAATTTTGACCTGAATCGTTGTCATTTCTTGAATATATTATCTATTGGGCTCGCATTCATTCCTACTTGACATTCTGCTAATTTTTTTACCTTGACTAAATTAACACCGAAAGTTCGCTGTTAATTTATGTATCAATTCTGCTGAGTAAAAGCGAAAACAGTAATTTTCTCATGTATTTTGCCATCATCACATCATCACGTTATAGTGATGATATTTCTATTATATACTTTATCATACTGCCATTTCATCTTAGACGAGTGCAGCTCAAACGTGAGTGCTCTGACATCCGGGTTTGTAAACATCGATAGGCCTTGCTGCCGAAAGAAATATCTGAGATACATTGATGACCTATTAACAGGCTCGGATCGGCTTTGTTCTGAACGTCATCTGCATGGTGATGCTGATGCTGATCACAAACACCCTCGGGGACTTGATGTTCGACTTCTCGACCGTTCCAGTGTGGGCGAATGCCACCATAGTGCCGTGAGCAGCGCTCGACACGCTGTTGAGCTTCAAGATTAGGAGTGTTTCAGCGCTTTTCATGTGCTGCGTCTTTAGGAGGCTTGCAAACCTGCAAGCTATGCAAAATGAAGGAGCTTCTACGTGATGAAACCACCATGGTATTTCGTGGATAACAGTGCTACTGCTACGCAACATTGGTTCAAGTGTAAAGCAGCGCTGGAACTTCTTGGCTGTCTAAATGCTGTATGAGATGCAACTTTAAATATCTCATTCATTTGAGCTTTTTTAATTTTACCGTGTGCATTTCTTGAGTATGAGCTAAATTTTAGGTAATTTGATTCTTCGTATCTAACGTACTGTAGCATCATTCCAAGTATTCGATCAGTGAACTGAATTGTTAGCAGGCTCGTTTCGGCTTAACTGAGAGAAGTTGCAACAAAGAGCAAGCTTGGTGAGTAGGACAGAGACCATGTATTGAGCCTTTGACACAGTCAAATTTTGTTCAAATATTGAGTAATGAGCTCACGCTATTCTCGACAGAATTTTTATTTTTGATATTCATTTCTTCATCATGGTAATTGAAGAATACTAGGAATCATAACTGGTTCTAAGGAGCATAAAACGCTTGTAAATCGAGTAAACTGAACATACTTGTTAAGAAATGGCGATCTCTTGTATGTCGAACGTGTGTAAGAATATATAAATGTTGAGTTAATTGAAAATGTGTACATAAGGCATATAGACTAAGACAGGTAGCTATTTTATTGCTTTCATCTGCAAAGTTATGTCAGTAACCGTACAACCTCAACTAAACAATTATATTGCCATTCATTTATGAACTGACTTTTTAAATTTTCTTGCACAATTGAGTAAGGAACGACTGTGGAGACGAGGCTGTGGAGATAACTAGAAACGACTGCTGAGACATTGCAAATTTATGCTAGTCAAATAACGAATAGAATGTCCGAGATAGTTCATTATATTTGCAATGTTAATAAATAATAATTGCAACTTCCATTAGCAGCTATTTCATAGGGGATCCTTAGCAGCATACCCGCTCATATCGAGATGTTTAAAATTAAATACTGAACTTGTTACAGGATATCTCTAATTTTGATTTTTGAGCCCAATTCATTCGGGTGTTTTTCTTCAAAAAATGTTAGTACCGCCTTTTATACTGAAAAATGTAACCCATTGAACAAAATGAGGCTTAGAGAACTCGGATATTGTTGGTTTCTTGTCTATGATAAATTAACTTCAGATCTCGCGGCTTAAAGTAGTTCCAGAGACAAAATGTATGTCTTCTTTTTGGACGGTATGACATTCCTATTAATTACAAATGAATTTGATTTTGAAAATCGTGTTGAACGGATTCGGGGCCAAATTTTATTTTAACTGGAAAGCATTAGCATGGGCAAAATGCATTGCTTTAAAATTTTAGGCTATAATTCACCTCACAGAAACATTTGCTTTGCATATGGCAATATGAGAAACTGACTTCAACACTATATGGATGCATACACAATGCTTTATACAGTGAATAAAATCTGAAACTGAAACTAAAATCTTTCAAAATTTTTTTTTGAAAACCAAAAGTTAAAAATGGGCATGCAAATGTCTTAAATTTAATTGTAATTGTATCTCAGCATTTCTTATAACAATCAATTTGAAGCATTTGCATTGATGGGGAATAAGAAATACGGCAAACACTATTGGTGCTACTTACGAAACCTTCGTCGTCAGCTCCACCACTTCATGTACTGTCCTGATAAATGTTTTAGAACCATAAGCTACGAAACTCAGCATCTTCACTTAAGCGTTTTAGCTAATCATAATGAGTCAAAATGAGAGAAATGTGATAACGACTCTTGGTGAAGTTTTTGAGAAACAGTCTTTGTTTGCAAAACCGACAACATTGTTCTCGATTATTTGTTATCGACTTCCATCATTGTGGTTCATTTTTCTACGATAAATAATAATTCTTATATTTCGGCCTTACAATTGCAGAGCGGAGAACTTTGGGTTGATGGTTAAAGTCAAAACTGAATTTGAGAGTTGATAGTCACGCAGTTTATAAGATCATAGATCCATGTTCAGTTGATCAATCTTGACTTTTTTCGAGAATTAGAATTGCTGACCATTTTACGTCACGTGACCCAGGTGCTGCAGTTAGTTCACTTCTAGCTCGTTATCCTGAATTTTTTTTCTTATTCTCAGAAAGCTAGGTGCACATCCACATCTCGTTCAAACAGTTTCAACAAAATATCATCTGGATAGACGCGTAGAGATCGTCAGCACTTCTCTTTCCGTCCATAAATCCACCCAACTTCTGCGAGAGTAGAAATGAGAAAATGAAAAGAACGTGTGGCGTGCGTGAAACTGATTCCGACTTTTTACTATGACATGTTTCAAATCTCTATTTACTCTACGTCATTAAGAGAATTAATAGAGAATATGGTCGTCATATTTCCTCCAATTTTTAATCACCTTATGACTTGTCTTTCATTGCAGCTAGTTTCTTTTATGTTCGCTAGGAGTAGCAGAATTTTTACAGCTTTTCCAGCTAAAATTTGCTGTAAATTTTTCATGACTAAGGATCGGCGCCCAGAAAGTGCACTGACCAAATGGAATCACAAACTAGATGGAGGGTAATGGAAATAAATTGTTAAACTTGGTAAAGTAATAAAGTTTGTACTTTTTTACACTTACAATTAGGATGCAGTTTCACGTGAGTTTTGCAAATTTAAATTTTTAAAAAGCCTTCTTATTGAATTTATGTTAAATTGTGTTAGTTTTTAACCCGTCAGATTATAAGAGAGATAGGAAGAAATTTGTGAGTACCTGTAAACCCTTCAAACGTGCCATACCTGACAGAAGAGTTCATATGCACACAAAACACGTATAGATTTTGAAAACACAAATATTAAGAAATATTGAGACCAGACTTCAATATAAATGCTGGGACTCTCGAAGCTACACTTTTATTTTTTGTCTATCAATACCCCATTAAATTTGTCGTGACCTATTTCATGTATTTCTAAAGAGTGTGTCGCTGGAGACCATCGAACGTCATGACGATAACGAGACTGTCCCAACGAGCGTATGGCCGTGCGTGTTTCTTGGAGTTAGCGCATTTTCTAGTTGAGCTCATGAACATGGTTGTTGTGAACTTGACCATCATCTCAAATAGCAAACCACAGCTTTATCGCTGGAAATGAACGATTGTACATATTTTTTTCAATTTAAAGTGTATGTTCAACATTTTTTAATTCTTTTTATTTTTATATAGTATGTTCTTTAAGTATTATACTTTTACATCGTAATACATATAATGAAATATGTCACAAAGCTATAGCGATTATGAATTTACGTTTTCTGTAGAAGAATAACATGTATAAACGTGTGAAGTTTGTCAGCGATTCGCTGCTCTCAATTTGAATGTCGTTCAAAGTTAGATTCTTCGTTTGGTGCCTCGTCTGCAAATACTGTGATCTATCAAATATGTTTTTTTGTTTCTTGTAGATGTGGGAGTATTCTCAGAAGGCCAAGAAATTAAATAAATGTTGCTAAGCAATCACAATTCATGAGCTACATTTAATTACTTGTCTATAAGCACAGAGCCCATTTGGTCTATATAGAGTCTGATTTCAGTACCCAATTTGCTCAATTCTTTTCAGTTTCGTGATCTAAATGGGTGCTATCAAGGTAGCATCGTACTTGTAAATCCCATTTCTGTAGGTAACATCACATACTCTTGTCAGTGCAAAGATTCGTATCAGTCTTCGTTTCCTGACAGTAATTTGAAGTTATTAGTTTTGGATGCACTTCTAAGAGCTACAAAATTTCGTTACCTTTGAAATTTGAGCGTTCTTTCGAGGTGAAAATTTATCAAAAGGCGGAATATTGGAAGATTCCTGCGAATTCAATTAAATTTTCCTCCAAATTTAAGTGAAGTTGATATTGGCCCTACAACGCCGTAGCTTTCGTGATGCCTCACAATATTTTTAGCCTCATTTTCCTCTTGAGAGGAAGAAAGAAGCTGGGAGGCAATGGGCAGTTTGGGATAAGAATTCTAAAAATGACTGTGAGTCTGCCTCATTTTCTTCGCTTTTATTTCTCAGTACTCTTCATATTCTCTGATAATTTCAATTCTTTTTGTTGCCTAATTAGTATACTCTTTCTTTTTGTAGAAACGCCTTTGATGGGGCTTCCAAAACTTTAACAATATGTTTCATACGTACTTTCCTTGCACACGCATTCACTTATTCTCGCCACCGGTTCAGCAGTTTTGTAATGCTTTTCATGTGGTCCAAAGACGAATAATTTCTTTCTCAATAGTAATACTTAATTTTTATTGCTTGAAATGTTTAATGCGAGCATGAGCATGTGTGAATGATAGAATATTTCAATGTTAATGACGTGCAAGGAAAACTCGGGTTGATTTCGGTTGACTGTGTGTTGTCTTGAGAATTTCAAAATGAATGGGGCTCTCACTGACACATGTTAAAAATGTAATTTAAAAGCAAAGGTTGCATTCTTGAACAACTGTGAGCCGAAATTCGAGAAGAAGAAAGTTTGTTTTTGGCAATCTCTCAGCTTCTTTCTTAGCCAGCTACTCTGCTCACATATAGTTTTACGATCGCTATATAATATTCTGCAGATGTTTGTACAGAATATTATTTATTATGTTTCAAAATATGTCTGAAGCTATTTACAGTATCTGTTTTCATAGCGAAAGCTGGAATTCAGAACTCCAGAATAAATCAATGGCTGAGTCATTATGACAAGATCACTGCTTGAAGGGCTGCTGCTTGGCCACTGGGGCCAAACCAACGGTCGTATAATCTGTCTGCAACTATACCCGTCCATGTCAGCATTGTTGCCACGGTAGATTCTGCTTTCGCTGTTGAGTGTGTAGACACCTTATCGCCGTCCTCTACCTTCAATGCTGTTGTCGAATGCCATTTAAAACGTGGCGATCCAGTGCAGCACTCATGACGTGTCACGTGGAAATATGGTGAATGCTACTATTTCTTGTTGGATCTTATGGAATTCCCACATGTCTAGTGCGAAGAAATTTTCCACCTCATTTCAAAATAGAAGAATTTTTAACATTTTATTCATTACTAAAGTAGTAAGCGTTGTGTTTTTCAGAAATCTTTTGAGCTAACTTGAACCGTTTCCAGCAGTTTGGCAATAAAGACCTGTCAATTCTGGCATGCAGTTGAATAGGCCATTTTCCATTACCTGTTTGTGACGAGCAGTTGAGATGTTCAAGTAGGCGAATTCCTAGCATACCGCTTTTGTTATTTCATCTTTCCAGTTTCATTTTGTTCGTGCTCTTGGAATGCTATGTTAAAGTGCAATAATATGTTTGACGTCGCTATTAATATTATTACGCCGGTTTTGTAATAAAATGGACGAGTATATTTTATACATCAATTCATGAGTTTCTTTGCCCAACCCCAAGAATCGTGTAGAACTCTGTTTCGGGGTACTAGGCCGCGACTGAAAGCTGATTGCGTTGTAATTTGGCTATATAATTGGCAACATAATAATAAACGGAAAATAAAAGACAAAAATTGCTTTCAAGTCCTTAGGGAGATTTTTAAAATTCATTTTCGAAGTCAACTCCGATAACTACGCTAAAGATAAGTGTAATGTATAAATTTCTGTGTATTTCACACTTTACAAAAGTGTGTTTGCACCTGAAAAGTGATAACTTCCAGCAGGTGAGGTAGTAATTGTTTAGAGAGACAAAGAGAGAGAGCCAAAGAGTTAC
The DNA here is from genome assembly GCA_030386875.1 of Morinoia aosen. NCBI lineage: Eukaryota > Metazoa > Arthropoda > Malacostraca > Amphipoda > Talitridae > Morinoia > Morinoia aosen. The sequence goes on along the minus strand of CM059561.1, from coordinate 59,629,680 downwards.
TGTGTCAATTGGTGACAAAATGAGGAGAGCCGTCATGCCATAGCTGGGTTGTATTAGGATGAGTCGATCATTTTGAGTCGTTGAAAATAGACTTGAAGGATGTTTGTGAAGTGTGCAGTTTAATACTAAAGCAATAAAGCAGTCACGTTCGGAGCATTTGGCTCAATTTTGAGTCCTTGATGAAGTTCTCTCTCTTTGAATCCCTTGATGAAGTTCTCTTTCTTTTTATTACACATCTATGAAAGCCGATGAAAACAAGAGTACACGGCCACTTTCAGCGAATCTCGCATTCACTCAAGAAAAACATCTTTACGCATCGCGCATCCGCGCATGACATTTGTCTTCCAAATGTTTGCGATTTGCGCTCCCCATAGTATCTAACGCTTCAATCCAGAAAACACATCTGTAGCAAGGCGAGAGTACGCTTCATCATTTCTCGATTATTTTTGCTTCCTCAGTCGGTTTTGTTGCTTCCTTGATGTTATTCTAATTTGTCCATCGTATTTATTCCATTGTCATTTCTTATACAAAGAATTTTATCTTGAATTTTCAGCGTTCATCAAAAGTTCCCTCGTTTCCCAATGACCATGACGGGTGACCTGCATCACTGCATCACCCACCGCAGAACAGTGAAGGCGGGTAAAAAATATGAACAAATCAGTAGAGTGAAAAATTTGGGTTATATTGAAAATAATTTTGGCGGTTGAAATACAAAAATAATTGAGGTCACTCTTTAATCAGCGTTACGTCGACAATCAAAAGTTATTAACACGAGAAAAAGGAAGAGCTGCAGCGACTCATACCTTGGTAAGTAATTTCATTTAGCTTGCTGTGTTTCCACTGACCTGTAAGCTAGCTAGATAATAACTCCGTAGGTAATGACGCACACGAGAACCATCACGAAGCATTAGTGCTGTGATGCGTTGTCAGCGTATTACTACGCTTTACATGAAAATGAAATTAGATTTTAGGTATCGATGTCGTTCATCAGTGTAAGGCATGTTATGCTTAATCTCGATGGGAGGTCATTTTTCTCAAAATAAAATTTTATCCAAAGCTGATTATATCGCACGTGTTAAAAACTCATAAAATATTTTTATCCCAAATTTTTTTCCTAAAAATCATGACAGCTTCACATAAAGAAGTTAGTTGTGTACTACGGCCGACTCTTTATACCGAAAATAAAAACGCTTCGAGTTAAATTTCACCATTGTCGATGCCGGAGAAAGATTGTCTTGTAGAACACTACCGCAGCTGTGAATGCTTTTTTCTTTCATTTATGCACCGCTCTGCGATGCGAACTTAATAATTCCTACAGATTCGTCAACGAATGGTCTTGACGACCCTCGGCTGCTGCTGGAAGGCAGACCCGCTTGGGTTGAGCGTGAGGGCGTCGTGCAGCTGCTGCAAGACGTCCTCCGGTATACCAGCCTCCTGGTGGTGCACGGTCGCCCACGCCTGTCCTTTTTCTACCTTCTCCCCCACCACCTGCCACAGCACAATTGGGCTTCAAGGATTTGAAATAAAAAATTGTAATGGGCTGAAAATCAAATATTCAAAACTAGGTTGTGTGTTAGTTTAAGCTTCTCTAACCGCAACGGGTTGAAAACCAAATATTCAAGACTAGAATAGATGCTAGTTTAAGCTTTTATAACCGCAACGGGCTTAAAACCAAATATTCAATACTATATTAGATGTTAGTTTAAGCTTGCCCAACCGCAACAAAGGTGTTTCAAAAAGAGGATGCCCGATATTCAACGCATTTTATTACTTGGGAATGGTTTTACGTGCCTCTTATATTATCCTGAGGGAAATACGAAACGAAATCACACAAAGGAGTTTCTAAGCGATATGTAATTCGGAGACCGTCAGGCCGCACAGGGGTTGTCGAGCCTTTTGCGTTAGTTACCCATAATCCCAAGTATTTTCTTTATGTGTCCAGCTCCCTGAACGCCGACTTGTCTGTTTCTCTGCGCTGATGTTGCGTCTGTGCATTTACTTTAGTTAGCCCTTAAATATCATTTGTATTACATGTCGATATTCCAATGTTTCTTTGATTACCTAGCTAAATAAGACTAACATTTTAAATGCAATTTTGAGTGTTCTACCTTGTTATGCAGTAACTCATGTCTGTACGCACTATTTTTGCAACAGAAAACAAATCACTGTCTTTGTTAAAATATATCAGTGTATGTAATAGGGACTTCAAAGAGATTCAGTAAGAAATAAGTTCTAGCATATAGTCAAAAGCGTTTTCTTTTCTTCTTAGTAGCACAGGTTTTAGTCTCATACGACATCTCGCCTAATAAGGGATTTAAGGAGTGGTCTCGGAAGGACGAACTATTTCGCATAGTTTTTCGATAAGGAAGGCACTGTCGCAGTTCGGCACTAACATAGTTCACTTCTGTTGCCTTAACAGTCTCATACGGCGCAGACAGTTGCTCGTCTTCCTAACGGTACCGCCGTAGTTCGGCACAAAACGGAATTTACTTCTGTTCCCCTAGCGGACTGAATACGGCGCTGGTGGTACCCACACAAACCTCACCCCACACACAGGACGGTACCGCCGTAGTTCGGCACTAACAGAATTTACTTCTGTTGCCCTAGCGGACTGATTACGGCGTAGGCGGTATCCACACGAACCTCAGGAAGGGCAGCTGCGAAGAAAAGCTAGCTCCCCGGAAAAAGGTAGCTGCACAGAAGACAGCCCCCTTTTCCACGAACCCTTACGTCGACCGCACGACGGTATCGACAGAGACGATATGATGATATAGGTCAAAACAAAATGAAAGGTATTTTTTGTGGTGTAAATTGGTGATACACAACGAGATCACACAACATGAACTTTTTGTAGCATGTATTGATGATCAGAAAAAAACTCATAAAGAGAATTTTCTTACGGTCTGCCGCTCAACAAAAAATGGAATTTTGTTAGATACGTATTGTTGATACAAAAAAACACAAAATTAGCTTCCAGATAGTATGTATTGGTGATACGAGACGAAACAATATCGCGAGAGTCTCTCTCCCGTTACTGACCTTGTCGAGGAAGATGCCGACCTCGTACGAGATTGGCTGCCCGGCGGTGGCGCGGCCGGCGCCTAGCGCTACGCAGCAGCGGGCTAGAGCTAAAGCATCCTGGTGCTCCACCACGCCTGGTCAGTAGAGATATTTTAATTTAACTGGTGCACACAGTCCGTCAAAAATGACGGGATTTGATATCTTCCTTGAATAAATCTTCTCTATGTTGATGACAAACAAATGTATCCATCCTAATACATAGTACCCGCGATGAAAATATTCTTGTACGGGTGCACTGGTGAAACTCGTATTCCAGATACGGTTATTGAGTATCCTTGAGAGCGTGACAGATAGGTGAACCCACCTAGCAATCCAGCAAGAACTATGCATTACGAGTACTCCTCCCCTTTTTTGAGAATAGGGGGGGAGATGCTACGCTGCTGGCGCTGCAAAAAGACTGAGGTGTAGGTTTTTTTTTGTTGTACGCGACCCTTCAAAAATGACGGGACCGATAATTTCCTAAAAAATTATCCGATGCGAATTAAAAACAAATATTTCTAACCCAACAGAAACCGCGATTAAAATATCCTTATTTATATGCACTGGTGAAACTCCAATCAAAAATAGCCATTAAGCATCCTGACTTACAGATTCAACATGCCTTCACACCATGACCATATGGCTTTCCTATACTTTCCTGAGTCTCAACTGTTGTTATTTTATACCAGCTAATCAAACGTATTAATAAAAGTGATATTCATTCCGACTCTGAATCTGCTGGGTTAATTCATACACCGAAAATTATAGAGTTGTTGAAGCTTGTATCACAGATACGCTCATCACTCACTTTCGGCTGGCTTCGGACAGACAGAGGGACAGACGCGGCTCTTATTTCATAGTATGGAAGATTCACCAAGAAGTTTTTGGAAAAATTTGCTACAAATTTTTTTTCGCGATCAGTTCCATTTTCTTGAGCAATACATTTTATTTTCATTGCCGCAATATTTTTTGGCTGGTAAATGAAAGTGAGCGGATGCCTTTTACATCATTTGAAAAATGGGGTCTACTATATTCAAATATGTATGAATTATTGGGAATGTGGCAGGCAGGATATATATATATATATATATATATATATATTGATATATATACATATGCATATATAAGTACAAACAAACAAAGGTTTAACAAAGGTTTCTTCTCAAAAATAATTACTGTTATCTCTAATTTTGCTTTCCACGTTCACACCAACGTTTTCCCTGATTTCACTCAAATAAACAGTCACCGTCATATCTCAGAAACCTCATAAAATCTCAGAAAAAAGTCACAGCTCAGAAAATTAGCCCCTCATAAGTTAAATTTGGATTCGTTAATTTCCCTCACTAGACCCTGGAACATCCCATGCCGCAGCTGCACTCACCAGCCTCCCTAGCCAGCAGCGGTGTGGTGTGTTGTGCTCGTGGCAGCGCCTCGCCGTCGCCGCTACACACTGACTTCGCTACTTTTTCGTCCACGCCCTGTCAATGTAGGAACGTTTGATTTCCTCATGTCCTGCTTAGCTTCGGTAAAATAAGATTTCGTTCTTCAACATAAAGGTGATTTTGGTTTTTGTCCAGTCTAGTACTTTACTCAAAGCAACTGACGCCATCCGCCATCGCTGATGCTTTGCCTACATGATGAACGTGAGACTGGAGGTATGAAAATTTCACTAAAGTAAAATACAGGTATTACCTTACAGGTTTTAATTTTGAGTGCAAAAATAGACCTCATCTTTGACTAATTAGAAAGTGCAGCCAAACGAACACACGTAATCAATTTTTTTCGTTGAATCCATCATTAATTTTCCCTGAGTAATGAGGAGTATACCACTTAAAGACTGAATACCATCATATAAATGGGAATGTGCTGGAACAATTTCGTCACTAAAAAATGAAGAATTTATTTGAAGCCACCTTCACTGATTTTTGGGGACCGTGAAATGAGACCAGTTTCAAATGAGACCGTGAAATGAGACGGTACCTGGGCCTGCAGCACGGTACCTGAGCCTGCAGCATCCTGCAGAAGGTGCTGCAGGCAGAGCCGTCGTCGAGTGCTGCCTCAATCCTGCGCTGGCCGGCCTCCACGGAATCGCTCAGCCCTGACGCGGCCAGCAGCTCGCCCCCTGACCGGCACACGAACCTCTCTTGGGTCCTTGATCCCTTTGTTGGGACCTTAAAGCTTTTGTTTGGACCTTAACGCCTTTGTTGGGACCTTAACGCCTTTGTTGGCCCATTTAATGTGTTTTTTGGAACACTTAAAATGTTTTTGTTGGAATGTTAACGTGTTTGATGGAGTCTTAACGCATTTGTTGGAATCTTGACGCGTTTGTTGAGATTTGTTATCAAATTCAAGCATCGTAGAAAACATGTCAGTAGTTATGAATGAATCACACAAAAATTGACAATTTTTATACAAGAATCGCACAAAAATTGTCAGTTTTAATACATGAATCCTATAAAAATTGTGAATTTTTACACATAAAACATACACAACCTGTCAGCTGTTATACATGAAACGCACAAAACTTATCATTTATTATACATGAAACATTCAGATCTTTTCGAGATAAGCCCCGCCGTTAATGCAGCACATAAGTTCACCCACTTGTAACTTTTGAAGTCGATAGGTGCATTGTTCCGAAAGGTACAAGTGGGAGAACTTATGTGTTGCGTTAGTGGCGGGGCTTTTCTGGAAAAGATCCAAACATTTGAGCCGTGTCACTTACTACTCATGAGACCTACACAACTTGTAACTCCACATTATCTGAAAGGATAAGAAGGAACTTTACCGAGCGCCACCACCAAGCTGCGCAGATCTGCCGGACCGCCGCCGTTCAAACACTCGACCGCCTCTGACACCTCGAGAGCGTTGCCAATTGTGCGCCCTGAAAATAACATTAATACCTTATTTTGTAAAGCCGCTGGATTTTATGAGTAACGTTACACATTCAGAAGACAAAGAAGTAGCAGAAATAAGGCATTTTGGGCCTTTGTTGTTTGAGTTGAAGGGAATTTGATGGGTTAAGCTTGACCAATCTGCACTTGGACAATTAGAGTCAATTGCGTAGCTACTAGAGTCTGATTTGGGTGTTGTGTGTTAAGTCCCTCGTTTTGGTGGATGAGAAAAATTTCCAATGAAAACATTCAACTCGAATAATAGCAATGCAAAAGTTGGGCATTTGTGTTCCTAAATCTGAAGAAGAATGATGGAAGCAAAACAGCATATTTTCAGTAATGAAGTTATATATATATAATAATCATCAAATTACTCTCAATATCGTTATAAGTAATATAATATCCACGGAATTGGTTGAAAGACTGAATGAAAAATTGGAAACATCCAAGAATCGAAAAAATGGTTATTTTCCTCCCAATTCATATAAACTTAAAAACACAGGCCACAAAACAAGAAAAAGTTGCCACATAGGAGAAAACACTTCATAGGGTAAAACACTAACAAACATTAGTCCATCAGGTCAGGGTTACGCCATAATATTTGATTTCGAAAACAATGAGTCGAGGTAGATGATCGTGCGTATACAAAAGGAGATAGACTGCTCGCAAACATTTGACATTAACGTATCGAACATGCTTACAATACGAGGGTTGAGAGTTAACTGTGCACGAATCCGGGTGAATGTTACAAAACCTGTGAATAAATCTTGCCTTCTGACATAATACCTTCTTCCTTGACTTATTGCATTAATTACGGATTTTCGGTTGATGAAATTCATATATCACTCACTAAGATATCTTTACCACCGTAAAGTAATTTATAAAGTTCGACTGCGTATTTTACAACAGCATGTAAAGTGTAACGGAATTTCCGAGATACCTATAGGATAGTCCATGTTGGTCAAGAGAGCCGTAGTCTTCACTCCGATGTCCTTCATGGTAGCCACCAGGGCGTTTGCTAGGTCTTCGGACTGCTTCAAAGACCCCATGACGCTGCCGCTTCCGAACTTCACATCCAGCACCAAGGAATCCAGAGACTCCGCAGCTTTCTTACTTAAGATCGAAGCTAAAAGTAAGAATCGTAGTAAGAAACGAGAAGAACTATAGGGTTCATTACGATGTAATGTGTATGGTCACTGAAGTAATCGGTGTATCACATCATCTGTCTAAAAGGGTTATTATCGACCGACAACCTTTGATAGACGGGTTTCATTGATGAAAATTGTACATAAGAACGTAACTTTACTATTTTCGGTATGCAGAAAGTGTGCAAACGTTACAAGTCGGCTTAGACAGAGAGCAAGTCATTAATAGACCAGTGTAATTGCTCTGTCAAAATAACAGCTATAGCTTCCATGAGACTCATTTAATTGTTTGTGACGTATTAAAATAATTTAATTAGGTTGGTAATTATGCACTGACATCAATCAAACTCTGATTACTTGAAGATCTGAAAGTATGAGATGAGCTTTTTTGTGTTACAGGCTTCACGACATCTCAAATTTTACGCACATTAATCCAGATATGGGTTCGGAACCAACAAATATTCAGATATCAATAAATTGGCATGAATAAAACAAAAATTTACCACTAAGTAATTCTCTAGAGTGACTTGTTAATGTGAAATACCCTTTATTATACACATATTTTTCAGTGATGTTTACTTGGCGGTTTTAAATTTGCCATACGTTAGTGACAAAGAAAAGGGAAAGACCAAACTAGAAGACAGGAAATCAATAAAGTGTTTGTCATCAAATGGTGTGATTTAGTAGTAACTTTTTTATCCAACATAATCATCAGTCTCGGCTTGTTACAACCAGCTAAATGAGAGTTAAAGCTTAGTGTTGGGTTCACTCAAATAAGCTCTTAATAAGTGGAAAACTTATTTTTGTGATCACTGACCAACCTGACAAAGTATAAGAGGAGGGTCTTAAAGTTAAATGAATTTCCAATCGAAATTAAATAGCGAAACCTGCGTAGCTCACAGACGATGAGGGGCATGGATGCGACTGTGCCGGTGACGTCCCTAGCGGCGTACATCCGTCTGTCTGCGGGGACGATGTTTTCCGTCTGCCCTGTGATCGCACAGCCCACTGTCTGTAGTGCAGACAGCAGCTCATTCGCTGGCAGACGCGCGTTGAAACCTGTCCCAGAAAAATAAAATATGAACTAAGGAATGGATGCACTGAAATTTTAAGATGTGAGGAAATGAATTGAGTACAACTTATGGGAGGTTTGTATCAGTTTTGATTACCTTTTTATATCTGTATCTAAATATGCTGAGGGTATGTGCCCCTCTATTTTACTATTCAGAAGATGATTTATTCAATTTGAATATTTTAACTTAATTAACTTAGAAAGAATACATAAAATTTGCTTTCAGTTTCCCAGAATCGTAACAACCACTTCCCAAATACTCGTATTTTTCGTAAGTTTGATGGAGACATGTACGGGTTTCGAGCCTAACGAGTGGTCAATTCTATCTTAGGCTATTAATTTCAGGAGATGCCTGAATGCATCTCCTGATGCCTCAATTAATGACATGAGATTTATTAGAAAGTACAGTAGCCTAAATAAGTAAATTTTACAAAATATACTTCCTTAATTTTCATGACAAACAGTCGAAACGACCAGTTTAAGAAAGAGTTCAAAATTCGATGCAGTGTACCAAACACAAAGTAGATATGAAGATCAATTAACTCTGATAAACAAAAATTCCTGACTGTACCTGCTTATATACCCATTGTACACGCACGCGTTCCAGTACCTCAATGTGCTCTGTAAATATCAGTTCTGAGGGCTCAGCACTGCATCATCTCCAAACCTCAATAGCAACGTTGAAACTAAAATTTCTAAACGAGGATATTTCAGCAACTATGATGCGCTACACACATCTCGATTGATTTCCATATTTTATTGCGCCTCTCCATGGACAAACTCTCAGTCTCTTAAGTATGTGCTGAACATGGGAGCGGTAAGAACCTAATTGAGAACCTAACAAGTGAGAAATAACGAAGTAAGAACTTAATTAAGATTTTGACATTTAGGTTTGGCATTTTTTGAAAGGTGGGGCTGCATCTCAGTTGTTGTGGGAAAGGGTGGGGAAGTGTTCCATACTTTTTAAGTGATGTACAACAATTTTAAACCCATCAAATTTTGGAAAATTCACTCGCCAAAACCAAATACTTTTCGACCTCGTTCTGGTTGTTTTTGAGCAATTGAGCTATCTTTGAGGTAGGAGCGATCAAAACACCACTGCGCTTGACTTGAAAGATTGATAATAAAAATTTCGATGTTGTAGCAAAAAATTTTTTGGCAATGAATGAAACTAGGATCATTTCCGTTTGATTCTTGTCTTCACATAATCAGTATGCTGTAATTAAGTAACTTTTTGTGGCCAGCTCTTTAAACTGAACGCTTGAGCGCCAAGAAAGTTCAAGGGTGGATAAAAATTAAAATTTACAATTTGGAATTATTTGAATAAATTGCGGAATGAATCAGAAGTAAATGAAAATCTGTAATACGTGTAAACAAGGAAAGATTCTTGAGAGTACTAACTTGTGACGTCTTTTTATTGAAAATATTTCTTGTACCTTCACTCACTTTTACAAAGCTGTAACTCGTTAATTACCTCATCCATTGTGACCCTTTGGGGGAGGCTGTTTTCATACTACATCATTTTCATACTACATCTACATCATTCTTCAAATTCATACTTTTTGCCGATGACAGTACCCTTTCTGCGGTCCTTCCAAACCAAAATCCCGCTAGGATGGCGGAGCGTATAAATAATGAACTTCATAAAGTTTCATTGTGGCTTAAAGCTAATAAAATAAGCCTTAATATCGATAAAACAAAATATATTACATTCTCATACAAGAAAAATATATCTCTCCCACGCATTCAAATTGGCGAAGGTGAAATCGAAGAAACCAACTCAAGTAAATTCCTGCGCATCATAATAGACAAACATCTAACCTTTAAAGAGCACATCGCTCATATTAGTTCTAAATTATCAAAATCTATCGGAATCCTAAATAAAGTTAAAAATTTCCTGCCTGAAACAGCCTTACAAATGCTCTACCGAACGCTCATTTCACCATACTTGCAATACGGAATAGAAGCATGGCACGGAACTGATAAAAATAAAACCAACAAAATTTTTACCCTGCAAAAAAGAGCCATAAGAGCGGTAAAGAATCTAGAATATAATGCTCACACAAATGACTCATTCAAAAATTTACGAATACTTAAGCTCTCGGATCTCTACAAAATCTCCATTTGCAATTTCATTTACAAAAAATTAACAAATGATGGCGACAATAGCCTAAAACAACTATTAACTGCTCAAACTGGTCATCACGATCATTTAACCCGAAATAGAAGTAAATTCATGCTTCCTTATTACTCAAAGGCTTGGTCACAACACAGTATCCTCTTCGTTGGAACTAAAACTTGGAACTCAATACCTGCGGAGGTCCGTGAAAGTAATTCTTATAAGGTATTCAAAAAAAATCTTGAGTCTCACTTCCTATCAGATTACTAGTCGTGTAAGATCACAGAGTCAAACCTTGTCCCCTACATAACTGGTCCTAATAATGTAATTTGCCTCGGTTACTTTCGCCGATCTTCAGTCTGTTCTTGAATCGTTTGTCGAATATAATGTTAAATCTAGTCCATATGAACTATATTGTGAAATGAATTATTTAATTTCGAGTTAATTATCTCATTGATCAGTAAAATGCGTCTCTAGTTTAAGTGAATTAGGTTAAACATTATTGTACTCCTAAGACTAACCTTGATGGTAGGATGCCCTAGAAGTCACTGAACTTATTCGGGCCCACAGGTAGCTATACTCAAATTTGACCATTGTACCAGACTTAAGAAACATTTTATCTCTGTATCACCTGTGGTAAATAAATTGTTTAAATTGTTTAAATTGTTTAAATTGTTTAAATACTTAATTTCTAAGCAAGGAATTGGTTAATACTAATATTTTTATGAGAGTGTAGATATTTCAATATTGTTCAACAACTATTCATCAAAAATTTCATAAAGAAAAATTAGAAGAATGAAATTCATTTAATGAACATTTGTGTAGACCGTGTGCACAATATAGAGAGTTTGATTCAAATAAATAGAACCAAAAGAACATGAACATCTCCCTGCATAATAGTGACAAATCTTCATCTGCAATAAGAAAACTAGTCGAGTTTTCTTTTATATCATTGACGAAAACCGAGTGTTTAATTTTTCGAGGTCCTATCACTCAAAACAGTGTGGACGACGACAATCGATAAATCACACAAGTAGTAGTAGTAGTAAAACCAGGTTTCTAGCGCTTCATATAAATCACTCAAGCAAGCCAGCATACGAACAAAAAGGGTTATCAGAGTTTCAAAAGTACATGATAAGATTGCAGAATAGCTCAGAAGAACTTCATTAATTTAAAATGATTGTGAAATTGAAAACAATAACGACTAAATAATTACGATAATGCTCAAGTCCATGGAAATATAATCAAATTAGCTTTTGCTCATGAGAGCTTGAAAAGACATGCACAATAGTACTCATAATATAAGAGTTATCTACAGATAAGCGCCTCAAGAACACAAGAATTTCCGAAAGCTGAGTTCGCAACAACGCGTTACTGATAAGCCAAGAGTTGGGGTACGAAGCTAAGGTTCAGCAACGATGTTGCAATCGGTCTGGGAACTCAGACTATTTTTATCAGCTCAACCCGAGTATCGCTTGCCTGAGCCGTTCTGTAGATGAACTGTAGGAACAGATAATCTGGCGTTATCTGCAATTCGAAGATGATTTTCTTCGTATTGTTCGTGCAGGGTTGAATGAAAAATTATACCCAATTTAAGCAATATTTACTCGAAAGCCATCCATCGTAGAGGGATATGATCGTGAAATTTCATCTTTTGTTCTCAGCCGAAAAATTTTGTAGAAGATTGTTCAATTCAGTCGCAATGGTGTTCACGGAAAGGGCTACTTCATTCTTATATGTGTAAGATGAAGGTTTTCTGATTTCATGCGTAACTTCACTTTGGGGTATGCAAAGAAAAACAGGTCTCGCTCATTTAAAAAAATTATCTATTAAAATATTACCTATCGTGGTACCAGGACAAATTTATAAGGGAAATTTCAGCTTCAATTTCGAAATCACACGACGTGAGGTACGGGCTCCCAGCGCGCGCGGCCCATCCAGGACCCTAGCATTGTGAGTTCTTCATTCGAGGTTGTTACATGACCGTTCATGCAAGACGCCTCTCACAGACTTGCAAAATATCACTTGCCAAATTACAAATAATGTCAATATTCCTATAAACAGTCGCGAGCTAACTAGAAAAGTAATGAGGAAAATCAGATGGCAAAAATGTCTCGAGAATTATGGCGTTCACTGAACTTAATCGAATTGGAACAGGAGGGCTTAATTCGTCGGAAATTTGATTCATAAATTAGTTTAAGGAGAGCTCATGTTTTAATAAATAATCTCTGAACACGAGCAATAAATGCTTGTCTTTTCATATCCTAGAGTGTAACGTAGGAAAGCCTAGCGCAATTCTGAAGGACATGATCGTTACTATGAACACCACTGCGCTTGATTTAAAGCGTCGATAATGAAAAAACTTGCAGTTTTAACAAAAGAAGATACCTAGCAGTAAATGAAACTAAGCTCATTTCTGTTTGATTGATGTGTTTGAGTAATCAGTATGCTATAAATGGGCAATTTCTGTGGCCTAACTTTTAAATTGGATGCTTGCGCGCCAAGAAATTTCTTAGAACACAATAAATACTTTTGATTAGGAAATGACGCGGAGATCATTAAAAACAACAGCTTTCTGAATAGCATGCATATGTAGGAACAAGTCATTGAAAAGCTCGCAGATCAAGACATTAGATAAAAAAGTTTGGTTAAATATTTCGGAACTCAGTCAAATTTTACATTTTCATGAGAAGAATTCTGATCATTTACCAACATTACTTTAAGCAATTCCTGACGTCCTTCCACAAACGTATTCTCAACAAAAGGATTTGCAATGAATCTTATTTACTTTTTTTATCGGAGTTTACCCTTTATTTCCATTAAATTTGAAGCTTCTTCAAGAATTAAATGAACGTAGTAGTATTCTTTTGAATTCCCTAGCAAAAACGTTTTTAACGCGGGTCCAAAGGGAAGGGGTTGTCGACTAAATTTTTTGAATCAAACCTTGCAGCAAATATAGCGACTGCGAGAGAGAGACGAAATTTGATGGGAGGTTGAGCTTGCACATAAATACAACATGTAAATATTTCTATACAATTTACCGAAAATAGTTGAAAAGAGAAGGAATATTTAAGTTTAAAATGCTAAATTTTATTTCGTATCTTTATTTTTAGCTAGCTTAACATTAATCGATTCAAAGAGTTTGCAATGTCGTTCTAAATACAAACCTTCATTTCGAGTTATTTTAATTTTCCCAGTTGCTCTGATATTCAGTTCTCACATCTCTGACTTAACACTGAACTTGAGCCTGATAGTAACACCATAGCACTTCTTTCACACACCTTCATCTTTCTGCCTTACTTCTATTTAGGTGCCTGAGGGGGATTTGTGTACGGCTCCGGGAGATGGGTGATGTTTGTTCATACAGTTTGGAACTCCAAAAATAAAAAACTTTACCAACAATCACGTTTTAAAATAACATTTTTGTATCACAGTTGCAGTAGCAGCGTAGCAAAAAACAGCTCAGCTCGTCCATGCTGTTTGAACTATTATGTTTTATTAATCAGAATAGCATATAATTTCATAATTATTCAACGTACCAGGAATGCTCTCGAGTTTATCAAGCGTGCCCCCGGTGTGGCCCAGCCCTCGGCCGCTGATCATGGGCACCTTGAGGCCGCACGCCGCGAGGGCGGGAGTGAGAGGCAGCGAAACTTTGTCTCCGACGCCTCCCGTGCTGTGCTTGTCGCCCACCACCCATTCGCGGGGCCACTTCAGCACAGTTCCTGCAAAATGATTGTACATCAAAATGGCTCTTTAGCCAGTGCCTGTGATCGAAATGGCCATGGCTTATCTTAAGGTTCCTTTCTCGATGGTCTTGATTTTTCATGTGTGAAAAAAGAGTAATGAAAATCAAGAAATGAAGAGTTACAATGACTTGGAGATTGGCTTAATAACTTACAATGCCGATGGCGTTACTTTGACGGTCTTTGACAAGAGACCAGATGGGGCAGTGCTCTGAGCTTCGAGTCTTCGTAAAATGGTGCAGTGATAACTTACTCGCCTCGGAGCTAGAGTTCAGTGAGTTCAATTTTCCTGTCAACCGAGACTTGAGGTTCATGATTTAATGAATTTATGAAAGCAAAGGCGGCAAAATATTTCTAAGTGCAGTGAATGGTCGTAAGTCAAGTCAGGGTGTCCATAATTAATTCTGCCATGGTTATCTCACGCAAAAAATAAAATGCTTCAGCAGTTTCATTACAAACTTACTAATTTTTGCAGCGCATTAAATATGATTGCCATCGCAAAAGAGTTCAAATGCTCGTTATTTACATCTGTACCTACAAAGTGTCTCCACAAAAATGAACTCATTCTTTGACCAAGTGTTACTCATGTACTTTTTGTTTCAGATGCAACTAAGTTTTCGTTAACGATATAAAATTTTTAAAATCTAATATTCTTCTCTTTAATTTTACCCACTAAGCTTGTGTTATGTCAATGAACAAATACATAAAACCGAAATACACTAGTACTGGGCATCCAGAGTCAGTACGTTTTTGTTGCATCCTTTTTATGATAGCTTTCGTTCATGACGTGTTCTTATTAACTCTGAGTTCACTTTTTTCTTCTACCATTCATTATCAATTAACCCGAATGATGGTTGCTAGTTTTTCTAAATTGGATTACCTCCTGATATCACGAAGTAATCACAATCATTGAACATTTTAATTCTTGAATCTAGATCTTTCAATTCGGTAACATGTTCGAAAAATTATGATTTTGATCTCAGCATGAATTAAGTGAAATCATAATGGTCAATTTTATTCAATAGAACTTAAGATAACAGATAACAATAACTCTGATGAGACGCAATCATCAAGGATTGCTGCATTCTGAAGATACAGTCGATCTTCGAGTAATTCAATATCATGTACGAGCCTCAATAACACGATTACAAGTTTTGCAGTCCCAATTATTCCAAGCAATTAGTAACCGGAATAAACATCGAATTAGTTGAGTTATTACGAATGATTTGAATTCAAACAAATGGAGGTTCCTATAAAATGAGGGTCGTAAGGGTGGAAAATCAAATGAATCGACGACTGGTAGTGACGCCCAACGAGTTTTTAACTCAATAGAACTTCCTACATTAGCGATATAATCGATTTTAGTCATGGTGATTTCATGATGCTTATTGCTTATTAATCAAATAATCGGACAACATAAGTCAGAGCAAACCAACACAGATGGTGCATAGTAGAAACATTCAAAGATAAGTAATTGGGACATATCAAATATCGATTAATAAAACTCACCCGAGTTCTTCATGGCAAGCGTCAGGTCTGCCGTCTCTCTGACGTTCATGCCTCTGATGAAGATAGCCATCAGAAGTGCTCCTGTTGTGATGAGTGCATCGGAGGAAACAACATTTTAGTGGTTACACACATAACCCCATTTATAATTATAGGTAGTATTAATACCTTATTTTTATTAAAATCATCACCAGTTTCAAGCTTATAGTTACACGCGTAATGACGTTATTCAAGTACCTTATTTAAGCACATACACACGCTCGTATTCAAATCTATACCAATTATTTTAAAATTACCCTCCCGATATTTCTAGCCATGCTCAGGTACAAACAACACCCTCACCTAATTGCACGTCGTCCATGGTGTCATCTGCAACAGCGGTCACTAGCTGCTGCAGCTCATGTTGCGCGAGCTCTCCGTCGCTGGCCTTCCTGGCAATCAAGTCCTGCACCGTACATGTGGTCTGGTCCATAGCGCCTGTGGTGTGATACTGCGCGTCTCCTTGGCTGAGTCAGAGTGCTCACTGTTTGTTGCTGCTGCGTCTGTGAGCTATCGAGGGAGAGATATGAGGCAGAGAGTAGATCATGCAGTGTGAAAAAAAATCGTATTAGACATGCTGGGTTATTTGAAATATGTTCGTTTATGTTTGGAAAGATTTAGAGAAATTGGATTGTTTTAGTAATCCTGGGAAAAATATTTGAGGCAACGAGTATGGATAATCAATTTGGTAAATTTAATTTTTCATTTCTTGTATAATTTTTTTGTTATTTATCCCACATTGTAAATGCACCACAAATTTCATTTAAACATTTAAGTCCAATCTGGCCTTGCAAAAGAGAGAGATGTGGCGTAGCATTACTCTTCTTATAATAATTCTGATACTTCTCTAGCTGCTTGAATAATTATATATTAATTACATATTCCACGCATAAGTGATGAAATTACTATGAGCACTTTTTGACTACCCTAAACAGAGAGCCAACCGAAGCGCTCTGTCCATGATTCATGTTGGTAACTCGCGGATGTTTGGTATCAGTCGATAATTATCATTGATGCTGACGTACAGCCTGATCAGGCCTGCATTAACTGTTTGCTGAATCACACAAAAAATTCGCTGAGTGGCATGGTAAATCTGCAGCTTCAAGCGACTTCCCCGGAGAAAGCTATTAGAAACGAATGCTAGAGAAGTTTCTCAGCTGTTAGTCAACTAATTTCATGCAGATTTTTCAGTGATGTGCATGCTGCGTTGAAGATGCGGATTGGTCCCAAGTATAACACATACACTCGCACGAAATCTTTTTATTTATCCCAAGGGGTTTTGGAAAATGTGACATGACCCACATTTGACTTTATACACATATTATTATTATCATCACTTTTGATTCCGTATAACTGTAACTGTATAATTTAAATACCTAATGTCACTTGGCCAATTCTCTAATATAGTGCGATATAGTTGCAACTCATATATCTTATCTTAAACTTTATTGCTGCTTTATTTTGCATCTCACGAACACAAGTTCTGTGGCGGCTTTGTTAGGTTCAAAACATCATGCAAACAAGTATAGCCAGCAATGCTTCTTCCGAGCAGAGCCCCCGCTGAAGCAATAGTTCTTCCAGCTCGGGTAGAAAAAGACATAACCGATTTATGAGTTGTCGCAACGACATTTGAGTTAGGCTAATTTTTAGTTTTCTCTGCAGACGGTACTTAAGTTCGGTCCTCGATGAAGAAATCGCTATTTTTTTCATGAAAATAAAAAATATTTGCTCAATTCCCGAAAATTAAATTCTGACATTTTTCTTTGGGATTCAAGTTACATTCTTGCTTACGACTTGCATTGGCTTCAAAGTTAGATTTGGAAAGCTTCTTAAATTTCCTCTAGAATTAACCAGGCTTTGCATAAAATGGTGATGTACGATCACCGTTGTAAAACGGTAATAAATTCCTGAAACTTATCACTGTTACTTACAGAAGATTCTCAGCTGTTGCTTTGATGTAACATTGATTTCATTTCATTGCTGCGTCATTGATGTACAACATCTGACATTTATTATCGTCTCATTAAAGTTTTGCTTGTTTCAAACAGCGATAGAGGAGCAATTATTGAGGGAAACTGTGAAAAATGCCAATATTATGATGAGAAAGAATAAACACGGTTAGTAACTAGCTCTTCATGAGCATCCACAATCCCAGCTTCCATTTCCATAAAGTTTCATGGTAGCTGTGTGAAGAGTAATGCAAAATGTTTTACATTTTCTTCCAATTTCACATTCGTAGGAACCATCGAATTGATATAAGAATTATTTTTTATCTCGTGCACATTTTTTAGTTTTTAAAATTTTTAAATACACTCGTTTTTCTACACTACGAGTACAAGAATTCTGCACTCGGAGAATTCAGAGAAAGTGTTTCACGAATATCTACTTATATGCCCGGACAGGGACAAGCGGTAAAAATTCCGGGGTTATTATTTAAGGGTAATTTTTATGAACCTAAAATGTTCATTTAAGAACTCAGTAGTGGAAATCCTTCGTTCTAAGCTCGTTAAAAATTTCAACCAGAAATCCCTCTTTACCGCAATATTAGTTGCATTTGCCTTGCAAAATATTAGGAACGATTAAATAATTTGAAATTAAAAATAGCTAATATTATTTTTTTTTGTTAATGAACGAGATAGGCTAAACTGAAATTTAAATATAGATAATAAGTTAGTTCTAGCCTTCCTAACTTCAACAAAAATGTTCTAAAGAGAGAAGGGCTGAAGCCACAGCTCGATATTAAGCATAGGGAACGTGAAATCTATGCACAAGGTGTGTTCTCAAGCATAATCCCAGCGCATAGAAAAAGTAAGTTAAAAAGAATGGTTTTGAAACGAGGTTAAAGTTGAAAAAGAAAGTCAGAGGTGTTGAAAAAAAACAACGCTGTACCGAAAAACGATGGCGCGTAACAAAGCAAAAAACACCTCATTTTCAAGAAAAATACGACTTTTTTAACTCTCAGCTCGGGACCTCACCTTTTCTCCCTGATGGAACAAATGCCCATAGAAATGATAGTTGTTCCCCGTAAGTTGAGCTGAGCTGAGCTCCACTTGAAAGTTTGGTCTTCGTGTTGCTGGATTAAGCTCATACAAATAGTCCATGTTTAGATATGCGATAGTTTTACAATGTGAGCGAATAACAGAACAATGAATGTGGTACACGAAGTTGAAACCTGAGTAC
This sequence comes from Morinoia aosen, assembly GCA_030386875.1. Taxonomy (NCBI): domain Eukaryota; kingdom Metazoa; phylum Arthropoda; class Malacostraca; order Amphipoda; family Talitridae; genus Morinoia; species Morinoia aosen. Next base: position 59,610,919 of record CM059561.1, on the reverse strand, counting down.
AAAAAATTAAAGCAACCTAGCTTCTTGCATCGTCACTTATTTTGTTTTAGAGTTCACTCCAATAGAGTTATTTAGAAACATCAGTCAGCGTTTCCAAACCCTCAACTCGTGATTCTTTTCTCATGATTGACAAGACCCGCATCGCGCACCTTGACAACTGTAAAATATGTACATCTGAAATACTTGTCTTCATTGACGGCTATTTAGTATTTTCTCGTGCATTTGTCACTAGCATTTCCAAGTTATTTAAAGCGGATAGCATAAATTCAGTTTCATTATTTTGAACCACTATGCCCTGTTAAAAACTCACGAAATTGAATGCACCGAGTTGTACGAAGCGTCCCGTCCAGATTGCGTCACCCGTTTGACTGAAGCAAGTACAGCCCATGCATGCTCAGGCCGCCACTCTACTGTCCTTGAGTAATATACTTCTTTGAAGCAACCAATTGCTGTAGTCATATACAAAGAGTCTAGCTACTGCTTTTTGTTTTACTCGTGTACGAGCAGGTTTTATTGCATCATCTTACAGCTGAATCAAGGTTACAAACATCTTAAAGGAGGTTTTATCTTACTTTTTTTCCCTCCTGCGTACATCGGGCTATTGGGTATTGAAACTTTTCGGGCATGTTACGGCCAAGATACACTAAGTCACCCGTCATGGGTCATACGATAGGCAGTAGTTTTGTTTGTCGATCTTAAACTGTAGGGGTTAGCGGCCCCATGGATACGAGGCCTGTCGAAAAAGTATCCGACCTTTGGCCAGAAAAAATACTTCAACAACCTGACGGGGTTGGGACCCTAATCCCCTTCAAAGTAGGCTCCTTGTGCTTCCACACACTTAGCCCACCGATCCTTCCACTGCCGGAAACACCTCTGGAAGTCTTCTTTTGGAATGGTGTTCAGCTCTGTCGTCGCGTTCCGCATTATCTCTTCTCTACTCTCAAAACGGGATCCTTTCAGTGGTGTCTTCAATTTTGGAAACAACCAGAAGTCGCAAGGAGCCAGGTCTGGAGAGTAGGGAGGTTGGCGAACGGTCGTAATTCCATGTTTGGCCAAGAAATTGCGGATCAAATGGGATGAATGTGCGGCCTGCCACAACGCCTGCCACAACGCTGCTCACTCTCCGCTGATGTGCGGCCATCTTTGAATCGGTTGAACCACTCCTTAATTTGTGTTACACCCATAGCATCTTCCCCAAACACCTGCTGAATCTTACGAATTGTTTCAATTTGAGAATCACCAAGCTTTTGACAAAATTTGATGCAGTGTCTTTGCTCAATTCGTTCAGTCATCTTGCAAGAAAACTAAATCCGACAAACACTTAGAACAGCACCTTACTTGGCGACCACCAGCCAGTGACTGGCCCAAGTGAATGCGGTGAAAAAAGTCAAGCATGCGCATTAAGATTCCTCCTTCCACCGTGCACAGTGGCGCCGCCTTAGAATCACTACTTTGCGCGGGAAAAATTAAGGTCGGATACTTTTTCGACAGGCCTCGTATATTGCTAGGAAACCACAGGTTTTATCCTTCCGACTTCTATCTTCATTGCACATTTAAATTCTTTCAGGTTTTATAACCAAATTTTTGAATGACAAAATTTAAAATCTTCAAAATAATCTAAGTATACGGTGTTGGGAAATACTTTCGGAAACAAATTTTGGAAATACTGTACTCGGGGAAATACTTAACGTTATTGTTGGGAAATACTTTCGGAAACAAATTTTGGAAATACTTTACTCGGGGAAATACTTAACGTTGTTGTTGGGGAAATACTTCACTAGTGCAATTTTTGGAAAATACTTCGCTTTAGGAAATGTCTAAAAAACCGTTATCACTGTTATTCTCGAGCGTGAGAATGTCGACCAAAGTTTATCCGTGTGTGTAAGGACAATTCGTCACTGTTCGGTCGGAAAAACAAGCGGCGATTGTTTGGGGTAGAGGTAGGCGTGTCAGATGTCGCGGCCTCAAGTGCGGCAAGCGCAGGCATAGAGAACGACGCACACACGAACACACGCACGATACAAGCGCACCCAAGCCGAGGCTTTGCAGGGCAAGGAGGAGGACGTGACGTCTGAACACAGGCCCGCACAACCGGAGCCAATCGCCGCTCGCCAAAGCTATGACGCAAGAAGGTGTGTCTCAACACGCACCAATGAGAGTCCCAGACGTCAGAATAAGCAAGGATTCCGCCAATGAGGTTGCAGATGCTGCCTCTGTAGAATGGAAGCGTGGAGAACGATCTCGAAAGAGGGAAGCGAAACATATATAAGGATGCGAGAGGAAGCCTCGGCCCTCGAGAGGAATTTTTGAACACACGTGAGAGACTGCGCAAGACGTCTGAGGGTGTTCTACACAATAGGCCAGCCTCGTCGGCTGGCCTTATACCCAACGGCAACTTGAAAGTTAATAATTCGAGGAACATAAAACAACGTTGGACGTCGGAAGTCATTGGAGCACCGTCTTACAAAGGAAGCCTAATCGAAGTAAACCAGCCTCGCATCGGGGATCGTCATGAATAAACGCGTCGGAGATTCAACCAAGAGCAATCAACATCTGTGCATCGGGGTCGAACTCACAATCAACTTCAGCGGCAGTCGTCAACATTGCAAATGGCAAACAGTTAAGATCGCTCACCAACACTGCAAAGTTCAACGCATGAAACTGCAATGAATCAGCTCACAACCGCTTCAAGGGATCAGCTACCCGTAGAAAGAAGCGGGGAAGGGCACCACTGCAGCGAGGTAGCAAGAGATCAGCCTACGCCAGCAGCAAGCCTAAGCTGCGACGCGGAACATCAGCAGTGAGCAATAACATCGGCTGTGAACGACGCGGAACATCAGCAGTGAGCAATAGCATCGGCTGTGGATACCCATCAGTGAATCATTTATTATCAAAAGGGCGAGTGTTTTATAGTTGTGAGAGCTCTTTTAGGTGGTGATTGAAGTTCACATTCAGATGTAGATCAGCACACAGAAAAGTGCTTTTCAAAGTATCGCGAGGGATCATCTAATTTTTGGCTATCAATTTCCTGTGTCTATTTAGTCGAGGATCGACTTCCCGTTGTATGATTCGACACCGTGTCACAATTCCAGGTTAAATCGTGATGTGTTATTCTCGCAAATATTATGATTTGTGTTACTGTGGATGCGTGAATCGTTGTCAACGAGGGAGTATTTGTAACTTGAATGCTCGGTAAGCATCACCTTTGTGTCATGTCGTGTTTAAATATTTGCGGCGGTAGAAACTTACGTACTTTTCATTGACGCCGTTGTGCCATTTCAAATCATTTCGTCCCCATGCCTTGTGTGTTTATCCACGTGTTTCCCAATAAATTCGTGTTAATCTTGCTAACTCTTTTATTCTCCAAGTCTGGTATGCAGGTGTACGCAAGCATGAAGGATAATACTATAACATGTTTGGGGGTTGAGACTCCCCCTGCGTGCGTGATTAGTAACCCTTTTCACGTATCGCGACAACGGCGATATTGTTCTTCCAAACTAGTGTAGAACTAGTACATCGGTATGTAGTGGTATAAGAACCGGCGAATTGTGGGTTCAAGATTGGTTGAGCTGCAAAACTACAGCTTACCATTCTAAAATTGCAAATTCCCATTAAATTAGGAAATTGGCGAAGAAAACAAGACCCGCGCGAAATTAGATTAATGTATATATTGAGGATATCCTGCAAGGCTGATGATCATAGAGCGTGTAAGTTTGTAGCTTGTGTAGTAATTAATTGTTCGTATCACCTTACCAAACGGTAAGCTAACTGGAGAAGAACTAACCAGGACATTGTATCACTCCGTCACTAAAAATCTTATATTTTCGTGATATAAAATATGTTTTTGCCTTTGCTTGCAGGTGTCAGACAATTCTTTATCACGGCCGCAAGTGCTAAAGATAAAGAAGGTACCAAAGATTAACAGTCGCAGAACGTTCTGCAGCAGCCCCGCCGATTATCTTGCTTGTATCCTTTCAAACGACTTTTGTGAATAATTACCACATGAACTGCAAAAGTACGGAGAATATAATCATTTAGGTTGATAAAAATTATTTATTTTTTCTTTGTAATTATGCATTGCAATAGTAAGTAGCAATCATTGCTGTGGTTTCAGAGCAAGGCCAAGCATTCATCTATAATTTTTTTAGTCCTTTATCAGCAAGCCCTGAGGAAGTTCTGCTATAGTTTGGCGAGCTGCATTGGGAAAATATAAAAACTTTTTATTATTAACATTATTTAATTACTTTAATTTCTTAATTACTTAGTTTAATAATAATACTTTGCACTATGTATTATAACTCGGCTGCGTCTCTGACGCGAGTAATAACAATCTATTGCACAGTATTCAGCAACTGAATGTGCTGGCGGTAAGGTTAAACTGCGTTACACTGAGAAGTTTTCTAGATCAGTCGCGGATCAAATAAATTTAACATGTTCGCTGTTTTGTACGAAGTAGACTTAGACAAATTTCTACAATGGACACAGAAATAGCTTTCACTGGTGCGAGGTCTAAAACACCATGAAAGACTCCTTGCGTGTAGGATCAGACTCCTTTACGATCTGTGGGTGAAAAAGTGCAAGATAAAATGTAAGTGGATTCAATGTGAGAGAAAATGTAAATTGTAGTCAAGTTTGAATGGTCTAACTCCAATTATATGCGAAATTAATTTAGTGAAGCATTCGTGCCATCCCTCCCAAGCTACCGTGTTTTTAAAGCATAACGTCTTCGGTAGACAGACTAAATTTGCTCGTTGATATGTAATTAGAGGAAATTGAACAGCTTCTTCTTACTCGTTTTGGACCGCTTATTCTATTCTTCATGAAATTCGGTTTAAGCGGTGTATTATCTACAGTCGATTGAGAGAAATATTGGGTTCTTTTCTAATTTTCTCGGATGAGGTAGAAATTGTGGAAGTAAATTTCAGTTAACCGTAATATGTGCGTTATTCTAATATCTTAAATCTTGTTCTCCAAACCCAAGGATTGTCAGCGAACACACGTGTGATATACATATAAACAGAATGTTCGCTTAGTAAGCCTTACGCAGGGGAAGAAAAGAAAACTTTGATACAGAAAACGTTTTTCACCAGAAGCAAAAAACCAAAAGTTCTTTTGAATTGTTGCTACAATAAAACAATTTTACTGGCGCCCGTGAAAACTGGAAAATTTGCACTAAATGTGACCACTTTTAATGCCTCTCACTTCTCATAGGGATTTAATTGTGCTTGAAGAACCTAAAATATATATTCATTTCACCGCGTTCTCATTGCGCGCATGTTCAGGTTTCATAATTTTCGCAAAATTGGTGAGCCAATTTTGTTCATTTGTAACCTTCACATAAAATATTTGCAGCATTTTGTTACTTCTAAGCGACATCTTATGTCTCACTGTTTTTTATTGATGATATTATTGAACAGTCTATATTTTAACAACGTCTATAATGTAAAACCTAAAAAAGACTATATTCTTGATTCCTACTTCAACTTGGATTTTCTTATAATCCCATCCGAAATTTAGCAACTAGTTCATTTTCATGCTATAAGTATGAGTCCTTTTTTTAGTACACGAACAATATAGTAGTTAATTTTATGGTGTTTTATATTTCGTCGCAGAATACCTGAAAACCGTGACGATCCCACCCAGTAAACGCTAAGCAACCTGTGAACAGTGTTATTAGTTTGAAGTATCACAGAAATTTAGTTATTAAAATAAGGACATCAACTTCACTGTTACAATGAAAAAATTATCGTAATTCTTTTGGGCATCATATGTTTCCGTATCCCAAAATATAAATAAATGAATTAAAAATGTGTGTAAACTAGGACTTGGCATATATAAACAATTTCCGACTCTAATTTTCACACTTCATTTTAGATCTAAGCGTAATAATTTGTATCAGCACGAATGTTCATGTGATACATTTATGCATATTGTACAATGCTTTGAGTAAGTTTTGGGCATATTCACGTTTTCTCTAAATGAATTATACTAAATTAATACTTATTCTTCTTTATATTAGGTTTCCTGTTGTGGTATTTGCAGAAAGTAAATACCAGGACCTGTATGTTAAGGAATTTGGCGTCATCTTTTTAGAAGCACACGTTTTTCTTTTCTTTTCACGTTGTACCTTTCGTGCAAAAAACTAAAGGCATGAGATACGTCGAATTGTCTAGACGCGGTGTATCAGTAATCAATAATCGATGCATCTTTACCACGTTTAGCAATAAAGCCTCCGGTCTAGACAGGCTATGCACGAAACTAAGCATAAGTTGATTTTTCCAAGTTTTCAGAATCTTACCTAACTTCTTTTTTTAACGATCTTGTCGTCTACGTTGCCAAAGTTGACTAGTTCAATTTCTGTAATTCATGATAGTTATTGTTGTGCGTCGTATTCCTAACGCTTTCTATGTTGAGATTAAACTTCAAAACGCATCGAAGGAATGCGTCTCGATAACATAAGCGTGTTAAGACTGTCGATCGTTCCGTGTCTTACAATAATGCAGTGACTGTAATTTCACCTTTCATAATTTCTAACTTTTAAAAAGTGGTGAACTCTTAACTTAACTTAAGCGGTGAACTTAATCCCACTTTAAAAGTAATGAAGTGGGATTAAGTTAATTTGTGGGATTAAGCTTTGTGCTTGACAATAGGTTTGTTCCTTGCTAATTTTTTTTTCGTTTTCACTAAACTAAAATAAGGCAATAAAAATTCAAATTGCGTTGATGATTTCATTTTTTAGCTAAATTTCGAATTTTGGCGACGAAGTTTTTCTTAGAACTTTTTAAAACTTTTAGCTGGAACATTTGAGGTCCCGGACTGTGATTGGGTAGATTTCTCTCATGTCGAAATAATTTTTTTTAGTTTGCTGCGAGCCATATTATTTTTGCCTGTTCATTGCTTTTTAAGCTCCTATTTCATCATTATTAAAATTTCACCTCATTTAATGAAATACTTTCAATTTTGCTGTTTCCGAGCATAAGCTGTTGGAAATTGAAAATTTGCGGCAGGAATTAAAAGTCAACATCAACAGGAGAGCTCCTAAGAATCTTCTGGAATTGAAACGTATCGTCATTGAAAAATGGAACAATATTTCATCTGAAACTATGGAAAAGTTTGTCAACAACTATAATAAAAGACTTTTAAATGTCATGAAGATGAAAGGTCACGTTTTTGATTATTAAAAATGTACTCAAATGGTAGATTCACCTCAATAAAGTGTGATACTACTCACTGTATGAATAATTTTGTCTTATCGTGTTTCTGAAGTTCAGCTTGTTAAATCTTTCAAAAATGATATTTTGTTCTAGAAACTTCGTATTATTGTCACTAAAATGTGCTTTACACCCTATGAAAATCTTATGCCTGTAGCAACAATAGTTTTTAATAATTCTAAAAAGTTTTAAAAAAAGAGAGGTGTACAAATAATTTCATCGCTAACTGTAAAGACAAGAAGTTGACATGTGGTTCAAATTTACCTGTTGCAATTTTCGATATGAGTTAAATAAATAAGAAATTTATGCGTAGAGTTCCGGACCAATTTTTTTTTTCATTATTAAACTTTAAGTGTTCAATTGATTTAATTTTTCTTTTTACTTTCGGTTAAATGATGTTTTAGTCTTCGTCACATCATTAATATTTTTTCAAAGTGGGAGTTCAATGGGAAAAAAACGACGTAAACAGTACCTTTGAGTTTTGAAACAAACATTGTTATTACTATTATTATCATTATTATTTTTGAGTTTTCTCGCCGTTTATTGAAACAAACATTAAAGACTAGAATTCACTATCGAGTGAGGCTCAAGCTTGAAAAAGTATCCATTTATTCGAAAAGCTGCTCCATGATTTCTCAAGAGAATTCCTGGGTGAAAAATGACAATGAAACTGCCCTTTCATGTGTTAGAATATTTATTTAACTCGGTGTAGCATATACATTCGATTCCAAATAATATATGAAGGACTGATGGGTCACTACTTCTAATATATCACAGTCCAGTTTACGGGCACATGTAATGTTCATATTTCCTTAAGTTTCCAATAATGTTATGTTTGATAAACATATGTTCAAGTTACTGAAGAGCAAAGAGTTTCCTATAGATTTAATGATTATTCCAGTGTAAGAGCATAAAATAACGTCTTTTTTAAAATCATAAGGGGTCGATGCGAGCTTTAATTTTGAGAAGAAATCGTTGTAGGAACGTATTATCAGAAGTCACAAAATATAAATAACCGTATTTAACATCCACAAGTTCCTGAGGTATGTAACATCATTTCAGTATGTTTCAAATCACTCAAGATTATGACGCATGAACTTCACTGCAACCTAAGCAAATGCTGATTCCTGATGCCTAAACAGACAACGCACCGTCACAAAAAGTTAGGAAATCACTAGAGACAGGATTTTCAAGCAAAATGCTATAAATGCTTATTTTGCTTAAAAATGCTATATCGGCTGGAAAATGCCTATTCTGCTTCTAAATGCTATTTTTCATTTAAATGCTTATTTAGCAATTGATAGCGTTATAAATTTGCTAATATTTCTATAAATGCATGTAAAAGCAGGTATGACGGCAAGCGCTTCTTAGGGTAATTTGTACACCTCTTGGGTAATTTGCATGCCATGATGGCAAGTGATCCTAGAAAGTTCTACACTGTGTGTATGTCTGTGTTACAATTGAAATTGCATCTTTTTTTCTGTTTATATTTATTAGGGTTTTCCCTTTTTATGTCTATATAAAGAAAAGTACACCATGCGCCAACCAGAGAGAGAGACGTAGATTTAACTTACAAATAATATTTGGATTAAAATATTAAGTTACAACTTGAAGGGCCCCTCAGGGGGATAAAACTATTGTATCTATGGGAATTAGCGCTCCCAGGGGAAAAATGTGAGGGCCCGAGCTGAGAGTTAGGTAGGCCTTCTTTTTGTTGAAATAAAATGTTTTTTGTTATGTTAAGGACCACCTTTTTTCGGTTCACTACTGTCCTGTTTTTCAGCACCTCTGACTTTCTTCTTCAACTTTTATCTTATTTCATGAACTTCTTTCCCATCTTACTGTTTCTATGCCCTTTCTGCATAGATTCCTCAATTTCTTATCTCCATACTAAATGGTGCCTTCCTCTTTCCTCTCTTCGATACGCTCTATTTTTGCAACGGTTAGGGAGGCTTAAACAAACTTATAATCTAATCTACAACTTGAAGTTTTCTTATCATCTCTCTCTCTCGCTCTCTCGCTCTCTCTGTGTCTGTCTCTCTCCACATGGCATATTATCTGCAGTACGTTAAATTGTAGGTTTCCCTCACTTAATACCTAAAAATAATGTTATTCCTACATTTGGGTGTGTGATGATATATAGGTTATTACGGCAGTTGTGCACTTGATCTCGATCTGTGAATGGGTCCGTATCTAGTGCGTATGTCCCTTCACACAGGCATTATATACGTTTGTAGCTTAAAGTTCCAGCGTTCGTTTTGTCCCTGTACGAAGTAGCTGATCCATAATTGTGCGTGTAACTTTGGGTTTCGTGCCTACTGCTGTCCCTTTTTTTCATATCCTATTTTATGTTGCAAATTTCTGGTCAATTTCAAGTTTACTTCATTCCGCAATTTTTACAATTTTATTGCCTTATTTCTATAAAATGAATCATTTTAATGTCTCCGGTTCATCACTATTATACAATATGTAATTTGAACTTCAAAGTTGAACATCTCGGAAACTAAGCATTTGCGAGCAAATTTTTATTCATGACAAATGTCTTAAAATAGTTCTTTTTATAGAAATAAGGCAACAAAATTGTGAAAATTGCGGAATGAAGTAAACTTGGTAATGACCATATTTCTTTCTCCCGTAAATGAGTTTGTTTACTTTTGCAGGATAGATTGACACCTAAGTGACATTAGGTGAAATATGCCGAAGATTCCTGTGTCAACAGATGTAAAACTCCGAAATTTAGTGATGACTTTTGGCAGCGCTGATTTCTCACAAAATGGAACAAACCTGTTTTGCCTTTTTTGCCAATGCGATGTCAATTTTTCAAAAAAGTTTAATGTACAACAACATGTAAAATCAGCTAAACATAGAAGAAATAAAGAACGACAAAGAACTACGGCTACTGTGAATGCATCAGAAATAGAAGAAGCATCAACTGTTGACAATCTATCTGAACAATCTTCGTCCACCCCATCAACATCAAAATTAATAACTCCATACTGTTCTTCTACGCAATTTTGTAAAGACCTTTGCAACGCTTTTGTGGACTCCGGAATCCCATTATGGAAACTTCAAAGCCCCTCTATGAGAAGCTTCTTAAATTCGTATACTAAAAGAAGTGTCCCAGACGAATCAACGCTGCGTAAAAATTATATTGGGAAATGTTCCAATGCAACAATAGAGCAAATTAGAAAAAACATTGGTGAAAACTACATCTGGCTATCAATCGACGAAACCACTGATGCAAAAGGCAGGTTTGTTGTGAACGTTGTTGTGGGTTCACTAAATGCTGACAAAGAATCCAACATCCACTTACTTACATCAGAACAAGTTGAAAGAGCAAATAGCTCTACGATAGCCCAAGTGTTTTCTACAGCTCTTTTAGTACTATGGCCGGATGGTATAAAATATGATAAAGTAATGCTGCTGCTTACAGATGCAGCAGCATACATGAAGAAAGCAGCTACTGCGCTGCAGGTGATTTACCCTCACATGTTACATGTCACGTGCCTAGCTCACGCACTTCACCGAGTTGCTGAGTACGTTAGGGAAATTTTTCCAGAACAACGGTAAAAAGATATTCCTCAAAGCTCCCTCCAGAATTCAAAAACTTAAAAGTGTTGCTCCTAACCTTCCATTGCCACCACTACCAGTAGTAACGCGATGGGGTACTTGGTTGTCCGCCGTATTTTATTATTCTGACAATTTTGACGTTCTTGTGCAAGTAATGAACAGTTTAAGCAGTGAAGATTCATCAGCAATAAGAATTGTTAAAGAATTACTTGGAAAAGACTTGGTTAAAACAGACTTAGCATATATTGCGACTCATTTCAGAAATCTACCGAAAGCAATCACCTCACTAGAAACACGCAACAAGCCCATCGTAGATTCCATTTCATTATTTGAAAATGTAATACAAGAACTTTCATCCCTTTCAGGAACAAAGGGTGATAGTGTACGAGCGAAATGTGAAATGGTTGTGAATGGCAATCCAAATTTAGACACTCTTGTTAAAATAGCTGACATTTTCAAAGGAAAACCAGGTGAAGTTTCGATAGCCATGCACCCTCAACAAATTACAGCTTTCAAATATGCTCCTGTCACTTCCACAGAAGTTGAAAGAACATTTTCTGTTTTCAAATATATACTCTCTGATAAAAGGCACAACTTAACATTTGAAAATTTGAAAATGTTGCTAATAATTCAATGTAATAGAACTTCTGAATAGCTGTAAAAAACAAATGGTAGTGTTTGATTGTTCTTTCTTGCGATTGTTCGTTCACTGTATTGTGTTATTTTGTTCTTGTTTAATAAATGCTTTTTGTGTCTTTTGGTCTGATTTGTCATATTATGCTATAAGCATTTATCAATAAAGTCATGAAACTGCTTTATTAGCGCTTATTCTTTAGTGCTATAAATGCTATTTTTTCGAGCTATTTCGTCATATTTGATAGCGCTTAAACGTCCGGTCTCTAGAAATCACACAGAAGGAACACACTTTTTATAGAGGCACACGCAAAATACTATGTCTAGATCACAGATGTGGCGCTCATATTCATTGCTCCACCGCCCAGATTTCACGGCGACAAGCGACACATGTCCAGCAAATTAGTCGTCGCAGTGGAAGATGGAGCGTTGCGTTGGCTGGAACACAGCGCGCTTGTGTTGTGCGAGCGCTTTCTTCATCGCTGTCGAGTTCTTGATATCGAGCTTGCCGTCGAAGTAGGTGTCATTGATGTACACCATCAGCTGGTTTACCTGGAAAATTAAGCCGATTAGGTTAATTTCATACCTGTAATTCACTCCGGATGTAGAATGTCATTCCAGAATTTAGAATAAATGGTAGCGTGTGTTGTCAGGTATTTAATAAACCTACTAATTAATTTAAATTAATACTCAAATATTCCAATTTTCCTAGGATAGAATAATGTAGAAGTTGGTATTTTCCAAATCCATTTATCAGCCGTGGATATCATGTGGGAATTACAGTCATCAGTTATTGTTCTTCTTAGTGTTAATAAGTCACTCCCCATTGCTTATAAGGGTGGGGTTCGAGACACCATTAGAATTAGAGACAAATATTTATTTCAATTGCAAAGATGATTTAAGATTCTTAGTATTTTGAGGTTTTCGGTACGAAACGACTAAAGGTGTTTTGATATTTTAGCTACTAAAAACATTTATTTGATTGAGTAATACCTTCAAGCTGATTTTATTCTTTAATATAGTCCTGGTATTATATTCAATTAAATCGACAGCAGTACGCTCATGGAACTGGTGTGGGAGTTTCTAACTAGTATTTAACTATGTTAGTTAATTCTAAAAGTACCATTCCCGTGCGAAAATTTTAATTTTTCTCATCCATATCGAATGTAACAGCCAAGTGAAATAGAGGGAGCTGGAGTTCAGAGGAAAACAGCCTACAGTCTTCGTTTGTCATAAAGATTAAGATTTTTCTTACCTTGTCAGGCAAATCACCGTCCTTTGTGTCATACTCAGAACCGATGGGCTTCTTCTCCTCAGTGCTCGGCAGGACTTGGTTCACAGGATTGGGTTGAAGTCGCGATTCCTTCTTGAATGTAAACCAGAGGAAATCAAGCATGTCGTACTGATTCTCTTTTTTCAGTAGCTCAAGTTTGATCTCATTGAATGCCTGCAGAATTATCGTGAGCATAATGTTGATGAGTATCATGCTATTTAGCACGGAGAATACAAAGAACAAAATGGGAGAGAGTTCATTCGCTTCTTTCATTTGCTGGAAGTCAAATTTGCCAAGCATCATAGAGAAGCACATTTGAATTGATCCACCGACGTAGGAGAATTCCAGTAACTGAGTGAGAAACATGAAGTAGAAGAGGCAACAGAAAGCGAAAAAGATGACTGCAAACGCTACAAAGAAGTAAGATAGTTCGTCCCAACATCGGCTAATAGTTACAGCCAGAACGTCCATGCGCTTGTTGAATTGCAGCAGTTTGATGAGTTTCAAGATGGAGGTAAACATGATGAGTCCCATGGTGTAGACATAGTACAGTTCCACCAGAACTGAAGAGTCCACACGCACGTATGCATTACCGTGAGTTTCATTGAATGTTCGCATGACGTCTTGAATCAAATACGCTTTATAAAAATACATGAATATCTCTAAGTAGGAGCTGATGAGAAGAGCCAATTCAGTTAGGTTCCAGTACGAGGAAAAGTAGTCCCACTTCAGTTTTTTCATCTCCCACAGCTCTTTCAAAGTGAAGAAGACTGTCGCAAGTAGAAAGAGTATTTCACACAGTATTACAAGTTTATCTCCAAAAGAAGATGCCAAGTTCAACAGTTTCACAGGTTCGAATCGTGTTTTGAGTACTACCCCTCCTCCTTCGATGAATTCAAAGCTGATCATGCAAGTTGCAAACAAGTTGACGTTTGCGTTGTACACGGAAAATGAAACTGTCATTTTTCTAGTGCGCTTATCAAGCCACTGGTTTGACTGAGCTCGTTCCAGAGCGTCGGTGACGTCGTCGATGTGACCCTTGAGGCGTACAACGTAGCCGCCTCCACCGTAGTAACCAAGTTCTCCTAATTCTGAGAAGGATTGTAGCTGAGTACTGTTCCGGTAGAAGAATTCTTCGTAATAACATGCTCCCGGCTTCCATTCTACGTTTCTCCACCCTGCGCAATAATTCTGCTGGTCTTCAATTTCTATGCCTCTAGTTCCAGAACAGTCGTTGATTATGTAGTTCATTGGCGTTACTACTTTGCAGGTGAATCTTCGAGTCCTAATTTGCGTGAGAAGAGCGTACCCGACGATGCGGCTATTTTGGTCGTTCAGAAATCCTTTCAGCTGCAAAGGAGGCTTTCCGTTGTAGAATCTTTGACAACGCAGCTCAGGCAGCAGTGCAGCATATAACCAATGCCAGACGTCATCTCTGGATCTTATCTGAAAGAACAAAATAATCGATATTAATTCACTCTGAGTGTGAAAAGTTACCACTGTGAGTGAAAGAAAATCATTGGTGGGATGATTCTGGAGAGAAATTAACTACATAGAGGTTGAGAGCTTTGCAGTCGATTCGGTTTGTGAATTGGTATTCTTCTAATATGCATTTGAGTTTCGAGAATACAAAATCGTTCGACAATTGAAAGAGTACGGGATTCATCATTAGATTTCATTCATGCATCACAATACATACAAATGAATGGTTCAGAGAGAAAACCAAAAAGCTTGAAGATGAAATATGGACGATGCGATGGATTTTGTCGAACTTTGTGACCAGCCACGAGATTTAACTCAATGCAGAAGTAATGAACGTGAAATTTAAACGAATGAAATGAGTACTTTACAAGATTGCAGCATATCCCACGAGTTAGCGAGAGCGAAGCATCATTAATTTGTCAATATATCATAGAGTCTCAAGAACGCAGTATACATTTTATTGAAAATATATAGCCACTGAAAATGAATGTCGCAAGGAGGAAAAAAAGCATTTGCACGCCCAAGATTTTTCCTTGATTGAACTGTGTGTAGGTCTGCCTACACGCTACTGGTGAAGTTTTGTACCTACTAGTTACACAAAAAATACAAAATAAGACATTGTATTTTTGAAGCATACGGATTTAAGCCCGACAAAACATGTATATATGCTACGTGATAAAAGTTTTCAGTCACTTGAGTACGATTATTCAAAATGTTCATTATTCCGTCAAAAGTCTATGGTATACAATAAGATATTCATCATTCTGAACGTCAGCAGAACGAGAATAGTGGTGGTTTAGGGTAAAAATTACTTGGTTACAAGTAAGTCATCGTTGTATCAGATTGCCGAAAACATGTCACGGCTAAAATAAAATAGGCTCCAAAGTTTTGCAGGAAGCAAATCATTCAACTTCATACGCATTTAATTTCCCGCAAAAGCATTTTCTGCGCATTCAGATGTACCGTGTCCAACCGTAGATTCAATTATTAAAAAATTCAAGAAGAACAGCACAACCACCAACTCCACAACGTCAGTTGCACCACGCAAAAACGTAGCTCGTGCACGTCGAAACTCGCGGAAAAGATTAGAAATAAATCAATGTTTACTAGAGAAGAGCCTAAATTTGAAATTGGAGCCCCCGATACAAGAGTGACAGAACACTAGTGGAGAACTACACAGCAGCGACACCGTAATTTACAGACCTTGTTAAACTCCTCAGTTAACAAGAAAGTATGTAGTGTTTAAAATTTGCAAAAGAATATTTAGACAAAGGAAATGAGTTTTGTAAGACCATATTTTTGTTTGATGAAAATAAAATTGAATAAACTGAATGTGATATCGCTCGTCCTCTTTGGAGGACCGAAGGAACAGTCAATGGACCTAAAAATGTCATACCACCTGCTTCAACTTCGTAGGAAAATGGAAACTCAGTGATGTAGGTTACTTCACCTCGCATGGCACTATAATGCGCTCCACAGAATTGAAGAAAAGATCAACGGCGGCACGAATCGTCACAATTTGGAGAAGAATCTCTTCCCGAGTGCAAAACATTTATCAATAACGTGTGGACGTTTCAACAGGACAACGACCTTGAACACAAGATCGCTCATCCTTAGAGTTATTTAATGAACGCAAAATCAGTGCTCTCCAGGGGCTAATCCAATCGCCTAACCTTAATTCCATTGAAAATGTCTGAAGAAAAATGAAGAATCAGATCAAACGAAAATCTCAAAAGGATTTTGCCGGATTGAAAAATGTGCACTGATAATAATATATGACATGATAAATTTGCAAATTCCAAATTTCATCATATGGAAACCGATTCCAAGGAGTAATAGAGAAAAAAGTTTTCATGATTAAATATTGGAAATAAAATTTTTGGTTGAATACTCTTGTTACGCTCCATATGTGGCATTGTTGAATGTGAATCCATCTACTTTTTAAAGCTAATGCTTCATTTTACATCGTTATTTTATTCATTGAGTACTATAATCTTTTAGTCTCGCCATTTACAGAGCTACCACTGAAACCGACCGAGGAAGAGTGCCTCGAGCCATGAGTGCTGAATATGTTCACGTCTGATCTCTGTGCTGTTTGAGCCATCAATATTTTTATGGATGACTTCAGATTCAAATTTCAAAACAATTTATAATAAATTAGTTTTTTATTTAAAGAGTTTACAGTGCATTATAGGACGACTTTTTTAGCAGTCCACATAGCCACATAGCATTGGCCTTACTGCATTTTGACGAATATGCCAATTCTTTTAGTTTATACTCGTATAAAATACATGCTGTACTCTGGTGCGCGTTTTAATGAAGTGAACGCGAGTACTAACATACATAACATACATGAAAATGGGTTCCGAATAAATTGCATTAGGCAGCATTGAAAGGTGACACCACTGAATTTTCGGTTAATAAAACCTACTTGGTGTGTGAGAAAAATTCTGCTCTTCATTATTAATTACAGCATTTTTTGATTGATTGACTGTTTTAATTGCGTTTTAGACGCTTTATCCTTTGAATATTTCAAAGGATCATATTCCTAAGCAATGAATTTTTATAGATAAAGCTTGAAAGATAAATTTTAGAAGAGTTCAATGTAAGGGGGAATGAAATGGCGATAAAGCAAATGAAACCATTGCAAGAGGATGAGTTCGTCCTTTTCATATCCACATCATCACGACAGCTACATTTTATAAGGAAACCAGCCGCCCTGCTTAATAAAACTAGAAAACTTTCTGTATCATTCAACTTAATTTCAGTTTTAGAAATCAATATAGAGATAAAGACATCAGGCACGCAGTCAGCAATTGAGTGTCAGAAATTAAATTTAAAACTTACATCCTCCACATCAACTTCGTCCCTGTGCGCCGTGAGGAAAGTATTTGTTAGGTGGTCCTGCATCAGGAACGCGTTGTAGTCTGCCCGATCATTCGCAATGATTAGAATAACGACGAGGAACAAGCAGTACACCATGATTCCTCGCATTACGTACTTCATTTCCCGATTCTTTTTCAATTTATCTCGTAACTCCCTAACTTCTTCTTCGTTGATATCGACTCCTTTCACTTTATGAACTTTCCGGATAACTTGAGCATCGAGCTCCTCCATGTGCTTCCATTTTTCATCTATCTTTAAGTGAGGAAGTTCTTCATCGCAGTCGATGTCTTCTGTTATCATTCGTGTCTTAGAAAGGGCGCTAGTACACAGAGAAGTGATGACAACTTTCACCCACTGCGTAACCACGAGCGAGATTGCGAAGCTAGAGAAGAAGGAGGCAAACCACTTTATCGTTTTATAGTTGCCCCACATGATACCATACGCCCAAACGAAGAAAATTGACACTGCGATGATTCCAAGAGCCAAGATCCACGCAAGATACCTCGTCCACCAAGGGATACATCTTACAACTGGAGTGTCTTTTGTTCTGACCTCAGAGTTTGAGCTATCGATTTCAATTTTGCTTTTTTCGCTGGCAGAGTTTTCATCCATTCCCCTTTCGCTCAATTGTTTCATTTTTTGCTTTTCGATGGCTTCTAGCGCCCTACATCTCTTGAGCTTCCTCGGTCGCGCCCTCTTGAAGACTATCACAAATAAGAGCGTCACGGGATAACTCACAAGAAGCACCAGGAAACCTGTCAGAACGAGATTTGTCGTGATGGGTATGGGGCCTATGTAGATATAAGAATCTACTCCACTCTCTTCGCTAGTTTCGTACCACATCGCGTTGATCAACATCGACAAATACAAGAAAACAGCACACACTGTCACTCGCTCTTTGCGTGAGAATCGAGATCCTATTGGACGCAAGAAAATTGACATCCACATGTGGTCCTGGTTGGCTCCTCGGTGTGTCCTGTTGTACATTTCTTGAGAGAAGTTGGTTCCTTCGAAATTGTTCTCAGCACAGGAGAATGTGCGGTCAATGACGCCGTTTTCTCCATGACTGAAAGACAGCCAACTATGAGTTTCGAAGGAGTAGATTTTTCGCTCTTGCAAATCTCGTATCACAACGCGTTCTAGCTGCCATGAATCGTAAGGGGGTCTACCACTGTTGTCGTGGAATACCCTCAGGTAGTGGATATTCCCTAATGGAGCTGCAGTGGTCATGACGAAAGTGTTTACATCATATCGGCGGTACAGGTTTATGTTTGGTTTCGGTAGTTGTCGAACTGCAGTCTCTCCGTAATCGCCGGACAAGATCATGCTGATTTGAGACTCACATGGAGCTTCGCTGTCTGGCCCGGTATATGTAGTAATTTCATAAATGTACTTATCCGCAGCATTGTTATCAGGAAAAGGTATTGCGCCCAGTCTTTCGAAATCTTTTTTATCTTTATAGTGAGACCAAATCATCATGATAATGTAGACGACAATGAGCAAAATCAGTACAGCGTAGAGAGTAGAATTATCAATGAATCCCATGTTCGCAATGATGAATTCAAAATCAACTTCATTCGGAGTGGGGGTAAACCCTGTTCCAAAGCCGGTCAAGTGTGGAGTGGAACACTTGGTCAAGAAATACTCGCTTTCAACTACTCCTAAATCCGCGCCCGACCACATCACAGTAGTTTCATTGAAGAAATAGCAAGCGGAAACAAATATTCGGAAATAATAATTTTCATCGAACGTTTCATCGAGATCGTCTTTTGTAAAATTGGTCATCGATGCACCGACTTTCAACAAACCAACTCCAGCAACAAACTTTCCGGTTCTATTTTGATTTTCTTCTGAATTTACGAAGAGCACTCGAGACCCATTCACGATGGAGAGTTTACTCACATTGTACGCAGTTAAATAATTCGACGGAGTGGGGAACCTATTGTGACCAATCAGAAGAATTTTACGGTCGTCCAACTCCGACAGGGTTATTTCGAATGTGTAAGCCCCCATTGGCATCGATATGTTGAAGTAGTGATACACCAAAGGAATGTTTGAGTTGATGTTTGCAGTTGCGTTAGCAAATCGCGGCTCGGGCAGCGTTTCTGGTTCTCTTGGAATTTCGAACATTATAGGATCTTTCTGACCCGCAACAGAGACTAGATTCTTTTCTAGAGTGACTTCTGTTTGCATAATCCTTGACTTGTACGAAAGATAGTGTGACGTGGCACTGTAGTAGTGCGTGATGCATGGCCAAACCACAACTGTGATTCCGATTTCTGTCCGACAAATCGAGTATGGATCAGACTGTTTAGATGGGCAAAATCTTTTCGGGAAAATCGTCTTTGCCCTTTGCTCCTCTGGAGATTTAATGGTAAGACCATTCACAAGCGTTTCCTCTCCTATTTTCGTAATCAACATAGACGCACCTGTGTCTGTTTTTGCTGAGACAGATTCACCTTTTACGAGTTTATTCTGAACTTCAGCGCTTATTCCTTGTAGAATTTCTAGCATTTCAGTTACTTGACTAGCAAACTTTCTTTCAGAATTTTGAAGCACACTGTTTGTTAATACATCCGTTGTTCCGGTTGGAACGACTAGGTCGAGGTCGTCTCCTATAGAAGTATCGTAATCCATGTCAGCCGCATAGAGCATATCACGTGGCGGTGCTCTGTCACCATTTTTCAGGATAGTGTTGGCGCTTGTCATCATGATTGTCATTGTGTCAAGAGTGCTTGTTAAAAAAGGTTCCAACTCTTGAGGGGAAGATACTTCAACGTCTTTGATGTTTTGACTCATTCGACGGAGAACTTCCATAACGTTATCTCTCGTCGACAAATCGATCCCGTAATGCGCCTCGTCTGATTGCATGAATATTTGCAGAGCGCTGGTCAACTGGTCCATTTTCATGTTAATTTCGTTCAGAGACGATGCTGGTCCATCTTTAAGCATTGCTTCGATTTGAGATGCTGACATGTTTGACAGCATGAGTATCAGTTGATCGATTTCTTCTCGAGTCATGTTGGCGGTGTCTTCTGCCTTAAGTGAAAGCCAGTCCGCATTCTGGATGATAGAGTTGTATGCCTTCATTATCATGGCTACCATAGACTGGTCGCCCGAGTCAGTGTAAGCCTTTAGAAGTTGATCTGTAGTAGCCTGTGATTCGTTGAACTGCTGTTTAGTCAACATGAGGGCATCGACATTGTCTAGGAAGACATCAACGCAAGAGTCCAGCACATCGCAAACGCTGACGTAAACTTCCAGTTCTCCAACAGGAAGCACTGCGCTAAGTGAGTTCCGCTTAGTGGTAGCCAAAATGGATTTTGATTTTGTTCCGTCAGTTTTTTGTTGGTAGTAGAAATACACATAATCTCCGAGTCCTAATTCTTCGGGGTCCTTCCAACTCTTACAAGAAATATCGTATCTTGAAATGAGAGCATAGGACTGGTTCAGTTTCATGTTACAGGAGCCTCCGACTGGTGGTTGATTTGGGTAGACAGTGATTTCGGAGTATCTGAAAACATGAAAGGATGCTTCGTATACTTCAGCAGTAGAGTTCAAATAATATTATTCAACTTCAACGGAGTGTAGGAATGGTGAAAGAGAGTGCACATAAATCATTACATCAAAATAAAACATTTCAGAAGAAGGAGTTTAACAAGTATTGGGCAAGGGCTTGATTTCAAATACATGTCCCGATGGTTTGGAATGTCAGTTTGAACTGCTGGTCAGATGCTAACAGAATAGAAATGGCCAACATGTTGCAAAAAATGATCCGAGGAAGGAGCAAGTTCCAGAAGAACTCAGAGAACTGTGAGAAAATTAAGAAGACCTTGTTCGAACAAAAGTATCGATTCGAGAACACTGATAGTCTAAAAAATGATCTAATTAAAGATTCTCTCCTTTTTGCTGCGTCTTCTGTAACGTATTTATACATCTATATGCAGATTATATTGACGTACTCTCATGACCACTAGTGCTGAAATGAAATATTCGAGTAGAGTTTCATTAGCCGCTGACCATAATGAAATGACCATAGTTGTGCGAGAACGTGATTAGCTAGTGGTTTCTAAAGGGGTTTTCATAATGTCAAATTAATGAAGCGGTCATTTGATTACTAACCAGTTTCGAGCATAGAACACCATAAATTTCAACAAGCTTTTCATGGTTTTGCGGAAATTGAAATCTTCGCTTCATTCGACGGTTAATTATCTTTTTATCCAAATTTCAGTGTAACAACATACTTTTATGTGTCTTTCGTTACGTCGGTGATATGCAACATCACGAGTCAAATTCGAATCGAAATATTCCAACTTGACACTTGTATTCATCATAACTAATACTTCTCATACTCTAGACCTCATAATACCCAAATTTTTATCATACCCAATGCGTCCGTCGGCAGTGGCGATGTTTAGCCGAACTCGGTACTTCAGCACCGTCGGATTCAGGGCAAAAAGTGTCGGGGACATGCCCAGAGACGATGTGTCTAACGAAGTTGTGTACCCTGCAAACGTAAATGATTGTACAGGGGAAAGTTCTTTAATTTATTCTAGTTGACTACCTCTATCATATATAAGATTTAAATAATTTGGACCTTAGCACACGTACATCAGATTTGGAAATTATTACAGTGTGGAGTTACACAGTGGTCAAATGCTAGTCGCGTCCTCATTACCTTGTTCACACGGGTCGGCGTCCATGGAGAGGACAACTCCTTCTTCTTCGCTCGGCGGAGCAGGTGTGCAGGCCGTGTTGTTTGTTTTGATGGGACTGCCGTCTCTGGAAATTAAAAATTCCGGTGTGCCGAATTCGTAATTTATGAAGCACTGCTACGCAAGTGTATACAAGTCAACTCTTTTCAATACCAGCTGATGCTTGCAGAAATATTACAGAGATAATTCTAATTTGAAGATGGAAAGATTAAATCGTTGGCACTTTTTAGCTTACTTTTTCTTTAATAAAGAATGATATTGCTTAATAATAAATACATTTGCTACATCTAAATATAACAAATGGAAATACTGAGAAAATTTTAATTCTTTGCGGACACCTTCGAGCCTCAATGATGCTTATAATCCATGTATCATTTAACTGCCTATGACCCACAGATGGCGTCGTCAAATTTAAAAGTACCTGAAGTCCTGTCGAATATTTTACACAATATTTCATCTTAATTAACGCAAAAAATTATTTTCATCATACCATAACTAGATCTAGTACATGTGTACACATACCTTCGTATGTATCGCATTGGAACCGAACGTCTATTATGCACCTGTATTACTAATCTAACTTATTGATGCATAATTCGACCTGAATCTATTACCCGGTTGATATCTCTGCCTAGTAACTCGTACTTATGTCCTTGACTATATTTTGACTCATATGTAAAGCTAAGACCTTTTTCTATCATTTCATACCTATGTTTCTCCGTGTATCTAAAAACCTATTTCTAGAAATGTCTAGCTTCTAGTACGACATTAAAGGACCAATGTCTAATATGATACGTTAACCATAGCTAGTTTTCTGATGATGCCTACGACTAGCATTTCAAACATGGATGCCTACTTGTTGCTATAATCCCATTCATAGCTACTCATAGCACTTCATTCCAAAACTTCTACCAAAATTAGGGTTAGTAAGATAAAGTAATTAACTTGAGTAACATACTTAACACTTGGGTTCAACTGAGGTTCAATACTGAACTCAAATTTAAAGTCAAAAGCTGTTAACAATTTTATAAATACCAAATATTAACAAGGTTCACTAAATGAAATGAATTTTAAAAGATTGCCATAGATGGTTAAAAACTGCCTTAAGCATGACCCATCGATGGGTCGTATCTCAATTTAAGCAACGTATTAACACATTGACTGCGATACGACCCACCGGTGGGTCGTGCTTAAGTTTTTTCTGCTGCGAAATGTCCCATCGATCGGTCATTTGAAAAAGTTTTAACAATTTGTTGAAATTTGTGGTTTTAATGGATCCAGTTAATGTCTGATATTTATAAAATTTCTAAAAACTTGTGAATTGAAATTTGAGTTGAATACTGAACTTCATTTTACCCCATCGCAAGCATGTGTTTAAGTATAATTTACCAATTTACTCACCCGCTGACGACGCTCCACTGGTAGTACAGGTCGCCGTCGCCGCACGCGTCGGTGCAGACGCCGTTGAGACCGAGCCTCACCTTCGGGTTGACGAGCTGGCCGTTGTTCAGAGGCCAGCACAGGGAGGCGGTGGCGCAGCTGGGCAACACCGCAGTACCGTTACATCGCAGTATTAAATCCTACTTGTTGTACCATCGTTTTGTTATTTTCAATCAGAAAAACATGACCTAGTATTCATTGCTGGGTAACACCACAGCTCAGTTGCATAGTTGCATCAACCCTACTTGTCGTTCCATCGTCTTACTTTTCTTATTAAGAACCAAATGAACAGGAATTCATTGGCCTCGTAAATTAGTGGCTTAGAGAGTTCGCCTCACGAAGAAAGGGTTCAAGGGCTCAAAATCTCGCGAAGCCCGCTGTTTCTTTCCGTCAGGAAAAGGAGAGTTAACCAACATTTTCATCCTTAACTAGGTGTTTGAAATGTGTCCTAACTTGACTGGAGGGAATCACCATTGCTTTCTGCTTTCAAAGGTTAAGTTGTTAGTTATGTAGATAGCAAACCAACGTTGGATTCTAATTTTTTCATAATCTTGACTAGCAAAGATTCTATTAGTTTTTAGGTAAAAACAAATGCACAAGATGAACCTTGTCCTCTCGAATTGAATGAAATATCCTTTTCTGTATTCCTACTTTGTGCTCAGAATAGTAATGCATGTACGGGAATGAGCTTAATTCCGCTTTTAGTACGTTGATGGAACATTTTTTGCGGGAATAAATTTTCTTTGTTTTTCCGTTTTTCAAATCAGATTCACGCGTTTCGTCCTGAGTCTACGCTTCGTAAACCAAAGAGAAAAGTGACATTTAGAAACGATTTACAGGGTGAACGTGATCTTGTATGTTAGGGTTGTACGGCATCATGTGCGAAGTATTTGAGTTTTACTTCTGTTACATAAGACGCTCACGCTGCGACTTCACTATCAACGGGCGATATTGTAAAGGGTTTAATTAGCCGAATGCCAACGGGCGATATTGTAAAGGGTTTAATTAGCCGAATGCCAACGGGCGATATTGTAAAGGGTTTAATTAGCCGAATGCCTGAACTAATTACTAAGAGTCATAAGGCACCAATTTTATTCCTCTAACATTTATACGAGGTATAATGGCTAAGGTTTGATGTAGATTACGAAAATATACAAAATTAATAAATAGCTTCATTTTCAGTCCTTCAACATTACGACATTGTTTCAATTCTTCATATGATAAAACACGAAAAATGCGCTCAAATATTTGAATTCTATTTTTAATCAATTCCGTGTCGTTCTAATTATAGTTGCAAGCCATCGAATTAAAATTCATATTCATACACAAAATTTTTATAAGATGATGTCATAAAAGAACGTATTCAAATAATAGATATATTATATATTCATAAACTGATATATTCATGCAACAGAATACAATTTTTTCTCTGAAGTTATTTTATAAAACTTCGACTGAAAAGTTAGAAACATTCGCTCAATCGTTCATTCCTCCTCAATCTCTGGTGCCTTGAACATATAGGCGTAGGGCAATGTTGCTATCGAGTCGTCGTGTGATTTCATACTCCTGTTGTACAAAGTTTGAAGTCATCTTCTACAGTGATTTCCAATATTTCTATCTGATTTAGCTTATGTATTGGGTTTGCACTGTTATCAACGAGGCGGTAAAAACTTTTTGTGTATTTGTTAACAGCCAGAGTATGATGTTAGCAACATCAAAATGTCGCATATTATAAAACGACAGTGATGTCGAATTTTATAGATTGTCAATGCTCTATAAAAATTAAACGCAATTTTTTCGTAATTCATCACCTGAAGAAATGGATCCATCAATACACGACTTTGTTAGAAAATGTTCTGCAGAAAGTATTAAAAATACTCAGCTGAAAATGATGGATTGATTTCTATGTGAAATGATTGTTAAATTTTGCGAGTAAGAGTGTAGTAATTACATAGAAAAATAGCTGCTAATATCTCTCTTTTAAGAAATGATCAACGATCGATAGTCTAAGCGAGAAAGAAATGTCATGAACTAAGAAATGCTGAAAACTACAGGACTATCTTGAGGATTTTCTTAAGTTCATTATTTTGAAGAGTGTGTCAGTTATTGTTCAAAATTGAACTTGGTTTTAGCAAATCCACAGAGTTCTGTAAATTTATGAACGCACAAATATAATTGTCGATTTTAAAAATATTATACATCCGTATTCACACTGTGAGGGGAAGCAAGATTATGTCCCTGTGCCTCTCTACTTAAAGTTCGTGATGAAAATGATAATTCGATGACAGAATTATTTTACGTAACTTACGTGATTTCCACCAATGGCTGAGGCTTTGCGGTGACTTCGATGACGAGTTCAATTTTAGCTCTCCTGACGTCCTTATAGATCTCTGCAACCATCTCAAATTTTCCTTCTACCTCGCTGAAGGTTGCCATGTCGAAGATTTTTTTGGTAGCCCCCACATTGACAGTACCTGCACAATTTTGTTGCGTTTATGAGGCCGATAGATTGCGTTTCTGCACCAGGGTTACCAAACTGAACTTTTTTCGATCAAAATTTTCAAATGTTCATAAAAACTAAATATCGTTAACTTATGAAATTTTACCGAGAAAAAGTCGAATTTACCAAATCATTGTGTGCACCAATCAGTAATGCGTTGGTGTTCCATCTTGTATGAGTTAATTGCTGCTAAAAAACAGAGTTCAACGAATAAATCAGTAGCAGCTTACGATTAAAGTGCTTAATGATTTGACCTCGATCATTACAAATTGCCCTCCTGAGACCTGATGGAGTTGTGTTAAGGAATATTGCTTCGTAATGAACATGCGTAAATATGTTAACGATTTGAACTTTCCGGCACACACATTTCACTGCATTTTGAGGTTCCAATCAGAAGCCGATGCTTGTTTTCATACCGCATGTACTAATGAAATGTTTTTAATTCTTGGATTTCACTAGCAGCCAGCATCAATATAGAGTGTATTCGATGAAATTCACCTGCACTCATTTATCAGACGCATTCATTGAACGTATTCAACGAGTTCCATGTTATATTTTTTGTAATAACTTACGATAATCCAGTTCGCTCTTAATAAGCTAGGATTACCAAGACCTACGACCGCTCTGTGCGGGAAGATATTTTAATTTATCGGAAAGTTTTTTGTGAAGACAATGATATAATTTTTTCTAAATATGTTTACTGAAGTCACACCAAGTCTAACTTTATCGCCGGAGCATCTACGATTTTACTCGGCTAAGGAGAGCCTCTACACTGGGCAGCCAAAATTATGGGTGCCCCAGTCGAAAACTTAAACTGGGGAGTCAAGTTTACTGTGATTGGAATTCAGATCCGAGGAAATTTCCTGGTGAGTTCCTTTTCAAGTAAGGCTATATATTAAACGATTTTAAAATGCCATTTCATCTGATGCATTAAAGATAGGTACCCATGCATTCGCTTTAGCAGTTGAGCATCGCTCACTTAATTTCAAAATTGTTTTACGGCTGAATGAAAGTGATATGGAAAATCGTTCATCACTTCGTGAAAAAGGCTCAGTCATTAATAGCATTCAATTGTACATGGCTCGTATCGAATTATGCGTGCTAAAAATATCGTAAGGAAATTTGTTTGATTTTATCGGCACAGTTTATGTTGACAAGATTTTCTCCCATCATCTCCGCATTTCAGTGTAGAATTACAAGGATTGCGGATATGAAAGCAGCTCAAGGATACTTGTGAAGGGTGTAGAGAAATTTGAATCAACCTCGTGTCTTTTAACATTGATTCTTTGCATAGTTGTTGCTTTAGTAGTATTGGCTCTAAGAAAAATTCAATAAATAAATAAATTCAATGACAATGAGGTGAAGTAAACCTCTTTTTGTTTTATTTATAAAAATGAGGTGACCATTGACTTACCTTTCCCCTTCCCAAAGCAGCCGCCTCCATCCATTTTGACGGCCTCCAGACGGGGTGGAATGGTATGGAGGTTTTCTACTACTGGGAAACCTTCCGCGTCTGTAGTGAATGTTTCCAGCGTGGGAACCATCTGCCGACACTGCCATGTCACGTTCACCATCTGCCAGAAACAATAATATGGAATGCGCGATTTAATGATTTGCTTCAGTTCCCTGCAACTTATGCATGTACAGAATTTCAGAGATACATTATCGGAGCTAGAGGCTCTTTTGGTCAAGTAGATAAAAGATAACTGTATAAAAGGGTAAAAAATAGCCTTATTGAAGGAAATGACATTTTACACCATTCCCACAAAATTTACTCCTCGAAAATAATTCCAATTACGAAACAAATGCAGTTGTAAAAAGAAACGATAAAGCAGGTCTGTATGAGTTTGTTTCCTGTACAGCTCGACACTCACAGGCTCCCCAGGCTCGTCAGGGTCGTAGCTGAGGTCGCCGGGGTCCAGCGTCAGCGTTTGCTGGTACCCGCGTGTGAGGGCCGAGAGAGACCCGCTGATGATCACCGGACTCAAGGGACTCTGAAATTGTTTAATTTCTTGAGTTACAACACGACTTCTTTTATTCCATTTAAGAGTAGAGATATCAGCTAGGAAGCACGCTTTTTATCGAGAGGGAAATGTAATTGTTATTGCGGTTGAGTAGTGACAAAGAATTGTTGTTTTCTGAATCAAGAGCATTTGTAAAATATATTAAGACGGGGAAGTTGAAGATTACGTGTAAACATATGCCAGAGAGTGAGAAAACTGTGAGAAATTGGGTTCTAAGTGGTAGTAACGAACGAATGAATACGTTTAGTTTTCCAGCATTAAATAGTACGCATACCAGAACTACTGCAAATAATTAACAGATATTTTGACTTACATCATTTCAGAGGGAAAATGATTTATGTAACGTCTATTTGATTTGGAAGCTGTTTGAGGCTTAGCAGTATTAATTGCTGAAATACGAATGCATGACTAGTTATTTCTCAAGAACGTTTAACACACAATTAAATATTATTAGATTGCGCAAACTTGGCGTACATCCTCTGCAAAACAATAACCTCTTTTCTTGCGTTTAAATCCTTTTTTCGTCTGAAGAAATGCTAGAAGAAAGAGTATCTTCTCGAACACTTCTTGCTGCTTGATGGACGGCTGATTGATGAATAACGTCTCATTATAGAGCGTATGATTAGAGTAAATTAAAAGGGTTTTCACTGAATACGTTTTTACTTACCATGTGCATTTTTCTGTACAATTTTTGTTTTGTTTATGTGGGTCATTGCTATCCAGGTTTCAATTCTGTCTAGAAGAGAAGCATCTCTGTTTTCTGGCATCCCACGAAGCATTTTTCACAAAATTCTTTTACATACTTCGCGAGTTTTAAAAACTTAGAGCTTGATTTACCTTTTTTTTAATCTAGCCGAGTTCTTTCAAAATCATGGATCTCGTGTAGGAAAATAAGACTCTTTCACAATCAACTGAAAGAATTAGAGCATTTAAGATCCAAATGTACTTCTCACTGCTTATGTGACATGAGAGAAGAAAAATAGTACAGAAATATTTAATATTGATGAATACCTGAATAATTTTGACGTAAGTTTTGGCAGTACGCGCCAGGTTAAACTTGGTCACAATGGTCAAAGTGAATGTGATCTTGTAGAAGCCGACATCGAGATAGAGCGCGGGAATGGTGAGCAGAGAGTTGTTCCAGGTGGCCACGACTGGCTTCACCTCCACCGTCTGGAGCGCTTCGTCACTCTTCTCGTCCACCAGCACGGTCTTCCATTCGTACCTAGTCAAAAGTAAGAATATAATCAATGTCCTGATAGCAAGGAAGAAAGGGACGTTCAGCGTCTCAATTAGATGTCGAAATGTTATCACTTGAATACCCAGAAAGAAGAGAGTTTGGGTCAAAGTAACAACATTGAAAGAGACTATTGTCCTAGTCGAAGGGAGATTTTTATCAATGGTATAGTTAGAAATAAGAGCGTAATCAAAGTTCGTGATACGAAGGAGAAAAAGTTCTGGGTCTAGCAAGAAATAAGACAGTTAACACTACTGTAAACTTCCCTCAATGAAGAAACTCTATGAAGCAAGCACTGTACGCGCACGTATAGTATACAGTACGGGTGAAGTGGGACAAGGTAGCAGGACATGACGTACAGTACGGGTGAAGTGGGACAAGGTAGCAGGACATGACGTACAGTACGGGTGAAGTGGGACAAGGTAGCAGGACATGACGCACAGTAGGAGTGCAGTGGGACAAGGTAGCAGGGCATGACGAACAGTAGGAGTGCAGTGGGACAATATAGTAAGACTCACTGCACGGTGTAAGTCTCGTTGCACACAACATCGCCCATTCCCTCCTCTCTGACAGCCAGCATCCTGTACAGCTGGCGGCTTTGGTAAGCGTACTTCACGGCATCTACAATCGTCACGTTGGGGAAGAGGCAGTCTATGTCGGCCACGGCCATCTCCAGGGTTGATGGCAGACTCATGAACTTGTCGAACGCTAGAGCGTTGATTGTGTAGAGTCCTTCTTTCCTGTTCAAGTCGAAAAAGCAGTACATACGATAAATCTGTATTCGAAAGTATTTTTCTGTAGAAAATGGCTAATGATGTGGAACATTTATGAAAACTTTTGAATTATGTATCTGTTTTCACGAGGCGTTTAATGCGATGAGATAATTTTCAGTCTTCTTCAAGAAAAGAACGCGTAAGCGTTTGCAATTTTTACTACCATCGTTTTTTAATATGAATAGCGCTTTATTTAGATCTAGGGTTATAAAAATGTTTACACGAAACTTTTTTTCCAGAAAGGCCCATCTGACTGACCTCGGAGCATACTATTTAATAATCGTTTTCTTTACAATGAACATTTTAACAGATATCTGGCTAATTTCATGCTACTAATTGAAACACTTTCTCGTGGGATTTCCAAAAGTATGGAACTTGCAGTTTGCTCGTAAAAAGAGCAATTTTATTTCACTTTGCATAAGGCGTAGACAAACAAATGAGAAAGTCCTTTCCCAAAATTTTACCGTTACAATTTCCACGGAAAATTTTCAATGCTAATTGAATTTCTCAATCGTCCGTCTGTACAATTCTGAAGTGGTGACTCCACTTACTCGTAGGTGTGGGGCAGGCTCACAGGTGTAGTTGACAGGGGCCCCATGTACATGGCGTCGGCGTGAGTGGTGTCACAGCGACTCGGGTACCCGTAGCTCTCCACAGGGCTTCCGTCGCCCCAATCGATCACGAGGCACGAAATTGGAGTCAGGATGTCATACGCTCCAAGGATCTCTTTTTCTATGTTCTGCGTGGACAGTAAAACATGGAAAAAATTTTACTGTACTTTGAGCATCATGATTTTGATTTACCAACGGGATTCTTATCCGCACTCACAAAATCTGGTAAAAAATACCTAATTAACAATGATTTCAATCAATGAAGCCGTTATTTAGCGATTAACGTCTAGAATTATGAGTTCCATAGTAAGCAATATGTTTTCGAAGTGAAGCAAAAATTTCGTGAATTATATCTATCAGTTTAATGAAAATATTGTTTGCAGCACACATTTCGTGGGACGTTACCGGCTTGGCGATCGTGAGATCATCCTCCAGTCTGAAGTTGGCGATTCTGTCGACGAGCACGATGTGGATCGGAGGAGAGTCGACCCAGCCTTGCACTGTGTTGTTGGCGCTCACAATCAGGGTGTAGTTGCCTTCCTGCACGCAGAATTGCACGCGGACGTTGGATCAATTGCAGAGTTCAATTTTTCAGTAATTCCTGTCTACCAAATTGCTGTGAATCACAATTTGAGTAATTTCAGTACACCACATTGATGTCAGTCACAATTTCAGTAATTTCAATGCACCATATTGCAGTAAGTAACATTTAGGATAATTTCAGTACACATCACTGCAGTCGTAAATATTGCACTGCATTGCATTAAGTCAATATCTCAGTTTTGATTTCAGGTTGATAAAATTATACATTTTCTTAGTGCACGTCAACTTACACGCTTGAAAATTAGTCTTAGTTATTTGAACTCTTTCATAACTTATGTCAAGGATCATACAAGCTGAATAACTAGGAATAATTGTTTTTAAATAAATTGAGGTTCACACAAGATTATGCAAAATATGTACGGCCCTTGAAGTTGTACAATAACTTACGGCGGTGAAGGTGACGTTGAAGAAAGGTGTGACGTACGGAATATGTTCTATGATTTCTTCTACGCCTGTTTCCAGGATCTGAAGCTTCCAGTAATCTCCATGACCTGTGCATGCAAAGATTAAACGTCTCAGCTTTATATTATGACAAAATATTGATGCGTAAAAATGACAATAAAAAACATTGGTGTTAGCACATTATTAGCATCACAATTTGATTTCAATCGTAATTCACCAGTGTCATGAAAACTTTGCTAATTCGTCTCAAGAACTCTTTTTTGTCAAATACTACAGTAAAAGAAGCATGGGCTTAAGCTCATTCTTTCAGGCAACTATTAATTCCAAAGACATAGAAGAAATTATTTCCATTCAAGATGCAGAATAAATATTTCTAACTCTCTGTGGTTGAATGTTAAAGAATCGGGAATAGAGAGTTTTCATTGGATTTTGATCCAAATTCTATTTGCTGCATTTTTTGTTTGTCCTTACTCCTAAATTTTTTCACGTCTTCAACAGAATATCCTTCGATGTATGTACTCGATC
The DNA here is from genome assembly GCA_030386875.1 of Morinoia aosen. NCBI lineage: Eukaryota > Metazoa > Arthropoda > Malacostraca > Amphipoda > Talitridae > Morinoia > Morinoia aosen. The sequence goes on along the minus strand of CM059561.1, from coordinate 59,579,034 downwards.
CTCGGTCACACTTGAAGTTTCAGAACTTTGAATACCTGCAGTGAACTTGAGGAATAGTCTAGCTCACCACCAGTCTTTTCAACTTATTCGAGGCAGAACGATCAAACGAAATTGGCAGTTCTCGCTTCTTGACATTTCAGCAAGCTTTTCCGTTCACAACTCAATATCTGTATGAGAACTTTCTTTATCAGGGCTTATTTTGGACGTCGCAGCATGAAGCAACTGCAGCCTTCACACCCGACCTCCGACTTTATCATGCCTGCAGGGGTGTCAGGACTTGCTGCATCGCAATGCGAGAGGGAACGACAGCGATGCCAAGGTCGGCAACACATGAGTACTGGTAAGGGATGTTATGCATCATTAAGTCTATCAGTTGTCAGCTTTCGTATCTGGTCTAGAAGTAGAAAACATGAGGGTACACAAGCCCTAACCTGTTCTAGCGTAAGGCCTGATGATAACTCGATGGTTCACGATGAAGATACTATTATCTGGCCCCACACCGTCCATTTCTTCGTCGTTCTCTTGCAACCACGTGATGTCGGCAGACACATTACGGATCGCTTCCTTCACCTCATACTGTGGTCAGGAAATACAAATAGACATTATTTTACGAATAAATAACAAACAGTATTAATTAATTTGTTATTTTTTGTTCTCGCATCAGCTTTTGTGTTGAACAATAACGTATACTACTCCTTTGAAGGAGAAGTATAAACTATGAATGAAAACCAAAATCCAATTGATCAGATGAAAAATCGGACCATGTTAAGCCAAAATCTGTTCAAAGCTCTTGTACATCAGGAAACCACTTCAAATTTTCAAAAAGGATAATCATTCGAACAAAAAAGTACGTGTTTTCCTTTATCAGGATGGACTCTGTTACTTGAACAATATTTCCTTATAATAATCACTGCTATTCTGTTACGTGTCCGGGACATGATGTTGAGGTGTTCGGCCTTCTTCACTGGTGTGAACAGAGTGGCAGGATAATCCTTTATCGTCGAATCATGAACAGATTCACACTACATTTTTGCTCACAAGATTCAGCCAACATGAGTGTTAGATGGAGCGTACCCGAAAAATACCTGCTCAATTTTGCAAGGCCGAAGGGAGGCTGAACTTCAAACTGTTCTAATTTTTTTGGTTCATTTTGTTCAACACTTTTTCTCAAAACATTAAATTAGTCTCGAATTTTGGCGAAGTTGGTCTTATTCACATGAATAATAGGCTGTGTGAGAAAAATATTGAATTTGTACTCTTGTCGCAATTTGCCACGTTTATCAAGTTATTGAAACTGACAGAGTGCGCAAATCTCTACAATAAAGCCATATTTATCTCGCCGTAAAAAACTGACTTTTTATTCGCCCCTTTGTGTTCTTTCCGAACAGCCGGTAGCCGCCTAATTTTGGTCCACGGGCATTCTCTTTCAAATCCTAGCGCGGAGCTTTCAGCTCGAGTAATTATAACTCACCCTGAAATTTAAAAGTCAAAATGACATGCATAAAAATGTTATAGCCCAAATGAAATTTAGATAATTCATCAATTCTCACATGCGAAAGCAACTACTGAAAAAAATTATCAAATCGAGTCATTGACAAACCTGAATATTCCGAATCCATGCACCCAACCAAAAACCTACGAGCAAAGCAAAGTACCATTATGTACGTGTACACATAAGAGCTTAATATATTCTTCAAATTTACTCTATCGTTTATTTTTATTGTGCAGGATTATCTTTGATGTGGTAGGCTTATCTTTGATTTGATAGGCATATCTTTGATGTGATAGGCATATCTTTGATACTGTAGGTAATTTCGGAATTCTTTCCTTTCAGGCAGTAAATTTATATCGTCTTACTTCCAGTTAAAGATAGAATTGCAATGTTATTGCCAACGTTGACATCATAAATGTTACCTTATGCTACCTTAAACGATACCTTTGTAATTCCTTGAAACCTTGGAGCCTTGAACATATGATAATTTATATCATCGGATAATTTTGATCTAAACAACTGATAAACTATCTTGTGAATAATTTGCGCAATATTGGAGTGGCAAGAAAAAAGTCACGAAGGGGGAAATAAAAGTATGACTATGAAGATGTAAATTTAGTGCAGCGCAATACATACATATATGAACCAATATCACAAGATAAATCTCACGTTGATCCGGCATCATTGGGAAGAAAATAAATCATAAAGATGACTGTCTTGAATATTATGAAAAACGTAAAAAGAAAGACACTGAGCAACGACCTCGATGTTTGATCAAATAATTACCTCAATGACGACTGTGGTGATGGACACCTCATTCACGAGCACCGCGGTGACGGAGTGGTTGCCTGCCTTCGACACGATGGTGTCCAGCCAAGAGAGGGCTGTCGCTGCCCCGCTCGCGCCCCCTGGAGGGCTCGTGCCGTCGAACGTCCCGAAGTCCTCAACGAAGTCCGCTAAGGGAGCGGGCGGTTGGAAAGACCATGTGTAGGGCGAGCATACGTACTTTTAGCTAACTCTGAAGTTCGAGTAGTTTGAAATGATAACGTTATCATTTCTGTTCATTTGAACTTCGTTAGGGCAATACGAAGAAATTGCAACGTAAACAACGCCATCAGCTGCAAGTCAATGTTGGAAATTCTTTTGGAGTAAAATGTGTATCGATAAAACTTTAATCCGGTTGAGAAAATCCTTTAAAATTTATTTATTAGTCATTTTAATATGGTACAATTCAAATATTGAGCATATCTTCGGAAGTAATACATCGAGTTGAAAGTAATAGTCAAGTTGTAATTCGAAAAAATTGTTTGACGATGAAAACAGGTCTTTGAAGTCATAATGCTCACAATATTTCTTTGATTAGGAAGTGTTCAATTGTGTATGCTTTCAACAACATAGAGAGGAACTTTCTAGAGGGTGAAGGAAGTAACTACTTTGGAGAGAGCTCGTTCAGATGAAATCTGCCCTGGAGCCTGCCTGTACATGGAGACTTGCCTGACGCACCACGTAGAATTGAGCGTGGTACTGCGCAGAAACAATGCGCCTGTGGCCAAGCGTAGCTATTCTTCGGTGAAAATTTCAGGCATTTCGCTACGTGGAGCCACAGGCAATATTCAGTGTTACAACAAATAATGAGCCATAATGGCAAAAGTGGTCGTGGGCCTAAAATTGGAATTATTGTTGAATACACCGGAAATACTTCCAGAAACTCGAGCCAATTCCAATCTAATCGGAACTTTCAGGGTAAAATTTCCCTTGAGTCTCACTAGAAAAACTCTAGTATTTTCCGCAGAAGTAGAACCTAAGCATTAAGATAAGTCACTCTCACTCACGCTTGACGACTTCGGACAGGAAGGAACCGTCGGGCAGCGTGATATCCGTGGTGATGTTGATGGTGGCGTTCCAGGGCGGGTGTTCGGTGGAGGGCCAGTCGAGCTGGAGAGTGTACCCGTCGTCCCAGTCGTAGCAGGGGCACGTTGCGGTCATCGTCCACAAATCCGTGATGTTTGGGATCACGCGGATGAAGCTCGTGAAGTTCACCTGTCGCCAAACTACTTGTATCAATTCATTTTCTTCCCATTAATTTGCAGAATATAACTTTCACCGCTATTAATACAAAATTGTCAACAATTTTTTAGAGTGCGGAATGGATCGGATAAAGATCCTAAAATTCACGTGAGGTACAGCATTAAGTGAAACTGCAATATCATTTTATTCAGGAAAATTTTTTACGAATTGCTTGTTTGATAGTCAGTAAAACACTACCCACAAGTCTGCAGTATACATCTCACGAATTACGCTCGTGAAGTTTACCTGAAGTGAGGTAATTTGAACAAGGCGTTGCATCCCATAATATTCAAAGAAATATTAGAGAATAAGCTTTGTTTCAGTTACTGACGCTTCGTCGACTTCGTTGCACGGAATAATCATAAAGAGAATACATGAAGAATCGCAATTAGGCTCTTTAGAATACCGGCAACCAAAATTTACATTGAGACCTGGTGTATCCAGTCATAGCATCGTAAGTCAGATGCGTTGATGACGGTATGAATAATCTAAAAAAAATATACCGAGTGCATGACGTGGCTATATCGTAAAACCGTGTAAAGTGAGAGAGTTCAGGAACACTGCGTCATATCTGGCGCGCTGTAAAGGATGAAAGTATGTCGGTTTTAAAAGAATGTATCTGAAACAACTTCTTACCCTGTTGAGGGCATTGAAGGCCTCTCCCACGAGGGTGTATTGGCCCTCCATGGGGTACAGGAGGGGCTGGCTCCAAGTGTAGCTTCCGCCCACACTTGCATCTGAGGAGATAAATTCTAATTAGTAGCGCTCAAATCAATTAAGTCAAAATCCCAAGAGACATTATTAACTTAACTATTGCCAGCTGAAGTTCAAGAATGCCGCGCGTTTTTCATGCTGATATCCTCACTCATTCGTCTGAGCAACGTTATTGAAGAAATCAGTAAAAATGTTGATCTAATTTTAGAGCTGTTTTTACTTTTGCCTTAATCGCTTCTAGACTATAGCGACAACCAAAATCTAAGTTCTATTTCGTTTAACTCCTTACAGTCTATCGTACCTAGAGAGCTGTCAAATTGTGCTTCTGCAGAATTCTCTAATTTAATTCTTTCCTGGACAAGCATCTTTATCAAATTTATGAATTTTGCAAGAAGCAGATCAATCTGGCAATCTTCTGTCTATATAAGAGCGTAAAACTTTCAATGGGATCTAATTTTGATTTCGGTTTTTACTCCATATGAATCCATCAATTCTCTTATTTCTTACTAACCATCGTGGTAGCTGTAGTAGTTGGTGCCGTCGATTGTCATGAACATGACGATGGGTGCACCCTGCCGGAAGAGAATAATTTTCAGTGACTAACGATTATAAATTCTACAGAAAATACTTACCGGTTGAAAAGTTCCCATTTTTAAAAATTAAGTTCAAATCAAAGTTATCTTTTTGCAATGAAGCGTTGTATTTTCAGATGATTGAGTAACTTGAATTTATCCAGTATTCAGTCCCATAAAAAATACTGTTCTCTCTCCAAAGCCTCTGCGTTCTACACGAAAAGGAAGCCAGTTATACCTCAGTGAAGGTGATCTCTAAAGGAGTCCCCGAGCCGTAAGCCATGATGAGAGAAGCCACATTGTCTGGAGGCAGCACTGGCACCTGGCACAGCGCCGTTTTCTCATCCACCTTCACCAGGCCAGCGGGGCTCGTGATCTGGTCCGGATAGGAAGAAGTTTGTAATTTCGATATTATTGTGTACAAGATGATCGCCTTTGTTCCGAAGCCTAGGAAGACACACAGAGTTTGACACCCATGGTGAAAATTGTATAATATTTTCTCCGTATGTCAGTAAGGCTGCAAAATAATTTTACGTCGTTATGGTGCGGGTAACCACGTTCAAAATAATGAGGATGTTGCTCACTAAGAAAAATGAGTTAAAATTCTTGTTTCAGAGGTTAAGTTGTTGGTATGTAGAAGTAGAAAATTGATAACAAATATGAATTAATTTAATTGTTTAGTGAAGACGATATGGGGTGGGGATAAAATAAATTATAGAATTCCTGTGGCCGAGCGAATTTTAAGTTTAATTGACTATAGTCTAATGTGTAAACTAGGAACGGAGATTTTCCTGCCTTTCTACTCAATCAATAAAGATTTGGAAATGAATGTTGAAACGAGGAAACTGTTTCTTGACTAAAAATTCACTATAACTTATACTTCAATAAGGAATAAAACAAACGTAGATTGCACCTTTGCAGGGTATAAGATCACCTAATCTCGACTAACCTCTCATAGATGCTCCTAACGATCGATTCATTTCTCTCGTCATTCATATATTCAGAAGAATTAAAATTATTAGGAATTATAACTTCCAACATTTTTAATATGGGAGAAACTGCCTTTCATACTGTCAGGTCTTGAAGGTTGGCATATCAATCTAAAAAGTTTTCACACCGTACAAGTTTTAGTCACTGTAGTACTTTCAATTAGAGTACACTTAGTGACACCTACTTCTACATTTACGAAAATCCTCATCTTTAAAAGAGCGTTAATTAAACATTGTTAACTTTGTGTTTCTGTACATTTTCTGATAGGGAATCAAATTCTTCGTAGCAACATGGACCTCATATGTTGTTAAACTTCTGTATCCTCTTAGAAAGACTATTGTATTCCTACGTAATATTTTCATATTAGCGCAACGAAACTAGTAACTTACTTTTCACTTAGTACAATAACCAGAGAGGAAATATTATTAACATCGCTTATTTAACTCACCAACCGAAACAAAAATATTGAAGGTATTTCACACTTAGCTCACTCTTCAGAATGGAAATATTGATGCCTAGTTCGTTTAGTGTTCTTTCCACAATGGAGACCTTATGACTTTTTCTAAGGAGTACACTCACCGTAATGGAGATATTGATGGCACTTTCGTTAGCGTAGATTTCGGTAGAGACATCGTAAGGTTGGGGCACGTTTGCCACAGGCACAACCGAAGGCTTCGTGCAGTTGAAATCCGGCAAAACGCGCACGTTGGTGTGCTGCTCCACCAAGAGCCTAACGCTGTGTCTGCTCGGTGAGAGATGCGCGTGTGAGTCACAACTACCCTGAGCTGCGTGGGCGAAATGATGAGTAGTCTGGAAATATTTTCCTCAATATTAGTGAATAATTAACAGCTATTTTCATTTAAAATGGGAAGTAGACTCCAGGAGAGGGATAACCGAAGCAAATAAAAACAAAATCAGTCTTCAAGTTCCTCTGCATTACGGTAATCAATAGCTTAAGTGTATTTCAGTGCATTTCACTCGTCATTAGACGTGGTCTTCAAAACTGTGCGCCTAACATACGACGCACCTGACACCGGAGGACGTGACTAGCGTCGTGTTAGCGTCGTCCACCAGCAGATCTCCGCTCTCAGCGTCCGGCTGAGTGACGAACTGAGGGCGTTACAAAAAAAAAATGGAATAAGGTTAGGCTAGTGAGGCTAGGTTTAAATTACAGTACGATTTGGAAGACCGAAGACATGATGTTGACGCGCCGGTACTTTTTTGATGTGAACACTGTGAAAGAAAGGGTAACAATCAGCCTTTCTTTTCCGACTTTGATATATTTTGGAGTGTCTTTGGAATGAGTACGCTTCCTACTCAGAAAATAAGCTTTATTAGTTTATTTTATCATCCTATTCGTACACTGGTATACAGAGTACTTATTCACCGCTCAGGGAAAACCCTTAAATTTAATTTCTGGTAGCTGATACCAACAGTTTGAATGTTCTTGTGCAAAATGCAATACTTGTTTTGTCTCACGACCGGCTTGTCAGAGTAGTGAAAATTGCAGCCATCGTTAAGGGGCTGAAACTTATTTCCAAAACATTTTTTGTTCCCATTGGATGAAATGAAATTGCCAGGAAGTTTGGAGCAGACATTCGCGATAGGCTTACATTTCATGCATGTTGTCGATGTTGATTAGTATTTTCTCAATTATAAATCTCTACTTTTTTAATTTCATATCAATTGGGGACGCAGTCATGGTTATCAATATATTTTTTCATCTTTATAAATTTTATTTTTTTTCTAAGAGAGTACACTAACAGCGAAGTAAAAATTAGCGCACATAAGTTACATCACTAGATAATATAAAAATATCTGTGACACTAAATTAAACAAAGATCCAAATTCCTAACTTAGAAGTAATCATGATTGAACACGGGAGTGAAGATAATCCTTGGTCATTACCTCAGCGCCGGCAGTGTTCTTGAAGCCGATGAAGGTTCCTTGCTTTACTTCGATGGGAGGATCCACCAGCACCGACGCCGCTGCCCCGCCAGTGGCCGGCACCGTGGCGGTGCCCAGCGACACGAGCTCGTAGCCACTCGGGTCTGGCAGCGGTAAAAGAAGGAGATTCACCTTGACTGGACATCGGTATTCAGTCCCTATGCTGACCCTTTGAAAGCTGTGAGATTGCGTTAAAAATAGTGCATTTGAACATGAGTCCGTTTCTGAAGGCGTCTGCAATCGAAAGGAAATAGTTCCACAATGAATAAAAGCGAAGTTATGTGGTACGTAACGACTGAGCACGGAGTGGAAGAGGGCTTAAATTTTTGCTCCACGAACTGTATACAATAAATTTTTGGTACGAGCTAGTGACGAAAGTAGCGAACAGTCTTTTTGAAAGTTGAACAAAAGCGCGTGTTAATTTGTGTTAATTTTAAAAGTGTGTTAATTTGAGTTTGTGCTGTATCAGTATAAAAGGTGTTTTATTTGAATCTTCAAGCGTCATCGACGAGTACTCACAAATAGGACTATAGTTATAAGAAAAAATTAAATACGAAGCAATAACGAACTATCATTGCAGCACAGCAAGAACGACGGTGAAGGCTAATATGGGTGCTAGTAAATACAACAAATTTATTCATCCTCTCACGGATCAAATAACAATAAAACTTCAAAAATGACAGGTGTATGGCATACCAGATAGAGGACAGTAGGAGCCACAAGTGCTGGACAGCGGACAGAAGCTGGCGGTGCCGCACTCCATGACGCAGTCTTGTCCGCAGCTGCCCCTGCAGAACTCGCCGGACGCGCAGGCGGGCGTCAGAGCCTGTCAGGGAGGGAGTGTTTCGTCAGACGATTTATTGATGCTCAACTGGTGAGAACAAGGGTGATTTAAGGGGTGTGCATGCTGAGGAGGACACCTAGGATGAGCACACTGAGGCCAGATAGGTGCAAGGTGAAGTAATATAGATGTACGCAAATCGAGAAGAACGAAGAAGACAAAGGGGTTCGAGCAATGAGGCAAGTAAAAAGTGAGGGGTGTGTATTTTGAGGATAAAAGAAGGATTAAATGATATGCGCGCTGAGGAGGACAAAGTGAGCCAATGGGTGTAAAAAATGCGAACAAAAGAAGCCCAAGAGGTGCGAATACTGATGGGAACAAGAAGAACAATCAGCTTATTCACTGACGAAAAAAAGAGAAATTAGGGAAATGTCTATTGATGAGAACACGGAAGATCAAGGAGTGTGTATACTGAAGCGAATAAAAAGAAGATCAAGGAGTGTGCAATACTATGCATGCCATGCTGAGGAAGACAAGGCCGGAGTGAGAAGTAATTTGCTCACCGAAGAAATTCTACAAAAACTATGACTATGTAACCAGGAAAAGCTACTGATGAGGAACGAGTTTGCACTTAAGAATTAGGCAATCGAACTGTCATTTCTTTTGATCAAAGTTCATGTAAATCCCACCATGATCTCGAGAACGGCATCGCCGCTGGCTGCAGAAGTCGTAGCCTCGACTTTGACGATGAAGCCGTCAGAGACGACTTTGCTGAGCACAGGGTTGTAGATGAAGCTGTTGGCGGCCGGAGTGCTGGTGGCCATCGTAGCAGGTCCGTTCTGGTCCACCGTCGTGCCGTACACTCGAGACACAGATGCTGAGCAGCGTAGGAGTGAGCTATTAACGTATTATCTTATTTTTTTAGCAATTAAAATCAGGTTTGCGTACTAGTTTTAACGATCGTTTCTTTTACTCTAAGAGGAAGTATGAACTTGTGCCTAATCAAAAGCGCATGATCGTGTTTTCCATTCTCTATACTTTTTGGTGCGAATATGTAGATTGCTGCTATGATATCATTGCAATGTAGTTTAGCGCTCAGTATAGTTTGGAAGTTAATAAAGTGACTTTCGATAGTTTTAAGAGGAGTTGAATTATATTTTAAATAGAGAAGAGCGAAAATCGAAATTTAGTCTCTGTGATGCAAGGGCAGAGCGTTACTCTATTGACGAGAAGATCCCCGCTTCAGTCCAATGGAACTGTGCGGTACGTTTTATAGAGCAAGCGTTTTTGGAAAATGGAGTCCGGGCAAAAGAAGATACAGCGATACCCTCCAACTCAGTGAGCTTACATATTATTTCTTTCCTCTTCAGTTAAGAAGCGAAAAACTCTTCTTGTTGTGAACAAATGCAATTGTAAAATGAAATATTAAATTTTCTTAGAGAATTATCCACTCACCAGGCACTGTGCCTGTCCCCGTCACAGTTTCGACTGGACTAGTGATGCTGTAGTCAAAGGTGAAGTTGAATCCTTGAACGAAGTTGGACATGTTGCAGGGAGCCGGGACATTCAGTTCGTAAACTGCGGGACACTCCACAAGAAAGTCGGGTGCTTCTACAACGGTCACTTCCATTGTTGTTCGTACGTGTGGAGCTAAGTCGGGCCACACTGCGAAAAAGCGCATTCGAGAGGTACTTTAAATTTGCGGTGCACGGGCACGTCAGAAGTGTAAACCATCATCCTCTTATTATAGGCTGCCGTGTACTTGAAACGCGTGAAGTAAACAGGACTAATTTATGAATAAATCAAATGAATTATCGTTCCTATAAGATTACAATTTATCCTGTGTTCTTTACATTTTTCACTTCAGTCAGTTAGACTTGGCTTTTTTTTTGTCGCACATTTCGAGAAAAAAAATGAATGAGGCTATGTTGAGTGAAACGTTTTTCAAAAATGAAAAAAAACATATGGAAGGATCTGGAGAATAACGTTAGGATGAATGTTTTTGACATATATTGATTTAATTTTTTTACATATTTCAATATACAGATAATTTCTCGCTCATGAAATGTCTTCAACACTTTGACTTCCACGTGAGCCACCAGTGGTCACTGGGGGAGTTTTCATATTGCTACTGACTGACCAGTAGTTACAAACTTTATTTTCATAAGTACAAAATCAAAACTAATTGGACGCACAATCCAGTTAATGTTTTCTATTTTCAATCTTGCGTACAACAATAGACTTTAGATTTTTGAGTTAAATATCAAACTCCAGTTGAACCTGACGCAGTCAAAGTGTTAAGGGTGCATAAGAAGTTGTAAATGGTTGACGAATGGCCGTGGCAGACCTTACCTTCCACGACATAAGAGCCTGGTAGGGCGAACGTATGAGCAGAGGATGCACCACCGCTGATGGCGCCATCTCCCCAGTCCACGGAATACGCCGTTGTCCCGACCACATCCAGGGTCACCTCCTGCAGCGAGTTGAATGCTTAGAAGTATAGAACGGTTACGATTAATACATATATTAATATTCTGAAGTTCAGCACACAGGCTGGAAGAAGTTACAGGAAGTTTTTCTGCGAAGTGCCACTCGAAGTGAGTGAATTCCTCGAGTGGCACTTGAAAATTGGCAGGAAAAAGAGCACTAAACTTCCTGTAAAACTTCTTTCAGCCTGTGTGCTGAACTTCAGACCATCAATCTACAACTCTGAAGGCGTGGGGCTGCATAGAATCATCTCCGAAGCTTCAATAAACCGGAAACAACAAGAACAATACTTAAATAGAACAATTCCAGAATGGGGTATCGGAGAGTAGAGACATGATATCAGTCTGTTTCTGTTTCTTTAGGCTAAATGAAAAATTTCCCCATATATGTATAAACTGTAGTTTTTTGTGTGTTGCTCGAAAAGTAATTTTCTAAGACAGAATTAAGGATCAGGAACGTGATTTTTTTGCATATATACTGATCTCCAGCAAAAGATTCCATCCTAATAAACTCAAATTCAGTTTCATGTTCATTTCATCAAGTACCAAATTTCACTGACGCAGACTGAGAGGGTATATCGGGAGAAAAGTTTTTAAAAATGTTCGAGAGTCGTCATTCATTAAACATTAACCTTCACCAGTTATAGACCTAATGAATTCGCAAAGTCCTAATAGACCGCCATGAATGAGCGTCGGCGAACGAATCAGACGAACTCCGGATCTTCTAGTCTACTTATCAAATAATATTCTATGAGTTTCGCAAAAAATCTGCTGCTTGGGTACACGTTTCAAAAGTCAACGTCTCACCCCGTGGAACGAAATTGGATCTTACATCAGTTGTCTGGACGAAGTAAGGCTCGGTGAGGCCAGTGATGGAGGCGTTGAAGTAGCTCGGTGTGGAGGCCGTCAACCAAAGAGAGAAGTGCCCTTGCACCAGTCCGCCGCACGCTGTTCCATCCTTACACAAAGCATCACACGTGGCAGCCGTCGCCAGTGCTGTACGGTATGAACACATGGTAACTCGGGTACAGTGAACATAGTTATCACTCAGAGATAGTACACGAACAAATTTACAGATATTGTCAGCGAAAATAGAATTCAGATACAGTGAATATAGCAGGTAGTCAGAGATAGTGCACGAACAAATTTACAGATATTGTCAGCGAAAATATAATTCAGATACAGCATGTAGTCAGAGATAGTGCACGAACAAATATTCGGATAGTGTGAACGTGAATATAACTTAGACAGTGTGAAAAAGACAAAACTCAAACAAATGCTGATAACGTTGAGTAGTAGTATGCTGATAACGCAGAGGACGTAGATAAAAACTCAGATATGACAAATATTGTTTTAACTCAGATATAGTGAAGTAAATACAAATTGGGTTCTGGGGCTGTAAATAAAATAAGAATTGAGCTAACGTAGATATTACTTGGTACATCTAACTATGATAAAATCACAAATTTCGTTCTAGGATTATAAAATGATTTAGTTTGCACTGGCTTAGCTATGACAGAATTAAATATTCTATAAAGTGAACTTATTTGTTTTGTGCAGAAATGATTAATCAATTTGTTTGGCTGCCTTTTCTGCGGTGTATTTCAACAGAAATTGATTTTGGTGTCATCTTAAGATAGACCCAACTAAAATTTTAAGACATCAAATACCAACAACTATTTATAAAATACTACCGCTTATGTTTCTAAATTAAAATTGAAACTCTTACTTGACTAAATTGCATCTTCGTCTATAGGACACGAATGTGGCCTCAAATTTGGGAATGGAAGTCAGAACGAAAACAATTTGCCGGAATTATAGAATTAAGGAAGAAAATTTGATGTTGATTTGCTGGGCTAACCTGACACTGCGGTGTTATTGCCGCAGAAGCAGTACGCTCCTAAGTCAATGCCGAACGCCTCGTGGCCGAGCTTGTGGCACTGGTCGAAACAGTCCTGCGGTGCCCCGATGGGCTGCGTGATGTTGTAGTTCTCAGGCCCTGCTACGTGGATCAGCGCGGGCGCAGCAAGATCGTCCAAAAAACAACCGTGTGCTGAAAGGGCAAAGATCCCGTGATTATGAAACAAAGTTATGATTAGTAATGACTATGATTGTAAGCCATGTTTTGCCTCACACGAGGATTGGTAAGTGTCGGAGAAAAGTTGGCGCATCGGGCCAAAAATTCTAAATTCAATTCCTCACGCATGCGTCTTGGCTGCCAAGGCTCTTTATCTGGTATCTTATTCACTGTTGGAGTCAAAGAAATAAAGATTACGTAGTCTTTGCCACGTGCACAGCACCGAAAAACAGCAAGGTGGCTGTCAGCCAGTTTCACTTTGAATTCATACTATTTCTCCAATTTTATTGTTAAAAAAACTGAGTCAAATCGAGTGCTATTTTAGTACAAATACAAGGAAAACACAGAAACGTGATATGAGGTATGTATTTTTACAGTAGAGATAATTGAGCAATAAATTTTAAAATTTGTGACCTATTACACCCAGGGCATAAATAGTTGTTTTTCCTGAAGTAGGCAATTCAAATTATTGTTGTATCTTTCACAGTAATAATTAAAGGATAGGGAAGAGGATAGATGACACTACTACAATTTTCAACCTATCTGTTAAACTATTTTTCTAAATTTTTCACATTCAGAAACTTTGGAGAAATACAACCAGAGCAGTTTTATTTGGAGATAAGTGATGTTCTGCTTCTGAATAGTTATGTATATGTGTTCACTGTTCGTTTTTTTTCTATTTTTATCTATACAGTAGTTTCACTTAGACTTTTATTATACTTAAGCTACATAAGCTATATACTGTAGCACAGTATACATACAGGGTGTCTAACAAATGTATTCACCATTTAAATGACGATGAAAACGTTGTTTATGAGCATAGATTGAAATAGGATGGCTTCGAATGTACAGAAGATAAATGTAATTGAGAATCATGTTCTCAAATGTTCAAATTGATGACCATATTTTTCCAGGAACGTTGATAACGCATCCCCAGAGATTAGCAAACGTCACGAAACAGGTCATTAGGAACATCGCGATATTATTTTTCAATTTCCAATTTCAATGCATCTATTTCTTTTGGTTTGTTGCGATAAATTTTGTCTTTGGGATATCACTAAAAACAAGACGTACATGGGCGTGAGGTCTGGAGAACGCGCAGGGTATTTAGTGGTACCTCTTTGTCCAATCCATGTGTCTGGAAAAGCTGCATCTAGGTGAACTCGTACATCGCGACGGTAGTGGGGAGGTGCTCCATCTTGCCGAAAGTAAATCTCGTCATCATCACCAAACATCTCAGGCACTAAACATCATTACCAAACCAAACTCCTGAAGCAAGTTGAGGTAACTCTCACCAGTGACAGTTCCATCAAAAGAAATGGTCCTATGATGCTCAATGCCGATATCCCGCACCACACTGTTGTTCCTTGTAAGTTTACATGGTGTTCAAGAGTTAGATGAGGATTTACCGGGCCCCAGTAAGTGGAATTATGGCGATTAATGGAGCCATTTAATTTAGAGGATGCCTCATCGCTCCACATTATCTTGTGTTGAAACCCCGCATCTTCTGCACATTTGCCAGGTACAAGTCACAGAATTGAACTCTCCGAACAGGATCGTCTTCGTTGAGAGCATGGATTATTGTTGAAATGTAGCATTTCCGGGACAAACGCTTCATGATGCGATAGACGCCATCTTTTGAGGCATGGGTTTCCCGAGCAGTTTGTCGAAGATATTTCTGTGGTGATCGATCGATGGAGTATTTCTGCACCAGCTCTTCTTTTCAAGGGCTCGTAGATGTCCGTGATCATCCAGAACGTTTTTGTTGACGTTCTGGGCGGTTCCATCTGCTTCAAATTTGTCTCTGATGCGAGCAATGGTAAGGCGTGTTGATGGCAATTTTGTGAATTCATACAGTTCTGAATCTTCTTTGCACCTCAATTGCGTTTTCAGTTTTCCAAAAACATTTCAGAATAAACTTTCTCTCTCACAAGCTAAGGTGATTTCCTGCCATGCAGTGATAAATTAAATGTACCTGAAATTCAAAAAAGGCAGCGTGTTAGCGACCGTTAAAGTGTGAATACATTTTTGTGAGACACCCTGTATATAGAAAATAGAAAGTAACAGGATACGTGTCCGCTGTGCGAGGTCTATTTATTCCAATAGAGGGGCGCTGGGTTGCAGGCTCTTAATTGTGTCTTTTTAGCCCTATTCTCCATTGACGGACAATTTTAATACAAATTTTTACAGCAGTCACTTCAATTTCCAGCATACTCGTCTTGAAAACTTGTTGGATACTTTGTATAAATTTAGACAGAAAAATCTACGGAGAAAATCTGTTATAAAAAATCTGTTCACACACACCCTTATGACCGCTCCGCGAGAATCCCTTAGAGACAAAATTCAGCTATAAGAGTTGTGATCAATCAATCTTTGTATAACTAAAGCAAGATCTCACTAGTGAGCAGCTAAATGGGCTTTTCTTTCAATGAAATCAATTTCTTTTAGTAAATATCGACAAATGCTCGCATGCACATCCTGTATCCGAATGAGTGATGCATTTACACAAGTCACGGTTCAATGCTAGCATACATGCAGTTAAATTTAAATTTCAGCCAAATGCGAATTCGTTCAATCAATCAAGCCCGTAAAAAGGAAAAGATTTTATCTTCTTGAGCGTACCAGCTCATTTGGAAGTAAAATTCTCGATAAAATGCGGACAGCTAAAAGATGGCACCTGTCTCTCACAGAAAATGGAGGCACGCCATTCAAATATTCTGCTCTATGATTTTGCCTCAATTCAAATGAACTTAATACGTTTCATATTCCTGGCCAATAGGAATTATATCGCTTGGAAAACAGTGAACATCTCGAGATCTGACTGACTAATCTCATCAAGGTCTGATCTACGGAAGTGTCACGGCGCGGCGCGTGTGGAGCATGGTTGTGATTTTATTCGTGTAAAATTAAATGAAGTGAAAATTGTGGATTTCGGTATCGTGAACGAAAATGGCTTAGCATGCGGTGGTGATTAATCTTTGACACACGCAAAAGAGTTCCTGTTCTTTCAACTTTGCCTACAAATTTTCTCTTTTTTTTTGGGTATAAGTACTTTTGTTTGAAAAAGAAATGAAATCGTGTTTCGTGAAAACAAAGGTGTTGGGAGACCAGCGCGCATAACTTACGCTCAAGTTGAGAATAGAATAAAATCCTAGGGCTTTTGACATGTTTCATGGCCTCAGAAAGCACAGCTGATAGCATAAGTATAAAGTTCATTTGGTTGTCTTATGTGCTACATCGCACAGCGTAGCCAAGAAGACAAAGTGGAGTTGGTACTGCTATCGCCACATCATAACTTCAATTGATTACAACTTCGAACTCTGAAGAAGAGAAGAAAACATCAAACCTAGACCCCAAAAACGAAGTTCTCGCACGCGTTATTTTGAGGACAAAAAAAGAGTGCTGGTTTTCTTTTCTAACTCTTTGAATAATATTTATTATGAGTAATATTCATACTAGATAGACGCTAACCAAAGAAGAATAAAGGTTAGTTCATTTTTTTCACTATTTGACTACCTATGAAACATTAGTCTGATAACAACGAAAGTCAACGTGTCAAACTTTAGATTTAGTTATACACGAAAGTGATAATTTACTTCTTTCATGAGATTCAAGCTTTTTCTGGGGACTCTGCTTGAGGTGATCAGGTGCACTTTGACCATTTTCAGCTCGTGCACTTACCAACATTAGGGAAAAAATAGACGCCGAATAGTTATGGAAGTTTGTGCACCGGTGAAAACTTCTGCTAGCGTACCATTATAACTGTGCAAGCTGCTCGTTCTGTCAGCTGTTTCAGTCCAATAACATCACTCTGTTAACAGGAATTCTGGTGGTCCAGGGGTCAAAGAGGGCAATCTAATGATAAAATAATTACCATCTTGGTTATAAGGCTGAGTACGAAATGAATTCTGATCTCCGTTATTCCTAAAATCAAAAAGAATAAAATCAAAGACTTGTTTCATGCGTGAGCATGAAAATCAAATAACTTCATTCGTATCTAAATATAACCCCGAACTTGCTTGGCAAGTAACAAGGTTTGAGTGCGAGATTGAGTGGCTAAAAATGAATTCGTTAAAGCATCGAAAATTGAGCGTGGCCGGGTGAATTTGCGTGACTAGTGGCAAGCCGCAGTGTGACAGCATGCAGCCTGAGAAGTCTGTGACTAATGCATGCAGATCAGTTGAGGAATGGAATAAATGCGTTTAAACATTTTCGTTTACAGACACATTTGCTGTCTTTGCTTGAGTCTTCGCTTGTGTGGTATGTGAGAAAAATGAGAAAGTTATCTTGAGACTTCATTTCTTGAACTTTACATATTAAGGCTTTCTCAAAACATAGAGTTTCGAAGAAAACTTATCACCTTTTTTTGAGTGAATGGTTAGTTTTAGACTCGGAAGTAAGATTTCAATACTATTATCGAGTTGCGCAAATAACATTGATCGTCTTGTTTATTGTTTTCTGCGCAATTTTCAACGGTATCGGTACTAGAGTCTATCTACTATGTTTTTGTTTTTTATAATTTACATGTTTAATTATCCTGATGGTGATGTGATAGATAGTGTGGAGGCTCTTATGGAAGTAAGTAATTATGTGAGTGATATATTAATATGCAAGTACTGTCTACCGCCATTTCTGGCGCACGAGTGATTTTTATCAACATTCTCAAAAGCATTACTAGTTGAAGTGACTTAGATATAGTAATATCAGTTCATAGCCTCGTGGATGTTGCTAAAATCTGTGGAAATTTATTCTCGCGGAGTATTGAACCTTGGCCAAAAGAATCCCAAACTTGAACAGTCAGTTCTCAATACAAACAGGTCTCATCTGGCGCACTTCATCCTGAGGCTGTAAATTGACCTAAATTATACCAATAAAAATCATACTATTTTGATACATTGTTTGGTTTCTCAATCTCCCCGCGGTCTTCAAACTGTCTGCTTAATTTATTTTTGCTGCCTTATTTACATATATCTATGTGCACCTAGAAACTTCTTCTTCATTCATTGACGTACTCGTAGCATTACAGAAATCGGAAAGTCTCACAGTTGTTTAAATGCGCTTGTGCTCTTAAATGGGTTTGATATACTTGAGTGTTTTTAGATAACCAGGCGGACTAGCAGGACCTCCGATAGACGGATTACTATGCTTTTAGTTATCTAGGTGAGATGGATGAGCGAGCCTTCAAAATCAATGCGTGTTAACAGGCTTTTAGATATCTGGATGGACTAGCAAGCTTGCATGTCTTCATGAACCAGCAGGCTTTTAGATAGATGTGCACGGGCAGTACAGATCAGTTGTGGTGGCCCCTCGTTGGGGAGAAAATCAGAGTTTAGACAATGAGTTACACACATGGTTTTCTAAAGCTAATGTGTTCTTAGTAGGCTTGTGTTCCTGAACGTTTCTAACATTTCAAAAATGATCAGGAATTGATTTTGTGAACTAATTTAAAACTCTCCTTTCAAATTAAACTTTGAATAAACTGCAGTCATGTTGTTGAAGAATAGATTTGTAACATGTCGTCAACGTCATCTTGATTGTGTTACAAGATGTTATCAAGTGAGCATTTTGTGAACACCGCTTTGGTGCGTTTTGTTAAAGTTACGACAGCGAGAAAAGAACCCTCGTAGAAGAACAGGAATAATGCGCCTACATATTTGCTACTTTCATTGAGCGTGGTAAGTAAAATCTTGACGTTTTTATTTCAAAGGTTCATAAACTGACGAGGTTGCTGGTGTTCGACTCGTATTCGAGTATCAGCATATTAATAAATATCAATGTCTGTCTAGTAGATTAAATGCAGCTTGTAATATGGCTGGCCTGTGAACAAAAAATTCCGTTCATTTACTGACATCGCAATTTATTTTTGAGTTAAGAAGTTTCAAACTAAAAACATTAATCTTCTTACGGCGTCAACAAATAGAGGCAAGCTTACATAAAATTATTCTGGCAACTTTCTGCTTGGACTACATCCTTTGTTTAGACAGCGTCCTTAGCGCCAGATCTGCTTTTCATTGGTTAGTCTCATTATCAATAAAACTGTGACTAAATTGTTGTAAAATACCATGTCTGATTCTAATACCAACGTCCAGTTATAATTGAGAGTAATATGAGTAGATATAGACAGACGAGGTAGTTGCTGCTGCATTACTTCATCACCAAAAAACGTTATTAATTTGGCACCATGAATGCGCTATTGTTGTGTAGAAATTGTCGAAAAAAGACGAAAGTTTTTTGTAATACCGGCACTGACATGAAAGGTATAAATTATTCACTAAGTTTTGTTAGACCTCTGTAATAGACAAACCCCAAAAAAAGAGTGCCGTCAAATGTTACACTTTCTTGGATGCCACTCGTTCTGGTATGTTAAATACGACTTTGTCAGCGGTTAAGTACAAACCCTCAAATACGGGAGTTTTTCTTTATATGAATGAAAATTTCGATTTCTGCAGACATTAATTTTGAACAATCTTTTCCATTACCTGAACAATTTTTGTCAGAAATTATTTTTAAAGTTAATGCTGCTCTACGTTAGCTGGACGTCATATTTGCTCTTTGTACAATCGACTTAATTTTTTCATGTACAGTGTGTGAAACTATTAACGCAAATTACTGAATAAAGTCCTGCGTAGTACAGTTTATGACGTTAATAATCTTACGAGTTTTACCATACAACTACAATACCGACATCAGCAGATCACCAGCCAAAACCGCAGTAATTATTATTTTCCTGACGATCGTATCAACGATTTCATCAATTTTAACAACTTGACACGTTGTCATACATATACTAAAATTTAGCACTGTTTTTTTTCCTGCCTTATCTTTGCAAAACAAGAAAACATATTTTCAGAATGTTATTCCTGACACAGTGTTTGAACCTTGCCATCCGGTACAAGTCCTGTTTTCTCCTAAGCCGGTGCGTATGCTCTACTATTTTTCTCATGCCTGTAAGCGTGCATTACTATTTCTCCCACTCTTATGAGCTTGCTAGTTAATTTCACCCACACTCAAGTGTGCTACACAATTCTCCCACGCCAGTGAGCATCTCTACTATTTTTCCTATGCCTGTGAGCGCGCTTTACTATCTCTCCCACGCCAGAGAGCGTGCCATGCCAGCGCCACTCACAAGTAAAGTCCTGGGCGCGGGCGGCTGTACAGAGCGCTGTGATGACCAGCGCCAGAGCCCCTGCGATGCCTCGGAGTCGCGGCATCACGCCAGCGGCCGCCTCTCGTGGGCGCCGAGTCCGGGCTGGTGACGTGCCGCTGTTTCTGTCCTGGCTTTAATGTCGTCTCCTGCACGACTTGGAATGAAATACAAACTAAAGTTAATAATAGTTGAAAGAGTGTTTTATTTAAGCATATTATGCTAAAGAATACGGGAATTTTAGTGAGCCAGGTGACTACTCAGTCTACAGGGTTGCTATTCAAGTCCCATGCTGTCACACGGCAATTACGAGCAGACACCAGATATCGACTAACGTAGAAAGAAAGGCGAGTCAGAGAATTGCTGGTATTACTAACTACAGTGCCTCGTGACCACCATTACTGTCCCTGCTGGTTCCTGCACTTCTATTGGGGAAGAAGAAAAATCAGTAAATAGAAAGAATATTGCAACACTTATACACATCAATTTTCACTTGCACTCACCAGCATGTTTATTGAACAATACAAAGAAAACGTTTAACAGTTAATTGACCCTTAACGGTCTTTTTGTCGAATGGCAATGGATATTAGAACTGTTTCATGTTCTTTTCTTTCATGTTGTGCCGATGCTACTTTTTCATGAAGCTCTTAACATTAGTAATTTAGTTACACACATTTAAAAATTTAATTATATTTTTGTTTTCATCATGCGAATACACATAATTATTGTGAATTGAAAAATTAGGTCCCAAACCACAGAACCAAGATTCATTAACTGACGCATGTTTTCAGTCAAAAGTCATACTTACGGGGATATTCAATTTAAATGCACGTTACTAAAACGTGAAGTGAGGCTGTATCTTCCCTCCAGTATGTTATGAATGTTTTTCACAAATGATTCATTGCTGCACCTTGGAAAAACGGAGACATATGGGTAGACTTCTTATCAATTATATGTGTAAACGCCGCCTTGTGTATATTTATCTGTTTGATTCTGTGTTCAGTTGTTCACGTCTAGTTTTGATTTTTCATTTATACAGTTTTTAGTTTATTTAGTTATTCGCTAATTACCACTCCCTACATGTCTTTTAGTGGGTACGAATTCAGAGAGCGAATTATCCAGCGAACTTCACATGCTGTAAAATGGATACCTGAACATCACATAATAACGGCAATATTTTAAAGTTTTAATTTTTCAACAGCGAAATTCAGTTTTCTGTTTCACAAAAGAATGTTTCTTTGAATAAAAGTAGTAATTGATTCACCTCATTTATCTAACGTTATTGATTGCCATCGTTTTTTCCGGGTCACGTGCAGTACAATGTGTATTCATAATTTACGCCGAAAGAATGTTTAAGTTTATGCATTTCATTCTCATCACACGTGTACCACGTATGATTTCACTGTATTAATTTTCAGAACAAATGAGAAGATGGGAGAAACAAAGGTTTTCCGAGAGTATAACTACTCGTATTATATAACAACCAACTAGAAGGAATGGTTTACCAACTTTGACTAATATAAATTTCAACTCAAGTTGTTCATTAAATAGCTAAATTTTGCGTTGACTTAAAAGTTAATAACTTTAGATAAATGGTTTCCCACGCGGGCACGGTTATTGAAAAACTGATGTCGTCAGGGATTCATGATGCTACCGTCATTGTCAACAACAGTGGTGTACTAGGCTACTAGCGAACCCATTTCGCATTCAATGACTTATTCTGATGATATTGAGCGCAATTGGCATCCATGTTTTTATTTATTCTTTCTCTAGAATCCAGGTCAAAATTCTATTTAGAGCCTCTGCATGCTAAAACATTTGCAGTGAAGTTATGATCAAAGTTTTTGATCGAGTTCACAGTGGCAGCAATTATTTTTGGTATATTGCGTTGATTTCGATAATTGTAATTGGATGAAAATTTAGAGCCTGGGGGATAATTTTTCCTTTAAATCTTTTCCCACTGTATCTAGCACGAACTTCATCAGTAGGGAAAAATCCTTCGCAAATATTATTGAAGACATCGACTTACTATACTTTTGAGTCTCGATTAGCTAGCGTGACAGTCATCTTTGTAAATTAATCCACTAACATCGTTGCCACTAATATCTTTAGACCTTCATTAGATTTTTCACAGCATTCATTTTTAGGTTGTCTTTTCGCTTATTGCTCAGCTTCCACAATTTCCGTGATTATTTTGCTCACAGTTAGCAGTAATAGATTCTATTTCATGCACGTGTGTTCGCTCACGTGATGTGCTCATAATATTATTTGGCGTAAATTTTTTTTTCATCGAGTATTGCCTTGCATTGATTGACCAATGGAAGATGAACGAATATTTTCTATGACTCCGAGGTTGCATGCTTTGGAGGCACATCTGAGGCCTGAAGACGCCGTGAGTTTCCTTAGCTGCTTTGACTTAAGTTGCGGGTGTTTCTGGAAGTTGAATTAAGTTGAGCTTTCAGTCGCCCGAGTATACTGGACGCTAACATTGAGGAGTGAACATATCTATCGTTGACAGGGTTCATGCTACACAGCCTCTTTATGAATGAACGGTAAATATATACAAACTACTAACCTTAAGTGAAATGAGCATGAAGCTCGTTGCAGAGTGCCACCGTTGTGTTGAAGACTGAACATTAGTTCACTTTATTAAATGAGTAATTGCATTAAGCTGACAGTGGGCTTTGCTATGACGGGTATTGCTGGCATGGATTTGAAATGGACTTTGATATTTTTACAGTATTGTACACGAAAGCTTTTCTTATTTTCTGATTGTTGAAATTAGCGGGAAGGGCTTGATTTATGGTAGGAGTAAAATACAATTATTCGTTTAACGTTTGCTATTTTATTTGGCCAGATAGAAAAAATTTAATTAAAAAATTCCCACAAGAGTTAATATCTGAGGTCGCTAAGAGTTATGGAATAGATTGCTTAATTTTGCGAGTAATTAGTTTAATCGAAGGTCCAATCGAGCATTGAAATTATTCGAAGCCATCGCCTAATAAATTAAAGCTAATCAATTTTCAAATTATTTTCCAAATGATGTATTGATAAATATGAATAATACGAAATTAATACTCAGTAAAATTGCCTCTGCTTTCCAGAAATTCTAACGCTACCGGGGCACGGTTTTCTAGAAAAATCAAACAAATTATGCATGCTTTACTGTCAGTCATTGTTCAGGGAACACTGCTCGAAAACGAAGGTTATATTTCGCATTCCTTTTCAGAAATTTTTTAGGAGCAATTTTCTACCTACAAGCTCGAATGAAACGAGGCAGCTTTTCATTTATTCAGGACCATAATGATGGAGATGCTCTACCCCAACATTGTTGATGATCAGTTGAAATAAGTATTCAATAGGAAAAAGAAAATATGTACTGTCTAAATCCGAAGAGGCCCCTGCCGCTCTGAACGATAATGAGCCCGAATCATACATTCTGAGTGAGCTGTCAATAATGTGAAGGAAATTACAGGGTCTCGCAATGAAAATTCTTTTTCACACTGACCATATAAGTTGAATTTATCCGAGAGCAGCTCAAGAGCTTTTATAATGCAAAATTATACCTTTGCTTGGTTTAAAATGCAATAAGTTATTTTTATTCGAGGATTGAATAGTGAAAACCATTTAATTTGGAACAACAATGAAGTCGTTGGCTCTCTTTCTTTTAATTTCAACGCTGATGCTGTGAGCATAAAAGTTGGAAGCGACGTACACGATCCTTGATGATTTTTCATGACCAGGTCATTGAATGTTTTCCTGCTGCCTTTTTAATATTCAGCTGCTTCGTTGAAGCCATCTTTCCGAACAGCGATAGACTTTTGTCAGCTGTAATTTATTTTATGGATATGGTTGGATTGATTACAAATGTAAATTTGTATTGATTTGTTAATATACGGAAAAAAAGCTTAACTTTTGCACCTCATAGTTATAGAACCGCGACACAACTCGTCTCATCACGTAGGTGGTGACTCTCATAAAGTAAAAAGTTTAGTTGATAAAACTTCTTTTCTGACTACGAATAGATTTTCATTCATTTCGTTCGAAAATAGTACCGAGATTTAGCTACCTAATTTAACAGGCGAGATAGTTTGCCCACAATTTACGAGCAAAATTGCCCGTTGACTTGACGAACGCTTCACTTGGATTTTATCCCCGTATGAAGCAGTATTCATTTATAATTTCATCCTAGACAGCTAAACTGCACTCTTTCCTACGAATGGGTCATGCCAGGCCATAAACTTCCCAAGCTATAAGTACAAACCAAGCGAATGTCTTTCAGAATGCCGTGAACATCAAACGCTGGCTCATTATGAGTTAGAATTAGTTATGATATAAATAAAAGTAAAACTTCCAATTAAAAACCTTGTTTCGCTTTGATATGTAGATGATTTTTATATTATCCGCGGATGTACGCGGCCCTGTCACCCCATAGTGTTGTTGTTCATCCTCAGCCTTCATTTTTCGACGGTGAGAGTAAAGGAAGTACAAAGAGTTTTAACCCTCAACATCCCTAAATTTTTCACTCATTTTTCTAATGTCACAACAACTGTCATTAGACTGACGCTGGCATCAGGTTATCACAAACATCAGAATGGGGACGGTACTGCCATCAGGCAGAGAGATTCAAAACTACATTAGGGCCACAAATTCAACAAGAAATTAATTGCATTAGCATTTTTAGGCTGTGCACCACGTGTGGCACGTAGGGTCGTTAAGGGTTAATTCGGCATCGTCGAAGTCTTTATTTGGACACAATTGGATTTAGTTTTGATGAAAAAACACAATTGGAACTCAATAAACTCGATTCGATTAAGTATGAGGGAAAAATTGTCATCGTTATCAGGACAAAATGATTGAAATCTGCCTGTCAGTGCGAACTGACCTGCCTCTTCTATGGGAGTGCATTCGTACCGGAAATGAAGGCACCATTCATGTACACTGACATCATATCTTTTTCGATTATTCGCACTATCTGAAAATAATTTCTCATACACGGGTTATTAGTGCACTTGGGCCGTCAAAAACAACGGCGCCATTTACATACCCTGACGGTATCAGTTCTTCAGCTGAGATGCACGTGCGAAAAATTTGTAAGCTGAATTAATTTTGTAAGCGCTGACAAGAAAATTTTGCACTGTAAGAGTAATATTTCTCAAAACTCATGTTTGATAAAACTCTTATATTAATTAGCTTGGCAATTGTAAAATAGTAATATCACTCTCTGATTATGCTGCTCCTCTCATTTTCTACCTCAATCTGAAAGTAAAAATTGTACTCGATGATGGTACCCATCCAACGGCGATAAAAGAGGTTTAGAATGAAATACATTTTTTAAAGTAATGTAGTTCAATCGGGTTTTAACACTATGGATCGTTTCGTATAGTTTTATAAATCAGTGTAATTGAGTGTTAGAGATAATCAACCTATCCAACTGTAGATTTATGTCTGAAAGTCTCGTTTCTTTGCACGCATATCAATTCGCTTGGTTGTTGCAACCGTTCACTTTCTGCATTCGGTAACATTTTGCAAAATTCAGTACACGGATTTTTCTACTGATGAAGGGCAAAATTTAAGCTGTTCGTAAGCTGTGTTGTGGAAACGATTTGTTGCATAGATCGACTACCTCATATTCTGGAAAAACAATTGAACAAAAATCGGGGAAAGTGTAGCAGAGATTTTAAAGGTTAATTACGAAGAAACTAAAGATGACTCCAGAATAAGTGTCTAACATCTGCAGTGTGCATTGAACGTAATTACATTTTAAGAACTTAGGAAATTCATCACGTGTCTATAGCCTGTGTCGACGCAATTCTGAAATCTTTCTCGGAAGTTCACCTCAGTCCCTTGATTTATTTTCCGTGGAACATTGATTTCATGAGTTAGTGCTGCCTTTAGGTCTTCGTTGCTTGCCCTGGAAACATGTCGCGCTGACAACTTAGAAAATGTCGAGACGTGTGTGGTGTTGCACCATGTCCAAATCATGGAACGCCAGAATCGTAATCTGTGAGGAACTCGACGATCCTTGGATATAGAAAGTTCTTGAGCATTTCTGAGTAACGGTCCGAGATCAGTCACCTGAATGTTTTCGTCTTCTAAAAAATTAAGAATCTACGCGTCTAAATCTACCATGGTACGCTAAACAGTAACTTATGCAGATGGCTGTAGTCATTGGTGTACTTCACGAGAATTAATGCGATGTAAGTATTGAAAAGTAAACGTGGCGTTATACTTTGTTAATGTGCACCTGAAATTCGTTTTTATGAAATAGACTTAGAAATGCTATAGTAGGTTTTGGAATGAATCAGAAGATTAGAGAAGTGGGCGTAAGCAGAGCTCTCTGCAGTTATTTATAATTACAACAGTGGAATGTATGGTAATAGTATGTATCATTATAAAAATAGCTAACGTAATGATAGAGGTCATGTATTTAGATATACTGCATTTCTTAGACTGGAACCATCTAATTTTTTCGTTGGAAGAAGAAATGTGAGGTATAAGTGTATATATGATACAGGCTTCACTACATGAGTACTGTGTAACTGATGAAAATTTGTTTAGTGTCTTTTGATTGACGTGAGGAAAATTTAAGGAGCAGTAAACAATGGCTCGTGCAAAAATAACAATCTAATCAAATATTTTTCTGGCTTTATCAAACACAAGCGAATTTCGTCTTTTTTTATGGTATGGATACGCTATTTAATTGTATCCGTAGATAATTCATAACTTAATTACAGGATTTAATAACTGGAGTTTTGAGTGGAGTGTGGAATTTTATGACCGCAAGATATCATCTATTTGCTTTAGGCTAATAATTTGTAAACTGAATATCGTAAACTGATACGAGCCTCACCAAAAATTTGTTTTCAATGAACTTGCTAGATGCAATGCAAAATTTTGGATCTGCATTAGTATTTAACAAAGGGCAAAGAACTTTCCACTCCTGTTAATTCAGTGAAGAAATAATGCCGTTAGGGCATGTACGTAAATGAGGCCATGTTTTTGCCGGCTAGGACTTCACACACACTAGGCAGTAACAATAGCTTCAACCCAATATTTTTCAGCAGACATGGGATTTTTTGGTTTTTCTTCACTATTTTTCTGAATTTTAAGCGAGTCACATCCAGTTCCTGCAGGTACATTAACCCGAAAACTCAGGACTGATTGTTTTATTTAGAATTAAATTCTAATTTCTAATAGATGAAATCACAGTACAAATTAAGCAAACTGGTGTACGAGTGCCATCCATAATGACGCTTGAGATTTGTCTCTTTGAGTCTCATTTATTGATAGGACGTGAGCCATCAAATGAAATTCGTATACATGAAATCATGTTTTTTTCTTTCTCATGCTATGAAAAACGAAAAGCGTGTGCTGTACACACAAGCAAGTCAAACTTTTCGAAACTCTTCAATTTTCTGTATCTTATACTTCAAAAGCGGAAGCAAAACTTCGACGCACATTGTTAAAAGAGTGTACGAAACTATCTAATGTCTCAACGATTGCAGCAATCAGTCAGTTGTAATATTCTTTCAATTTCAAATTCAATTTTTTATTAACTGAGTTATCAATGTTCCCCATAGCTCAAGAAATTAAATTGGAAGAGAAGTATGAACAGAAAATCCTTAATCTTGAACGGAATTCCCTGCTGCAGAAATAGAAGAGGTGAAGATAGTTGTGAAATCTTCCAACCCTATTTTGTGGCGCAAGTATAAAATCCGACAACGTTCGTTAACTATCATTCTAAAATAGAAAAATTTACTCACAGTCACGAACTTCGTTCAGTGCCAAGTAGCAAATGCTTTGAATGCTCTTGTAAAATTTTAACCTCAGGCCTAGATGACTGATGCTATGTAGACTCCAGCCTGTGAGATGGGGTACATATGCCTGAATTTGTAATTGACCATGAGTTTTCTTTGCGGCATGCGATAGCAAGCGCAAGCGTTAAAAACACGACTTCATTTGAAATGTCATTGTGTTTCGCCAATTGTCAGTTCTTGCATGATGGACCAGGTACCAGGCTGAGGCATTCGTTGTGCTAAAATAGTGCTCACGCCATCAGCGCTCGCAACAACACGTTCGAACGCTGCTGAAATGCTTTGATCCTGATAAACTTCGACGTTAATTTCTTTTTTATTGTTTCTAAAATGAGCTTACTTATTCGTCTAGAGAAGTAAAGAAAAGACTGAATTTTTTTAACACATTTAATTCTAAGCGGAATTTTGCATTTCTTACTTCAGATTTGAATATTTGATACACCGTGTTATAATATTGTAATCTTTTTCCTTTTTTCTTCGCCTTAGCCTTTAGTGAGTATTATTTACCGGGGTAGTTTTATTTTTCTAATTTATTCAAACTGCTTACTCGGTTAGAATCGCAAAAAACTTATACGTAAGAAATATCAGTTTCTGTGCATCATATTAACACCGATTTAGGAGATAACTTAAAAATTTTTGAAGTTATATGCTTTCTTCCTAAATTTTTTCACACCTTCACATGACTGTATAAACAAACACAAAATACAGATTACTAACACAAAAAAAACACAAAACAGATTAAACAAGTACAAAATACAATTTTGTCAAAACCACAATTTCCGCAATCACAAACCGCAATTGCTTCTCACATGAATATTAGATAATACAT
The DNA here is from genome assembly GCA_030386875.1 of Morinoia aosen. Classification (NCBI taxonomy): domain Eukaryota; kingdom Metazoa; phylum Arthropoda; class Malacostraca; order Amphipoda; family Talitridae; genus Morinoia; species Morinoia aosen. The sequence continues at coordinate 59,550,118 of CM059561.1, read as the reverse complement.
TCATAAAAGTCTCAGCGAACTAAAAACTCTACATACTCACTTCTCGTCCCACAATTGGCTCGACCCTAACACCACTCGAGTGACTGCGGTAGAGAGCTTCACATGTGACTGCGGACGCACTGCTGCCGTGTTGACGAAGCTGTCTCCGCTGCACAACAGACACCAGAATTTTGGATGAACTCATCGCGGCTAGCGAGGCGTTTCAGTGTTTTGGTGACCGTCGAGGCCACCAATGAGGTGCAGAAGTCAGGCGCTGCTAGCCATGACGTAGGCAACTCCAGAGGGCACGGCCGTCCCAGTTGCCCGTGACTACCCAGCCGTGACCCAACCCGCTGCGGGGAAGCGGGGTCACATTCGTGACGAGGGTTGTAGTGCTGGCAACAGCAGATTTTCTCCAGCCAATAGGAGCATCGGCCAGCTCTTAATCCAGTGGTGATATAAAACAAGATGATCAGTTTTGATTAAGGATAATTTTTTGGCTCTTTGCAGTGCTAAAGCTGAACAAGTAAAAAAGGTTCGAAAGAAATAGAGTAAATTCTCTCTCAGGTGAGCACTCACATTCATCTCGCTGAGTTGGATATTTTGTGATTACTGTAATTTTTGTGTTCACATGGATACAGTGTGTGAGGTATCATAATATTGAGGTAATATAATTATATATTACCTGTATAGGTGTACAATTCATTCAATTTTCTTGCTGGAAACTATAGTCTAGTAAATTGTTCAATCCTCGAGGGAAGATATGAGCCAGCATAGTTTTATAACCTTAGTGTGGTAGAATAAACTCCTCTTCTCGAACATGCATAATATCTCATGAACTCTAGTTAATCCGGTAGTTAAAGTAACGCAAACAATTTAAAACCCACCGAAAGGGGGTAAAAGAGCCCCACATTAGATACAATTTCTTGAAAAGGAAATATTGAAAATATAATACCCCTAGATTGACGAGTATAGCAAGTACATGTTTTTTATTAGGACAATTTCAAATTTAGGATTTTTCACAGCTAAATGATAGTTCGCAGTTTTTTCCGTCCCAATCTCACCCAAGTTTTTTGCCCGTGCACTGCTTTCTTTGACAACATGAAAAATAAATCGAGTGGGTTACAAACGTTTCCGACAAAAGTACTTAAAGTTATTGCTGACATTGTAGCCCTACTGATATCAAATATTATTAACCAGTCTCTCTTACTAGGCACTTTCCCGAACTCCCTCAAAGCTGCTAGAGTAACCCCTATCTTTAAAAGTGGTGAAAAAACTTGTGTAAACAATTATCGACCTATCTCCGTACCACCAATTATTAGCAAAGTATTCGAAAAGATCTTGTATAAAAAAGTGTACTCTTATTTTGAACAAAAATCATTTCTTTACGATAAACAATACGGCTTTCGCTCTAAAAAATCAACAACACAGGCTATATTAAATCATTTACAATTCCTCTATTCTAATATAGATGAAGGAAAGCCTGTCTTCTCTGTATTTCTTGACTTCCGAAAAGCATTCGATTGTGTGGACTATAAAATACTACTGTCGAAACTACACTGTTACGGCATTCGAGGGATTGTGCATGATTGGTTCAGATCATACCTAACAAATCGGAAGCAATACGTTGTCATTGACGAAGCAAAATCAGACCCACAGACAATTAGCCATGGAGTTCCACAAGGATCTGTTCTTGGGCCTCTCCTGTTTTTGTTTTTTATCAATGATATTGTAAAATCTACATCATTCTTCAAATTCATACTTTTTGCCGATGACAGTACGCTTTCTGCGGTCCTTCCGAACCAAAATCCTGCTATAATTGTGGAGAGTATAAATAATGAACTTCATAAGGTTTCATCGTGGCTCAAAGCTAATAAAATAAGCCTTAATATTGATAAAACAAATTATATTACATTCTCATACAAGAAAGATGTATCTCTCCCATGCATTAAAATTGGCGAAGGTAAAATCGAAGAAACCAACTCATGTAAGTTTCTGGGCATCATAATAGATAAACATCTGACCTTCAAAGAGCACATCACTCATATTAGTTCTAAATTATCAAAATCCATCGGAATCCTAAATAAAGTTAAAAATTTTCTGCCTGAAACAGCTTTACAAATGCTCTACCGAACGCTCATTTCTCCATACTTGTAAGTTGTAATACGGAATAGAAGCATGGCACGGAAAGAGCGGTAAGAAACCTAGAATATAATGCTCACACAAATGATTCTTTCAAAAATTTACAAATACCTAAACTTTCGGATCTCTACAAAAACTAAATCTGTAATTTCATTTACAAAACATTAAGAAATGATGGCGACAATAGCCTAAGACAATTATTGACTGCGCAAAGTGGTCATCACGACCATTTAACCCGAAATAGAAGTAAATTCATGCTTCCTTACTTTTCAAAGGCCCGGTCGCAACACAGTATACTCTTCGTTGGAACAAAAACTTGGAACTCTATACCTGGGGAGATCCGTAAATGTAATTCGTACAAAGTATTCAAAAGACATCTTGAGTCTCACTTTTTATCAGAATACTAGTCGTGTAAGATCACCATGTCAAATCTTGCCTCCTTCATGTAACTAATGATAATGTAATAATGTAACTTGCTTTGGGAAACATAACCGATCTTCAGTCTGCTCTTGAATTGTTTTATCGAACATACTGTTAAATATAGCCGATTTGACCTATATTGTGAAATACAGCATAAAATATCGAGTTAATTATCTCAATGGTCAGTCTAATGCGAAACTAGTTTAAGTGAACTAGGTTAAACATTATTGTACACCTTAGAATAACGTGATGGTAAGATGCCATAGAAGTCGCTGAACTAGTTCGGGCCTAGAGGTAGCTATACTCAAATTTGACCATTGTACTAGACTTAAGAAAAATTCTACCTCTGTATCACCTGTGGTAAATAAATTGTTGTTTAAATTGTTTGCTTTGAAAAATTCATACCCCTGTACAGTAATCTCATATTTTCCCCATTTATTCTGCGAGCTTTACATCTAAAATTTAACAGTGAGGTTTTGCAACTGAGGCTCGTATTTTTCCTGTCTTATTTATATTTCCCAGCAGCAAGAGTGAATGGATTTTCAAAACTAGGCCCAACTACTTATGTGAAGAGCTATAATTACTGACTGTACCAGGTATGTGGGGTGCTGTAACCCCTCACTGTACCAGGTATTTAAAGTACTGTAAACACTGACTGTACCAGGTATGTGGGGTGCTGTAACCCTTCACTGTACCAGGTATTTAAAGTACTGTAAACACTGACTGTACCAGGTATGTGGGGTGCTGTAACCCTTCACTGTACCAGGTATTTAAAGTACTGTAAACACTGACTGTACCAGGTATGTGGGGTGCTGTAACCCTTCACTGTACCAGGTATTTAAAGTACTGTAAACACTGACTGTACCAGGTATGTGGGGTGCTGTAACCCTTCACTGTACCAGGTATTTAAAGTACTGTAAACACTGACTGTACCAGGTATGTGGGGTGCTGTAACCCTTCACTGTACCAGGTATTTAAAGTACTGTAAACACTGACTGTACCAGGTATGTGGGGTGCTGTAACCCTTCACTGTACCAGGTATTTAAAGTACTGTAAACACTGACTGTACCAGGTATGTGGGGTGCTGTAACCCTTCACTGTACCAGGTTTTTAAAGTACTGTAAACACTGACTGTACCAGGTATGTGGGGTGCTGTAACCCTTCACTGTACCAGGTATTTAAAGTACTGTAAACACTGACTGTACCAGGAATGTGGGGTGCTGTAACCCTTCACTGTACCAGGTATTTAAAGTACTGTAAACACTGACTGTACCAGGTATGTGGGGTGCTGTAACCCCTCACTGTACCAGGTATTTGAAGTACTGTAAACACTGACTGTACCAGGTATGTGGGGTGCTGTAACCCCTCACTGTACCAGGTATTTAAAGTACTGTAAACACTGACAGTACCAGGTATGTGGGGTGCTGTAACCCTTCACTGTACCAGGTATTTAAAGTACTGTAAACACTGACTGTACCAGGTATGTGGGGTGCTGTAACCCTTCACTGTACCAGGTATTTAAAGTACTGTAAACACTGACTGTACCAGGTATGTGGGGTGCTGTAACCCTTCACTGTACCAGGTATTTAAAGTACTGTAAACACTGACTGTACCAGGTATGTGGGGTGCTGTAACCCTTCACTGTACCAGGTATTTAAAGTACTGTAAATACTGACTGTACCAGGTATGTGGGGTGCTGTAACCCTTCACTGTACCAGGTATTTAAAGTACTGTAAACACTGACTGTACCAGGTATGTGGGGTGCTGTAACCCTTCACTGTACCAGGTATTTAAAGTACTGTAAACACTGACTGTAACAGGTATGTGGGGTGCTGTAACCCCTCACTGTACCAGGTATTTGAAGTGCTGTAAACACTGACTGTACCAGGTGTGTGGGGTGCTGTGACCCTTCTCTGTACTATGTATTTGAAGTGCTGTAAACAGACTGTTCCAGGTATGTGGGGTGCTGTAACCCTTCACTGTACCAGGTATTTAAAGTAGTGTAAATACTGACTGTACCAGGTATGTGGGGTGCTGTAACCCTTCACTGTACCAGGTATTTAAAGTACTGTAAACACTGACTGTAACAGGTATGTGGGGTGCTGTAACCCCTCACTGTACCAGGTACTTGAAGTGCTGTAAACACTGACTGTACCAGGTGTGTGGGGTGCTGTGACCCTTCTCTGTACTATGTATTTGAAGTGCTGTAAACAGACTGTTCCAGGTATGTGGGGTGCTGTAACCCTTCACTGTACCAGGTATTTAAAGTAGTGTAAATACTGACTGTACCAGGTATGTGGGGTGCTGTAACCCTTCACTGTACCAGGTATTTAAAGTACTGTAAACACTGACTGTACCAGGTATGTGGGGTGGTGTAACCCTTCACTGTACCAGGTATTTAAAGTACTGTAAACACTGACTGTACCAGGTATGTGGGATGCTGTAACCCTTCACTGTACCAGGTATTTAAAGTACTGTAAATACTGACTGTACCAGGTATGTGGGGTGCTGTAACCCTTCACTGTACCAGGTATTTAAAGTACTGTAAACACTGACTGTACCAGGTATGTGGGGTGCTGTAACCCTTCACTGTACCAGGTATTTAAAGTACTGTAAACACTGACTGTACCAGGTATGTGGGGTGCTGTAACCCTTCACTGTACCAGGTATTTAAAGTACTGTAAATACTGACTGTACCAGGTATGTGGGGTGCTGTAACCCTTCACTGTACCAGGTATTTAAAGTACTGTAAACACTGGCTGTAACAGGTATGTGGGGTGCTGTAACCCCTCACTGTACCAGGCATTTGAAGTGCTGTAAACACTGACTGTACCAGGTGTGTGGGGTGCTGTGACCCTTCTCTGTACTATGTATTTGAAGTGCTGTAAACAGACTGTTCCAGGTATGTGGGGTGCTGTAACCCTTCACTGTACCAGGTATTTAAAGTACTGTAAATAATGACTGTACCAGGTATGTGGGGTGCTGTAACCCTTCACTGTACCAGGTATTTAAAGTACTGTAAACACTGACTGTACCAGGTATGTGGGGTGCTGTAACCCTTCACTGTACCAGGTATTTAAAGTACTGTAAACACTGACTGTACCAGGTATGTGGGGTGCTGTAACCCTTCACTGTACCAGGTATATAAAGTACTGTAAATACTGACTGTACCAGGTATGTGGGGTGCTGTAACCCTTCACTGTACCAGGTATTTAAAGTACTGTAAACACTGACTGTAACAGGTATGTGGGGTGCTGTAAGCCCTCACTGTACCAGGTATTTGAAGTGCTGTAAACACTGACTGTACCAGGTGTGTGGGGTGCTGTGACCCTTCTCTGTACTATGTATTTGAAGTGCTGTAAACAGACTGTTCCAGGTATGTGGGGTGCTGTAACCCTTCACTGTACCAGGTATTTAAAGTAGTGTAAATACTGACTGTACCAGGTATGTGGGGTGCTGTAACCCTTCACTGTACCAGGGATTTAAAGTACTGTAAACACTGACTGTACCAGGTATGTGGGGTGCTGTAACCCTTCACTGTACCAGGTATTTAAAGTACTGTAAACACTGACTGTACCAGGTATGTGGGGTGCTGTAACCCTTCACTGTACCAGGTATTTAAAGTACTGTAAATACTGACTGTACCAGGTATGTGGGGTGCTGTAACCCTTCACTGTACCAGGTATTTAAAGTACTGTAAACACTGACTGTACCAGGTATGTGGGGTGCTGTAACCCTTCACTGTACCAGGTATTTAAAGTACTGTAAACACTGACTGTACCAGGTATGTGGGGTGCTGTAACCCTTCACTGTACCAGGTATTTAAAGTACTGTAAATACTGACTGTACCAGGTATGTGGGGTGCTGTAACCCTTCACTGTACCAGGTATTTAAAGTACTGTAAACACTGGCTGTAACAGGTATGTGGGGTGCTGTAACCCCTCACTGTACCAGGTATTTGAAGTGCTGTAAACACTGACTGTACCAGGTGTGTGGGGTGCTGTGACCCTTCTCTGTACTATGTATTTGAAGTGCTGTAAACAGACTGTTCCAGGTATGTGGGGTGCTGTAACCCTTCACTGTACCAGGTATTTAAAGTACTGTAAATACTGACTGTACCAGGTATGTGGGTGCTGTAACCCTTCACTGTACCAGGTATTTAAAGTACTGTAAACACTGACTGTACCAGGTATGTGGGGTGCTGTAACCCTTCACTGTACCAGGTATTTAAAGTACTGTAAATACTGACTGTACCAGGTATGTGGGGTGCTGTAACCCTTCACTGTACCAGGTATTTAAAGTACTGTAAATACTGACTGTACCAGGTATGTGGGGTGCTGTAACCCTTCACTGTACCAGGTATTTAAAGTACTGTAAACACTGACTGTACCAGGTATGTGGGGTGCTGTAACCCTTCACTGTACCAGGTATTTAAAGTACTGTAAATAATGACTGTACCAGGTATGTGGGGTGCTGTAACCCTTCACTGTACCAGGTATTTAAAGTACTGTAAACACTGACTGTACCAGGTATGTGGGGTGCTGTAACCCTTCACTGTACCAGGTATTTAAAGTACTGTAAACACTGACTGTACCAGGTATGTGGGGTGCTGTAACCCTTCACTGTACCAGGTATTTAAAGTACTGTAAACACTGACTGTACCAGGTATGGTCACAGCTATGTAGTGGACAGTCTGTAAAGTCTAATTTCTCAGCGAAGGCAAGCTTTAAATGAACTTAAATTACGCCGAATAGTTTTGCTTGGCGTGACAGTAATTAAACAACAATTTAGACGTTTCTTCAACGTCCCCATCACTAGAGGGGCATAAGAAGTAATATTTTCTACAATTTAGAAAATGGGAAAATTGTTCGCCCTAAAAAAGCGAAAATTCTTCCATGATCTGTGCTGCGTTACTGAGGAGTGTGAGGAATTATTTTATGCTATATGCTGTTATTTGGGGTTGTGAGTAGATTTGTTAAGCTTCAGAAACATTTAGAAAAAACTTACGAAATGAATTTCATATATGGAAAATCATTACAACTTTAAATACTCTGTAAGTGACACGAAAGTTGTAGCAAACGTGCTTCGCAAGGTAAAAAACGTTCACAAGAACTCTCTTGAACCGGGTATTCTGGAATGGTGAACGACTTTTTTGGATGCGTTGTGCCATGGTTAGTCAGTCCAACATGAAAACAATTTGTCGTGTTGGGACGATACTCGTCGCGGGGCCTCGTCTCTTTGAGCTCTTCTCCTTTCAAAAGGAGCTTTTGATTTTTTATTCCGACTGAAACACGGAGTTTTTCATACAGTACGCCTCAAAGAGCACTTCTGCTCTGTGCGTGAAAATTTGTAGTCGCTTATATTCACGGACGTCACCGATTTTCGCAGCGGGGCACAAGAAGTCATGCTGAGTTCAAACCATTAAAACCTGGCACTTGTACTCTTATTTGTTGATTAAAAGTCAGTCAATCACGGAGATTTTTGTAAATAATTTCTTCTATTACACTGTCAGTGACTGTGAAGAAAATATAGTGGAAAATTTTCTGTTCTGTAGAGCAAATAAATACTAATGAGACAGTCATTAATATTCCTGGCACTCTAAAATGTTTCACCAATGAAATTTTATCGGATGAAAAATGCAAAATCTTTTATTAATTTTAAACAAACAGCAATTTTTTTACAAAGTACCCTCAAGATGAATATTTCTTATTGTAGCATCTGTAATAGGGAACAAATGATAGAATCTGTGACCACTGAATTTTTATTGCCTCCGACATGCGTAGCATAAGCTGTAACTATGATACACGCGCTTGGAAATTTAAATATACGGAATGAAGCATACATATAAAAATTAAGATTTGGGAGCATGTGAAACCTTTAAATTTTAATTTGATGAAAGGTTTGGTCTCCGAGTATCAAAACTCGTGTGGAGAGATTGTAAAAAGCTATGATGAAAGTGTAAAAAAATAAAGCATAGAACCGTCAATCACTAGTGGTCGTAGTCGTAGAGAAAATATCGCATTCTCTGGAAGTCATGCCATTTCATTGGGCACATTCAGCATGAAAAATAATAACTTACTACAGATTTATGATGTCAATAAATCGCCGGCAGCCAGCAAATTGCATACACCACTCAAAACTCCCTTCAATTATCGAAGATAAATTGAAGGGAAAAAACACTACAAGAAAAAGAATAAAGACTTGTTGTCACAGAGACGCGCAGGTATCACCAGAAATAATATAATAACTGCTCGCTGTTGTACCAATAATATATTCTTGAGTAAGTTTATTATCAAAGTTTGCTTGTATAATATTCAATTGAGCGACACAAACTTCAGAATTTTGACTGGGAAATCAATATGAGAACAGGGTTCGATTCTTTAATGAGTTTTTCATTGGAAACTAAACAAAATAAATTTTGTTGTTGCATTGAGGATTTCTGGTTACCTATGATGCAAGAAACTGGAAAGATCTCTTTTATTGAACAAGTTTTCTTCTTAAAAACAGCGGCTCTCTTGCTAGTACAAAGAATACATTGTTATTCATTCAATTTTATTATAAGTGTTACCTGAGTGAATGTCAGCAATAAGTCAAATCTGGGATTCATGGATGGTAATAAGAACACAGTCACGCTTTTGTCTAAAAGAAAATTGAACGTTCACGGATCAAACTTAAAGCTTATAAATTATAACCTAAAATAACTCCAGCATTGATGCTTCTTAGCTTGAAAATAAAATGCAAGGCGAAAATCGTGACACGCAAAGTCATTTTTATTAAAAATGATCAAATAAAACTGAAAAATCTCTTTAAAATGAAACTAAAAGAGGAAGAAATAATACACTAAAGAAGTATCTATAAAAAATTTAAACTTTGAAAAAACACGAACAACGGTAAAAAATAAAAGTGAATTAATAAATAAATTATAATTTGAGCATCGTACAGAGTTTGAAAATTATTCGTTTTCGAGTTTAATTTTGATCGGTTATGGCTTGGAACGAGGTATTCAATTAACATGCGAGTACTTGGTAAGTAATTAATGAGATAAACTGAACTAGCTTCAGCTGTACGATGTGGTCCGAACCAACTTACAGCAAAACTGACAATACGTAGTAAAATATGAACCTGTTTTCTGATTGACAATAATTTTTATTTTCTGTTGAAAGAAACTAAGGTTATCCATTCATCAGTTATTTGAAGTAGCAATGATTGTGAAATCCAAAGTTTTCTAAGATGAGGATTATTATTGACATTACACACAACAATTTTCACGGGTATCACTTACTGTATGCAACTTACTGAACTTTTACCCCTTTATTGCATTGTGAGCGTAGCTTACACTTCAAAACTATAAGTGCTATCTGTAGCACTCGTACCATTTCTAACACACACGCTACTTATACCATTCATAGACCATATTCTTCAATACCACTTAAATTCCAACACCACTTATAACACATACCACTCGTTAGTAAGACAATCATTATTTTGAGAAGCTGCTTGTTGACCAAGGCATTATTTACCAAGACGAGGTTTGATGCCCTGTCGCTTAGTTGACAAATAAAATCGATGGAATACTTATATTTAATCACAGCTACCACTGAATGTTAAATATTAAAATCAAAACTGTTAACGTAGCCGCCTCTATGACCTCTTTCACTTGAATCGTGCGCCGTACTAGTCACTGAAAGACTCTGTGATGTGCCGCACTAAAACGGCCGCGAGTTCCATTTACCTAAAGACCTCGGAGCTCAAGACATTCACATCGATTTGACCCCAAACTCAAATGAAGTCATGCGAGTATTTCGTTCCTGTTCTGGCGCCGTGAGATGGAATGAGTCAAATTTCTTTAGAAATCGCGAGTCCGTAAAAAATATGAAATTCTTTAAATCTGAATCTCTGAGTAGACATTGCTGAGAAAAAGTTCCAGTTTGCTAGATAGACGATGTCATTGTGCATTGTTTCAAGTGAGTTGTGACAGTGACATGTGAGCAAAGTGTGAAGACCAATCCTAGTCGAGAGTGAAGATATACATGTGGAATGGTGGTTGCTGGAGAAAGGGAATGAATCGATGACCGATAGACGATGTGAGGAAGAAAAGAAGAAGGAAAGAAAAACTGTTTATTCTTCAAACATTTGATGCATGAAATTTATTCCAACACGTTGGATTTTAAAAGTTTCTTAATTTGATGGTCCTTAATTGACAGACAAACCACACGAGGTGTGACAGACAAACCACACGACCGTTTCGTGGGCTAATTATATTATTGCGAGAAACAGTCAAAATATAATTTCTTGGATATTTTACACGCAAAGAGATGGCTGACATCTTATAAATAATGTATGTAATACTTGGGATCCTTCGGAATTTCATCATTATATGTTGGAACGAAAGAATTAAAAAAAAATAATTCTTTACCGAAAAACACTGAAACACCGTCGTGAATGATTATCACGTAGTGAGAAAAGGTTAGTCAAAAGAAATTAATAAAACCATCGAGCAACACGCACATATAGAGACCTGTAAAACATACGCGTAAAATGAAATTCTCAGCTTGGTCATCCTGCGGACAGAAAGATGATTTGTTCACGAATGATTAGTCCTAATTGCACTTCATTTCATTCATCTATTTATATTTTCCATTTTGACTATTCACAGAACGTTCAGGGATCAAAATTATCGTAATTCACTTGGGGGGTAGCGATAAATTTATTTTTGGAATAGTTTGCAAAAGTAATTCATTTATTTGCCAGATTATCGAGTAATTTTTGAGAAATCGTTCGGTGTTAACTGGTCGCAGAACATGAAGAGGTTGTTCTGGGCCTTGAGGTTTTCAACTTCTAAAGAAAAAGAAAATAGAAACATACATATACACACATATATCTATCTATACATACATACACATACATATGCATGCATGCATGTGTGTGTATACAGTACATTGCTGTATAGCTAGCAACAGGTTTGAACACAATGAAGAAACTTCAGCTTCATATTCAATTATGACAATGGCGAATGAACGCCGAAACCCGACACGACAATACTTCTTGAACTTGACTATTAGTAACCTTTTTGTACTTATGAATTCCGAGACCATTTACAATTTTAGAAGGATTGAAAATTTAAATAAAAAAACTGGTGACTACAAATTTTGGAATCATCTTTACCCAAGCATATATATATATATACACATAAATATGTGTGCAAAATGAGCTTGAGAAAAAATGATATAGATCAAATACAACCTTCTTCCTGCTGCATCGAAATGACGGCTATATTGCTCAGTGTACTCGAAAAGAAGTAGTTTAAAAAAATGGAAAAAACGAAAATAGATTTCGAAAAACGTAAAAATGAACTACTTTCTAATTTTCTAATTGAATTTTGAAAGAATTTTAAGAGAAATTGTGTTACAGCCTTAGAACAATAAAAAAGCATCTTAGGTTTCTTATCCTTTCGAATTTTCTTTAACAGCATATGGACTTTGGATATGGGATAAAAATTAAAATGAGTTAGCGAACGTAAACATGAGATAATTGCTAATTTTCTGACAGAAAAATCAAGTTACACTTTGAGAGCAACAAGTAAAGAACACCTTAGGTTTCTCATCCTTCCGGTATACTCTTTAACAACATACGGACATGAGTACATGCCATAAAATAGATACACTGTGATAGATTGATTTTACTTATGAGTAACGACTAGTAGCAAAATTTTTACACCTAGACTACATATGAACTTAATTATTATTTCATAATCAACTGCACTTTACAGGCTAAGTGCTAGGTTTTCACAGTGGGGATGTTAAGGAATTTACGAGGTCAGTTAGAACAAGTGGAAGCGTTCCAACTTCGCAGAGTTTGAAATGCTGACTCCAAACGTAGCAATGAGTATTTTTAAGGCAATCGGTGAATCGTTTTGTTTAAATTTGCACCGAAATGTTGCGGTGCGTTAAGAATTGTGAGAAAGAATTATAATTATCTATTGGTTCACTTGGTGGAGCTATTCAATCATCGACCTAGGATTTTTTTTTAAATTAGAAGCTCGTATAATTCAATTTCTACAACTTGAATAATCAGAACTGGATATTCGCTGGATACATTTTACATGGAACGTTCATTACTGAGGGATTCAAGCCTTTGAAGTTTCACTGAACTCGGAAGCCTCGTTTCGCAAGAGAAGTGTCGAGTCATTTAACAATAAGTCATGAATGACAATTGTTCGAGCATCAGCGATTTCTCTAGAATATTGGTGCATTCGAGGGTCCGAACTAAAGCTATGGAGTTCGTTGCTGCCGGGAGACGGGTAACATGCCCAGAAAGAGAACATTCACCAAAGAATATTACAGTGAAAAAGGTTATATTTTTGCAGGAAATTTTATTTCAACTACAATTTGCAGCTTATGCGAATGGGTTAAACTGAAATGGATGTATTTAAGTGTTTCCTCTCTTTTCAACTTATAATTCCCGATATATTTTTACCAAATATAAGTATAATTTAAACTTTGCTACTGTAGACACCGAAAATCGATAAATCCAGGGCAAGAATAAACTTATGAAGTTAGAGGATGGGTTAAAACACTAGGAAATTCATGTTACGGTAGGTAGAAATTCACGCTGAGGTTATTATTGAAGGTATAGGTCAACGAGAACAAAGGTCGACGAGTTCAAACCGCCGTCACTAGCAGAAGCACTAGAGGGCGTTGTGCAGGCGATAACGGACCCAAACACAGATGACAGTAACTCGTTCTCAGCACAGTGACGCCTCGCGTTGCATTGCATGGTAATGAAATTTATTTCAAGAGTCTCATAGCTACCTGCTGAAGTAAGTAATGAACGGTTAGACGAGCAACCGCTTTTCAAAAAAAAAGCATAAGATACGAGGAACGTCGATGAGGACAAAGGGTGTGATTTAGGGACCTCACGGACTTAAGGTAAAATAAAGAATTTCTGAGAGCATGCATGCCTAAATAGCCTAACATAGCCACGTGTTTTCTAAAACGATCGGCTAGTTGCAGCATACAGCGTTATACAAGTAACGTTTTTGAATTTAGGTGGAGCGAGTTCAATGTAGTTCAACAAACGTGAACAAGATGTCCGTGTGATAGAGGGTCATCATCATCGGGGGAATTGAATCCAGATAGTCCAAAAGGTGAAGAAGACGTTGCAATTGCTAGCAACACATCCTCTGTTGAGAATAAGCGCAGCACGCATCGACCGTGCATCGTTAGCTGCTATGCAGGCAACTGAACCCAAAGCAGCTCACAGCAATCGGCCTAGTGCTGCACTCTGATAATTATTTATAATTAATCATTGACCTGAGGAACCAATATTCAGTTTAAAGGTACTGTCATCACGCAGAAGGGGGTATATTGCGTGGTAATCATCACTGTCAACGTAAACTACCTTAGTAAGGTGTGTGAGAATTTAAAGTTGAATCGTTTTGATGAAATCCCTTGCAATGCTCATGGCTTAGGGCTGTGAAATTATGGCAAGTTGGAGAGTAAATGAAAATGTATATAACACGAGTGATCCATATCTGATAATGCCTATATAACCCAGTCTAACTTTTTCGCCGGAGCATGCATGTTTTTCGCCGCTCAAGCGATTTAATTACTGGGGCGGCAAAAAAGTTAGACTGGGAAGTGAAACCGAACCACGTTACTGCACCGTCGAAGGAAATTTTACGAGTGAAGAGATTGTAAAACGAGTTCAATAGACACATACTGACGCCAAATGAAGGGTGTTTGACATTTGGATCGTACGCATCGTAATCACATGCTTGCGCCGTGTGTTTATTGATCGCATTTATTGAGGGTAATTTTTCGATTTTGCTATATATGTGTATTGATATTTTTGGTGTTAGGATTTATTTAACATTTGCTCTTTGATTTCAGTGTTGCTTCGATGCCAATTTTTATCTAACTCTGCATGTTGTAGTTTCCTGATGTGCGAAGTGTAGAATGAAAATTTTATAATACCCAACGATTGCCAGTTTTTGCTTATTTCAGTAAAGGCCTAATAAACTCGTAACTATGTCTGGTAAATTCTTCCTCTTTATTCTTTCATTTCGGCTCATTTCTGTCTGAACGTCAGAGGTTTAAATCTCCCTTCGTGAACGGTCTCTTGTTATTCCCTTAAGAGAGACCCAAGTCCCACGACAAATTCGAGGAAAAACAAGCATCGTTGTCTCTCCAAAAATGCTCAAAATAACGTCATTATGATGTTAATTTAACGTAAGAGGTACTGCGGTTCCCACCCCAGAAAGGGGCCATTGTAATCGGATGCAGAATTGGAGCCCCATAATAATTCATTTTTGCTTCTTCTCTGATAACAATGGGAGTTAATTTCCAGGAGCCACTCTGCGGGTACTTGACACTCAGCAAAACTCACATTCGTTAAAATAAACTTTGCAACCCAATAATTCTTTTCATTTTTCCTAACAGCATTGTCAAAATATATCATTCAGTTTCTATTAAAAGTTTTCCATGTTTTCTCACTGCCGCAGTTATTTAAGACCCAGGAATAGCCATCGATCTAGCTCGCATGAGCTATGGTTGACCAGGAACACCTTCATTCGTCTTACTCATGTCGGCTGCAGGAGCTTCAAACATTTTTCCTTTCCGCCGTGGGGGGGGCCGAGGAGGTGGAGGAAGGTGTGTGACCAGCTTCTCCCCTGATAAGGAATGGATAACTTGAATACCTTAAGATGGGTACAAGCGTGAGTTTTAATACTTTGTATTTAATGTGCGATTGAGCACGATTCTGTACACTTAGGATTTTGGTTACACTCATTTTGGGTATTCAAAATTTGGCCACTTTATAGACAAATTAGTGCGTGCTGCATAAAATTCATTTAATGGAGAAGTTTCAGCATTGTCTCCTAATTGAGAGTTTATATTCGAAAAACTCAGTTGCCCTGAAACTTATTTTTTAAATTGAAAATCAAATACTTTTCGATGAAATTTCTATAAGTTGAATTCAACTGATGAAAACCATGAGTTTTCTATTCACGCTTTCATTTGCCAAAACTTTCATAGTCATTTCTACTCGAGAGATTTGTCAGAAGCGAGCTACTAAGCTATTTGATTAATCAATTTAAATAAGGTTAAACTAGGTTGCACTACGTCATATTAGGTTAGGTCCTTTTACCTTATGTTTGGTCATTCAAATAAAAATATCAACAGTTTGATTTAAGACTCCCAATTCTTGAAGCATGACTTTCGTTTCAAGTCTTCAAAATGTGCAACGTCCGGAAAATGTAAACGCTGAACTGTATATATATATATATATATATACATATTTATATATAAATATATAATATATATATATATTCAGTATATTTTGGTAGTAATCCTTCTTTTATAAGGGTTTTATTAAAAATAATGCCATATTGATTAACTTTATTGAATATTAACTTTGTTCAATTTTTCTAGTTTCCGGAAGAGTTTACTTTGATCAAAATTTATTGAGTTTAAAAGTTCCCCTAACGTTTTATGATTAAAATTTTGCGACGCGTTTCGTCCTGTGTCCACGGACATCATCAGGTTAAAAATAGTTCAAGTTGTGCAGCTATTGGAAAGGAGATGTGGGCAGGGTATAACTTTTAAACTCAATAAATTTTGATCAAAGTAAACTCTTCCGGAAACTAGAAAAATTGAACAAAGTTAATATTAACAATCAATATTAACTTTGTTCAATTTTTCTAGTTTTCAATTTTTTCTAATATATATATATATATATATATGTATATATATATCATGATGAACTTTCATTTTTAGTGGATTATTCGCTATTTTCATCCACTGATCGTATCCTTTTTTTTTACTAACAGTTGTTTTACTTTTAACCTTAGAGGTCTCTTCTCGCAATTTTTGTCACAGAGCTTCGTGCTTGCTCGATTTTAAATTTTGGGTCCGGCTTAGATAGAGATCACAGAACTCGAACCTTATCTTGTGAACCGTGTTGAGGAAGCACTCGGTTCCCGCTGCTGGCAAAAGGATTCATTAGTTGAGTCATTAGTTGAGTTTAGGCGCCATGGGCTCTTCATTTTCATCTTGGACGCTGCCGGGACAGCGGTGCTGGCAGCCGCTCGTTAGTCATGTTTGCACGGCGAATATTGCGCTCCATTCGGCCCTCGTGGGATGAAACAGTCAAGAATGAGATAAAATATATGACCAGAAAGAATGCCTTGAAGATCAACATCGTATTCAGGACAAATTTCTAAAACTGAACGCTCCGACTGCCGAAGTCATCATCACCCAATTGAAATTCTGAGCCTTTTACAGATCGTTTTCAGGCAGTTATAAGCCAAGAGTTTAGTCGTTTTCAAGCAGTAAATTAGCCTTTTTCGGAGCAAATGCCTACCCTTTTAAACGGCTATTTCTGGGCATCGAAACGGCTCATGCAACGGCCATTTTGGGCTTCTCTACTACCTGAACCATTTTTCTCTACTACCTGAACCATTCACGACCATTTTTGGCTTTTCCGTTGCTTGAACGAGTCTCGTCCTGGCCTTTTTGGGCTTCCTTACTGCTTGATCAAGGCTAATACCGGCCCTTTTGGGCTTCCTTACTGCTTGATCAAGGCTAATACCGGCCCTTTTGGGCTTCCTTACTGCTTGATCAAGGCTAATACCGGCCCTTTTGGGCTTCCTTACGCCCGGCCTTAAAAACAAAAAGACATACGGAATCAAAAGTCCCAAATTGAAACATTATACCAATAAAAATTAAAATTTTTATTTATTAACGAAATAAATATGAAAATTACTAAGTATTGATTTACAACAGTGGCATAATGGAGCAGATCAGATCGCTCCAACATCAGATTTTCTATACGTTATGAAGAGTTTGTAAGGCCGGGTCTTGTGGCTCCTTCGCCTAGTGAGTTCCGATTTGAGGCGAGTGAAGCAGCGGCCTTACTTTTACACTTCTCCGGCTGTAGGTATCGGTGATACGCGGCGGAAAAGTCGGAACTTTACCTGAAATAAATTTACACTGGGATATATTAAGTTTACTGAACATAAAAGGACTAGAATCGAGGTTTGAGGGGTAACTAGGGTAAAGCACAACAAGTTGAATGCTCAGCGATGAAGTAGTGAGACAGAGAGAATTAAAAGAAAATTATCTAGTATCTAGATACTTTTGGAGAAGTATCTAGTATCTAGATACATTTTGAAGTATCTATGACCAGCTCTGGATATCTACATGAGCATAATATTTTTTTAACTACTAAACCGAAATTTATAGTAATAATTAATTGATGAAACTAATCGAAACTAACTTTGGCCACCCTTACCTAATCTAACTTAACTAAGTTAGGTTAGTTGAAATTCATTTAGTTCTTTACATTTACTGAAGTAATACGACTTGTACAACATTTACGATTACGAGTCTTTTTACAATCTATTACGCGTCCAAATAGAGGTCGTCGAAAAGGCTTGAAAACGACTGTAAACGACCCGAATGAGCCCGCAAACAGCCATTGACTAGACCTATAAAAGGCCAGTTGAATGAAGAGCCCTTTTCAAGCCCTAATAGGCCAAGTATAGGTAGGAGTCGGTTTGAAGTCGTGATTTCTGGCCCTTTTGGGCCGTTTTCGACCTTTTACGACTAATTTACTACCTGAAAAGGGCGATAATTTTCAATTGGGAATGTAGCTTGGTCTGAAACCGATAAAAATATGCATTGCATGAAATCTCAAATTTAACAGAAGGGTAATTAAAACTAGATGGAAGCGCTAAGCAACTTGCAGTGAGTAAGCGGACTGACTGTCGTATGTGTGAAGTTTTCGTCGCAGAATGGAAAGGGACTCCAATAAGTTGAAATATAACAAAAAAGCGTACCTCTGGGAAGTTTTTGGTTGAAGTTAAAAATATTAACCAATTCAGTTTTTATTTATAGGAACAAAATAGAAATCATTTTGCACAAAATATTTAAGTGAAATTTAAAACAAATCTTTTCCCCTCTGTGTCAGATTGTTATCCGAATAAAGGAAAAACATAAAATAGCTTCTTATTATTACCAGACATTGCTGGAGAGACTTTAAATTTATGATTCAAGAAATCCTTCACAGAATTTTCAAAAAGCCTCATCGTTAAACAACCGTTCAAAAAATGCTTGCGGAAATGAAAGTTCTTGACGAAAATCGTTTGCTGCGAATACCCTGGATAATAAAGTTTCGACAACGTTGAGTTTAAGTTGAAAAGTACAAACCTAAAGAAATTTGAATTCTGGCCAATGAGATTTTTCTTGTGGAAATCTACGCAACGAAAATGGTTTTGCTGCATGGAAATGAGATAATTTAGGAAACAAAATGCTGTGTTTTTGTCCAGATTTCATTGCAAACGTAATATTTGGGTATTTTGAATTCAAATAATCATGAAAGGGAAGCAATGAGACTGATCACGAAGTAACAAAAGAGTATCATCTTTGTATCGTTCGTCAGTAGACACTTTAAAGTCAATAAGACAATCCTTATGGCTTTGTTGCGCGTGAAAACATGAAAATACATACAAAAGTGGGCCGAAGAGGTCAATCCAAGTCAAACCCGTATATTTACTAACAAAATTTGTTGTCAGTAATAAAAAGTGAGTCTAGGGCAGAAGCAGTCTCTACTGAAGCGGAGGTTCTATTATCTATTATGGTTCTATTATTTAATCTAGATATTCCACCTACCCTCGGTTGTGCCTGCAGAACCAGGCGGTTAGCTAGTGCTTGAGTCGAGCACATTCATTTGAACGAGGTTAAGAAGATATCGAAATCATCCTAAAGTACGCGGAAATATGCCTAAATAAATCAATAATCGATAAATAAATTCCTAATACAAAATTCCATCTAAAATAACAAATTACTAAATTATGGATAGGAAAAAATCGAGATCTGAAGATGTCTTGAATGACGTTGCTGGAGATTTTGATAGCTTGGCGTAGGGGGAACGCAGATTTACCGCGTTGTGACTGAAACGCTGCCGTGGTGTGAGGAAGCTCTGTTCTGAGGGAAAACATCCAGAATATTCCTAGTGAGACCGTAAAAGAGATCGTAGAAAACTCGTTACTAATTATGTTATCATGAACGATCGACACAGTTTTTTTGGAGAGTTGAAATGAATAAGAAGGCCTGCCGCTACATTTGTTTCGTGCAAAAATATTCATCAGTAGATTCGAGATATGATGACTCATAGCTCGTGAATATTATCTATTAACGACCAATGAAAGTATTTGCGTTTTCAAATAAAGTATTCAGCACAATATCAATAGTTTCAGCTATGGAGACATTTTCAATTTTTTTTAACGTGAAAATAAGCCGCAAAAAACATATCAGCGTTGAATATTGTATTGTCCAGATCAACTAATAACTTGAAATTATTAGCTGTAAAATTATTGCACGCAAAACGAAATAAAATCATGACTAGACAAGAAGCAAACGAAAAAAATTTTAGAGAATGGAAAACGAGTAACATTCTTTAAAAATTTAGAGAACGGATTTCTGTTATCTACACAGAACACGCAAGCTAGACACGGTCACAAAAAGCTGCTTTGTATATGTTTCCGAAATCAGGTTTATATCTTAGAAATTACGATGGAAGTTGTTTATTTTATTATCTAAAATACTTTTCAAAGTCATTCGAGTGAAAGTTTTAATTAAATAATGCTCGTCATAAATTGATCAGAATCCCCTTCCTACAAGGAATACAGTACATACGCAATCAATAATTTCACAGATCACTTTAGTATTCTAAATTGTCAATGAACTTCCATGAATAAAACTTTTCACTCTGTACAAAACTAGAAATGAACTGTTGGATGTTCTAAAAATATTTTAAAGATATACTTTGTAGATCAATAAGAATATCAGAAATATTTTCAGCCCCGGTGAGGAATTAAACTCTTGAGAGCGAATTCTTTTTTTACTCCAGGTCACTTTCTGACAACGTTTTACCGAAAGCTTTCCCGTGCTGAACCTCAAGTGGCTCGTTAAAAAGCGATCGTTCTTTTTCTTACGGCGATTAGATCTGAACTGACGGCCTCTCGACCTGACTAAAATTTAAATTTATTTCAGACTTGAGATCGACGAAAAACCTCTTTCCGAAATTACCTCTTTTTAAGGAACGAGGAAAGGTTAGAGGAATATTAGCTCTATTTAAAAAAAATTTGAGATGAGGAACCGGTTCATTATCCAAGCACCCGCTGCTCATAAACTTTTAATAAGCCTCACTAAGTTCATTCGAAGCCGAGCTGCGAAAGAACAGAAAGTCCCCAGCCCAAAATTGAGCGAGAATTATCAGCCTGAGGATTGGCCAACGCCGTGCTAACTCGGAGAGCAGATGACGTAGGAAATCGTTATAGAGATTCTGACGATATTAAAAAGCTTCTCGGATGAGAAAAGTTCCAGTAAAATTCTATTTGGACCGAATGATCTTAATGCGCTGTGTTTCAATTCTTTCTATTCGAAAATTCAACGTTTGTGTGAAAAGTTTGTTGAAAAAGAACGGCATTTGCTTTATATTTTGTGTCAAAAGCTCTTATTGATACTGATGTCGCTCTCGGGGCTAGCACACGGCTTTTTCTATTTACACTAACATTGCTTAGCATGGGTTTGTTCTGCAGAGCTCGAACTTTTTCTCGTCCGGAACAAATTGACGGTCTGGACGATGCAGCGAGGTATAACCCTCCTACTGAGGCAGTGCAGGGCTGATTATAACCAGCAGATTGTGTGATTCGAGAGATTATGCCATTCAGTAAGTTGTGGAATCCATGTGCTGAGGAGTACAGCGAACCGAGCTTTTCCAAAGAACTGTGTAATCTGGTGAACTGTGTAACCCTGTGAACTGAGAGTTTCACTGAACTGCAGTTCACTTTAACTGAGTGATTAATTGATCTGCACTATTCAGTAAGTTCCGTATTTGCACTTCATAGCATGCTCACAGGTAGAGTCTTGTATAGTCACGAAGTGTGTGCCAGGACATTGGAGCAATGCTGGTTTCTTGGAAGCAATTTGCATCTGCATTGATTCTTCACTTGAAAGCATAATATTCTTAGAAATGATAATTTCTCACTGTTCTCCTGAATGCGAAAAAAAATGAAAAATTCTCCAGTAATGTGATTTTGATTCGAACATTTTACGGCTGAGAGCAATTTTTTCTGCTTAATGTTAACTATAAATTAATATTTTCCTGTATTATGATTATCGCTGCTGACCACTGAAACATTTGTCTAATGCCATACTACGTCAAGCTTTGCATGTGTACGCAGGCTGAACTGATCGTGAGGTGCACCCAGATGATGCTTATTTAGAAAATGCTCGTGCGCTTTTTATGCCTCAGACGTCAGAATAGCAATGAAAGATTCAGCTCGAGAAATTGAGCATGGAGTGGCCAGGATATTGCACTTATTATCATTTCTCAGAGCTTATTATATTACGAGCAGCACTGACCCCAGTGTGATGGTAAAACGCATTCTGTATCGTCTTGGCTACGACATGGATTTTCGTACCTCGAAATTAGTTCGACCTGCCATTGTAACTGTACTCGGAAAAAGAGCTAGAACAAGGACGCAACTGAAGTAATTGTTCAGGGGAGAAAAATGCCCCAATGTGTTACGAGGTTCTCAATACTCGTAACGTGAAGAAATATTAGCTAGCGTCTCAGTTACAGCGCAAAATTTCTAAGCAAATATCTAAAATTTTACTCAATGTCAAACTGACAAAATTATATCTCCGAGTCAACAACAATCATTCAGTGAATGAATTACCATTGAGCAGTTCAATCCCATATCTAATAAAGTAGTAAAAAGCAAGCAGAGTAGTATTTCTCTTGATCAGCGAAGAAAATGCAAACAGAGCTGTTTTTTATACCCGAAGTGTGAGGAAGTTTACTCAGTACGGTCTCTCACGCACTCGGTATGCATCACTCACGTCTAAGCCTTGATGATTAAAAAATCACATCTCTGCAGTCCAGTTACTCATCTCATTAGCTCCTGTTTAAATGGATATTCGGTATCGGTTTGGTCTTCAATTAGACTCAACGAAAAACTGAAGTCAAAATTTGAATTACAGCGTAAAAACCTTTAAGAATTGGTTAACGTACCTAGTCGCTTGCCTCCAACGACAGCAGAGTGGACTCACTCGAGTTAGGGTTCGTTGGCAACTCGAAGCTCGCAAAATTTAGACAGAATATATAATAGTTCGAGCATCACTTCCACGTTGAAAGACGCTGAAAGGCATAGAGCTCTCCTTAGCTCTAAAGAGACGGGACTTCACAGTAAAAGGCCACAGAGCCTTCCTCTGCCAGTCCTTTGTTCGCGGCTCAGAGACAGTATTTTGTCTGCAGACAAACAGGCTGACGAGAGGGAGCTCCTCGGATTCTCGCTATTCAGAGACGCGCACCATCTAAATAGAAACATCTATTTCTAGGTTATGGGATGTTTGTTAGCCGGAACAAGACTGTCTGATGTATTGCCGCGCATAGGACTTTTATATCACCATGGAGATGGCTCTCACTCGTTGCCAGAAATTCACAGAGAGTGGAATAATCAAAGCAGCAGTATGAAAACTATCCGTGAGAGGATTAAATGTGGTTACATCGGTATTGAAATGAATAGTTTCTGTTGATAATATTTCGCTCACTGTTTCTAAGCAAAGATTGCCTAATGAAACTTTCTGTAAATGAGCGCGTTATCCTTATTGTCTTAGTTTCAAAAAAAGGTTTTGCAAACACACAGAACACTATATTGAATCAAGCAAAGACACTTCAAATTTGTGTCAGATTGATTTAAGTTAGCAGGAACAAATTTCGATTGATTAACTTTATGAAAGGTTAAAATTTTAACTTTTTCAGCCATTAACCTGGGTATCGAGAGTAATTGAACATTATCTTAAACACCTAATTTCTACAGATGGAATTTCCGACAATGAAAACTTACGCCATAAGTTAGACTTAGACCATTTCTTCGCCTTAAAGTACCTCAAAACTTTTTACGCCACATAGTTGAAAACATTGAATGTTTCGTGTCGCTTGCCCAGTGAGCTGCAGGCGATGAAAGGGAAGGTAGAGTTTCGGTGACTATTCGTTACTGTGACTGAAATATTATATGTTCTACACTGCTGTGCTGAAATTGTATTGTTCAAGCAAACGAGTGCTTACGTCACTGACCGGGCTACTGTTACTCACCCAAGAAGGCAACAACGCATCTGGAGAGTAATTTTCAATCGCAGCTAAATTTTAAACAACTTAAAATAATTTTCTTTAGGAAATGAAAGAACTCTTATGTCTAATTAATTTGTTCAAAATAGAAGAGCAGTGGACGCCTTGACTTCTCAGTTGTTTATCATCCCCCTCACGAGCTGAAGGAACTGCATTCGACAGTGATACTCGTCCCTGAATATTATTTAATGATTATCCGATCCCAGTTTTATATCTTAATTCCCTAGCCGAGTTTTGGAACTTATAAAGAGTCTAAAATGCTCCAAGAAGTTCGTTTTTAGCAAAGTTAGAAGTGCTTCGTGTATCATGTTTTCGAAATTTTTTAATGCAATCAAAAACACAATACTTTTAAAGCACGGTTTAGACTTTAGACTGTCGAGCGCGTGAAAAATTCGTATGATCAATACGAAATGTTCAAAGAAATATCTGTCATAAACCTCTTGTACGTCTCAAATAACGAGCCAGTTGAACATGTTGAGCTTAAAACTTAGTTGTGTTACTGAGTGAATTCCAAAACCTTACAATTCCCCAAAATAAAGTATCTATAAAAAGTACGACTGCCGTTCGATACTTGAGACAACTCTCCAATTCCTTGGGCTGATTTTGGTCCACATCAAATCATGTCAAAGACCATTCTGCACCTGGTCAAGGCAAAAGCTGGCAGGTGAGAATAAGAAACTGAAATTTGGATTGTGTCCTGGGAGAAAAAAATTAGAAAAGAATGAAGAGCTCATAAAAACATACTACGTATTGGGTTTCACCGTTAAGAGTTTCTGCACGCTCAGTTGACCAATAGTAGCATACTCAGTAATTTGTAAGTTGTTGCTTTACTTCTGATAGGTTGTTAATACGAGCGATGAAGCTAACTTGACCAAAGTCATACAATTTTGTAAACTTGTAGATAATAAGCTATTCATGTGCCTTAGGAATATCTATGCCCATCCGTGTTATGAATAAATCATTCGAATTTTTTACATGAAGAATAAGGACTCCCTCCACGGCTTCCAAACGCTGGCTCAACGAGCGTAAAGTATTTATATGAGGAATTTCAAAAAACTGTAATCTCGATGTAGCCACTTATCCCCTAGCATATGAATATTTATGCTCCATGTGCTTATCCTTTAGCATGCAATCGTACCTTCATACTGAATATTTGACATTTGTTGTTGAACTATTCCCTATAATACACAGTTGCTTGGTTGCTTGCTTGGTTGGTCTGTCTCTCTGCCGCGCTCGTAAGGATTTACACAAGGGGAATATTGAATTTAATATATGATAGGATGGGACTGCATTTACCGGACATTGGAATCAAGCTCGATGTGTTAATGACCGCATCTGTGATACGAGTTTCACCATGCAGTCCACAAGTACAGTGTAGTTGCTAAAAATTTATGCCTTATAGAATTCAAGAAATTTTTAGATATATGAAATTTGAGACTATAACATAGAACATCCGAAAGGACAGAATTCGATGTTTTCTGGTATACTCTCCAAATAAGCATAAACATTAAGGGCGCAGGAGAGAAGATTATTGTAATCAACAAACATGGCACAACTGACTCTTCAACAACGCAAGTTCATCATCGAAGAAATGGTGAAAACTGGATCCATCGTCGGGACCCAGAGGAAATTCTTCTCGGAATACCAATTCAAACCTAACAAAATAACGATTCAGAGGAACTTTCATAAGCGGCAATCTCAGTTTATTGTGAAAACATTAATAAAGGAAGATCTGGAAGAAAAGCTTCTGAACTCACAGCGAAAGTGTTGAAACACTGAGAACTCTAATTCAAGATGAAGACAAGAAATCGACTCAGAAATTAGCGTACATTTATTTCCAATAATACCACTTCAATTCCCAATCCTGTCTGTGAAAAAGGTCTTAGCAAATTTAAAAGGTATACATTTTTAGCAACAATCCTGTACCGTATTGACCGTAAAAAAGTGAACCCAACTTTAAATGTTAATAATTTTAGATTAAGATATTTCAATTTCATTTTGTGCGGTACAGAGATATGTATCTCGACTACAAAAATTTAGGTCTGAGTATAAATAAGGTCCAAGTCGTGGGAAAATTCACCTTGAAATTTAAATTTTCAAGTGACTAAACCCATCGTTGTGCAACTAACCAAGGAGCAACGCATTTTCATCAACAACGTCTACGCGGGAACAGACAGTTTAAAAGGAAGTTCGAAATCAATTTGAACAGAGATTTCCTGAAAAATGCTTCCGTTATAACTCGTTTTTAAGAATAATATTACAATGACCCTTCAACTTTTGTATCATTTATGACCTCATTAAAATGTCACGTGCAACTCCCATTTTTACGGCTATTATTTATCTCATTACTGATACAACCAATTTTAACGTAACTTAACATTTTTAGGGAAGACATTTTCTCAACCTAATACAAAAAACAGAAAACAGTCTTCATCACAGTAAAGTCTTTAGCATTTAAAGTTGGGTTTATTTTTTTATGGTGTATGCAATATAAGATTATTTCATTCGTTGTTACTATTAGGATGGATATGTTTGTTTGTCATTCACATCTGGAAGATTCATTTCAGGACAACATCGAAAGGTGGTGAAGCCTGCGTCGCAGGTATGTACGTTCATTTCACACTGTCAGATTTTCAAGTTATCAAAGGCTTTTTATGTTTCACCGACCAGGGTACATGATTTATGTGCTTTATCGAACGTAGTCGAATCCAGGCATTTTTGACCGGCCATGTAGTTATAAGATAATGTACAGTATAGCTGTTGGTTATACACTCTGTAAAGTTTTCGCACTGAATGAAAGTTTCCAATGGAAACATTCCGAGGTTACTACTGTGAAATAGTTGGATAATGTTCGTTATGAGGCCTTAGCATGATTACGCTGTGCGGGACCGAATGTGTGATCATCCGTACGTGAGTTATGTGAAAAGTTCTAAAAGTAATTCAGTTTATGATCCAGCAGCAACTATAATGTGTAGCATACGAGTGTAGCTTTGGGTTCTGGAGGTTAAGGTATTTAACTAACATTCCATAAAGAACTAATTCATTCGTATTCCAAGAAGTCTGGTAAGAAAATTCAATTTATGGATAATATTTGTTTGCTTCAGATGCGCCTGTTGTACATTCCTTTTCTGTTGCTCTAAAATTTAAATTTGTACCTGAACAACTATCCTAAGATAATTAATTTCATGAAAAAATTTTCACCGAGCAAAAAGCCAAAAATCCTTACACCTTAGTTATAATTCTCACATCAAACTTTGTTGACGCAGAATGAGCTGCAAAGTTGTGCGACAGACACAACTTTTAAGTGACATTTACCATTTGGTGCGGTGAGGCGAACACATCGATATCGAGCTCATCGCGCACGCCTCTCACAAAAACTAATAATTTTGAAGAAAACTTTGCCAAGTGAAGTGGCATTCATCGCTTTACGGCTGCTTCGACCATCAAAGCTTTTCTTTAGTCAGTACTGGCCCATGCATATGCCGGTGAATGACGGCTGTAAAAAGTTAGCTCATAGGTAAAAAAGAGCAGCGACCAGGAATCGACGAGAAACAAAGCAGGCTAGAAAGGTGTGTATAAAGAAGAGTGTGTGCCGCTGCCTAGGCGACTGGCCCTGGCTTTTGTGCGTTATGAAGCAAAGCACTTCTCGCATCAGGTCATTACCAGCTAATGGCACAAAGGCTCAACAGCTAATGGATATCAGCACAAACCTGCATGCACCTCCATTATTGATCAATTGATCCGACAAGAGGGCACGCTTCGTAACCTGGATACAGGCCCGTGCGACATCATAACAAACCAGTCCTTTTCAGCTCCGCTGGCCTCCGACTAATTGAGTTAAATCGCGCGTGTCCAACGACCGGAAAACATTTGGTCATGCGTGTTCCAGAAACTTTAAAATTCAGCAAATTTATAGCTTCGTTTTTGTTTTAACTCGTAAAAATTGAAACATTTAACTTTATCACTGCTATTAACATTTAATAAATTCAATAAATAGGTATTTAGAAATGCATATGAAAATTCGATACGCTACATAGTTATAAGCATTTCAGAAGCTTGTCACTAACGTGTATGTGAGACAGATGTAGGTATTATGAACATTTCAATTTTTACAACGTTTGGAATTATTTTTCATGCTTCTGCTCATTTTAACGTCGATTGGATGGACAGTGGTTACATAACTCACGCAGTTGACCGACCAACATGGGTTTTTGAGTGATCAGTTGTTGGCTAGATTAGGTCAGAGTTATAAAAAGTTAATATGTTCATTCGGTGTGTAGTACTCTAGAATAAATTGTCTAAAGCTTCCCAAACGACAGAGCACAATTGTACAATTTCTTTTACAGTTCTTCACTTCAGAAAATTTCTCACTTCATGAATATCTAATACGGAGAACGCTGGCGTCCCAGATCGTATCCAACGCAGAAACGTCGTTGCTGCTCACTCTCGACGTTGGTTAAACACCTTCCCTCTCCCTCAAATTAAAGACGCCTCCTAGTACTCGCTCCTCGAGCCATCTCCTGCGCGGGTTGCCACGTTACTTCGAAGAATGTACTTCTATGCCTCGTTGTACGTCTAATCAATTCAATTTTATTTATATGATTAAGACAAAGGAGCTAGATTAGACATCTCTTCGAAGAATATATTTCAAGGTTTTTGTACCTCTAATCATTTAGGAATATCTATATCTATTCATAGAGATGAGACTTACCAATTATTTAATCACGGCTGTGTCTATTTCTTCCTCTTACCTTACAATGTTGGCCCTAGCTGTGAGGTTAAACAAATGTTATTGTATCTCTACTTACAACGTAAGACCTAGCTGCTCACTACACGTTCGTTCCCAGTCATTCAGAAAGGGCTTGACTTGGACGCTCACCCTCAGGCCGAGGAGGAGAAGCAAACGAGAGGGCGTGAAGAAACTCACGTACGAGAGAGAACCCCTGATGATGATAACTTCATACTTTGAGGTGTTTTTTTGCCACAAGTACGAGTGGGTTTGGCTAGGAGATAGCGTTTATAATGTGGCACTCCATTTACTCCAAGAATTACGACATAGGATGGGAAAACCAATCTGAACACAATCAATTAATCATATCTGTCATATTTAACTGGCCTTTCTCCATCTTCCCATCAAAAAGACAAAAAAGAATTCGTAACTTACGTCGTACTAATTGCGTGTCTAATTATGCTTCTCTCTTAACAGGTTTACGATACATTCTGTGTATTCATCAATGTTGAAAATGAAATAAATGCTCCTCTTTCGTGACTTTAATTTCCTTCAATAGGGAAAAGTATTTGCGTATATGTGTGTCTGTATCTAAGATACAAAGTTATTGTATCTTTTATTAAACTACATTCTGAAGGTATATTTTCTAAAGAAATGTATCGAATTTAAACTGTTATTTAGTTTCGTAGACACATTCAATCAATGGTTTTCACATTGTATTTATTATATCCTTGTACAATTGTATTATATGGTTTTCACATTATATTTATTATATTATTGTATTTATTATATCCATAGAATTGGTTAGATATGGATGGGTTTGGATAGGTAAAGTTGAGATAAGTTGGAATAGGATAGGGTTGGATAAGTTAAGTTTTGTCGAATCAGTTTAGATATTGTTAGGTTTTGTTAAGTTAAGTTAGGACAAGTTGGGATAAAATTAGTTAGGTCAAGTCAGGTTATTCGAGTTATAAAAATCGCCGTGAATTTTTTTACGCGTTAAGAACATTTTTGCTGTTTTTGAAGCACCAGGTTTAAAAAAAACGAACTAAGTGGATTTTTTTTATTTTTCGACTTGTGCAACCTAACTTAGCCTACTTGCCGATCCTAACCACAATTGCATTCCTACCCAACCTAACTTATCCTAATTTAACCTAGCCACAAATTTTCCCTTTACCTCGCTACAGTAGACCAGGTAACAGGCAACGTTTTATCATAGTTGACGTGTTGCTTGTAAAACGCCAAGTTAGAAATAATTAGCGCAACACATAAGACATAAATATCGTATGCATAATACGTTTCTTTCCAACTGTATATGTAAATTTTCCGCCGTTTAATTAATGCAAGCATGATTTTTTCGTTCGCAATCATTATAAGTGTGATATAAAAAACAATGTGCATTGATATGCTATAAGACTCTGGTATATCAATGTTAACACGTGCCCCGCGTTTCCACATATGTGAACGGTTAGTGTGGTTAGGTTGTAAGTAGCAGAATTGGGAAAACGACTTTCCAGCTTGAACATATTTTAATTCTTCCTAATGAATATGAAAAATACAATTGCACGATAACATTTCACCTCGTATGATAACAATTATTTTAAAAATTATCACGCAAAAGATAAAATGTGGTGCATTTATACTGGCACGTAATTGGGCAATTTACCTGTTGGTGCACATGTGGCCCAATACGCGGGGAACGTGTTAACAAAATAACTGTGAACTTTTAGACTAGTTAGTCGGGTGACTTATACAGGGTCCAGCAGAGATGATCCACCCTCGTTTAAGGTAAATAAAAAAATAACTTAGAATGACACAATAAAATTTTTTATCAGCTTAAAATATTTGGAGCGTTTTGGTCGAGTTTAAACGAGCAGTTTTGTTGGCAGGAGTTAACCTGGGCCGTTTAAGAGCCACTCTGCTTCATACATCCATTGTATAGAGAATTTACGAAATTTCATTCGGATAAAGGAGAAGGTCCATCATGGATATTTCGTAGTACCTTCATCCTTAATTCAAAGAACTTTTGGTCAACAATTCGAAACACAAAGTAGTAATCCCTTTTGGTTCGGATTTTTTTCACCACAATTCTAACTAGAATTAGCGTATGTGCTGGTTTTCTCAATTATTGGCAGATTTGCATAATACCAAACGCCAGCAAATTCCGCCACTTCCTTCACTGAATGTCCTCTGTGTCAAATGCAGCAGCCCTTTTTTGCCATTCCAGAGCATCTTGCTTTCGTAGCAACTAAAGAATAATAAATTTATACGTCGTCAGCTCTGAATGAAAACAAAAGCCTCATCAATACTTGCATGTAACCTTAACTTCGGTCAAAGCTTTTAGCAAGGATTTAAGAAAAGTGATAAATAAATGGAGCTCAAAAAACAATGGGTCACAAATTTTTTGTCTGGGAAGTTAATCTCTTGAGCTAAATGAACTCAGCGAACTTATCCATTCCAAATATTTAAGTAATTTCTCAGTCAATGAAACGATTGGGAACTTTTAAATATTTTTCTTCATTGCTCGTCGTATAACAATCGCAAATTGAAATCTCTACAGTCGTTTTTTACGCTTCTAAGGAGCATAGGCGTGAACTGTATGATTGGGAAATAAAACTCACCTTAGACCCCAGAACAAATTAATGAAAACTTGACCATGCCGTGATCTAACGAGGCCAAAGCTGTGCTCAACCTGCTGATTATCGGCGGAAAATAGAGCGCAGCTGGCGCTCGGTAGCGAAGTTCGCGATGCAGACCTTGACCTGATATTCAAGCATGAGCGCTCTCACTTCATCGTGAAAATACTATGAGATATACAGCGCGAATAAGTGTCTTTAAAAGCAGATAAGTAAGGGGTATAGCGGATGTAAATTTTTTGCATGTGTAATAACTTTGACTTGGCTAAATAATCGTTGCATTCGCAAGGGAAGTCAGGTACACGAAATGAAAACCATCAAGCTCAATAATTGGACAGACATTCAAAACAACAATTACATTCTTCAGAAGTCACGAATTATGAGCAAGTTTAGAATAACAATGAGTACGGCTCACGAGACTGACCCGTAGGCAGTTCCCGAATAATTTTAGAACTGCTAACGCAAAAACTTCAAAAATTATCCTACGTGCAGTCGAGGCTTCCGTAGAGCGATGAGGAATGAGACAGTAATCTAGGCCATTGAAGTAATGAATCGATAGTACTTCATCATTGAATCTTTAGAAATAAATGCTATGAAGAATGTCATGCAAAGACATTTACTATTAGAAATCCTTCTAATCAAGCAGAAGTACTCAGGTATAAGGGAAAACAGACTTCGTGAAGGAGGAGAATGAAAACTGCATTGCGCCATTCAGACTTTGTTTAAAGATCTGTCTCCTCTCGGCCTGCTCTTGTATTCGTGACGTCCCAATTGTGGTCGAAGATTTTGCGCCACTTGGGATGAATCAAAAGGGCGAAATTAAGTTAGCTCTAATCTAGCGCTGATTTCGGATAAAAAAGGTTCACCACTCTTTGGAAATCCTAGGAGATATTCAGCAATACTTTTTTTCAACTTGGAGCATAAAAAAATTCGTTTGCCAACATTGATTTCTGACACGTTCGAAAATAGCTGCGAAGTGGAGCTTTTATGGGGCCAGCATCACTTCGTGTCATTACATTTGAATTCTGATATCAAGGATGTATTTTACTTTCACATTTTATAGTTATGTCATGACGTTAGAGTCTTCATTTACCACCAGAGTAGATGAGTTACGAGAGTTAGGACTATTTTACTCTATAACCCTTTTTATATTGATTTTTCACTGCACGAGATTTTGAAAAAAATCAGTTAAGAAAAAGTTCAGCACAGTTTAGCATTCAAAAATTCAAAAAGACATTCAAAATTGAATACTAATATTGAAATTTACGTAGGCAACAGGTCCGACCTTGCAAGAGCTGTATCGCTCTGGCTGCGGTTCCTGCTCCCTTACGTTACACATTTAAATTAAAATTACGCAATAAATAGTCCTAATATGAATATATATGCATAAGTACTGAACAATCTTTACACTCCATACTTGAAGTTTTTGATTGCTCACACCAAATGTTACGCAAATTTCGACAGATAGTTTTTGGAGCCTATCACTTAATTCCATTCGATTCCTTTGAAACTGACGCCATAGTATAACAAGTTGTGTGACGTCATTGCCATATTACTAAGTCTAAGATCAGGTCTACAGACATAGAAGGCATAGCAATGGCACCAACCTATTGTGCAAAAATTGCAGAGCAATAAATTGTGACTTGGAGCAGAGGTGGGACCTCGAAAGTGAAGTAAATGTGTGGTAGGTGGGAGGTAATGCACAGTCTCTCCATGCCTACTCCTAAGTGTGGCGACATGGCAATGACGTCATGAGATTTGCGCTAGTTTTGAAGAAATCCAGTTTAAGTGGATACGCAGTTCAGTATATTTAGCATCAAAACTTCTGAAATAGTGTAAATGAGGGGGGATCAAAATTACATGTGTCATGTAAAAAGTATTAAAGTCCTAATATATACTTATTGGGCCAATTTAAAGCGTACTTTCTGTTTTAATAGCGTTTTAATGAGGCGAATTGCTTCTGGAGTAATACAGCGCATGAAAGAATAGTGTTGATGCCCTAGCGTAATTCGGAATAAGTGTCCAATTTAGATATTTTTCCGTTAACTTTTCGAAATATACTGAAATTTCGTTGTAACTGATAATTTTGACAGCCTCATGTTATGTAAGATCATTATTAAAGTTAAATAGTGTGAAGAACCCCAAGCGTTTGGAACTCACATGCGCGAGGGACAAAATGAGGACCCTAACATACTGATATTGCCGGAAAAACTTGGGTACTTCATTTCCTGAGATAAAATTTACACTATTCAATTAAATGAAATTTAATTCAATTCTGGACCCTTATATGCTATAATCTATTTGTGTATTCTGTTCGTATCAGAAATAATTATAGGAAACTGAATTCCTTACACACTTTTGACACAGAAAAGTATCATTGCATATTTCCAATAATTTTTAAAAGCCGGGTTAGCTCTGTTTTATGAGAAACAACGATAAACTAAAACTAACTTAATTTAGCCCCTTCAATTCACCACAAATGACGCAAAAGCTACTGTTAGTGACACCTCGATGTAGCAGGTCTAAATGCGTTGTATGCGTTAGTACAGCGGCATGCAGTACTTGTATAAGCGAAGGCATATCTGATGCAGCGCGGCCAGGAGAATCTTTCATACTCCTGAACAGAACTACGAAGTCTGCGCTTTTATACTACGTTCATGTCTGTTTTGTACCACACCTCAGGCCCCGCTACAAAACAATCCCAAGATTAGGGCAGTATTGTACTTATTTAAATAGCATTCATATTCTTCCAGCTCAGCTACAAAACAGTACCGTGATTAGAGCAGCACTTAGTTTAAACAAATACAATTCATATTCCTCCGGCCCGCTGTAAAACAATACCCTGATTAAAGCAGTACTCTACTCATACATGTACTTTCCATCCTCGTGCTTTGATACGAAACCGTGTTCAGGAGTCGATATGTTAGTCATTTGGTACAGATATATTTGAGCACTTTCATTTATCAAGCACCAGCAACTTGATCGCACAGCTCGAGCTGCAGTACTGTCAAGGAGTACGGAGCTGATTCACGTTAAATTAGTCTTTGCTCTTATTAAAAACGGTTCCACAGAACACACGCATGAGTTCGATAAATCCGAGACCTTTGCTCTAGTCTTGTAAATGCTTTTTATCACCTAAAATAAATCAGTGTTCAGAGCAGTCGCTGGCTGGGCTCCCGGTTGGTGGAGCTTGGGTGATATAAATCATTATTATTGCCTTCGTGGAGTGGGCGGCAAATCGATACGAGTTTCTGAGGCAAAGGAAGGTTTTTGTCACGTCTCACTGGAATCGGCTGGCACAACTGTGTAGTATATTCAGGGAACTGCAGAGGTATTTCAGGGCACTTCGTATTTTTTTGCAGTAATTAGAAGCGATATTGTAGTTATTTATTAGTGAAGTTTCCGATATTTTTTCATAAAATTGGTTCTGCGTAATCTGGTAATCAAATTTCAACTATTTGACGTTTCCGTAGAAGTCTTGTGCGAGAGCGTTGTCGAATTATTGCATGCATGCCAACCTCACACTAAAAGTATGCTAGTTAAGGTGTGCTCTAAACACTCAATATTCAATCTCTTCTTAACCGCATGTGCAACTGACATCGAATGCTCGCTATTTTTGAGGGAAAAGATATAATTAAAATTTTCCCCGTCCCCTTTACCTGGTTTTACCAATGATTCTCATTCTCTTCTTTCTTATTTAATGATGAGCATCGCTAAAAACGTTCTTTTTTACTAACTTTTGTCTTGCTTGCGTGACTACCGAAGCAAATTTTTCCCGATATTCGCCGCTCACTTACTTATATTCGAAATGCTCAGATTCCAACAGTTTTAGTTTGTAAAAGTATTTCGACTAGAAGGTAATTTACGCCTCGATTATATGGCGAACCAGTGCAACTAATACTCAAGAAAACCAGTAGGTGACGATTAAAAGACAAATCCCTCCACCACCACTCAGCTGCTCACGAATGCACACTTGCAAACGAATGCGAGAAATCAGATGACGAGTCGAGAATTTGCTGCTGCTCGCACAGCACTTGAATACGAATAGCTGTGACAAGGAGAAATTCGAGGAACTTTGACAAATATAAAACTCCGGATAGTTCCAGAAAATGACCAATATTCGTGATATTTGGTTATTTTTTTAATTGGGTGAATTTTTACGATCACAAAACTGTGACGTAAGAGGTGGTGCCATTACTTAGGTACTTCTATAAATTCGCGATGAATAGCAATGCATAAATAGATTCGTTGCAATTTGATTTTCCATATAATCTGTATCGTGGTTCCTGACGATGCCGAGTTTGAGATTTTAAAAATGTTTTTTCAGAAAATATCTAATGGCAAATATATTCAATTCTTTTGACCTCAGTTCAAAAAAATTTCAGCACACTTTAATTTCGGTCTTTGTACTGCAAAAATTTTCCTTGAGTTTATAATTCAGTAAAGAAACTAACGTAAATTTAGACTATGCGTGAAAAGCAAGAAAAACAAAACAATGTTTTCTAGCCTCTTAAGAACCAGAATCTCAAATTGAGCCACATGTGCTGTGTGAGCGCGAGCATTACATTAACGTATGAAAATTACTTGAAAAATTGAACAGAGCTAGACACCTTCTGGTCGACGCTTTGAGTAGTTTTTACAGTTAGTGACATTAAATTCTGCAATAATTGTGATTTTCACTGCCGTTGGTAGGTAAATTGACATAGTGCTTGCTCGTGATGGGTCATTGAAGCACAAAGCAACTCGAATACGGACAGATGAATCATTTCAGACTGCCACTAAGATAAAAATCGTTCTGAATAATGAATGTCAGGAATGACAAATATGGAGTAAAAATTTTTCATTTTCAACCTTTTCGTGCCGCTGCTTTTTTTACTCGAGCTCAAATTGTTTTAATAACAGCAAGGTATTCAGTGAGTTATCTACTTCGTTCTAGCATTCTAACAAAAACAAGAAAATATCTTTAAATCATAGCTCACACCTGTATTGAGACTCCAGTTCATTTTAAAGAAATACTAATTCGAGTGCAGGTGTCTTCCTGTTCGGTGGGTTGACCATTGCTTTTAATAATAATTTATGCTTTTAAGGATGAATGGAGCTGCCATATAAAAAGCTATTTTCATTAATAAGGGTTAAAGTAGCAGGAAATAAAGTCTTCCTTCAAGTAGTGATCGTGAAAAAAACAGTATAATTTGAAAAAGCTTTGAAATTTATCACCAGCAGCTGTTGAGTGACATAACGTCCCAAAAAGCAATGAATTAAAAAAATAATTTTCAGATTTAGAATAATTTTAGCATAATTTTAAGCACAACATAGTTTTTGATTTTAACCTCGAATAATTTTACAGAATCATATTAACGATATTCCACCAAATTAACAACTCGGATCTGGTCTCAGCAGCAGGAATTAAGTAAGTGATCGTCAACGCAGGAGCACCAGGCCGTAGCGCGTGAAATTGAAGCCTTCACCTCAGCAGCAAATCCCGGAGCGATCCATTCAAATCAAGTCAGGTCGAAGAGCATTGGATTTTTAAGAGTTAATGCCGGTACTGATTAGGTTTTAGCTCTATTAAAAACTGTGAAAGTATCGATGCATATGAGACCTCAACTCGAATTTGAATGCCGTAAATTTAGATCATGAACTCCAGTCAGGAGAAAATATTTCCCGGTCTCCTTCAACACAGAGGAGACTGAGAAACTGATTTGGTCGTTTAATATGCATGCCTAGGACTGAATATGTACACTAGTTTTCATAAAGATTTTCATGATA
This sequence comes from Morinoia aosen, assembly GCA_030386875.1. Lineage (NCBI taxonomy): Eukaryota > Metazoa > Arthropoda > Malacostraca > Amphipoda > Talitridae > Morinoia > Morinoia aosen. Next base: position 59,513,248 of record CM059561.1, on the reverse strand, counting down.
TTCCATCCATGGTGCGTATATTTTGAGTAAGACTCGAAACTTCATTGCGATGCAAATCAACATCTTCGTACAACAACATGGAAAGTTAATTACAATGGAATAAGTACACTGCACTTCTATGGTAAACCTTTCACTGATACGACAAGATAAATTTTTGAGCAAGACTTATCTAATGCAACTTAGAATAAGACGCGTGCAGGCGCAACACACCAACAGTCCTTGATAACATCCTGCTGAGGTGGCCTCTCCCAGCGGCACCAGGACCGCCACGCAATCTTTATGGGACAAACGGAGCCTCGAGTGGCCGTTATCGGGCCCCTGCTGAGGCTGGGACCGCCACATAGCAATCACACGGCCCCATAGTCGCTACTTCTGCTCTCTTAGGCGACGAGATCAAACCCAATTTCTGTGCTACGAGACCAACATTACAATAAAATGCCTCATGTGCAGTCTTGGGCAGAAGTGTTCGGTTCTGCTTCGCGCTTCGACATCATGAAAAACATTTATGGCCGGCTCAATATTCTGCTCTGGTTTCAAAAAAAGATCAAACTCTTGCAAATCTAACGAATGTTCGGTTATGCACGTTTCAGTAGAATGATCTAGTCGGCAGTAGTGCGGAGTATGTTGAAGTGCGGTTTTTGTTGAACCTGAATTTTGAATTTCGCCTTAAAATTCGCTTAAACCTCGATTAGTATGAGATGCAAAATAATTTTTTTTCTGGGTTGTTTAGCAAACAGCTTATTCTTAAATATTTGTTAGAAAATATAATACTAGAAAATATAATACTAGAAAATATAATAATACTAAATAATAGGTATTATATAAATATAATACTTTCCGCCTTTTTTAAAATGTAGCAAAATCCTTCTGCACGAGTTTGTGGTAGAACTACAATAGTAAAACCCAGATTAAAAATTGACCGTTATAAACTATCGCATGGTCCCCAAAAATTAAAAATAATTAGAATTTTCTAATATACATTTTCTGAATAACCTAACCGTTTATTTTGAAAAAAAGCATTTCAGCTTTTTTGAGCCAGATGTTATAAGCGAATTTCTGAGATAAAATATTGGTCAGGACGTACTCAATATTCGCAAAGCATGATCAGCAGATGTTCAATTTGACTCGCTTATTGTGATCTATGTATTGTGATAGCTTTTCCTGTGTTGAAATAGTTACAGATCCCAGCATTTACTTTATATTCCTTATAGAAAAGTACTTTTCAAAATTATCTCTCTATATGATCATAAACTACAATTTTTTAACAGAAATACTTTTTGTTATTTCTGATCATTTTCTTCAGTGCTGATAGAAAAGAACACCGCGCGGGTACTTGCGCGGCCAAAACTTCACGTTGAGCTCGAAAAGCTTTTAGCAGCCGAGTGAGTCACCCACAAGTTCTTTCAATGAAAATTCCAAAAGAAAACATGTTTCCCGAATTTTTGCTTCGTTTCTCTTGTGAGTGAGTGGCAGATCGTTAGGTTACCCTCAATAGAGGAGAAAATTTAAAGAAATACTTTGAAAAGACTTGGAAAACCTATGAAAAGTGGGAATAAAATTATTTTTCCTTTACGTTTTTCATTTTTTCATTTATCATTTTCATTACTTTGCCACGGTGACTTGTTCAACCTCGGAATCGAAGTGATACAAATAACATTGCAATCAACAACAGCACAAAACATAAAAAATAGACAATTCTTTTGGACAGTTGCTGCAAAATTGCTTCCGCGTATTTCTAGAACCAACTAGAAAATAAAATCATAAAATGCTCAAGCAATTTCCAGGTGAGTTAGAGATCGAATCAATATGACTTTCAATACGGCTTAGATGCTCGACACTTAAGCTGTCGAACAACGGGATGTTGTGAGTTCGTGCGGTGCAACTTGTGCTTATTTCTGACAAAGCCTATCTCTCGTCATCGTTTCAATATCATTAACTTCTTTCTACGATCTGGTGGGCAGGCGAAGCTTCATCGTGCTGTAGCTCCACCTGATAGCAGAAAAATTATCGGTGCTAGTATAGAGTGAGGTCTACCGCCAAATATCGCCAATCCAGGGACAGTTTGAAAAGTACAAATTAAGTGTTTGTTAATAAATGAAATGTATGGAAATAAGTAATATCCATTAGTAACCTTATCTATTCTAACCTAATCTCATGGCAGCACCGAATTATATCCTATAGCAGCACCAAATTATCCGTTAAATAAAGCTGTAAGTGTATATTTTGCTGACATGAATCAAATCATCCAAAAAGTTAAATGAAAATATTTATAGTATAAGTATTTAGACCTCCATGTTTTCTCTGGATTATTGGAATTGTATTACGGCTCCTGCTTACCTCTTCAAATCAGCGCAGGGTGTCATGTGAACGATTAAAATTCAATTCGGTCTTGCTAAATTAGGATCCCACTTCACAAATTTGGTCCAACTAGTCATTTTGTAAGGAGTGAGACGTTTTCTATATATTTTTCATACGTGTCTTATTTTAGAAACATAGCTAAGATCTGTTATTTGAGTGTTAACAGAAAATTTTGTCTGTGCTTTCTCGCCAATGCAAGACTTTAAAATGCAATGATGAAATGCAGACAATACGTAGTCACTGCCGAGAAGAACTCCAGAATCTCTTGTTTTTATTAACGATAAGTGAGAGCGCGATTCTTCTTGCATACTAAATAATTAGAGCAAATTCGCATAAAATTTGGAGTGCTAAAATTCACCGTAGATTTATAAAAACAATTCCCTTCCATGTTCGAGTCTCTTCAGCACTACCAAAATTTGGAATAATTGAGATTTTACCTTTGGGACGTGGAGTTTTGATGCTTGAACGCTGACTGCTGGTGTACAAGGGAAGAATGAACACCATTAGAAAACGAGTGCGATAATAATAATAGTGTCCCCGTGAAAGTAATTTCAGCGGGATACTAGCATAAATTTTGGATGCATTGTTTCCTTCTGTAGGTCGGAAATTCAGTTTAACTGCGATAAGGATTTACACCACAGTCGCGATTTTATACATTTCTACATATATCTGTATGAACAATATTGAAGCAGAAGAAACGCTTGATCAAGCGTTCTATTTGACATTAGCGAGCAGATAAATATGAAAATTTGTAATGATTTATTGAAGCAGGAATATCAGTTGCCATATTACAGAGGAAAATTTTACAAACGTGGGAGAAGTTATGTCGTGGTAGCGAGATTGTCGATGAAATTCACAAATTCTCAGTCGTCTGCACAAGCTATGTTCACATGTCTTCTACACACTGCTGTGCTTGATATGAGTAGACTAGTTTAACTCAATTACAACTCAATTGCATCATTTTCTTTCATTTAATTGCAAATTTTGAGAATAGTCTAATTTCATTCAGATAAAAATTATGAGCATAGTTTAACTTAATTCAGATATTTAACAAGAAACAGGAGAATGCCCCAGAAACCTACGGAGATTGGACCGAACATTTAAGTTACTCTGGCATCACTGAATGTCTACCTTTTTTCATCGTGTGTTAAATACCGTTCAATAACATTAGTTAACAAACAACTTCCAACATGATGCCCAATTTTTTTTATTTCTTATTCACTAAGAAACATATTTAATTTATTCATACGCAAAAAAGCTCAGATTTTACAGTCGATTTAATAAAGATGTTTTCTGATTACGTTGGCATGATTAAGATATTTTTTTCGCAGATTAATGCCCACGCATGGGCGTAGGAACATTCATTTATGCATGCAGAGAAATATCACATGAATGCCACATTAGGTTGGTCATCAGGAGTTGGCAAACGTAACCTCGTAATTGGACGGCAAACATTGCCCACACGACTTGTTTTTGCCAACTCATCCTTTACGGCCTGAAATGCATTCCAAATGTTGTGTAAACATTAGGCGGTAATTAGAGCTCGAAACTTTGTTTTGATGCAAGCCAACATTTTCGTACAACAACAAGGAAAATTAATTACAATGAAATAAACACATTGCATTTCTAAGATAAATCTTTCACTGGTACAACAAGCAGCGTATTCTTGTGCATTACTGATGACAATTTATTCTCATGATTTGCATACGCTGCAAAGGATGGAAGAAAGGCGATATTGATAGAGAGCATAAATAGGAGAAGAATTTAGGTCAACATTGATGAAAAATAGTGTTTTAACTAATATTACTAGCTGCAAAAAATTTTCGTGAAGTATCTCGGATTTTTTAATAGTGTCACTTTATTAAATCACTTGCAGCTCAAGATTATCTTGAGGTAGAATGTTTTGGTCAAATATGTTTGACTGAATGCTTTATAAATAATTTCCGTAAGCTGAATTTGAAAAGAAATATTAAATGTATCAAAAAAATTATGGGAAAGGCCACAAACTGGAACCAACGACTCATGAATTCTCAGACATATCATACTTCAACCATCGATATTATAAAATTTGTAGCGAATGGTGCAGAGTAGGGAAATCTATAAAATCTACAAATTTTTAGATCACATTCGTGCGAGAAATTCTCATTTCATTGCGCAAATAAATTTGGTTCTGTCGCTACAAATTTTAGTGAAATTAGATATTAAAAATTAATCTTCATGTATTGGGACAAATAATTCTAGCCCCGCGGACTCATGAGGCTGAATTTTTCAGCACCTCTCATAGTTACCGAAGCTGGAGCGCTCACTCATAGTTGGGGTGCAATGAACAGCTGGAAGAGAAATATTTAAAAACAAACCCAAGGGTATATTCACTGTCAGGAAAAAAATGACTTTTCAAACTTGCAAATTTATTTTGTAGAAAATTATCTCACACAAAAATTTTTTGAATATTTTTTTGCGAATGCGTGACGCACGTCTAGTCGTGTCTATTTAATAAGAAGGCTGTAGCAGTTGTTACTAAGTTTAAAATGGTCATAAATAACTAGAAATAAAGAAATAACAACTCCATTCCAGCACTACATGTCCCAGAAATGAACATGCCGGTTAGGGTAATGATATTTAATGGCAAATGTCAAAACAGAAGAACTTCGCTCAAAGTTTGACACGCTCAGGAATTGTAAGTAATCTGAATTAATTATCTCGGAACTCAACACGCTCCGTGCCGCTCAAAATAAACATATATGAAGATGGCACAAGTTGTCTCGGAACTCAACACGCTCAGCTGTGTTCAGTAATAACAAGCGCCAAGATAGCGCCAGTTGTCTCGGAACTCAACACGCTCAGCTGTGTTCAGTAATAACAAGCGCCAAGATAGCGCCAGTTGTCTCGGAACTCAACACGCTCAGCTGTGTTCAGTAATAACAAGCGTCAAGATAGCGCCAGTTGTCTCGGAACTCAACACGCTCAGCTGTGCTCAGTAATAACAAGCGTCAAGATAGCGCCAGTTGTCTCGGAACTCAACACGCTCAGCTGTGTTCAGTAATAACAAGCGTCAAGATAGCGCCAGTTGTCTCGGAACTCAACACGCTCAGCTGTGCTCAGTAATAACAAGCGTCAAGATAGCGCCAGTTGTCTCGGAACTCAACACGCTCAGCTGTGCTCAGTAATAACAAGCGTTAAGAGAGCACCAGTTGTCTCGGAACTCAACACGCTCAGCTGTGATCAGTAATAACAAGCGTTAAGAGAGCACCAGTTGTCTCAGGCTGAGGCGCAATCTGGTCCATCGGCCCGGCAGAATGCGGCACAATCGTCAGCGCTTGGACGGCTGCCAGACAAGCCTCCTAATCGCTGTCCGTCGCCGGATTCGGCGAAAACTTTTTCCATTTTGGCGGACTTGTCCAAGTTTCTCTGGGCAGCAGAGAACCGAGCCAGCTGCCCATCTCATCTTGAAATCCAATGCAAGAAATTGAGGCTGTTCTCCAAAAAATTTAACTCAAGTTGGGACAAGAACTAGACTGAGCCTGAAACAACTTTTTCTTTCCTTCGCCGCTCATTCTCTGAAATCTCCTGAAAAACTTTACTTTGTGAACCCCCATTTTCTTCCATAACTTCTTAGCTGAAGTAGTTCCATCATTCTATACCTTACTGTGCCAAGAAAGTCAAAAATACTTGTTCACAATTTGTTCGCATCACTGCACTCGCGCCTTTTTCTCCGTCCCGGAACTTAGCAGCACAATTGAGCCTGGCTTGCTGATTGGAAGCTATGACTAGCAGTAGAGATTTGCATCAAACCCCAAACAATAGAACAGGACTCAGTCTCGTAGCTAGGAATCGCGTTTCTAATTTGTGACATCTTGAAAGCATTGATATCAGTTTTTCAAACTGAACAGTACAAATATAAATTCATTTTTTTCTTCCAGAAGGTGTGAGACATAAATCATTTAGTTTAGCGGAACATTCAGTATTGTAGAATTTTTAATAAAAATAGCTATTTTATGGTAGAATTTAACAGGAAAAAGAATCAAAGTCAGACAAATTGCCTCAGTAATTAAAATAACGCCATAAATTAATTTGCCTCTATTTGAGGATGTGGTCCAACGTGCAAAATTTTTTTGCATTGGCCTGAGTTATCAATAAATTAATTAAATCATAGAACCCCTCTAGGTAAGGGAAGAACAATGTCATCGTTACTCAGCTGTTATAAATAGAAGGCTTACAAAATTGTCGACAAAGGGCGTTGTTAAAATGAACTAATAAGTTCATTAACAAAGGAATGAAAGATGGGTTTGTTCAAATGCAAGTGAACTCTTTCATAAATTTCATAAAAATTAACGACAAGCTGCATTAGCGTTTGATAAAATACATTATAATTTCAGGTAATAATCCTGTTTCGGAACTATCCAATGATCGATGCACACCACGCATAATTTTGAATTTCATGCCTATCAATTAAGTTGAATATGCATGGAGAAAACGGAAAAGCATTAATCAGAGCCTTAACATACATTTTCTTTCATCAAGGAACAAAGACTTTCACTTCCTGATGAGTGTTTACTAATATCTCAAGAGCAGGAACTTCTTCAGTCCTATTGTTCTAATGTCCCGACTCTAAATTAACGCTCAAGTCCGGGAAAAAACAGCGGTGAGGCTCCGTTGTCTCGAAGACCGTTGTTTGCGACCCTTCAGCGAGCATTGCTATAGCGAAGCATCAGATGAAGCTGAAAGACTATTTTGAAGCCCATCGGCGGTCATCTTCCGTTAATAAGGGAAATCAGTCAAATCTGTGCACTGATGTTATGTCAGTATGAAATTCCCTATCAATAATTTCAGAAGCTGACTGTTGAGCACATGATCAGATGATTTAGATGTATGCTGAGAAAACTTTTAGAAATCAGGCTTCGCAGAAATTTTCTCACATTCCTTCCAATAGCTTGAGAAATAGGGACACATACATTTTAAACTGACAGTCATTATCCCTTAACTTCGTTCTGCAATAATCTCTTTTCTTCGAATATACAAGTATCTTTAACAACTAGACTCGCACAAGAGAGTCCAGTTGATCTGTAATTAAATATGGAATAAAGGATGCCTTTAACGATGTTCGATGATGAAAACGATAGCGTGCTATGAAAAAGTATACATATGTTGTAATAAATCTATTGATGCACTCAGTATTCAGTCCAAGGCTGGCCATTAGGTAATCTTACGTTATATGCAGCAGTAAAATATTACAAGTTCAGTGCATTGCCACGTTACCAGCCTGGGTAAGAACGCAAACTTGGGCCAGCAACAAAAGTTCATGGCCAGCTTGGTTGCGTGTCTGGCCGTAGTTATATTATGCGAACAGTGATCCTTATTTTGCTGAGGCGAGACCCGCAAGTAAGCTTTCGACAAACATTGACTCTCGGGAGGCAAACATGCGCAACTTTCTAGGCCTTAGAAAATTGAAGGCGAGTGACCTTAGAGGAATTTGGAATTTTCCTTCATGAATATGCGAAGCTTGCTTTTATCTAATTACTTGTTACGTTAGCAACAGGTTTTAATTTATGGCGTGTTTCTTTTCGAAATTTCAGAAAATTTTACTGTATTCGTTGAATCAGTAAAGTCGTTTAAACTTCGGGTCATAACAACCTGATGAATTAAGTATTAATGTTACTGTTGTTGACAACTAATTCAAACGTTTCAAAGTGCTCCAACCTATTTCGTAACGCACCATGAAAAAATGTAAATCATTTGAAGTATCACACATGGCATTGTTTGGACACATCGTTTACATTAAAAAGGCAAATTGAATTTGAAAAGGGTTCTTTCAAACTTAATTTAATTTTAATTGATGCGGTTGTGCATTTTTCTACTACTTGTCCATAGAAATTCGACAAGCGAGAAGACATGAGCTGCACATACGATTTCACCCAAATCCGTTTGTTATTTGATCAGAAAATTAACCTTAAATGATAAATCTTCATCAATTTCAAAAATAATTGTGTAGAAATAGTTCGATTTTGGGAAAGATGTTAGCAGCATAAACCTAATTCAGGGAGAACTTCGTAATAATAAATGCTGATGCTACTTTCGCATCACAAAAAGATAACTTGTCTTTGAAGAAAATCTGAAACTCATTATGGAAACCTCATTCTGATGTACTCGTATAATAGATACTAGGAGGAAAAGGTAAAGTATAATTCTCGATGCGGTACAGTTTCTTTAGCATCTTGACGGATTTTTTTATCTCGTTAATATAATCGACTACTTTCATTACTTTGCGAACATCATTTCATGTGGAGAACTTCAAGCAGTGGATGTAGACAAAAACATCGGAAGCGCCCGCTGTAAATGCCATAGACCTGATTTAAAAAAAAGAGATCGTCTTATTTTGGTGTACATGAGAGCGATATTTTGTAAACGGGTTACAAACTCATGGGAATTTGTTATGCTGCTTGCTGAGAAACGAGCCTCAACTACGCCATAATATTTTACATAAATTTACTCTTTTTTGGACGATCTATTCAATGTATCTCAAAAATAACATACATGAAATACCCTTATCAAAAATAGGTTCCCAGGGAAAAATATTGTTCATTTGTAGAGGTGAAAGAATGAAGGCACATTCGCTACTGAAATTTTATAACAAAAAATAAATTTTCGTTTTGTATGCCTTTGCTCTCGAAGCTGTGGCCCCATGCCATAGAATTTAACTCGTAAAGCAATTTGAAGGGAACTCAACCTGGCAACGAAATGTTTGGATATTTGTATTTCTAAAACCTTTAAGCCAGGCTTGATGATCGCTTGAAATTACATCGCTGTGTTGCACGAGATATGAGGAATTGGAACTGAATTTAATTTTAGAGTCTAAATTTGTAGGTGTCCCATGCAGAAATTTGTGAGCCTGTCCCAAACATCCCCCGGCAGCTGGCCGGCAGCGCTTCGAAAGTGTAAAGAGACTGAAATTGAAGAAAATAAAAATTTAAGACCAATATCTAACGCTGAAAAACGTCAAAGCGGTGGGAAGGACCAAATCCGAGGTTGTGCGTGCGACACGTGAAGTAATTTCCCATGCTTACATTGCACTCATCAGACGGGTTACCCAGGCGTTTTAAAGAAATAGAAATGGGGTTTGATAAAACACTTCGATAATATATTGGCTGTAATTATTGGCTTCAGAACTGTACGAGTAGGTGTGGGCAAAAACTCCGCTTACGCTTGCATCAAAAAGTCAGAAACAATACGATTGTCTCTGTGAAGTTTGTAACCTTTTTTAGATTAGAGCAAGCAAAACAATAGTATTCCTTAGCATACACATGTCAATGCTTAAAAATTATCCAATGCTAACCCTGGGAAAGCTTAAAGTGATCATATTTTCTCCTCAGTCTCTGCCAAAATATACACATACCACCAGCTAAACGCGCATTCAGGGTTCGCTTCGCCTCTGAAGAAATGTGCTCGAGCTCGAAGGCTCAGGCTTCTTTTATGACTTTTATTTCAGCTCTAAACAAGGGCTTGTCGTTTCTGTAAAGCCCATATTCAGTGCCTGAATCTCAAGCCTAACATCGTAAATCTGAAGTTCGGGTTTTTATTTCCTATGAAATTCCGAACAGCCTTGTGATAAGCGAAATATTCCACGTCTTCAACTGTTTCTTTTGCATTTTATGAGCTCATTTTGTTGTCAAGTCTGGAGTTCCAGCTTTGTGGGTCTGAATGCATATTCCAACATACGACTGTATCTTGTTCACCCACAGTCGGCTGAAAATATTTACATCTCTTAATCCTGATTTTCATCGAAAGAGATTTTAGTTTTGAATATTTTGTTTCATTAGCTTTGCGAATGCCTTTCGTTGTAAAGACTCAAAAATGAGCAAATGAAAAATAAATCGACGATGGTAAATAGACATACAGGAACAGTGACTTTGTTCTCTAGCTCTTCATCACGAGAGTAGTTCTCAGTCGCTCAACGGGAAAAAGTTAGTCCAGTGGCGTGCCGCTGGGGACTGCGCTTAAGGGGACGGTTCGGGGTAAAAAAAAAGTCTGTAAGTTCTCGGTGGATTTTTCTGAGATATCTACCGTAGGTGTAAATTGTTATGAATTTTTTTTTCATTTGTGCGTACTTTTCGTAACCATACGTGAAAAAGATTATTTTTAAAAAACATGAAAAAACATGTGTTGCGGAAAATCCTACTCCTCCTACAATTTTGAACTCAGAGAACTGAGAAAGTAATTAATAGATAGGAAATTGTCTTGTCCAGAGATCCGGTGCAAAAGTTTTTCGATTATTTGATTTTTTGAGTTTTGAGAACTTTTTTCCGTAAAAATGACCTTTTTTCCACTTTTTTGAATAATTTGCTTCTAATTTTTAAGGTGAATTTAAATTAAAAAAAACTTTTGCACCGGATCTATTTTCCCTTTCAAGCGCTATCGATTGGTATGCTCGCCATCTCTGTACCTTCAAAACTGTGGGAGGAGTAGGTTTTCGAAAATCAAAAAGTGAGTATGCAGAAACACCATTTTTCCATAAAAAAAATTTTTCGTTCTTTACTAATTTTTAAATTGAGTCTTATCAGCGATTCTGTACCTTCTTATGTACCTTTAAAACAGTGGGAAAGGATCCATATCAAAAGTCAATAAATATATGTTTCAGAACAGGGTTTTTTTTTTGACAATTTTTTTTTTCAAAGCTGGCTAATTTTTTATTCATTTAACTGTTTTGCTTTGTAGCTCTTTTTAAGCTCTTTCGATTGATATAATTGTCATTCCTGTAGCTTTAAAACTCCGGGAGGCGTTTATGTTTATATAGCTAGCTAATTAGCTGACGACTCAGCAGCCGGACTCAAAACACAAACACTCAATTACACCATCATAGTTTATCACTGAGTAATAGAATGTTTTGTTTGAGTACAAAAGCATTTCAAGTAAGGCCATGAATGAACTCTCATGCTATTCCCGTAGAGAAACACTCAATACTGGCTCGTAATGGGGGAGAAGAGGGAGGTCACCCATCCATTGGTGCACCCCAAGGTCACACTAGTGAGCGTCTTTTACTCCGTCAAGAAGACTAACCAATTGACGTACTTGAAAGCCAATTATATCGTTGGATGCGCAAGAAAAATCTCTATAAGATGAATTTATAAACCGAAAAATGACCATAATTCGAAAATAGACCCGAACCGTGCCCTTAAGCATTATATGAAGCTTATCATCTCGTGGGATAAAGCATAGCAAAATTTTATGCATACAAAAAAAATATCGCGCCAGATTCTCACAACCGGAGAAAATATTTGAGCAAGACATGAGCTATTTGATTTTTAATTTTGGAACTAGGACTTGAATGAGAAGGCCTCTTGTTTTAAAGGAAAAAGAGGATTATTAGGTTTGATGAGGTTTTCACTCGCGAACCCCGATGCTGTTATCGTTAGTCTCGCCAGTGGTGCGAAGACTTGATCAAACCATCGGTATTAAACAGAAACATTTATTGACTTTGACATGCGTGCATCCCTTTGAAAACAGCTTCTAAAATTTCTAATTAAGCAAAAGGACGCTTAACTTTCAAGTCTGTTTAGCTTCCATTGTTCCTGTGGTTTTCTTGCTTATAATTCACATGAACCATCTTTTCGTGTCCTTTCATTATTTAACCAAGGTGCTAAATTGAACTTGGCTTTTATTATTTTTAAATTTTAGCATCTTATTTTTACTTGATTTCTGTGTTACTTCCGTAAGCGATTACGAGGTATAGTAATACATTTATTCAAAGGTTTGAAATAACACACATTGTCCCAACACATCCTACCAATGAACTTTTCAAAATCTCCTGTTTAGAAATACAGCGAGGAATTTGTGCACAGTCAATTCGGCAGGTCATTTAGAGAGAGAAGTTATTCAATAAAACACTGCCTTTTTGCAATCACCTTGAAACGGCTATAAGCCATCAATGGATTCAAAATTCACAACAGTACCCAGAGTGAATACGATATATGAATACGATCTTGTCCGGAAGCAACTTCAAATCGTTTGACTTTGTTTCCGATAAAACAAACGATCATCCGCGTTCTCTGACGGGACAGGCGCTCTCAAGCTGCCAATAGCCTCATGGCTATATGAATAAAACGTTCTCAGAGGATCTGAAAGATGCTGATGCATCGGAGTGTCCTTTGATGACCCGACTTCATGCTTCAAATGCCAGAATTTCAATCAGATCGGATCGCCGAACCTTCGAAGCTTCTAAGTCCGTTTGCTGAGCAGTTCAAAGCACAGACTATCCCGGCGCTCCAGTATTGTCTGCTGTCTAGGGTGGGCTGCAGGAAAGTGTTAAGATTTTTAAATTTAGGCTGCTCATAAGAACTGTATGCAATGTAGTTAGAAAAGTGAATAAGCGTACTCGAAAACATCTAGAACATTGTTACGAAATATGAAAATCCGATGCCGGAAATGTCTTGAAAGTAATGGTGACGACTGATTCTAGAATCATGAGTAAAATGGAAATTGATTTTTTTATTATTGGTAGTAATTTTTTACAAATTTTAACGAATTTCAATTTCGCCCCCAAAAATTTAAAAATCTTCAGTCGAATTTCAGTACAAATATACGATTAACAAAAGAAGGAATTCAAATTCTGGTCCTCTGAAACTGAATCCAATTGGTCAACATTGCTCATTCTACCAACGCAGAGCTAAGCCGGCTTGCGCTCCCGTTCTATTAGAAAAAACGTTCACTCCCGCAGTTTAAATCAGGCTCCACCGGACTTTATACCCTAATGTTCCATTATTTGTTCCACATAAATTCCCGGAAAGTATAATAACTTTTTTCCAGGTGCGACGATGAAGTGTTCTGAGTCATGCTGGATCTGCTCCGGGCCCCCAATAAATGGAGATGTGGAGGTAGCAGTAGACTTGAGGTATCGGCACTGATAGTTCCGATTCATTGTTGCTACATATGTGTCGCCAACGCTCATGTGCGCCATTTCTACCTCTCAGCTTACATTAAAAAAACGCTAAATTTGGAAAGAAATTAGATACCACATACATGTTATTGCGTAATGAGATTAATGCTCTTGTTAAAATTGGTAGGATAGCAAGCGAGACTAAAACCTCTTCGGAAAAAATTAGTACAGTCCAGTGATATTGAACTTAAATGGATGGATGTTGATGGATGTTCTATTTCGCTCAAGTTGACACTTATCAACTCTTTAGTTATGATAACAAGTTCAGGACACAATGACGGATACGCATTTCAAACACCAAGGTAAGGGGAGGAATTGTTGCGAGCTTTTTTTCCTTTTCCTTTCTGAATGAAACACTGTGATCTCGCAGCTGGTTTCGAGCCTTAAAATCGTCCATGAGTGCTTCTAGCTCCTAGGTTACGGTGATGAGATGTGCAACTTATTGTTCGGGTTTTATAAAATTCACATATTTTTACAAATTTGCTAAGCCGTCCAATAAATTGTGTGGATTTCTTGAACGACGGTGATGCATTTTTAAGCGTTTGAAATTCTTGTCGCGCCTGGGATTCGGCATGCGGAAAGTTATCCGTCCAGGTCCTGTCCCTGCACTGAACGCCGCCGCTTTGAACCTCTCGTTCGCTTTCAAATTTCCAGTGCAGGCGATGAATTTTTTAGCAAATTCTAGGCCCAAATGCGCGATGTTCAGTCTCGACGGGAATGTTCTAGCATTTACCAAGTCCCGAAACTTTACTATGCTGAAAAAATTTACGCACGCTACAAGCTAAGCTTTTAACGGTTCTTTCACTCGTTTTTTAAAATTCGGAGATCATGTTACGGATTCTAAGCCGAAAATACAAAAATGCACTTAAAATAGTACTTCTGTGAATGAAAGTTCAGTCTAAAAACTTAATTTTGACGAATACAGATATCGCTCCCAAGGAATGATTAGTGAGTTACATTTATGGAAATACAGCAATAAGCCAATAAACAGTCCATCATTTGAACAACACACTCATAGCACATGTATCAATCAATCATTACGAGAAAACAACAAAAAGTTCAGGAACCAGACAGGAATAATACAGGGCGTGAAGCTGAGTTTGGCAGCTGGACGCGATGAAAGTGAATATTGTCGGCGCAATTGGTATTAAGTCTGCCGGCCGGTCGTGTTGCCGAGCCAATAACGAGGCCGAGCTGCAGCACAAACACTGGCAGGCTGATCACTGGCGTCAGACTGCAAATTGAGAGCGGGCACAAACACCAGGCCTGGACGCTCGTGCACGAAACATTGGCCGATTGAGCACCGAGAGAATGAAACAGTTCCTGGGAAACTGGCAGGATCACGCGCTGGAAAGCATATTAGTAAGACGAACGTGTAGAAGGCAGGGAATTTTCCTCAGCAGAAGGTAAGTTCGCACCATAAGCTGTAAAATAAAGTGAGCAAGATCGGTTAGTAATTAGTTGATGAAATTAACGTTGACGTTGCGGTTGATTTCCCTTTGAAGGCTTGTCGTATTCCTGCCTACGATATTTTAGCCGAAATAAGGAAACGGAAATTGAAACGCAAATGATGAACAGGTATTGTTCCAAATGAATCAGATGTAATAACTATAGGTGAGGCGCACATTAAATGGTACTGAACACAATCACTGTCTCAAAAAAAAACACGTGCTGCAATATCATACAAACAGGACAGAAAATATGCCTCAATTCAACCCAGCTTATTGCATACTACAGCATTAAAGATGTCATCCCTAACCCAAGCTATTAATGAATGTCTTATGACCAAAAATGAACGGTATGCGTGTGCGGGTGCAAAATTGTTCACTTGGATCGTAATTTATTAAGCATGATATAAAATGTTATTAAACCGAGGGAAATTCAAAAGACGAACACTTTTAATCAGCAGTTTCTCTAACCTAAAACACAAAATTAAATAAATAAAACTGACAAGAACCATGAATGAATATAAATTCACAACGCGTTTGAATTATGGCTTCCGAGTTGCAAAAGAGTCGATCATCCGCCGTTCATTTCCGATGCCATTGACGGCCACGCCATTTCACAGCAGCTGCATGGGTGCGTAATGAGCTATTGCGTGAGTTACGATGGTGACAAGCCAGTGTGCGAGGCAATGCAGACGAGTCAGTGCAGGTCACTGTGCAGACAAACAGGTCAGTGCAGGTCACTATTGTGCGCGCCGCGATGCAGACAAACAAGGCAATGCAGACGAGTCAGTGCAGGTCACTGTGCAGACAAACAGGTCAGTGCAGGTCACTATTGTGCGCGCCGCGTTGCAGACAAACCAGTGTGCGAGGCAATGCAGACAAGCCAGTGTGTGCGTAACGATGTATCCAAGCCAGTGTGCGCTACAATGCGGACAAGCCAGTGTGCGCGTGGCAATGCGAACAAATCAGTGAGCACGTTACGATGCATGCAAGCGGGTGTGCACTTTACAATGCACACAAGCCAGTACAGACAAACGGACCAGGGTTGCACTGCCGAACGCGTCTGTACAGAGCTTGGAAGTGAAGACATCGCAGTGACTTGAACGTATTTTGAGCCCCGCCGCAGCAGCATATTATCACTCGAGTTAGCTGTCGAGGCGATGTTAATTGAATGTACACGTTTCCTCATGTCCTTCTGAAGGAATATGGTCTCACAATTACCTTGGCTTGTACCTTCAAATTAGCAGCAGCTTGCAACGACAGCTGTTACGCTCGCATTTAACATTAGGGTAAGTAAATTATGTCGCAGAGTTTCAACCTCGGTGTAGTCATGGGTATAGATTTCCCAATAAATACCATCGGAAACTGCCCGTGAATGGTGTCAGTTACTTGAATGTATTAGTGAGCATCATAATGAACAAAATTTGTTACTTCTTAAAAAAAAAGACATTTTGAAGTAAGTAAGGTCATTTTTGTAAATGACACACACATTAACTCTAACCAGCAAATTAGATTTGGAAATATTTTGTCTCAAAGTGATATGGAAACGAAAGAAATGGATAAAAAGACTAAATTATTTCACTGAACGATGATAGTGTGTTATCCTAGGCAACACTTCTAATGCTGTGCACTTTGAAATGCCATCGGACAACCAACGCGAAATGTTACACCATTTTCATATGCATTTGAAACGAAAGACATTCCTAAGGGTTGTACAGGTATAATACGGAGTTATATGAGAAAGAAGAGATCAGGTCAATGAACAGACGTGAGAGTGCACTTCTACGGGCTTCAGTATCGCAGTCACAAAAAAAATTGAGCTCAGATAAATATTGCAACATCACATGTCGCATCACTCAAAATAAAATCCTCTGCTAGCGAAAGTTTTTCTTTTAATTTTTAAAATATTTCGAGCAATAATGCGGACCGTTTTGATCAATTTCATTGCAGTAATCAGCAATCCATTTAGGTCAACAAACTACGAGACCTTACGATGGTCGGTCAGCAAAAACATGTATCGTTTCCGAAAGTACACACTAAAGCACTCGTGTTATCAGTCAATAATATCACACTCCTGCTAAATCAGAACAAGAGTACGTCATTCTTATAATTGGGAAGATTTGAAGAAAAAACTTGATGCGTAACTTGTTGAGCTATTAATCAGAAAGCGCGTGACGTTTTGCGATATGCATTTACTATTCCATTGGTGAAGCCTCATCTGACGGTAGGGTCCACACGGCGTAAACAGCACATCTTTGAACTTTTCAAATACTAGTAATAACGATAAAAAACCTCTCAAGTGTGGACCCACGACTTGAGAGTTTTTCACGAGTTGAGAAGTTGTGAAAGTATGAATGTACGTGCTTCTGTATGACAACTGGTGGTTGTAGATATGGAAATCTGGTGCCTGTGTGTGACTGCCCAGTCTAACTGTTTCGCAGCCTGCATGCATGTTTTTCGTTGCCCAAGTAATTAAATCGCTTAGGCGGCGAAAAACATTCATGCTCCGGGAAAAAAGTTTGACTGTGTGGTGTCTGAAGGCACGGGACTTGGGGAACAGCCTGAGAATGAGCCACTTTGCTCGTTTTTGTTTGTCATATTTTATTTCATTTCATTTCATTCTATTCCATTTTAATTCACTACATTTCATTTTATTATATTTTATTATTTTGGGAGCCACTGTGGTTGGTATTAGGGGAAAATATCAATTCATTTGAACTCGACCTCGTCGACTTTACAGCCAAGCTCATCCTGTGTACAGATGAAAAGAAATTGTCCTTGAAATTTGTCACAGCTAGTATTAATTAGTCAGGCTGGCTCAGAAAAATCGCTCGGAAATAGCACGGAACTCAAATATTTAAACATGCATGATTGGAATTCGCGAGTTTAATGCGATTAACACCGTCCACGTAAGGGATTAACCAGAATAGAATGTTTTGATTCGTGAAACCAGCTCATGTCGTTCACGATTTTAGTAAAGGTTATAGATTTTAGCTTAAAATTTTCAGAGCGTCCATTTGTAGTTCGAGCAGTCACGAACGCTCAACACTAAAGTTAATTTTAGCAATTATTTTGTACGTCTCCTTGTTCACTGAATGTTCATGCTCTGACTTTTGCGCCTTGTAATGAGCTCCATTGCTTCATGAGTGCATTAATGTGATTTGGGTAAGAACTTCATGTCAAAAGATTCTTTTTCCTTCATTCATTATTATAAAAAAAGGTGAACCATATAAAGCGATTAGCAAATTTCGTTGAATTCTTTTTCACTCCACATCATCAATAAATGTTTGCCCAATGTATTCCAAGTTCCACTTCATTGAAAACTCATATTTCATTATCAGAAATTGTCTCAGGCAGCGCGTAAATTTGCACAAGAGAACACACCATAGAGAAAGGAACGTACAGAGTCGTCATACGCGGTCATGTTCTACAACTGACACAAAAGCACAGCTATGGATAAAAAATTGAGATGGTCGGATAAATAGGAAATTTAGTGGAAGCCAAAATTATTGCTCAAACATAACGAACAAGTGTTTTTGATGAGATTTTGTTTATATTTTTAACTTTCGTGTGAATGCATATCGCTCTAATAAGAGCTTTTACGTGTTTCGATTTATTGGATACCAAGTTGGTGTAAGCTGAAGTATCCAGTAAGTTACTGGATACTAAATTTGTGTAATTAGATATCAAGTAAATTAATGGCGTGAGTTACTGGATACTAAATTTGTGTAATTAGATATCAAGTAAATTAATGGCCTGAGTTACTGGATACCAAGTTGGTGTAATTAGATACCAAGTAAATTAATGGCGTAAGTTACTGGATACTAAATTTGTGAAATTAGATACCAAGTAAATTAATTAGCGTGAGTTACTGGTTAGTAAATTTGTGAAATTAGATACCAAGTAAATTAATCGGCGTGAGTTACTGGCTATTAAATTTGTGAAATTAAATACCAAGTAAATTAATCGGCGTGTGTTACTGGATACCAAGTCAGAGTAAGTTAGATTCACAGTCCGCTCAATTTCATGCATTTCTTCATACAACTGGGCTTCTAATTCTCGTACAAGTATGCACTTTTCCAAAATCATGATCATAGATGTTCGATAGTGTTAATATCTGGAGAGTGAGAAAGCCACTTCATAGCACTTTCTTTTTTTAACACACTAACACACTAATTCTCTCAGTAGATTACCTCGTCTGGTAAGCTATTGTAGCAAATTTACTGCAATGAAGATAAGTAAACCCAGTCTAACATACTCGTGTAGATCTTGTGAATTCATTCTACCCGAGTGAGTGACCAGCATTTCATGCCTTCAAAACGACCTACAGCTTCAAACCATAACACTGCCTCCTTGAAGTTTTGCAGAAGTAGAAATGCATTTAAGATTTAAAGGCTCCCAACTCTTCGACGAACATAGCTCCAGGAATTCTAAAACACACGAAAAAGCAAACATTTTTGAAAATGATTTTCATTTTCAGAAAAACTGCTGCATCAAAGTCACAAGTACTCGAATTTTTAAACTATTTTTCAAATTCAAATGATGTATGAACTCACCTCAAAATAGCACACATCATACCAGACAACTTTAGCTCAGTCATCTGCCTTCCGATTTGTAGGTTTTTAGTTGTAAAAAACAAGTCGCTTCTTCTTCGCCCTGAAGATCAAAGTCTCCTTTCTAGCCTAGCATCCTTTGAGACCGAAGCTTCCACTAACCTTCTCACTGTTGGAGCCGATATAACATCGTCAGATGCATTGCAAAAAACAAGTGCCCCGTGCGAAGATTTTTCTTTTCAACCAGCTAGTAACACCGAATTCAGCAATCCGTCTTCTCTCGGGACTGCGCACCTTCTTGCCTTCACCACCACGACATTTTGGTTTCATCGCACCCGTTAATAATAATTGGTTGTATCGGTTGCGCCTCGCTTCGTAGATATGCAATTCTTTTTATAATCGCAACTTGAGGGAACTTTTCTTTTACTGGTGAAAGGATTTAGGCTCTTTTAATTTTAAAAATATTTTGATTCCAACGAAAATATGAAATAAATGTCATACAGTACTGAAGATTGGGGAAAAAAACTAGATTTGAAGCTTACATTTAAAATTAATTGCTTCGGTAATTATTTGATCAATTTTTGTTTTGTTGTTTCATTTTATGTTACAATTGAAACTTTTTACTGCTGACGGCCCACTCTTACAACAAATGCAAAAAGCAGGCTTTTTCAGCAACTATACCAAACCTTAGAGTGAACAAAAAATATTTTCAAAAGCAAAATTAGGCGACACAATACTTAAACCATTAAAATTATGTCTTTAAACACGCTAATAATATATTAGTAATTGCTTGATAATTTCAAACTTTTCGTGGCCTACGATTTGTGCTGCATACAGTTGAGAGAAATGCAGTAAATATGTTCTATTTTCGGACGACGACATGTAACATCAAAGCTGTTGATGATAACAATGATATGATGAGCTGTTGTTTTTTGTTATCAGCTCATCAAAGCTGTTGTTTTTCGCGGTAGTCAAGTTCTGTATAGCTTAATTCGTTCACTCGACAAAGTTATACAGCACGGCTGCCAACGAAAAACAACCAGGTTTAGCTCCAACCCAACATTTCTGATGATGTAACTCAAAACTGTAAACAGGAGTTACTTGACCCATTGAATGATTCCGGCATCTGAGCCAATAAACTGCGTACAGTTTACTAATTACAGTATACAAACATTAAAAATATAAAATAATTTCTTAGGTGCACAACGCCATTAAAATCGAAACATTTTTCAGTAAGTTCTCAACTTCATTAAGCAAATGTTACAGTTCGTTGAAAAAAGCTCGTAATACACTCCCAGTGTCTCTATCTTTCAAGTCAAATTTCATTAAAAAGTAAACAAAGAAATATTGATGAGAATTCCGTGGCTTTTTTTAGTAATTTGGCTGAGTGCTGTTGGATGAATTTACAGGGGTAAGCTTACTACCTGCAAAAATTAGGCTGGATTGCAGCACATCCACAAAGGCTTTTAGGGCCAAGCTCCTAATTTTCGGTGCCCAGCTCTGCGAATCTGATCAATAAGCCTGATGAGTTCTGGAATGCAATCAGAATTTTCAGGAACACTGAAAAATTTCCACAGTGGACGGTGGCCGAGGAAAACCAGTAAAAGGATCAGTTCCTGGAGCTGTGGTCCGTGGAGTACATAGATCATTCTGCGAATGACTTCGATTGGAAGAGACAAGCGACTTAACAGTATAACCTTTATACGGAATGAATTTTCTGAGGTAACTTTCAGTGCTTGATATCTCGAGTGCCTTGGGTTCAGATGGTTGATGATTAGTAAATTTATGTATGGTTTGCATGTGCAAACCTCCCTTTCCATATAAGTTTGTTTTATTATAAAACGCTGCGTTGCATCAGAAGTGACAGAGTGAGTATGCGACAATACCAGATGGATGGCCTGGATGTACAAATACTTATAAAATAAAAGCCAATATTCATCTAACATTTAGAAAAGAAAAGATATGGAGAAAAGGAAAAAAAATAAGACTTGCGTATCTCACATTATTAATATTCCGATAGGAAAAGTATTCAAAATAAATCTTGAATATCATTTCCAATCGGAATATTAGTCATGTGAAATAATCAAGTCAAATCTTTTCTCCTAAATGACTATTCCTGATTGGGTTATTTGCCATGATTAATGTCGTTGATCTTCAGTCTTTCTTAAATCGCTTCTAGAATATTCTGTTTACATCTAGATCATATGAACTGTTTTTAAAATGAAACATCGCAAACCGAGTTAACTAATTCATTGACCAGTCTAATGCATAACTAGGTTAAGTGAATTAAGTTAAACATTATTGTACACCTTAGAATAGCGTTGATGGTAGGATGCCCTAGAAGTCACTGAACTTATTCGGGCCCAGAGGTAGCTCTACTCAAATTTGATCACTGTGTTAGATTTAAGAAATAATCTACTTCTGTATCGCTCGTAGTAAATAAATTGTTTAAATTGTTTAAAGACTTTAATGGTTTCCTACTGATTTTGCAATTTACCGTTAGATGAGCATTCCTGGACAAAGATTTGCTTCGGTTAAACACGTTGGTCGCAATGTGAGCTGCCGATGTACACAGTGGGAATTTTCATAATTTTGCTGACCGACCATAAGTCACTAATTCAATTTTCATAAATACTTAATCAGAGATAAATGAAGGCACGATCCAGTCAGTATTTGTTATTTTCAAAATTATCAATTATAATTGACTTTAAATTTGATTCAAATATTAAACTTTTATTTTACCTGCCGCAGTTGAAATGTTGAGCAGAAACGTCTGTGCTTGCTTTTAGTTTTGTTTCCAATATGCGAGGCTGTTTCCGATAGCAGAATAGTGACGCTCGTCCATCTTCATCCTGCCTGTTACAAACCTTCCACACGAAAGTTTAAAAACCGCCATGATGAGTGTTGTTGGGAGCAATTACCGATCGGTTGTACAAGATATTTTATTTTTTCTGCATAGTTCACTTTAGCTCTGTAAGGTGACGACTTCGAAGTCAAAATAAGGTATGGGTTGATCATAGCGATGTTATAATATAATGAGTGTACTTACGAAGAAAGAAAAGTATTGAACATCTGTACTCGAGGGTTAGATTTATTCTCTGGAGAAGGATTCTACGAATAGGTATTTAGAATTGCTATCGGGGAGTAGGTGTCGGGGAGAATTGCTATCGGGGAAGATTTAAAAGCTTTTCCGCGCAAACCACGGCTGCAAACAATAGTAATAGCCACATGATCTGGCGATAAGTCATCGTCTTGTTCTTCCGCCCGCTCCAACGAAGGTTATGAATAAAAGTCTGAATTCCAGACCTATTGGGCAGCGTTTAATTTTGCAAGGGTCCAAATTGAAACTGTAGATAGTGGGTGCCTCAAGCTGAAGAAAAAATATTATTTCCGAACCATACAAAATACTAGGTAGTGAGATGCCCTACACATTAAAACATGAAAACACATTCGCCAACGTACTTCACACACAAATTGCATGCGACTCGGAGGCAGGACATGCTGGGTACAGCTGGGAGGCAGGACATACTGGGTACAGCTGGAGGCAGGACATGCTGGGTACAGCTGGGAAGCTCAACACATTACGGCTAAAAATTGGCAATCTTGGCAAGCGAATGGCAATGAATAAATTGTCGGCGAAGGCAACCAAGGATGCGAGAAATGAAAGTTATTTATGACACAAAAATGCGAAGAATCCCAGACTTGAAACCTGAATTGCATCGCTTCTGTTGCCAGGCACCAGCAGAGTTGGACCGGGGTATTGAAATGTTCTCTGGGAGGAGGAAAACCAAGTTAAACGCAATAATGTCCTTGATTTCAGTGACAGATGTCCTAGTTTTAAGAACGAGGTGAAAATCGTATCATTTCATGAAGTTATTGAGCGTGTCGTCGGTATTTCTATGGGAGTGTGCGCACGGCAGAGAGCGTTCCGTTATTGTTTGGGTTCAAGGTGGTATTTGCGAGCATTTTGCGTTGAGGCGCAAACGGCGTTTAAAGTCCAGTTGTCAACTTGGCCACAATGTGTGCTGTTTTTCATCTTTTTCTCTCGAGAGGGAACCTCCAGCAGCGTTCTGTGCACGGCTCCCTGGCCTATAAATTTAGTGGTGCACAATGTGTAGCAGAGTTTGAGGGAATGACGTTCCGTGCACGTTTGATTCCTGGGGGCTGAGAATCTTAGTAGGTGTGACTGAACTGTTACTGTTATTGATCGTTTACTAGTTCTGCTCGTTCAACGATTAGACACCTCATGAAATAGTGCAATAACTACGTCAACTTTAATAATATTGAAATTTTAGACAAAACTAGGTTTAGTGTAGATTTGGTATTTTTTGTATTTTTTCACCGATTCAATATTTTAGTTGGTTTCAACGTTCATAGTTTCATGTTATATTAAAGTAGTTTTATTTTTCATATGATGTTATTAATTCAGGAGCTAAGAGGGAGCGAATTTTCGAAACGTCCGTTTCTATCCCCAGTCTTCCACCGTGCTTCTAAAAAGAATGAATGTTTCTCACTGCTATCCTAGTTCTGTTTTTTTTTTGTCACAGGAAATCCAGAATATACCAACAAACGTTTCTCCATACTTTCGATTTCTACTCTGAGATTTCTATTTCTATTGCCTACAAACGATCTCCAAAATGTGACAATCAGCACGGTAATATTTAATTTTCCTGCATATGGACTCGACTCTCAAATACAGGACACGTTAATTAAGCTCTCTATAAACTCATCCATTGGGGAGACTCCGCCTTTCTTTCAGTGGAAGGTCGTCTTTTTTTAAACCATTTAATCCCACAGGACATTGACGCGCTAATTGAAACGGTGTTGCCGGGCTAAGCGTCGCGCTCCTGAGATGTCCGTGTCATTATCGAGACGTATATAGGACGCAAAGACCGGTCTTTAACCCTTCACTGCATGACTTATTTTTGGAAATAGAAGAAATTTTTTACATGGGCTATACGTGTGTACTTTAAATTCAGTTTCTCAATGTAACATTGAAATAAGATCAAACACTGCATGAACTGTAAACGTAATCCACTATGCTCTTATTCAATACGTTCCTGAGTCCAATATCACCGTCATGAACAAACGAGTCTCCCTAAATTGGAAGATTAAAAAACTTGTGAGGTTGTTGAAATAGAAGAATAGAACAGAAATTGAAATAGATTTAAGCAATAGATTAGATAACGTGTAACTATTCAGTAAAATCAATTACGATCAGTACTTTTTGGAAACGTGCTTTCAAAATGTGAAATCCAAAAATTTAACGAACAGAAGTTTTGCTGTAAAATTTTAAACTCTAAAATCACTCTTAGTGAAGTATGTCTAGAGAATGCTGCTTTAATGCCGAATACAGACTGGTATGTATAATACATATATGCTGTGCGTTACTGGCACCTAATTATAAAACATTAAAAAATATAGAATCGTTTCTTAGGCGCACAATATCATCAAAATCGAAAGGATTTTCAATAAGCTCTCAACTTCACTAACCAAACCTCAAAATTCGTTGAAAAAGGAGCATCTCACCTGGTCCACTACAAACATCCCCGTATTTTAACTCAAATTAAAAACGCAAATCTTTACACAAGCAGAAACTTTAGTTTTTTCAACGGTAATTGTATATCATAAAGAAACCTAAGCACAGTAACTCGCATTACGGCGTATTAAGCAAAACAAACCTTACATAGAACGTCGTGAGAGAATTCTCTTTATGGATCCGACGATGCGAGGCTTCCTGCTCCTAACGCGAGATGAGGTGGCTGCTCCCGGGCTGCGGTCTGACAGACGAGCTTCAGGTTTGTGAAAGCGCCCCAGCAATCACGCTCGAGGAATTATGGCCGTTCATTGAGATTATGGCCGTTGTGTGCTATTGCCCTAGCCACAGACTGCGTCTGCCTGGCATAGCAAATGAGCTTCGATAAGTCCTGCAGTGCTCAGGCAAATGTTTGCTTGTGTGTTCTGGAACCCGCACGAAGTCTGATCCGGCTATTGGCTGATAAATCTCACAATTAGACCGAGTAATGAGTCCAGCTGCTCTGCAGAAGAAAACTGAAATGCAGTAGTTAAGCGAGCTTGCACCCATCAACGGCTTCAACAAGGTTGTTGAAAATTTTTAAGGCTCATCATACATAAAGTTGTCCCTCCCTGTATTGAAAATTTCATCTTCTCAGGTTTAGAACGGGAACTTCGTGTTCTTCAAGGGACAGGAAGTGTTCATTACACCATATTTAAAGTGTTTATACTGCCTTACTCCAAGGAAAAAGATTCAGTATTGAATCTTTCTGGCATGGGAAACACACTGTGTCTTGTCGTGTTCATCAATACGCGTAGCTGATCATCTACACACATTTGTAGCACTGCTGATGACTCATGCTTATAACAATAGTGTGCTGAGGTTCTCACTGCACGAAATCATTTCAAGTATATGTCTATCATCTAAGGAGAAATTTTTGATAACAATTTCATTTCTAACTTATAAATAAACTGATGAATGAATATATCAGAACATTGATGAAAATCAGTTCTTCTGAGTAGTGATGTAAAAGTATTTCACTCTTTTCTTTTCACTATCTTCTTTAACAGGAAATATTTCGAATCGATTCGAACCACAAGAATATTTTACTGAAGTCTCATTTGCTTTTCTCGATCCATTTGCACGATGCTCGTTACACTTACTCTCTTATTATTTCGACTGATGCAAAAGTCTTTAAGAGGATTTGTGAAGTATAAGCCATCTGTTTTGCAGCATTTGAACCACTCGAACATGGAGCCTTTTTTACCTGGCTGGCCAGAGCTCAATTCATTAATATCAATCCGAAGGATAAGCTCAAACTTTCCATTCAATTACAAAACGGCGCTCGATCCTGTCGTGGAAAATTTATTGTCTCG
The DNA here is from genome assembly GCA_030386875.1 of Morinoia aosen. Classification (NCBI taxonomy): domain Eukaryota; kingdom Metazoa; phylum Arthropoda; class Malacostraca; order Amphipoda; family Talitridae; genus Morinoia; species Morinoia aosen. The sequence continues at coordinate 59,487,071 of CM059561.1, read as the reverse complement.
AGGGACATCCGTTTGTCATCAATATTTGGCCCAGCAAACACATTAGTCTCCGCCTGACCTGTAGCTCACACCGCCCTCTGTCAGGTCCATTCCGCCTGATCGGACAGACTCCCTCCAGCCGTTGCCCCTTCCAGTCCGAGGCTCGTGTCCCGACTTGAAGTTAAATTAAATATCGGAATATCGGCCTCCCATGCATTCAGCAGGGTAAGTGCCACGATAAAGATTCATTTTATCCTTTTTTTTGCACGAAGAACAAATAATTTTTAGGCAGTAATGATTAGGTTTAATTATTAGCCTTTAAACAAGGAAGTACTTGAGAGAAATAATCGAATTTGCTCTTATAAGGTTTTTCCCAAAGGTTTTCTCCTCGACGAATTGGCAAGAAAGTTATTTAACTGAACGTACAAAGTGCCCGGTAGAGAAAAAACGCTCTGCAGTTCTAAATAAGGTGACGGCAAGCAGTATAAAATTATAAAGTAGTACAGCATCCCTGTATTAGCCATGATGCCCTGAACAGCTCAGCTTTCCAAAACAGCCCTGTTGCCCTAAATAGCCCTGCTGCCCTAAACAGCCCTGTTGCCCTAAATAGCCCGGTTGCCCTAAATAACCGTGCTGCCCTAAACAGCCCTGCTGTCCTAAATAGCCCTGCTGCCCTAAACAGCCCTGCTGCCCTAAATAGCCCTGCTGCCCTAAACATCCCTGCTTCCCAAAACCGCCCTGCAGCCCTAAATAGCCCTGCTGCCCTAAACAGCCCTGCTGCCCTAAATAGCCCTGCTGCCCTAAACAGCCCTACATCCCTAAAAGCCCTACCGCCCTAACAACCCTGCCACCCTAAACAGCCCTGCTGCCCCAAAAGACACCGAAGTCCTAACACACACCATAACCACCAAGCACCACTAAACAACCGGTAGACTACCCTCGTTCTACCACTCTCCATCAAGTGCCCCAGCGGCCAGTTGAGGCTGCTGTGTGTGTGTGTGTGTGTGAGTGTGTGTGTGTTTTTGTGTGTGTGTGTGCGTGTGTGTGTGTGTGTGTGTGTCACTCCTCTGTTTATCGAACGGTCTTCTGATTGCTGCCAACCGTCCACAAAAAGTCTAAGGTTTGAAAGAAAATCTGGTTATTTATGGCTGATTTAACGCGTCATAAAGGCAAGGTCAAACGTCAGTGTACTACACATGGAACTGAAAGAAAAATACAATTAGTATCATCATTTTTAACGGCAGCATTTCTATTGATTTTTATGCCTCTCGATTGTAAAAGGAAGCATCTTTATTAAATCATCTCATTCGGAGGCTTCATTCGAAAAAAAAGTTCTATATCGTCTTCTGTTCCAGTTAGCTTGTCTTGATACATTAATGTTAACAGAAACTCGCATGCTCCCTCATGCTTCTCCGTAGAGCGGAATTTAATCTAACTGCATGTGCCGCTCAGGAGGCGGAGCTGGAGCGGTCAGGTGCGGTGTGTCGGTCGTATTCTCGTTTGACTTGTGAACTCGTGTTCCATGTGCAGGAATGAATTCCTGTCGAGAATTTTAGCCGTGTGTGTGGTTTGTTTTATTTCCTGCCTTAGTTGATCAAACTTTAAACTTAGACTGTTGTCAGAAAGTTACCTTCTGTTTTTTTTTTCAAATGATGAAAAATATTGATGAACTTTAACCCTGATAAGTATTTTTATTATCGAGAGAAATTTGAATCTCTTCGTGGTGGACGAAAACGTATTATTTTCGACGAAGATTAGTTACCCACGCCGATTAATAGAAGAATTAGTAAAAAATGTGAAAAACATTCCACTGTCCAAGAAGGTTATTATTTTATTGTATATCTCGGGGAAAAATGTTATCGTGGCTCGACATTGTAGAGTTTACCTCAGCTCATTTATTTATTCTTTGGAATTAGTCGAGGCTGCTGAGGCTGAGTGTAGTTAATTTCTGTCCTGCAGAAACGAGGAGTTTTGGTATTTTAACATCATTATTTTAGCTTTGAAATTTTAATTAAAACCAGGGCTAAATATCTTCATCGCGCTATTTCATGCTCTGTGATGTATGACTGAGTAATTTATTTAACATGAGGTTAGTCTTAGGAGACAGATAGCTTCAGGAGACAATTTTTAAATATTAGAACTGATACGCTCCGAAATACATCTCCTGAGTGATATATCGTGTCGCCCTTTCCGTTTATATTTCAGTGCATTATTTTTTTTTGTTTCTTTTCAGGGCGGTTCACGATATTATTTTGCCAGATAATTTAACTTGATATCAAATACGAGGCGCTACCACCTGCATATTACAGCAATAGCCATAACATCAATTAAATTGTCCACTCAGTCATGAAAATCGATTGTATGAATTTTGGTAGAGTCAGTTCAAATAAAATCCTTCCATGAATGCTTCATAGTTATCATTACAAAATCAATCTTTTCAATGCATATTTTATAAGCACATATTAAACGCAGGTGTTGAGATCCATCGTCATACATGTGCCAGATCTCGTGAGAGAAGTGTATTTAGACACAAAACAGCATCACAACTTAACTCATGTGTCCGTTGTTGACGGTGATTTTATGTATATTTCATAGGTATGGGCTTAAAATGGAGCTGCCAAGATGGGAATCGCTTTCCATTCTCGAGGCGGAGCAAAGAAATTTTAACACATAGCAATAAAAGTATGAACTAATCATGCCCAATTTTTAAGAACTAAATTCACTCGGCAATGCATAATGGATCACCATCAATAGATGATGTCCCAAAATCCAGAAAGAGTGCTGACATGCTTGTCTTCACATTCACAGCCTCTTCGTCAGTGCCTGAGAGTAAGTAACCCAGTATATTTTTTTTGCCTAAGCATGCATGTTTTTCGCCACCTAAGCGATTTAATTATTTGGTCGGCGAAAAACATGCATGCAGGCGGCGAAAAAATCATACTGGGTAAGGTCCCCACACCAGCATCAGCTCTCCTTATGAAAATACTCCCGGGAGACCTAGACCGAAGGGCCATCAAATATTTCTGATCAATATCTTTCTGAAAATATCCCTATAACAAACCTCTATAAAATGAAACAAATCCATAATCTAGCAAAAATATGAGACCCTTAATTAACTGACGAGTAGTGACGCGTGGCATCTGGAAGCGCAACTTGTGAGGTGTCAAGTGGATGGATCGAGAGGTGGGGGTGTGTAAAGACATCATCTCTGTCGCGAAGGTGTTTTTTGCGACGTTGGAGATTGGCTTCCTTGCATTGTTAGTTTTAGAGAATGTTGTTGAGAGATACGTGGAGCAAGTGGCGTAGATGCTTTATGTATTCGACGACAATATCGTTTATTTACACTTTTTAATGGCAATTCTTTTCAAACTTACGACGTCGAATTGCGTGGCTCAGATTTTTTTATAATTCATTGATTAGGAACTTGAACAGATGTTAAGGCATCACACTTCAAACTAGAAGGCTTTCTTTGAGTTCGATCCCCGTAACTGAGCGATGTGTACACCAGAGCAAACTGCTCCTTTGGTGATTGTAGTCAACTTGCAAAACTGGTCATAAGGTTATAGAGAAAATGCTACTACTTATTGCGATAACTTTTCATTTTTGCCCCTTAGGTTCATAAAAAACTCAGTGCAATAACTAAGCAATCATGTACTGAGAATAGCATTATAGATGATATTTAAAAAGGCCCATAGACGATCAAATTTATCGTCAATATAATTGACAATGATGAATATTGACGATTTAGTTGATCGTCTGTGGGCTTCATTGAATTCCGTCAATTAATTGACTTAGAGGACAAAGAATATTTCATCAATATATTGAGTCAATGGTATTGACAATTATATTGATCGTCCATGGGCCGCGTAAGTTAAGGCTCTTGTACAAGAATCGTCCTGACAGTAAGGAAAACTCGAACGCTGTAATGAGGCAGGTCAATTGCTGTGTCGGCATACTGTCTCGGTCGGCTGCGCCACCTGGCAGGCCATGAAGTACTGTCATAATGCACTCAAGATATGCTCCATCTCACACCTCTGTCAGCAAGAAATAGTTAAAGTGTTTTTGAAATTGACGTACGCTGTAATTTCTAACCAGTAACAGGACAAAGGAGAATTTTATCAGTTCATCTAAAATTGAAATTTTAGTGCACTCTTATTTTTTTCCGACTCGTTCGCGATGGCATCGTACATAAAAGGGTCGCTTATATCTGTTTCTCTGTTTCTCACTATCCCATTATCGAGATCTCTTTACCGGCCGTCAAGTCATGAAGTGCATTTTTGTTCATGAGTCGGCTAATATTGTGAATGCAAGCATAGCAAAGGCGTTTCTATTGAAATGCTAAATGCTGAAAAAGTGTAACTAGATTCTAAATAGAGTTTCATTTTCTTTAGTGAATTCCAGCCAGGGGGATTTGAATAAATTTGCCATTTATATTTAGACTAAGAGCAGCCTTTAGCCGAATAGCCGTTCACATCCCACTCCTAATACACCTGTAAAATCTTAACACTATCGCGAGCAGCCAGGCCTCTATAATAACCATAACGCTGTTCGTTGGTACTGCAGCCTTCTATTTGCTGAAGTAGAGCGGCTGTAGAAGTCCATAGAACTGAGAAGGAGCGCCTGCTCTAGTGGCTGCTCCATAATAACGACCGGCAGCAGCATCCTGCCCTGATGCACCTTTTGTTGGGCTCCACAGACCCATGAAGTCACGCTCCCCAATTCGGTCGCTTGGTCCTGACATTTCTCTGAAAAGATAGAGATGAAGAATGCCGTGCGCCAGGATTTGTTTGCTATTCCCTTCAAACTACAGAAAATATTATTGGAGTCTGTCGTCTCGTGTCATTTTTCAAAACATGCTTCTCTTCGCATAAACCGGGAATATTTTTCAGGCTGTTTTCCTACATTTACTTGTAACTTTATGTTTAATGCCCAACTTTAGCTTTTTTTATATGTGAGAAAATTCACGCGACTCAATAAAATTAAGGCGAAAGATTTATTTACATTTTTCTTATTAGGTTATTGAAACAAAAACCCAATCGTCAGCCGAAGTGCTAAATAGAGATTGAAACCGCTAAACTTTTCATAAAATTTTTGATATTTTGGAAGAAGCAAATAAATAATGAAGGTTACTAAGAATGAAGGTCACGAAATATGTCCTGAAAACCTTTTTAGGATATCTGGTAATGAGTAAATTTACTTTACACAACAACAGATTACGATATGTATTTACTATGCTAGTAACTTCAACCAGTGAAATATTCAAAAATTGTGAACATTTTCTTTAATTTGTGAAGTAAGTCAAGATTCAATCATGTATAATTTTTTATTTCACCACCTCAGCCAGGTGGCACAGCGGTTAAGGGATCGGACTTGTATGCTGGAAGTCGCGGGTTCGTTCCCAGCGCTGGCGCGGAGATTTTCCCCGTTGGGTATAAGGGAAAGCTCAAGCACAATACCCCACTCGACCCAAGTGTCGGAAATGGGTACCGGCTTTACGGGGGAACCGTCATGGTGTCCTATATATAGGGTTAGTTATAAGACATTTGAAAAACCAATGCTAAGACCATATGTATCAGGCTTGAGTGGAAATGAAGCATCCCAAAGATGCCGATGTTAACCTATAACCTAACCTATTCTAGGCATGTGAATGAAATTCCGACTTCTAGATTTCAGTTTTCATTATTATCAATGAACTTCATAGGCGAATGTAAACTAAAATTCAACTAAACACTCAAATTTAATGCAGTTCAATAATTGATTACAGCTAAGCACCCTTAAGTGAGCTCCTGAATTGCGTATTCATTCCATTGTGTGTTCCAGTTGTGTACTGCAAGACCTGCAAGCGAGACTTCTAGGCAAAAGAGCGACTTACATATGAGTACACCTAACCAAGGTTAATTGAATTTTCCAGCGAAACAAGTTTTATTCCAAAACTCGACTCGTAAATTCGCCCAACGCTTCCTGCCATAGAAGATTGATGGCATGGTCCGAAGTGATGCACAGCGTGACATGTGTGCCTGTCTCTGACGGAACTGAGGACTTGAGGTAGAAATGATGAACTTGAGGTAGAACTGATGCACAGCGCGTGTGCCTGTCTCTGACGGAACTGAGGACTTGAGGTAGAAATGATGAACTTGAGGTAGAACTGATGCACAGCGCGTGTGTGCCTGTCTCTGACGGAACTGAGGACTTGAGGTAGAAATGATGAACTTGAGGTAGAACTGATGCACAGCGCGTGTGCCTGTCTCTGACGGAACTGAGGACTGAGGTAGAAATGATGAACTTGAGGTAGAACTGATGCACAGCGTGTGTGTGCCTGTCTCTGACGGAACTGAGGACTTGAGGTAGAAATGATGAACTTGAGGTAGAACTGATGCACAGCGCGTGTGCCTGTCTCTGACGGAACTGAGGACTGAGGTAGAAATGATGAACTTGAGGTAGAACTGATGCACAGCGTGTGTGTGCCTGTCTCTGACGGAACTGAGGACTGAGGTAGAAATGATGAACTTGAGGTGGAACTGATGCACAGCGTGTGTGTGCCTGTCTCTGACGGAACTGAGGACTTGAGGTAGAAATGATGAACTTGAGGTGGAACTGATGCACAGCGTGTGTGTGCCTGCCTCTGACGGAACTGAGGACTGAGGTAGAAATGATGAACTTGAGGTAGAACTGATGCACAGCGCGTGAGTGCCTGTCTCTGACGGAACTGAGGACTGAGGTAGAAATGATGAACTTGAGGTGGAACTGATGCACAGCGTGTGTGTGCCTGTCTCTGACGGAACTGAGGACTTGAGGTAGAAATGATGAACTTGAGGTAGAACTGATGCACAGCGTGTGTGTGCCTGCCTCTGACGGAACTGAGGACTTGAGGTAGAAATGATGAACTTGAGGTAGAACTGACACACAGCGTGTGTGCCTGTCTCTGACGGAACTGAGGACTGAGGTAGAAATGATGAACTTGAGGTAGAACTGATGCACAGCGTGTGTGTGCCTGCCTCTGACGGAACTGAGGACTGAGGTAGAAATGATGAACTTGAGGTGGAACTGATGCACAGCGTGTGTGTGCCTGTCTCTGACGGAACTGAGGACTTGAGGTAGAAATGATGAACTTGAGGTAGAACTGATGCACAGCGTGTGTGCCTGTCTCTGACGGAACTGAGGACTGAGGTAGAAATGATGAACTTGAGGTAGAACTGATGCACAGCGTGTGTGTGCCTGCCTCTGACGGAACTGAGGACTGAGGTAGAAATGATGAACTTGAGGTGGAACTGATGCACAGCGTGTGTGTGCCTGTCTCTGACGGAACTGAGGACTTGAGGTAGAAATGATGAACTTGAGGTGGAACTGATGCACAGCGTGTGTGTGCCTGTCTCTGACGGAACTGAGGACTTGAGGTAGAAATGATGAACTTGAGGTGGAACTGATGCACAGCGCGTGAGTGCCTGTCTCTGACGGAACTGAGGACTGAGGTAGAAATGATGAACTTGAGGTGGAACTGATGCACAGCGTGTGTGCCTGCCTCTGACGGAACTGAGGACTGAGGTAGAAATGATGAACTTGAGGTAGAACTGATGCACAGCGCGTGAGTGCCTGTCTCTGACGGAACTGAGGACTGAGGTAGAAATGATGAACTTGAGGTAGAACTGATGCACAGCGTGTGTGTGCCTGTCTCTGACGGAACTGAGGACTGAGGTAGAAATGATGAACTTGAGGTAGAACTGATGCACAGCGCGTGAGTGCCTGTCTCTGACGGAACTGAGGACTGAGGTAGAAATGATGAACTTGAGGTAGAACTGATGCACAGCGTGTGTGTGCCTGTCTCTGACGGAACTGAGGACTGAGGTAGAAATGATGAACTTGAGGTAGAACTGATGCACAGCGCGTGTGTGCCTGTCTCTGACGGAACTGAGGACTGAGGTAGAAATGATGAACTTGAGGTAGAACTGATGCACAGCGCGTGAGTGCCTGTCTCTGACGGAACTGAGGACTGAGGTAGAAATGATGAACTTGAGGTAGAACTGATGCACACGCGTGTGTGCCTGTCTCTGACGGAACTGAGGACTGAGGTAGAAATGATGAACTTGAGGTAGAACTGATGCACAGCGCGTGAGTGCCTGTCTCTGACGGAACTGAGGACTGAGGTAGAAATGATGAACTTGAGGTAGAACTGATGCACAGCGTGTGTGTGCCTGTCTCTGACGGAACTGAGGACTGAGGTAGAAATGATGAACTTGAGGTGGAACTGATGCACAGCGTGTGTGTGCCTGTCTCTGACGGAACTGAGGACTGAGGTAGAAATGATGAACTTGAGGTAGAACTGATGCAGAGCGTTTGTGCCTGCCTCTGACGGAACTGAGGACTTAAAGTAGAAATGATGAACTTGAGGTGGAACTGATGCACAGCGTGTGTGCCTGTCTCTGACGGAACTGAGGACTGAGGTAGAAATGATGAACTTGAGGTAGAACTGATGCAGAGCGTTTGTGCCTGCCTCTGACGGAACTGAGGACTTAAAGTAGAAATGATGAACTTGAGGTAGAACTGATGCACAGCGCGTGTGTGCCTGCCTCTGACGGAACTGAGGACTGAGGTAGAAATGATGAACTTGAGGTAGAACTGATGCACAGCGCGTGTGTGCCTGTCTCTGACGGAACTGAGGACTGAGGTAGAAATGATGAACTTGAGGTAGAACTGATGCACAGCGCGTGTGTGCCTGCCTCTGACGGAACTGAGGACTGAGGTAGAAATGATGAACTTGAGGTAGAACTGATGCACAGCGTGTGTGCCTGCCTCTGACGGAACTGAGGACTGAGGTAGAAATGATGAACTTGAGGTAGAACTGATGCACAGCGCGTGTGTGCCTGCCTCTGACGGAACTGAGGACTGAGGTAGAAATGATGAACTTGAGGTAGAACTGACACACAGCGTGTGTGCCTGTCTCTGACGGAACTGAGGACTTGAGGTAGAAATGATGCACAGCGCGTGTGTGCCTGCCTCTGACGGAACTGAGGACTGAGGTAGAAATGGTGAACTTGAGGTAGAACTGACACACAGCGTGTGTTCTTGTCTCCGGCAAAATTGAAAAGTTGAGGCAAAAACATCAATTTCCTTCTAATCAAAACGACTGACACGTGAGATTATTTGGTACTTAATTCAAGTTTATAAGAGCAGCGTGTCGAATAAGCGATCAATCAATAAATTTATGATTCGACTCACTATTGATTTGCGCTACTTTTATCACTTGATATATTTGTATTCTGGTGCTTCCATAATCACTTGCTTCTCAAATATCTTTTCAATCTAAAACATCAGCATCTATAACATCGAAATATATGTCGTTCAAAACAAGGCTTTTCCTTTTATTTTCCATTGTTCTATTAAACTTAAGCTATCCACTCTTGTTACAACTGAGAATGTCCCCGAAGCGCAAACCAAATCAAGAATAATTGCATTACATATTTGCTTCTATTTCTTTCCAGTGCAAGTATCCAGCTTATTGGTGAAAGAATGCAAGCGTCAATGCAGCAGCAAATCAAATCAAACATCGGCATCTACAGATGCTTTATTTTCAATTCAAGTCTGATACAGATCACCTTGTACATTGGATTTTTAAATGCCTTTTATCTAATGCCAGGACGCCATGAGGCTTTCCCCCGGTCAAGACCGGTACCCATTTCAGACACCTGGGTAAAGTGGCGTATTGTGCTTAGAATTTTTCCCCTATACCTAACGGAGAAAATAACCACCCAGCAGCACAAAGAACACGGAGTTCCGCAGTAATCTCTCTCGTTGCAGGTCTGAAACTCGCAGCTCTGCCTGATGTGCTCCGTGATGGTCACTGCCTTGCTTAAGCGCTCGTCATTAGTGTTCATGTTCGCTTTTACGGGAGCTCCCGATTATTTCTGAAACCTGGAGCAGGATTGCATTTGTTGTGAATTTGTTGCAATAGTGTTGTTTTCATTTAAATGTGATTGAGTGAAGCTGTATCTGTCATTAAGCCTTGTTCACTCATGAGCTTGCTCGTTGTTCTTCGCTGATTTGGCGTTTCAGAGCAATTGCATGATGCCACTCAAATATCCGCAACAATAAGGTGATCCATAGCTAAATCTGGCAACATTGTTTAAGTTTATTGTGCAAGCACACTTGTGCAAAGGGTAAGCTAATATTGTGGTAAGTATAATATTGTGGTAAGCACAAGCCACTTTAGGCACAAATTTCCCTCTGCAAGAAGTTCAAAATCGTGTAGATATCCTATTTGTATTTTTCTCTCATTCTGGTCTCAAGCTGATGGCTCATAGAGTAAAACTTCAAGAAATGTTCATTCTGAAACTTAAGTCGATAATTATTAAAGCTTGTCATGCGCATTAGACATTTCATTCTGTCGAACGAGCCCTAAAAATTCTACATTGCTTTTTACTCTTCTCGGAAATTTCTTACACTGACATTGTTCTCGTAATACAATTTATTTCCCCATGTTCTCTAATTCAATTTAACTCGCCCTTTGTATCCAATGTTTTACTCTGCATGTGTCTTTAGAGCGAAATCAATCCAATTTCCCACCCCATCTATGCACGCAAACTCGCTAAATTAATTTGCCGTCAAAACAGCCCGATTATAGTGAACACCAAACTCGGAGAACAGAAAATCGTATTTTTGAAAGTGTTTCAAAACACCACGGAATAATAATTTTTTAAGCTAAATATATAGACGTCTGAGCTTCCTACCTTCCCAAAGGTTATCGGAAACTTTTCTCGAATTTCTAATTTCCAATTAGAAAAGCTTGACCAAACTTTTCGCTGCCCGCTTGGATCATCAGACGCAGCTGTTGTGTGCACTTCGACAGAACCAACAGAACCAGACAACGCGTTGCTTCAGAACAACAGCTTGGCAACGATATTGGTACAGACACTTCATTATTACACCCCTAGTATCATGAAACAGTAGTGTGTTAAATATTCTGCCATAGGTGTGGGAGAATCTGAAATAAATAATATTGACACAGATTATTACAACGTTCTTTTCGTAGCACTCTGTGCCTAGACCGCCTTACGTTCATTTAATGCATCAGGTGAAACATCCTCACCTAACTCAACACGTTTGCTGCGTTGCAGTGCATGGGAGTACTACAAGGTCTATAGCTGATTTACGTTTTAGCATAAATGTGAAGCATCTCAAATATTTTACTATTTATGAGAAATAAATTCTAGCGAGCAAGATGAAATATTAGCATGCGATGATGTTTTCATGCTTTTAGATAGGTTAAAAATGTATTTCAGCGGCAAAAACGGTTTTCCAATTTTGAAATTTGCAACCTACCCTGACAAACCGAACAGCAGCGCAAACGTTGTCAAAATGTTAATGTAGTTAAATCACGACACTAAGTGCAGAACTGCAGTAGTGCTCTGCGTCCTCGACAGTGAGCACCACTTTAAATAAAGTTGCATAGCTCCAGAACTGCAGCAGAAGACTTTGGAATTAGATTGAGCAAACTGCACCACGTTGGTGCAGAACTGAAGCAGAAGACTATGGACTTAGAATTGAGCAAACTGCACCACGTTAGTGCAGAACTGCAGCAGAAGACTATGGAGTTAGAATTGCGCAAACTGCACCACGTTAGTGCAGAACTGCAGCAGAAGACTATGGAGTTAGAATTGAGCAAACTGCACCACGTTAGTGCAGAACTGCAGCAGAAGACTATGGAGTTAGAATTGCGCAAACTGCACCACGTTAGTGCAGAACTGCAGCAGAAGACTATGGAGTTAGAATTGAGCAAACTGCACCACGTTAGTGCAGAACTGCAGCAGAAGACTATGGAGTTAGAATTGAGCAAACTGCACCACGTTAGTGCAGAACTGCAGCAGAAGACTATGGACTTAGAATTGAGCAAACTGCACCACGTTGGTGCAGAACTGAAGCAGAAGACTATGGAGTTAGAATTGAGCAAACTGCACCACGTTAGTGCAGAACTGAAGCAGAAGACTATGGAGTTAGAATTGAGCAAGCTGCACCACGTTAGTGCAGAACTGCAGCAGAAGACTATGGAGTTAGAATTGAGCAAACTGCACCACGTTAGTGCAGAACTGCAGCAGAAGACTATGGACTTAGAATTGAGCAAACTGCACCACGTTGGTGCAGAACTGCAGCAGAAGACTATGGAGTTAGAATTGAGCAAACTGCACCACGTTGGTGCAGAACTGAAGCAGAAGACTATGGAGTTAGAATTGAGCAAACTGCACCACGTTAGTGCAGAACTGCAGCAGAAGACTATGGAGTTAGAATTGAGCAAACTGCACCACGTTAGTGCAGAACTGCAGCAGAAGACTATGGAGTTAGAATTGAGCAAACTGCACCACGTTGGTGCAGAACTGCAGCAGAAGACTATGGAGTTAGAATTGAGCAAACTGCACCACGTTAGTGCAGAACTGCAGCAGAAGACTATGGAGTTAGAATTGAGCAAACTGCACCACGTTAGTGCAGAACTGAAGCAGAAGACTATGGAGTTAGAATTGAGCAAACTGCACCACGTTAGTGCAGAACTGCAGCAGAAGACTATGGAGTTAGAATTGAGCAAACTGCACCACGTTAGTGCAGAACTGCAGCAGAAGACTATGGAGTTAGAATTGAGCAAACTGCACCACGTTAGTGCAGAACTGAAGCAGAAGACTATGGAGTTAGAATTGAGCAAACTGCACCACGTTAGTGCAGAACTGCAGCAGAAGACTATGGAGTTAGAATTGAGCAAACTGCACCACGTTAGTGCAGAACTGAAGCAGAAGACTATGGAGTTAGAATTGAGCAAACTGCACCACGTTAGTGCAGAACTGAAGCAGAAGACTATGGAGTTAGAATTGAGCAAACTGCACCACGTTGGTGCAGAACTGAAGCAGAAGACTATGGACTTAGAATTGAGCAAACTGCACCACGTTAGTGCAGAACTGCAGCAGAAGACTATGGAGTTAGAATTGAGCAAACTGCACCACGTTAGTGCAGAACTGAAGCAGAAGACTATGGAGTTAGAATTGAGCAAACTGCACCACGTTAGTGCAGAACTGCAGCAGAAGACTATGGAGTTAGAATTGAGCAAACTGCACCACGTTAGTGCAGAACTGCAGCAGAAGACTATGGAGTTAGAATTGAGCAAACTGCACCACGTTAGTGCAGAACTGAAGCAGAAGACTATGGAGTTAGAATTGAGCAAACTGCACCACGTTAGTGCAGAACTGCAGCAGAAGACTATGGAGTTAGAATTGAGCAAACTGCACCACGTTGGTGCAGAACTGCAGCAGAAGACTATGGACTTAGAATTGAGCAAACTGCACCACGTTAGTGCAGAACTGCAGCAGAAGACTATGGAGTTAGAATTGCGCAAACTGCCCCACGTTAGTGCAGAACTGCAGCAGAAGACTATGGAGTTAGAATTGAGCAAACTGCACCACGTTAGTGCAGAACTGCAGCAGAAGACTATGGAGTTAGAATTGAGCAAACTGCACCACGTTAGTGCAGAACTGCAGCAGAAGACTATGGAGTTAGAATTGAGCAAACTGCACCACGTTGGTGCAGAACTGAAGCAGAAGACTATGGACTTAGAATTGAGCAAACTGCACCACGTTAGTCCAGAACTGAAGCAGAAGACTATGGAGTTAGAATTGAGCAAACTGCACCACGTTAGTGCAGAACTGCAGCAGAAGACTATGGACTTAGAATTGAGCAAACTGCACCACGTTAGTGCAGAACTGCAGCAGAAGACTATGGACTTAGAATTGAGCAAACTGCACCACGTTGGTGCAGAACTGAAGCAGAAGACTATGGACTTAGAATTGAGCAAACTGCACCACGTTAGTGCAGAACTGAAGCAGAAGACTATGGACTTAGAATTGAGCAAACTGCACCACGTTAGTGCAGAACTGCAGCAGAAGACTATGGAGTTAGAATTGAGCAAACTGCACCACGTTAGTGCAGAACTGCAGCAGAAGACTATGGACTTAGAATTGAGCAAACTGCACCACGTTAGTGCAGAACTGCAGCAGAAGACTATGGAGTTAGAATTGAGCAAACTGCACCACGTTAGTGCAGAACTGCAGCAGAAGACTATGGAGTTAGAATTGAGCAAACTGCACCACGTTAGTGCAGAACTGCAGCAGAAGACTATGGACTTAGAATTGAGCAAACTGCACCACGTTGGTGCAGAACTGAAGCAGAAGACTATGGACTTAGAATTGAGCAAACTGCACCACGTTAGTGCAGAACTGCAGCAGAAGACTATGGAGTTAGAATTGCGCAAACTGCACCACGTTAGTGCAGAACTGCAGCAGAAGACTATGGAGTTAGAATTGAGCAAACTGCACCACGTTAGTGCAGAACTGCAGCAGAAGACTATGGACTTGGAATTGAGCAAACTGCACCACGTTGGTGCAGAACTGCAGCAGAAGACTATGGAGTTAGAATTGAGCAAACTGCACCACGTTAGTGCAGAACTGCAGCAGAAGACTATGGAGTTAGAATTGAGCAAACTGCACCACGTTAGTGCAGAACTGCAGCAGAAGACTATGGAGTTAGAATTGAGCAAACTGCACCACGTTGGTGCAGAACTGCAGCAGAAGACTATGGAGTTAGAATTGAGCAAACTGCACCGCGTCGGTGCAGAACTGCAGCACAGTCGATGCAGCAAGGAGAACGTGCTGCAAGTCTCCCAGTAGCACTTGACGCGGCAGTCTGAGTTTTATTGCAGCCATTAATCGCGCGCCTGCAGTTGCCAGCAGAAGCAGTTACGGGAGCAGCACTTTCCTGAGGCCATAATCACACACGGAGCCAACTTTATTGCTCTTTGTGCGACGGGCCCTTCCTTTGCTAAATCAGACGTGTTCTGCTCCTTTTACTCCTCATTTGACGTTTTCAGCAGCAATAAATATTACGTTCCAGTTCTTGGGGACAAAGCTGAGTGTCTGAGCTTTAAAATGCCACAAACTGTAAGGTGAAATAAATCGAAACTATACATTTAGAAAAGTCGATGCAACATTTTACAATTGCGTAGAACATAATATTGCATTTCTGTATTAATGGTGAGAAGCTAAATTTAAAAAATAACTAACGCTCACTCCCGTAAAATAATATATGTTCCTTCCAATTGGCCTCAAAAGCATACTCCTTTTTTCATTCTAATAGCATCGACCAAATCATAAACAGGTTGTAATGTCAACATAACAGCGTTCTAAAATTCTTTTGGTAATTTAAGTAGAAATTATTTTGTTCATTGAATTTGGGCCGGTAACAATCTGGATAGAATGAGGACTTTATTTGATCACTCATAAGCGAAATTCACGTCTATCGTGAATTATCTTTATGATCAAATTATTCGTGCTACTAATTTTAAAAATATAAATATGCTGTCGTAGCCATTTTCATGTCAACTATAAATCATCACTGTTCGTGATAAATTTAGTAAATTTGAATATAAACACACATTTTAACCTTCTTTTAAATACAGTAAAGTGTTTCCCCACACTCCAGCATCGCACGCTCCAAATTAAATTGAAATAGTTACTAAGATTGTGTTTAACGTGTGAAGTAAATACTAGAGGAAAATACTTCGTTAAGAAAACAAATAGGTCTCAAATAATAGTTCGAAGTTGATTCAGTATCATTGTGCAATTTGTGAATATTACCATAAATGTCTAGCAAAAGATAAAGATGCGCGTGCATCTTTTGGCTGAGAATACTGATGTGCGTCGCAATCCAGACTAGGCAGCCAACACTGAAATTTCAACGGTTCCAGCGAAGAAGCTTCCAACCGCGCAGGAATATGGGCGAGGGCGTTCTATTACCCAAAGAACCTTCATTTGGCGGCTCACAGGTTGGTAAATTTGTTCACTCAGTCTTTATAATGTGCGGTGTAGTAAAGCAATGACCGCCATCTTGGTTGGCAGCTCCCTTCTCTCGAGCGGCTTCACTGGCGACATTATTGCGGCTTGTTTTATGCAGGCGCTTGGCAGGCGAGCAGCTTTGCTCATAATCCCCCAGTTGGGCCAGCGCCAAGGCTCACATTTTTGGCCAGTTTCCAAAAATTAATGACAATTTTTGACCTTGAAAGGAGTTAATATGTGTCCTTCCCCCGCGCAGTTTTGCTTTCTGAACACAAGACTGTGGTGTTTGTATTGAAAGAGCGCCTACCGCAGTATTTCTGTTTGAATTTTTACGGCATCTAGTCCTGGCAAACTAGAGGTCGACTTGTCTGTCAAATTGATGTGTAGTTTAGCTCAAAGAGTTGAATGCTTTCCTAGAGCGACCATCGGATTGCTACGCATGCTCTTCCGTAAATTTATGTCATTTATTTAATTTGTTCGAATCTATTTATTTACCTATGCTTACATTCTGATGGATGATCACTACACGAAATGTTTGGTAGACACAATCTGCCACGCTGGCGGAAGAAAGCATTCGATAAAAAGCGATAAAATTAGAGTAAAATTTAAAAGATGAAAACAATTTTACATGAGATTGGTTGCATGGTACACTGGCGAGGAAGACAGAGCAGTGAAGCATGAAGGAAGGCCTCCTCACTACGGACATAAGACCGTGGCAAGCGCGGCTGCGTGTGAGGTGGGTAGTAAGAGTTGATTACTTTGTTAGGATACGGCGCATCTCCATCGATGGGTATTGGCGCCCTGGCTAGAGTTGCTCATGAGGTTGTCTCCCCCGCACAGCATGTTGAGTTGCTCACCTCTGGTCAGAGAATGTGTGTAAAGCATGAAATAAATGTCTGTAATAAATGTAATACGGAATAAAGAATGCATGTAGTATAGCATCCGTGTGCGTTGACCTTGAGTGAAATGAATTGACATCTCAGGGGAATGACCTCAATGTTCATATTATATCGTGCAACTAATTTTGAAAATTAGGTGCTGCTGTTTCGTACAGCAGGTCAAGGAGCGGTGCGCTGCTCCACCAAATTTATAGCGCAGGGAGGAAGCTTGGAAACCCTCATACTGACGGCGTGGCGTGCACAGGTGTTTTTGAAATGTAATTTCTGAATTTATAGGTTATATATCTCCAGGAAATGGTTTGAGGTTCATTTTGTAACGGACGCCAATATTCGCTAGGACACTGAGGGCCGAGTGGGGCCGTAACAAACTCGACTCTTGCGCCCTTTTGAAGAACGAGTTATTTCACTTCAAGCTTATTTTCAACAATTTTGATATTGTGTTTGTGAAATTTAATCTGCATTGCGTTTGTTACTCATTTAAAAATAAATCAGCGTTCAGCTCGCTAACTCGGCGGCCAATTCATTCGAAAGCTAATTTTTTGCAATCGGATTTGTTCATTAAGTACTTCAGCAGATAGTTCATTCATTAGCTCATTAGCTAACTTATTTATTGGCTAATTCGTTAATCAGCTAAATTATTTACCAACCAATTCATTCTTAAGCTGACTCATTGTGTTGATAATGCATCGATTATCTAATTCATTAACAAATTCCCTCACTAGATAATTCATTCATACTGTAGTGCATTGGCTATTTCATACATCAGGTCATTCATTGGCTAATTCACTCATCATTTAATACACCTGCTAATATACTCATCAGCTAATGCAGCAGCTAATTCACTCATCAGCTAATGCATCGGCTAATTCACTCATTAACTAATGCATCAGCTAATTCACTCATCAACTAGTGCATAAGCTAATTCACTCATCAGCTAATGCAGCAGCTAATTCACTCATCAACTAGTGCATAAGCTAATTCACTCATCAGCTAATGCAGCAGCTAATTCACTCATCAGCTAATGCATCGGCTAATTCACTCATTAACTAATGCATCAGCTAATTCACTCATCAACTAATGCATCAGCTAATTCACTCATCAGCTAATGCAACAGCTAATTCACTCATCAACTAATGCATCGGCTAATTCACTCATCAACTAATGCACCAGGTAATCCATTCAACATCAGACACGTCAGACACATTTCCTTCCAGAGCCTCACTCCCGCACTCGCGTTCGTCAAGCTCAAAGGACCTCTGCTCTCGGTATGATGCGTACTCCTCTGATTTCCGAATAAAATTCAGTGTTCAGTTCCGGTATCTAGTAAGATTTTTTACAGAAAAACTAATGAGATTAGGATATCCCAAACTTTATTCACTGTGGTTTCAATCGCATAATTTTGTTCGGTTAAGTTTGATAGTTTTGTTTTATATTTTAGATCTGCTGAACATGCTCTTCTTGTTCATGAAATTCATTTTTTCTTCGGTCTCAGAAATACAACTCTTATATGATAAATGCCCCCAACTCTATGTATTCCTATAAAGACGATGACGCTGATCTACACAGAGCAACTCGAATAACCGGAAGATCGAACTGCTGCCTGGAAGCATGATGTACAGAATTCCGTCGAAATGTATGCAGGTGTAATTATGGTGAACTTTGAACTTTGGAGCATTTCGAGTCGAGATTTGACGCAGTCAAACTCTTCAGCCTCTAGTATATGGATAATTTCTAGATTGAATTTGATAGTAAAATTCCGCAGCCACCGGCATGTAAAGCATTTTAGAGGAGATCTATGTAATAGCTAATATAGCAAAACTCAACAGCCTTCGCAATAGTGTCTTTCTTCAACGTACAAGTTTTGTAGTTGAATTGAAGATTTCAAGGTTCACACTAGGCTCATGTTACAGAAAATTGTATGCTCGTAATAATAACTACGAGCGTTATTCTTTAGGGCTAAAACAAAGAAGCAAATACGATAAAGAAATGTAACTCACCTCATTATTAGAACTGGCGAGGGGATAAACTGTGGTACTGAAATAATTGTCCTATCCACCTCTAACTTTCATTGAGATGGACAATAAACTGTCAGGAGACTTAGTACAAAAATACATGTTTGGTGAACGTATTTGAAAAATGTCTTAAATGCAATGAGCGAGCGAAGTGAGGCAATACACATGCGAGTATGTGGGTGTGGTGGTAACAGCCATTCTGTGTACTGTATACAATGTATAATGATCACAAAATGCCATCCTGTGTACAGTATAGAATGTAAAATGATCACAAAATGCCATCCTGTGTACAGTATAGAATGTAAAATGATCACAAAATGCCATCCTGTGTACTGTATAGAATATAATATGATAACAAAATACCATCCTGTGTACTGTATAGAATGTAAAATGATCACAAAATGCCATCCTGTGTACAGTATAGAATGTAAAATGATCACAAAATACCATCCTGTCTACAGTATAGAATGTAAAATGATCACAAAATGCCATCCTGTGTACTGTATAGAATATAATATGATAACAAAATACCATCCTGTGTACTGTATAGAATGTAAAATGATCACAAAATGCCATCCTGTGTACAGTATAGAATGTAAAATGATCACAAAATGCCATCCTGTGTACAGTATAGAATATAAAATGATAACAAAATACTATCCTGTGTACTGTATAGAATGTAAAATGATCACAAAATGCCATCCTGTGTACAGTATACAATGTAAAATGATCACAAAATACCATCCTGTGTACAGTATACAATGTAAAATGATCACAAAATGCCATCCTGTGTACAGTATACAATGTAAAATGATCACAAAATGCCATCCTGTGTACTGTATAGAATGTAAAATGTCAAATGGATTTTTCATCATGGAGGATTTCAATACTCAGTATTAGAGTGTTATGAACGCGTAATCATTGGGGAAAGCATTTTGTGATGAATTAACCTATGGAAGTACTAAGCTATACAATTTTCACTAGTGAGCATGTATCCCACTTAAATTCGTGAGATTTAAAATTAATGCTGACCCCATAATTCTATGAAAAAATATGAAAAAAGAGTCTAGAATTCGACTGTTTTAATTTGACTTGGTTTATTTGTTCTCCAATTCAATTTCTTATTTTATCTATTGAAAATAAAAATTTTCAATTTCATAATTCTAGGTGCTTAATTCGATTAAAGTTAGGGTAAAAAGGACAATTCTATCAAAACACAGTAGAAGAGTAACAGCAGGAAAAACTTATCTCACATCTAATGTTGACCTGAAAGTCATCAACAAAAAAAGGTCATCCTCTCACGGCTTCAACTCTTGCTAAATTCTTCGGAGACAATTCTCAAAAACTCCCTGAAATGTCCTCCAAAAAGTCGAGGAAAGCTGGGAAGGCATCGAGTGAAGCAGTCAAATTTCCTTCTCCAAGACCTGAAAATCATCTCCTTAAAAGGACAAAATGCACCAACTTTCTGACAACAAACTCTGAATAACCATTGAGCCGGATCTCAAATACTCTTCAAAGAACTTCAGTGAGGAACTTTCTGAGTTCTTAACATTCCATCTACTTGCGATGCTTAATTAGGCTTTCAGTAGCGTCTCAAGCGCATGGACAACTGCGTTTAAGCTCGCTGGGCCTGGGAGGAGGTTTGAGCCGTGGACAGACCCGAGACCAAGGGGTGGTTCCGTGACAGACTTAGACACTTGCAGACTTTGGTGCACGTCACTCGGTTTTTTCGAAGTCCTGCTTGGATAAAAACATAAAAAAATACCTTTACGACGAAGAAATTTTGAAATCTTCACTGGAATCCATCTCCAGCTTTCCTGACGCTCGACTGGCATAGCCGTCCTTCATGATGAAAATCTCGCAAGTTCGTGTTCATTTCCCTGATAAGTCTGCTCTGTTGCTTCTCCTCTGCTTTGAAGATCCAGATTTTTTCATCACTTATGCAACTTAGATATCAAAATATGGTTTAGGTTAAAATCCGCGAAAAAGCAAAACGCATTTTTATACCGGTCTTTCATGACAAAGATTGTTGATGCTATGGAGTTTTATTTATCAGACTAGAAAAAATTGAGTTATGGAAGTCCATTTTCTGCATTATACGTTTATTTTTTTCTGTCAGTAAATATTTGCATTGTAAAAAATTGAACACACTTAACGAGGTTGAGTACATATGTACTAGATAAAGGTATCATTGGCTACCATGAAGTTTCAAAAAGAAGAAATAATGCAACGAAAATAATTTTGCTGAATTTTGATACACAGTTTTGATGCGTCATTCCATGCCGTTTTCTCTCCAAGTTAGAGAAGGTAAAATTGGGACAGCATATTCACGTAATGAAACTAATTCTGCCTCTGCAGGATTTGTCCACTCATGTCGCCATTGCTCCTAGCCAAACCGTGCTTGCTTGCGGTCGTGTACTCGTACCTGACGGCTGTCTGATCCAGATCTTTAGCTCATCTGATCTTTGGATGGTGTTCTGCACGAGTGTCTCATTGAAGTACTTGGTCTAAACTGCGAAACATTGTGTTCCATGAGTACAAATTCTTCATAAAATTATTCTGAAAACTATTCAAAGTATTGGGAAAAATATTTATATCCAGGGCAGCTTTAAACACAGCTTATTCCAAAATACTCAAGTTAGACTGGAGTAGTTTACAAAACACTTGTCATGTAGTGGGACGCAACAAAATATCCTCACTTTCAACATTTTGATCAAGCAATTCGGAATAAAGAGACTTATTTAGTCTCAGGTGGCCATACGAGGGCTAAAATCGTTAAAATAAAATAAATTAGATTTAGGTTGGAGCGCAGGATCCGCGGCGCTGCTGTTCGAGCGCAGCCTCGCGGGAAATTTAGTTTAATCATGGACCTCCGCAGAGTAAACACCCCAAACCGCTCAGCAGTCCATCTCATCGCCAGCTAGAGAAGCGCAAAAATGATTCAGCCCGAAATAATTTGTGGGAATAAAATTCCTCCGTAGAATATTTTTGCCACTGGATTCAAAGAAATTAGAATTGATATCCATTTAATTTTCCCCGTTTAAGATAACCAGAGAAATAATGCAGTCGAACTTCATATCGATTAATCCACGAGATTTGTCTCATAAACGTATTTACACCGGAATAATTTATTTTTTCAAATTTTCTTCACTGTTCGAAGTCCAGAGAAGGCACTGATAAGAAAGCGAGTGCAGCTATCAACTAGAGTGCTGATATGGGTAGAAATATTTGAAAATCGTAGTATTTTTGCTAATAACTCATTGAAGTGAATCACTCGCTCTTCCCACTTGGGAAAATAAGAGAACCATCTTACCACAACCGAGGAAGCGAGGCGACTATTGCGAGCGGAACTCGGTGCAATTGAGCTGCAAATCCGTCTTGCAGGCTCTACCTGACTTCTGAGGAACAGGGGCCATGCATCTCAGTATTTCTCGCAAACTGCCCTCTCATTTGGGGCGCATTTGCTGCCTCACGCGAAGGAGCGAAGCCTCGTAATTTAGGAGCGCGCAATCTGCGCCTTGCTCTCCATTCCTTGATTTGGCCCGCGCGAAATTAGCTCCTGCGCGGCAATGCAAATGCTGGGTTCCCTCACTCGCCCTGCGGTTACGGGGCTTTGCTCTCTGATGCCCCTGCTGTGCTCTACAAAATTTCCGTTCTATTTCACTGCACGTGCAGTTTTATCCCTCCACTCTTGTGCGAGAGGGTCAACGGCACTTAGCTGCTGTGCCGCAATGTGGGTAGTAGAGAGCTTCTGCTTTACTACGCTCTCAGTTACATGTTCTGACGCTGACCCGCGCGATAACACTATGTAAACTTGAAATCCTGTGATCATGAAATTGATTAGATAGTTCTCTTAACAGCACGTAACGGTCTTTAATTATATTTATGCGAATATTACAGGGAATTCGAACTAAATGAAATGTTCTTTCAGACTAGATTTTTTGCCATTTAAGCTGCAACTGATCGCCGTGCATCTGGCCTGGTGACAGTAATGTGCGCAATCAAGCTCATATAGAGACTCAGCATCTATCAGTCCAAAAGCTGCCTGCCGTTTTTTGATATGTGTGTATTTTTTTAGTGTCTGCATCTAAAGGGTCATTGTATTGAAATCCGAGATGTACTGAAACTTGTGTCTCAATTTCTTCAGTTGTGGAGGAAATCTGAGTATAATTAATTTGACAGTAATATCATTTACTGACCGACTTAATTAAATTAATAGACACTCAAAGACTGATGAAGCACATATCTCTTTATTGTTCACGGAGCTGCTATGCTAGTATGTTAATTATTTCTATATAGACCTCCCACAGAGTTTTTCAGTGCATTGTTTTTTTTTCACTCGAATTAGTGTTGTTATGAAAACAGCGAAATTTGCGAGGAAATAAGACAAGGAGCTAACGATTTAGTTTTGATATGAAAACAGCGAAATATGCGAGAACTTAAGACAAGGAGCTAACGAAATGCAAGGCATGTGATAAAACTCTCTTATTTCATAATATAAGTTCATGCTTACCTCCCTCGCTCTCATTTATGAAGCAGGTAAAAACTGTGGCCTTTATGGCCGAGGTTCGTTAGAATTTTGCACAAAATTCTCCACTGCAGCAAAAGTCATGTTTGGCCTCCGTGCACGCGAGCGATGCTGAACTTTTCTCAGAGCTCGCTCATTCCGCAGTGTTGTTTTGGTTGGCTTACTGAATTTAATTTTAAATTCCTATTTTCATGTGCCACGCATTCAAGTTAACTTCATTCAATTCTCTGCCGGATGGAGTTTACCTTGATATTAACACCACTGAGGATCCCCGCAGTAATGAGATCCGTCGTATTATTGACATTCTCTTGTGGAGTGAGATTTTAAATCCTATGCTCTACTTTCAATAGCGAAGCAATTTCAGTTCTAACGTCAGGGGAGACTCACCAGGAACGGATCCAATATCACAGATCCCGTCTGTGTGCACTTACCATCTCAGCATTTTATGGAATTTTCTGGATTGTCTCCGTCCTCGTGTCCAATCCTGTTCATTCCGAATACTTTTCTCATCTAAGAAGAAAATACTAGGACGCACCATTCATATATTTTATCACAAAGATGATTTTTAACCACTAGGTCCTAATTTTAATACTGGAGTTGGGACAAATTTATGTATAGTTACGCTCTGCTCCACTGCTGCAAGATACATTTCCGTTCCTGTACATGGAACATTCTACTGAACATCTAATTACAATAATACACTTCCGTTGACAGGCAGTATGAAACGTGAGAACGATTTTTCCAGCTCATCTAGAATGAAAAACTCGCAGGAAAATTTTATGTATATTCCATCGTGGTTGCTAGGTCTCAGTTCATCCAGATCATTACGATCATTTTTTCTTTCGTAATCGACGTTGAGACCTCGTGTCTCGCTTTGTTTTCTGGTAATTTTTTTCAAATATTGCCTTATCAAGGCAAGATTTCTGGTGTTAAGTTATCAATGGGAAATACGCTTATTTTCGGTATTCAAACTTGAGGTAGTAGATATTATCGTCTTGTTTAAATATTCCGCTCTATGAAGGTTAACTGAAACGGTAGCTGCCTCCACCCAAGAGGGATTATGTTTGTGATAAAAAGAATCGAAATGATAAACTCAATGAACAAGTGATGTGAACGTTGCCACTTAGTAAAGGCAAGGCAAACAGTATATGAATACTAACCGTACGGTAGCGAATGTAAGTATAAGCGTTGCCTAATATTACCATTCAAAACTCATCCACTTGAATGTATAATAACTGATATTGAGCATCATGAAATAACGTTAGTACCTTATGTATCATGTTTCTTTTATCTCCCCATTTTCTGCCTTTCTTTTCGAGAACTAATTGTCAACGAAACACAATTAATTCTATATTTTGCTATATTAGAAATCCGTTGACCTAACACAATATACCAAGAAGGGTTGGAAAACAGGGCAGGTAAACATAGAGTTAATTATTGGGAGCACTCATCTTTGAGAGATAGTTGTCCATATCCAGTTGTCGGGAGAGCCTTTCGTGGCGAAGTCTTCACGTTGGAAATTTGCTATGACGGTCTCCAGTTGTGACCGACGTGAGCAGTCAACAGAGCACTGTACGTCACAGTTATTAGGAAAGGGATATTTAATGGCGTAATTATTAAGAAGGTGAAATTCTAGGTTTGAGCCAGAGTCAATTAAGGAAATAGCACTCGGCCGGAGAGGGTGGAGACGTGTGCACTCTGCTTGAGCCGTTACCCTCCTCAATGGCGTCTCTAACGAGGGAGGCACTTCTACCGCCTGCGCGAGCGAGGGCTAAAATGGCAACGACTAATTATAAAAAAAAACATTTAGAAATACTAACGCAGAATCTTTACTTCCTAAGTTATTCAAATAATCCATAAAAGAATTCAATAAATAATCTATACCAGAAATCGCTATTTCCCACTTAAAATAATTAGAAAAAATAAGATTTAATTGTTGGTCGAGATTTGTGGTATCTTTTGATGACGTCTCTACACCGATCTGTGATGACAGCGTAGGAACGCGTATAAGTTTCTAGAGCAGAGTTTCACAGATGATTCAAAGTCCTCACTGACGATAAAATTCTTTGTACTCTCAGCTCGGTTCTTGCGGAACTCATTTATGGAATGAATCGCTGGCCAGTCGTATCTCCATGTCTCTAGCGTTATTTTGGATTGTATATCATTGGTAGTTATGAGAAATTATATCATCTACAGATTGATTTCGTTAGAAACCCGCAGAAAGTTTTGAATTGTCAATTACAATATATGAGCTACGAATCAATATTGCAATGTCTCTCTCGAAGAAAGTGGGATCCGACTGTAACAATACTAGAACGTCCTAAAAAACATGCTGTTCTTACCTGCATTTGAGAAAAAATTCAAGAACGGGATCGGCACGGGATCGGGATTCAAGTAGGGGATCAGCCACTGAGTCAGGTTGAGTAACGGGAGTGTTTGTACAGCTCTCAACTGAGACCAAAGTCCTCTCGGTCCTATTACGAGAGAGTAGTACGATACCTGAAACTGTTATTGTGAACCGTATTTAGTTCCTTTGATATCAGAATATTTACGACTAATACGCTGATTCCAATTCTATGAGTTTCACCGAATAAGTTTTACTGTAGCGCTTGTTGTGTTGGCGTAATTGAAATAGCGTTTTCCACAACATCCATGAGCCCTCACCTGATGAACAGCGTCACTTTAAGGGCAATATAATGCCCCCTTTGTCTGATAACTAACTCTGAACATGAGCCACAAAAATTCTTCTTTAAGCGTTCAAAAATCCTTGTAATATACGAGCATTCGATAGAGATCAGCAGCACAACAACTCCACCAGCATCATTATCGATGGATTAATGTGAACCAACGAGATAACGAGCTCCGAAAACCAAAACCAACACCCTTTAAAGTTGGCTTCAGAATAAGCGATTGAAGATTTTCCACGGCATGCTGTTGCGTTAAAAAACACTTTTCCGTGATCCATTCAATAATAATCACTATTTACCCCAGACCTATTTGTCTACAATGATTTCTAACAAGAACCGTACCACACCAAAAAAAAATTTGAACACATTTGCGTGTGTCAAATGGTTATTCAAAGAAATCTTGATATATCTACTGTATTTTTATCACGTTTGACTATGTTTTTGAGTGATCCAGAAAAGTATGTCATATGTTCACATTTCGTTTCGTAAGGCAAAAAGTTTTCATTTAAAAAACGAGTGAGTTTTTAAAATTTGTGGATGGAATATAATTTTCTCTTCAAACCTTAGAACATTTCCCATTCTGTGTTCAAATTCTTCGATATTGTCAGTCAATACGTACATTTAATTGCAGGCTTGTCTGAAAAAGTGAATTATTTATACGAAATAGTACTGACTTACACCAAGAGCGACATGGTTGGCTCAGTATGTATGATGCATCAGCCCATAACATTCACCAGTGTGTCACAATGTTTGACTGATGTTGTACATCGATGACACTGTTTTGTGTCTCGGTCTTGTGATATTGACACACAAAAGTGTGTCGGTTTTTTGACAAAAATTTTCTCAGTCCAAGTATCTGATACGATTCATCATTATCTCACTTCATGCTTATGGATATTTCTTTAATGTTGACTCTATCAACACCCCTTATCATTATTATTATTATGAATATTTCTGCGCTATATGGAACCAGCCTGCGTATTCACTTTGACTCACCAAAAATAACTGGTCGATATTACTCGATTGGAATAATTCAGTATGAGCTTTCTACAATTTCAACTATGCTCATTATTCAAAAATTCTGGAAGTCTTCCCTCAGAATAAAGCTTCTTCGTACAATGGCTGCGGCGCAGTCACGTACGCGTTACGTCGGCGTTCCCCTACAAGCAAGCTTTTAGTCTCCTGCATCCGCCGTTCAAAACATCTTCCGATCTCTATGTCCTTTCTATTGTTTCCTTAATTAATTTGGTATTTTATGAGGATTTTAGAGGTAGATTAATTTAAAGGTTGTTTATTCATTTAGGCATATTTCAATGTACATAAGAACTATTTAGATATTTTCTTGAACGTTTTTTAAGGTACATGTGTTCGATTCAAGGGGTTGCCGCCATAGCGCCGTGCAAAGCCGAGGGTAGAAGAAGAGCCCGAGATTTCATCAAAGCGAGGAGTGCGTTCTTTGACTTCATGCCCTTCACCTTTGGGTGAAGGCTGTTGTACTTCTTATTATGTTAAAGTCAGTAAGTGATAAGTCAGCTTTTTGCCCGTAAATCTCACAAAGACTTGAGAAAATTCCTAATCTTGTGACGATCTTCATTGTCCTTAAGTGCTCAACAGCTTATATATTATGATTTATAAGCCGGTTATTATGGTTTCTCAAGCGAGTGTTCATAGCGCACTTGCTCACTCCTGTCAATCATTTGTAGCAACTCTCACAAACCTGAGTATCTATGATCTATTGGGCTTAAGGAGCGGCATTTAATTACTTTTATCCTAGGTCGAGCCTTGAGCAAGAACAAGTAGCTTCACCTGAAAATATCATGTACGTTGGAATATTTCTTCAGTAGTAAATTGTAACCGTAACCTAAAGTGAACCAATTCCCATCTTTTTAAAAAAAATGTCATTAGCACGAAACAAGTCCCCGTTACCTTACCCAAAATATAAATTATTATTCAAAATGCATCATCATAAAATGTATCTATCTATAGAAAAATAGTTTACGCATATTCATTAATATATGTTGATGGCAGGAAACTAAGTATTACAATGAAAAGAAAAGAACGCAGGATTAACGAATGAAAATTCTTCAAAATTACTTTGATGACGAGGAGACAGAAAAATTTTGTCCGACCATGGAAATTGACATAAATGATGCAATAACGGAAGAATAGATATACATCATACAAGAGAACCACGACATACCTTGAAATTACTATAATGTTAATTAATAAACGCTGAAAACATATTTCACCTACCAAACCATTAACTGTCCCTTTCCCTCTACGGCTGTATCAAACACTCGTTAAGTATGAGTCTTCCAAATTTTACATGAACAGTGATTCATAGTTTTTCAAATTACCCTTTTTCCCCTACTAACAATTAAAAGTTAATTTCTTAGTAACGATCAGGTTTTACGATCCTGAGTAGATGATAACCTCAGCTCTGTACGAGTATACTTGGAGCAATTGCCAATGTGATCAAGCAACCTGCTGTTTCCCTGCTAATTAGCAAAGCACAGGATTTGCTGGAATTAAGTTTGTGTATACACATTACCCACGCTTACAAATTACACTCAACGCACAATTGTGCCTCTTCATTCATTCGATTCGTCTCTATCATGCACCGGGATTGCACATTCATTTACAAATTAAACTTAACACACCTAGACAGTATACTACAGTCTAAGAGTATAATCGGGTACAATGTGCTTAAAACCTTTTGTTTTTTCGAATAATGATAATATTTATGAGCATTATTCACTGATCAAAAGCATAACATTTATTCAACTCCCACACGGCTACGGCTCTTTCATCAGACTTTCGCTTATATGAGGAGCAAAGTAAAGAGGATTATGCAGCTGCGTACAATGGGAGCTGCGGGGCTTTCAGATGGTACCGAGGACTCCTAAGCCGGTCGCACTGGAGAGTTAGATGCGCAGCCGCCTCCCGTCATGCGATGCGTGTGAAAATCGTTACTTCCAAGTATATCCTCAGAAATGCTGCAGTTGCCACGCCCACTGCTGAGGCTTGCCATGGGTTTACTTTTGGAGTTTATTCTTACTCCAATACTCGTAAAACTGCGTCTGTTACTACTCATTTATTATGTAAAGAACGTTCTAGTCACAGTACTCATGAGTGCTCGCACAAAGGCTCTTACGAGTAAATGTCTGTAAAGGTTCCCCATTTTCACTGTTTCTCTAACCACTTTTAACCGTGTTCATCGTCTTATATTTAGAATTGCATCTAAGCCCATGTAAAATTCAGCCCCGTTTTGTAATCACCGTCCAAGAAAGTCGAGGAGTTAAGTTTGACAGGAAAAAAGCGCTGCCGAGAATGGCTCGCTTCACACAACATCAGCTCGCCGTGGCGGCGCGAGCTGGCAGGTGTGACGGCTCAGGTGCGGCGTAACTTCGTTAGCAAGAGCCGCTCTGATTAAATCAAACTGCGGTCTAGTCCTCTGCTCCCTCTCACAGCAGAGCGAGGCGATTGCCATTGAGCTTGATTGAATTATCCAACCCAATGCAGATCTATTCTCAAAGTTATCTTGAAGAAATTGCCTGCAACGTTGTTACAAACGAATAAAAAATACTAATGGAGCAGCTCGAATAAGAATACGAGTATATGGGAGATTTTCTGCATTACCATTATCACCGTGTTCTAAAGATGATTACGAGTTGCCATAAAATCCATTCGTACTCATTTTCCCTCTCATCGAATGAACTTCGCACTTAAGCTAATTATTATGTGTGAAGTATATGTACATGTATTAGGGAAGATAAACGTTTTACTCCTGGAAATCTTCCTGCACCAAATTTTCTTCTTCACTATCCTCGAACGCGTAGACATCGATTCATTCTCACTTTGTATGTAATGAAATATCCCATTGATGGATTTTTACACGATCTCAGAGGTTTCATGTACTTGAGAATTTAGCTAGAGTGCGCCAACTAGTGATGAGAAGGCCGCTTCCTTGAGCTAATGCGGCGTCCTTCTTGTGTATTAGGGAATGTGTTAGTGATTGTGCGAGAATATTGACGAGTGTGAGTGGGGCTGTTATTTTTTCTCTGGTGTCGGTGCGTGAGTGGCGTCTGACGCCATTGAACTTTGGGAAGCAACCCAAGAATGAGCCTTTCGGCTTTTTTCTCTACACCGAACTCTACTTTATTTTTATATTATTTTATTCAAGGGAAGGAGCGAGGAGGAGGCATGCGATGTTCTAAGTGGGGGCCTCTCGTGCCAATGAACTCTCATATCACTCACGAATTTGAGTTACAATCGCGTTTACAATGCCATAATTGCTTATATATCATACACATGACAATATCAGAATGACCTGGATCCATTTGTCATGTTCAGCACTTTAAGTAATCGCTCCAATTGTGATCCAGTGCATGAAGTCATCACGTTATTCTAGACCTTAAAAGGATCTATTAGAAAAATTTTCATCTTCCTCTTTGCATTTATGGTACTAATTCCTCGTACGACAGCAGGCATTGGTCTTCATGTTGCTGAAAGAAGGTCTGCTTGAATTACCTGATGATTACCTGCTTGAATTACCTGATTTTTCATTTTAGGTTTACGATGAGCTGGGATTTATGAAAGTCCAACTACAGAATTGGGAAAGTTTTCCCAGTTTTTATCGCAAATGCACGCTGATTCTTCAGTTTAAATTTTAGGGTGTACGTAGATTTTCACAGCGCATGTTAGTTTTCATTGAATGGAAAAATATTTATTTAGCCGCATTAATAATTATATACTATGGAAAAAAATGCTCGCAAAATTGAATGTTCAATTCAAATCATTAATTTGTTGATGAAAAGGATCTTCTACGTTAAATAGAGTATGTTGCCTATCAACAGTGTTAAAATTTGACTGATATTGGTCCAGTTCATATGCAAAGTGTGCTTTACAATTCTTGGAAATAAATAAATTTTCCAAAGTGCACAGCTCCTGCAGTGCACTATGTCGTCGGTTATTGAGGAGCATCTCTATTCACTTTAAGCATAATCGGAGAGACTGTATTTTAGAATAATACCTTTATATCTTTTTAGAAGGGAAACGTTTTCAATAATCGCGAAATCCCAATACGTTACTACAAGTAGACGGCCACCCTGAAGTTCACAAGTGTATTATCGCATTTCCAACATCATCAAGTCACTCTGACACTGGCGTCTCTGTCTGATAGCACATGCTTTGAGCAATCAGCGCTGCTCTACAGCGGAGTATGTCTCTTGCTGTTCAAGTGCAATTAGAATTCGAGTTCACGAGGCACAGCTTACAATGATTCTCTCTTCTCATTTGCCTGTCACTTGAGAGTTCAGTGAGGCAAGTAGGCGCTAATGAGACGCTTGCTAATCCGTGGCATATGCGTGGAATTGCGTCAACGTAACGCAGCCTCGCATGGAGGCACAAGAGACCAATTTTCTTGATTATACGTCAAAGGATGTAGAGGAGGGCACCAGAGCAAGAGTGATTGTCACGCTAATAGTAGTGCCAGTTAGCGATTTGAAAGACGACCATCCCGCACAGGAACTGCCGCTTCGCAGCTAATTGCCCTGCGATTCTCTGTCTTTGGTCCCAGTTTCTTTCTAAAAGGACAGCAAAATCACCCAGCTAAGGGCGTACATGAACCGTCCACGGCGCTGCGATTGACGCTCGTAACGAGCGGAAATTCATTCACGAGCGACTGCTATCATCTTGAAAAGTCTACGGTGCTTTGGGCGAGTGTAAAAGGTTTCGTTGATTTAGCTCTTGAACCATTCAACTCTGCCACGTCGAAGTGCTCGTTATTGAAAGGGTTTGTAATTCTTGAATTGCTTCGAACTAATTATGATGAAATGGCGCGATGTTGGTTTGAGTGAGGAATTTTTTACATTCTGATAAAAAGACCTTATAGTCATCGACATCCAGTTTTTGACCAGGATTAGATTTTATTTCGTTATTAAAAGCCCAAAGAAAAGAAGATTAAGTACAACTCACCGAACATGGTATGATTAGAGCATAGAACATAAAATTTTTCTCTCTCATCCCCTTGAAGTGAAAAAATAAAAAATAAATATTTGGAAGTAAAAAACGTATAAAGGTGCAGAGGAACACGTCTCTAATGATATCATTATCTCATGTAAGAAAGGTAATGAATTCAAATATTTGGAACGTTTCTATCTCCAGGGTCATTATCGACCTGAAAACGAGTAGAGGAAAAACTGGTCAAATATCAAATGTAAATCAAAATATTTCAATCATTGGACAAAAAAGCAAAATGACATACAAAAACAAAAGATAAATAAAAAGGCTTGGCATGAATATTACATTAGTCGTAATGGGAAATCTTGTCCCATGATTGATTTGTTTTGATTTATTTAATTCTCGACTCTTTTTCAGGTTGATGATGCCGCTGAAGGTCGCAATGTTCCGGATATTTTTTTATTCATTAACTTTTTTATCTAAGATAACGATCTCATTCGAGACGTGTTACTTTGCACTCTAATTTAAAATTCAAATTTGCTAAGTTAAATCCATTTAAATGTAAAAATAAATTTATAAATAGTGAAGTTAAACTTTACAAAGACGAAAATTAACTGAAAAAACAACGAATAGTATTGATTCTACGCTTGTAGATCGTCATTATCATTCTCAAAAAAATGTCTTTATTATGAACACGTTAATTTCCATCATTTTTATTATCTGCTGGAATGCTCTTCACTCAGGAAGGCTGAGCTAACGTTCACCAGCACTAACTGAGATCCGTAGATGGAGTAATCGAGCGTTTCCATGATCAAGCTGCACTACATCACCGATGATGCTTCTTTACAAACCATCTCATCTCTTGTTTTTTGCAAGGAAATAGCAATAAAAATGATACGGCACGTCATAAATTAGCTGGATCCAAACATGGAAGCCGATTTCCTGCTTGAATTTGGAGGATGACTAGAAAAGAAATGCATCTTCGACTTGTGTAAACACCGTAAGTTTATTGAGTTAACATTTCTCTGAGCAATACAGTGGTAATTTCAAAAACTTTGTTCGTGAATTCCGTATAAGTTCCTTATCCTGCGATGATATATTGCGAAAGTTTTTAAACGTTGGTGAAATTATCTATTCTTTTCCGTGGAGTTACTTATTTTCACAAGGAGGAAATTGAAAACGGAAATCGTGGGGGCACAAAAGGGCGCTCGAGTGCTGCAGTTCCAGAAGAGTAGCGTATTTACATCAAAGTACTGCTTTTGATGACTCAAACATGTCATTTCGAATTAATAAAACATTACTTATCATTTCCGGATGCGCTTCAGTTAGCGTGTTCTGAATGGCACACCTGGATTTATGAAAAAATTTCGAATTTTAAGATAAGTGCTGCGCTCGGTATCTGCTTATTTCCTAGCCCTCGTTTGTAATCTTACTAATTATAAAAATCTGGAATATACATAAAATATATGAATATATTAAGGCACATACATTAAAATTCTGAATAAAAAATAACTGTATATTAAAATTATAAGATTTGTTAAATAGGGAGCTACTTTTCAGTCACCCTGTACGCTGGAAAATTAATCCAGTAACTGCTGCTGAGCGCTAACTTATTGGATACCGGTGGACGATTTCATTCCCTTGGTTCATCTTTACTACCCTTGTGTCGTCACCACACATTACTTGCATTGTCTGGCATCTAGAAGACAGAGACATTGTAAAGTAATTGAAAGATCGGTCACAAATTTGAAATGTCATACCACTATGGCGGGGACATGGCTTCCGAACCCAAAATTTTCACGACCACTTCAAAATGTCTCGCAACTGTCTTGGTAAGAAAATTTTTTTTTGCATGTGTTTTGCATTTCGCAAATGAAATGTGACTTTTTTCAACCGATATTTTCCTTCCTCCACTTCTGTCATGTTTTATGCTCGAGGAACCAAATCAGTGCGTAATTCTCTTTGTTTAATTCATTTTAAACTGTAACTCGTGAGCTGTGATGCTCTTTTACAATAATTTCATTAAGTCATGCTCCGTAGAAGAAACAACTTAAAAGTATGCTCACCTTGACTTTAATTGTCCATCAAAGAAAACGAAGGCATTTTTCTTCCGGACTTCGGCAACGATCTCCTGTGTTTATAGCCGTCATGATCCGCTTCATCAGCAGCATTTTTACTTTCTGTTCAAGTTCAACTCGAAAGGTTGCACATTAGTCGTTCGAGGCGCGTGTTGCTGCAGCAGAGCGAGCGACCGTAAGCGCCGTTTTTGTGCAGGGGTCAGCGCTCCACCTCCTGCACTCCCTGGGTCGCCGCCCCCTGCCTGCCGCTAATTTGCTCCCGTGAGGGGGGAGTGCAGGGGGTGGGAGCGGCTCCTGTCACTCCACTCTAGTACCCTTTCCATCCAATTTGTACCTCGAGCAGAGCTGCAGCAAAACTTGCGCACACCACACTAGCCAAATTAGGGCGAAAGAAAAATTTAGTTAACTTTTCCCAATCTACTGCGTCGGCAATTGCCTCGAGTGCATGATGGATGCCAAAAGTGGAATGACCTGTGAAATACGCTCGTACAATAATCAACATAGTTTCCAATGCTTATTAGTTTCGCGTCCCATGTTTCAGAAGTGTGCTAATTGACTCGTTTTCTAGGGGACTGTAGCTTGTAAGGATAATGTTAATTCAACTAATTAGCAACGATTTCTTTTGATATCAACCTGAGACCATACAATTCGGTCTGTATTCCTTTACACGAGTAATAATAAGGGAGAGAAGGTTTGGAACAATACCGAAGATGGTGCAATATATTCCAAGTGAAATCAGGGAAAAGATTTTTGGCTGATCGAACTGTGTGTTGTAGGACGAATATTATCGTGCAGAAAGAAGATACAGTTGATTTTACTAAAAAAAAACATATTTTTGAATGAATGCAGAACCCAATCGCAGATTCTAATTGCGCTAAACTTAGCAGCTGTGTCTTGATTACTGTCTATCAGTACTTTATAAATAATTGGACCAATAACTCACTTTACCCTCAACATGATCCGCGTTGAATGGAATTCTTCTCTCGATGACCGAGGTCAGCTTTCGATTGATCAACAGCAGCATCGATCGATCATCAACAGCATCTATCGTTAAATTCTTAACTAACGTGTGAAGAGACGAGCAGCTTCTTGTCGTGTATTTCGACTAATTATCTTTAATATGGTCATTTGGGCACTTTAGCGCATGGTCGACGTGAGGGGACGAATGAAGTACGCATTTCACGCTGCAAGCTAAAAGCAGTATGGCGATTTTCAATATCAAATAAGGGAGGAAAAGAAAAATGGTCTTTTAAACTTGCTAGCCCTTTTTCCAAAACTTAAATTCTATTTCCCAGGAAAAATTAATTTTAAATAAAGAATAATTGCTTTGAATGATAATACATGCTAGTAAGAGCTTAGAAAAATAGCGTAGAAGATCGTAACAAAACCGCCCATGCGCTGGAGAGATGCCGTGTTCGAGGTTCCAGATGTGTTCAGGGTATCTAAATTATCAAATTTCATTATGACATTCACATACCATTCGCCAACGCCAAAGGATTACCAGGCATTGAGAGTCTTCTGAGATGGATATTTCATTAGCAAAAAGGAATAGATTTGAGAATTTTAGTCAGAAAAACACTGTCTGGCAACGCTGATTTGACTGGAGTAACTCCCAGTCAGGACTCGAAGCAGCTGGCGCCGAGCTGCGTGAGGCAGCCGTGGTGGGTGGCAGGAGCCGCGGCTGGAGTCTGTCTTGCCCAAAGTGGGTCCCGACCAAGGAGGTTTGGTCCCGACAGACTGTGGCGGAGATGCAGCTGCAGAGAGAGGTTCTGCACTGGGAACATGGCGCGGTCCTCTAGTTATTATCAGACTTCATAATATGTAACTTCAACTTATATGGATAAAATTTAGGCCCAACTATCTAGTCAATAAGATGCTTGACCCCAATTTGAAATAACTGGGATTAAATTTTAACAGTGAAAGGTTTAAGATGAAAACTGCAGTCTCTCATTCATACTGAAACGTTCATCTTAAGAGTTATTGGTTCCAGCATGAAGACCTCTAGATGAAGCTTTCCAATGTTTAAAAGATTAGTGGAGTTTTGATTTTCACTATCATTTTTTGAGTTCACGTTTTTCTCCATATATCAATCCGAAGAAATTTACAGCCTTTTATTGTACGTTGTTATTAATGAAACTTTCAGTCACTGCCCACTAATAAACTTCCTCAAAAAATATATTGAACACTTTTCACGTCAGCTTATGCAGTTCATTTTGAACAAGGAAAAATAAGCGTGTTTGATGCCTAAAATCGTAAAAACAAGCAATTGCACCTTTTCGGTCCACCTGTTCGTGAAGCTGGTAAATGAAGTTGGTAATTGTCACAAGTTTTCATTGCTATCGCTTGTAAATTTGAACTTGAACTTGTAGTGACTCCATGGCTGCTTCTGTTATTGCTAGCTAGTTGGTCAATTACAATTAATTAAATTATATCATCAGGTTTCACGAATCAGAGTGTTTTCTATTTCGTTTCAATTGAGTAAAACTTTTAACTACTTATAAAATTTTAAACGAAAATTGAATGTTGAAAAAAGTTTTATAACTGTATAAAAATCGTGATTTTAGTCCCTTAAAGAGTATATGTTTTGTCATCGACGAGGTGTGTTATCGTGTTGTCAATTCGTTTTGTATTGAAAAATCTAACAAGTATGGAAGGTATGAACTACCATCTGCTCAAGCACTCAAATAATTAATTTTTCACCTTATTTCCAAATCATTAACGTAGTGTACCACACAAAGTTTCTGCAACATTGTTTTGAGAATTCTACCAAAAACTGCACTTGCCTTTTTTCCAGGGTTACATCATTGCAGTGAGAATAAAAGCTCAAATCCGCGGACAACACTCGCCAGAATTTTCCTTAGCAAACCATGCAATGAAGACATTTTCAACACAATAATTCGCTGAGCAAATGAAAGTTGAGTCTCGGGCGCGGCGTCGGGGCGGTCGAGACGCCGATGTCGCAACTCCACATTACGCGCTGCAAGATATCTGGGTTCGGTGAGATCTTGTCTTCGTGACGGCCACCAGTACAAAGGTTGACGTAAAAACTAATCCCGTGTTATGTGACACAGCCAACATGTTTCGAAAGTCTTAAAACAGTGAAAAACTTTTGATGGGTATTAACTGGAGCAAGATAATTCGCTAAAGCACTAGAACGATAAGCAATTTTGGGTTGATGCGACAATATAGAGGAACACACGGAAATAAATTCGCCCCGTTTTTTCCCAAATGCCTTTAGCCGAACTTTTTGAATTTACTCGATTGAAACTTCGCATTTGTGAATGATTTTCCAGGAATCATGCGTACTTTTCCTTTGGTAATGGGTGTTAATATTTCTTCATTTGAAGAAGTAACCTCCCTGGTTCTGCGGTCTTGTGACTGATGAAACTGTTGTCGATGAAACACACCTCGATATTGATCCAAGTGAATAATGGAATGGAATCGACCCGTGGAGTGTACATCGGCACTTATGATACAAGTCAATACGCTCAGATCATTCATAATTGAGTGTTGGATCGTGAGCGTAGGTGGTGCTAGAGAGATGTCTCTCCGGGGAAGACGAACCAAGATTAAGGAGCAAGAGGACTAACGGACATGGCTTACTATAGCTGTGTATGTCCCTGCCTCGATCAATCAGTGTTCAGCGTCCAGCACTAGACACTCTGCGACGTTACCTCATCATTACCACTGCAAATGCCGTGTCCACCGAACATGTTTGCTGCAAGATAAGTATCGTAATGGCCGTTGACCGTATCTTCAAGAGCACACAGCACTTCTTAAACTATAACGCAGGTGATGCACGCTCATGCAACTTTCCTTCCGATTTCGGCATCAGATAGAAAGCATAGAAACCGTATACTTATACTTCATGGGGAGGCAACCGTATACTCCAGGGGGAGGCAATTACCTACGCTAGAGAAATTCTGAAGTTTTCTATCCTCACCTAGGGATTTCCAGGATTTACATCAGGAAAGCATCCACCTCTGACCATCATGAACTGCTAAATATTCTCATTGGGTTTTAACAAACCTGTTTTTATTTCATCCCAAAAAGTCTAGTATTATTAAATTTTGGTTCGCTACGTTTGGAAGTAGATATTAGAAGCGACGACTCCTAGGTTCTGATCTTCGAACCCTCTATACTGTGAAACATTTCTTGTGGGAATGACTTCATTTGTATTTTACGTACCCCATAGACTAATTTTTTCAAATAAAATTTTATATAATTTCCTTAAGTTAAAATTATTTACGACTTAGCATTGAACATACAAGATACACGAACAGTCTATCTTATTAGTCCCTTCGGCCTGCGCTTGATATTTAAGGTTTTTTAAGTTAATTATTTTTGCAAGTGGGTTTTCAAAAGATCTTTGACTTGATATGGCTTTCTCCGATGATGAAAAGCAGTGCGTTTCATTCTTGCCACTAGAGAGCATTTTAATTTTTTTTTTTGAAAAAATGACAACTTATAACATCACTGTATAATTACTTGTGAAACAATTGATGCAACATGTGTTTTTTTGCCAGAAGTATTAAAAGTGGAGTTTTTGCATTCAAAATGCTGATGATTCAGTTTATTTACAACGCAATAATTGCACAGTTTCACAAGTCATGAATGAAAATATCATGTCTCAGTGTCAGTAAACGGTGCACTGGAGAGCGAACTGCAGATGGCAAGGGACTCTTTCCCAAAAGTTGGGTTGCAGTGAATTGTGTTTGATACATTTTGGGTTACTTAAAAATTTATCTTTAGAAACGTGTGCGACATTATATTTCTTGTGTCTGCAATGAGTAAGAATCTCCACGCAAAAATCGATTAATTCTTATACGTTTTAATTTTTTCCTAGATGAAGTATTACTTCAATGATGAAAATTCTTGAAAGATTGGTTGTGTGGTGTATATATTAACGTTATTGAGGAACACGTTTCACGCACTGTCTAATTCCAGCTTTCATCGGCATCAACTGAAATTGACATGCCACTCATTAACTACAATAAATGCATGAACATTAGTTCTTAGTACAAAATTATTTTTCATATTTAATAAAACATCCATGAATTCTGCCACATTTACTGTGATTTCTGTTTTATCTTTTATGACCAAAAATTCTGACAGGTATTTCTGCAGTATGATTCACAGCACAGTTCCAAACAAATAATATTTTGCCAAGGCAACACTGACCATAGTTCACCGCAGAGCGAAGCTGCTCATCAGGCGCCGTCCACCTACCTTTCTAGAGGCGTCTCCGTGTTCTGCAAAACGAGCAACCATGACCGGCATTGCTGGCGTCCTTGCCTCCACCGCAATCACTCCTCAAAGATATAGATTGAAACGTTGCAATTGAGGGGCTCGTTACGTTACCAGAAGCCGACGATGTCGCAAGCATCTGCCATCCCTAGGCCGCCGGCCACTCGGTCCCTCTCATCAGCCACGTTGCGTACCAGTAATTCCCCATAGCATGAATTATTCTGGAACGTGTTTCTGAAATCCATAAAATCGGTTCTGCAATCGCAAAAACGACTCAAGGTTGTATGAATTATCGATCGCTTGACGTGCCTGGTTATCGAGTACTTGAATGGAGAAGTATTCCAGGCATCTGATTTTTTTTGCATTTGTGTGTATAAAGAAATGCGCCTGCCCTTCTCGGTATCGTGTGGTGGATCTAGGTGGTTTGAGTCGAACAGTGGACTTTTAAGATTAACCTGCTAGTCTCTGGTAGTTTTGGAGTACACTTTTAAACGTTTTATTATTGAAATGTATTAACAATGATGCCTTATTTATTAAAGACGCATAACTTTCAGTCACTGATGCTGATCTCATAAAATATTTTCACTTCATTTAAGGTACCTCATAAAGACACAAGAGTTGATTGTATGGGATCTATTACTCAATGTCTTATGTAAGTAGAAATTCATTGCTATCTATCAGAGCTCGTTGGCAAGAAATAGCTCACATTTAGCGAGTTGTGTGACACGTTCCTCAGAATTTGTCCGAAGGGATTACATAGCCGCAAGCCCATGACTTCGAATGTT
The DNA here is from genome assembly GCA_030386875.1 of Morinoia aosen. NCBI lineage: Eukaryota > Metazoa > Arthropoda > Malacostraca > Amphipoda > Talitridae > Morinoia > Morinoia aosen. The sequence goes on along the minus strand of CM059561.1, from coordinate 59,447,038 downwards.
ATGTAACAAATAATTTACAAAGGAATTTCCTTTCGTTTCAACTCACACTTTAGTAACAGTTCAAGGAAACCGTGGAAAAATATGAACCAGTAGTGTAGCGGCTGAAAATAATTACCCCAAGCAAAATAACGTGTCTCTTTATTGAGGTCCGTCAATTCGGATGAAGTGCATTTTACTTGCTTGGTCTCAAAATATATTTTGTGGTGATTATTACCACGTAAGTGAAACCAACTTTGATACAAACTCATGTTGCGCTTTATGAAGTATTTATTACTGAGAATCAGATATGGGAATCAGGCCATTGTTGTCTTGAGTTCGTGGAAAACTTTCCCAAGCGATATGAGCATAATTCATTACTCATGAAGATAATTTACTTACGGAGTTTTTGTTGAATAACACTGAATTTCGCGAAAAGTTTTGATCATAATCAAAACTAGACGGAAATTCGCCTGTACTTTTGCGTAAACGCAACATTATATTTCAATGTTCGTCTAGAAAATTTTATCGACGAATTCATCCAAGATCTCTCATTATTTTTTTCTGGAAATAGATATAAATTTAAGGTAAGATTGACGTGCACACAGGTGACTGGTATCCCCTCCGGGATGTTTCTTAGCGGAGATTTGAAAGAAATCTCTCAATTGGCGGAAGGTGAGAGCGACCTTCATCGCAATCTCCAATCATAGAAGCTGTACTTCACTATCGAGCTAAAAATGTGATCGCAGGCTAGGACGCAGATGTAGGTCGAGATGAAAGAACTTCATAGGATTCTACTTTTACAAAATTCAGTTGAGATGATGATTTTCTTTTGTAAACTTGGTACGTATATTAATATTCCGTACAACAGGAGCGGATGAAATCATGATGTCATACAAAATCAGACACTGCAACAAAAAATGAATTAGCCACCGCAACAGGTGCAAAAGGATTCATCCAGAAAAGGCTCTTATCTGTGTGTGGATTTATCCCTTTAGTGCAGAAAAAATGAACAAAATTCCTAATAATCAATGGACGGCAGCTACTGAGCACATCCCTCTCACCCGACCGTGCCACAGCAAAGATTGAGAGGGCTACTGCAGGGGCGTCCTTGACACGTTGAGAACGGCAGCGCGGCACTGCAGACAGACGCCCTAATCAAGACCACCTCTAACGACGCCTTCGCTCGTAAAAATAGCTATTCTTATTCTCTACGCATCAACTCCATTCTTCAAAGTGTCGGGTTAGTTCGCACGAAAGTTGCAATGGCAGCCAAGGTCACTTGCATTTGCCTCGCTAGGTACTTCTCAGTTTGTTCCACTGGTTTGATTTATTTTAGCTGTATGGGTACTTTCATGGTGTGCGGCTCGAAGGCAGTTTACTCCGTCGCAAAATTTTACATTTACACGAAATTTATGTCTGAATGTAACATTTAAATAGAGGGAAAACTCCACGTGTGGAAAAACGGTTTCATCTATAAAAACTCATTGAAGGATAGAATATGGGTATTTACAGACTTAATGTATTTCTCACTCAGAAAATGTATAACACGTCGGAGATATAATAATGAAATAGTCTCAACATTTTTAAGTAACTACTTCTCAATTTAAAATATAACTTTAGACATTTTTAATACCTTAATAAATCAAACGTTAATAATCTAGTGGAACTGGAGTGAGAGTGAACTTGAGTGAAGGAAACAACACTGGAGTTTATCACGGTTAACGGCGAAGAGGACAATGCTGTGAGCATCTCGACAAAGTTTAATACATCAGGACTGCTATCTTTGATTCCTACCAATGCAGTTGTCGCCTGGAATCTAAACCGGACAACTGCTCTAAACTCTGTTCAGATCATTTATCGGCCTATTTTTAGAGCCTGTATGAGGTGAAACACTTGTTAATAGAGCGCAATGCAGAACGCGCGCTCGAGCAACCTTAACCAGTCGTGGCACCTCGACCGAACTGAAGCAGTCTGTGGGAACTTCCCGAGCCACTGAACTTACGACGAAGCTCGGTAGAGACTGCACTCTGTACGTGCTTTTGTGTTGTTGCTCATTCTGGATTAGTTTCATTAATATACCTCAACGCAAGTATTCCTCAGGTTTGACGTTGATCATGAAACCTTTTTCAACACAAATTAATTATTTGCAGGCATTGATACATTTTTTGCAGCATTTTTGCGTAATTGGTAATGTTTTTTCTTCTATAGTATTGTTCACCATAAGAAGTATGAGAAGAAATTTCTCTCGAATAGAAACTTTTTCAGTTTCATTTGATTATTTGGCAGTAATTAAAATTTGTTTAACTAAAGAAACAAAATAGTTTGAGGGCGTAAACATAAATTGTTACTCTGAGGGAATAACAGTTATTTATAGTTCAGATATAAACTAACTCCGCTTACCCCTCTGTTTTCATGTTGGAGAAAGTTTAGATGGTTTCGTATTTTGCAGCAGTAACTTATAAGGACCTGTTCTTTTCTTGTACTCTTAGTCTACCTTATCTTAGTTAGTACCATTTTAATGAGTTCATGATCGACGAAATTTTAACTTCGTATTTTTTTTCTGAAATAAGAAGCGTTCTTTGAGGGAACTTCAATGTGAATCATTTCCGTCAACTAAAGCTTAGATCCGTTAATACTTTCGTTCAAATCTTCACCATATCACAATTATTTGTTCGATAGCAATAAATCAAACAGGATGTACAATAGAGTAGTGGATACCTGATATTCATTTCTGAATCCGATCTATAGTAACTTTTCAACGAAGAACCTAATATTTGAGACTATCAATTCTAATATTTCATATTTTCTGAATGTTTATATAATTTTCGACGATGGAGAGAGGAAACTAGGAGCGTGCACTGACGACGACTTGATGATTCTAACAATCTAAATGATTATCAAGCTTTAGTGTCTGTAATTATCTAATACAATTAACAGTAAGTTTTGTGATTTCCGAACTGTTTAAACTATTGGATCTATGCTTCCCACATGAGTGAGAACCAGCTCTTCAAGCGAGGCCTGTACCATAGTGGTTGTCTCCCGAATTAAAACTTATGATACGAAAAAACACTGATTGAGTGCTTTATTTAGGCAACGATTCATTAGCTTTGGATGTTACACTTTGTATCAAAATCTGTTCAATTTTGTTGCTCGTTGAAGCAAGCAACTTTACGACCAGAACAAACTTCACCGACGCAAAAACTATCCAAAAAAAGACGTGGATAAAATTGAATGAATTTTTTCGTTAGTCCACGAGTAAAAACTCATTTAATCATTCGCGTGCAGGTGTGGCCGAGCCTGTTTCCGATGTAGCGACAGTTTTTAACAACTTTTTTATGTCGATAGCCGAGGAACTCGTTGGAAGGCTTCCACCAACTAATCTTACCCGTACAATGAGACCAACATGTAACATACAGTCGTGCTTTTTGGAGCCCCCAGATACTAAAAAGGTTCAAAATATGCTTATGTCTTTAAAGGTAGAAGCTATCATTCTAACGAAATTCAAGATAGTCACCTAATAGCAACTAAAGAACACGAAATAATAACAATAGCCTTTACAGAAAAAAAAAATCCGTAATTCCCTGCTCATGGGTGGCATGGGTGGCCAGTGCTGGTCAAGCTGGCATTTGATATCAGAACTAAAACTAAATTACAGTTACGGTAAGCAAAAATCAAAATAAAATTTCAAATCAAAAACGCACTTCGTGAAAGTTCTCAAGGGCCTGCCACCATAGCAACAACCCTTATGCTATAACAGGAAAAATTCACATGCCGAACAGACACTGGAAATCTTTGATAACCAAACGATGGACCAAAGCACACCCATATAGACATCAGCGATCTTTGATAACTAAATGATTGACCAAAACACACCCATATAGACACTGAAAATCTTTAATAACTAAACGATAGACCGAAACACACCCATATTACGAGCACAGCCACGAACCGAAGTGCAATTAAACTTATGCGTATTGGTGCTGCAGGCACCCTTAATAGGAGCCACATGGAGAAACTTTCTGCGGTTACAAGAGCAATCCCTCCGTAAAGAGGCAGACTTCACCAACAAGGAAGCAAAACAAATCTACTCGCTCAGGTAAGGATAAGTATAAATAATTTGCCTTTTGCAAATTCGAGTTATAAATAAATTATCAGGAAATATTATAACTGTGCAGATTAACCAGAGTTTAATGAGTGCCCAGGATAAAATACGTGTCCGGCTCTTGAACGGTTCCAGGAAACAAGACTGCCTCATCGGTATAGGTACATTTGTATTCCTATGAAAAACTGATTTATACATAAAGCTTTTGTATCCCAAGATGCTCGTTGAAAGCTATATGCATAGTTCATTTTTTCCATGTTTAAAAACTAATATGATAGCGATGTTTATATGACTTCTCAAACGTTTTTCAGGAAATATTCGAGTTTCCTGCTAAAAATTTTGAAGAACTTGAGAAGAGGAAAGTATTTGAACATGGAGTCGAATTTTGAGGGCGCAGAATTAAGCTAGGGACAATTAGGAGATCTAATGAACGGATTTAGTTGTCTTGCAGTCTTCCTTTGAAGGGAAAATACACGCATCATGCTCCGACTACGCACACTTCAAGCAATTATTTCATAAGACACGTGAAAATAAAATATCGAGTAATAACTAAGCTGAGCTCAGCACATCTAGTGGAGTACAATCCGCCAGACGCGTCATGGCACCCAAAGAACTTAACATACAAGATGCCGCAGACTGAACTTGATTTATAAATTCGAGTACTCATCGGTAGTTTTGCCGAGGAATTTACACTTTTCCGCTCAAAACAATGGCACATTTCGAATTTTTAAACTGGCTTGCCAGCATAGCTCCTAATAGAACGAACAAAATTAATCATACACACAGATATATAATTAGAACCCGGCTACACTGCAGCCAGTGGTCAACAGTAATCAACTCTCTACTACCGAAATTCATTCAGGCATTTCTGAATAAAATTGGCTACCGGAGTAATATTTCCAAAAAATTTCTGGATGGAAAAAATTTTGAAGTACCAATTGCATAACCAACAAATAGGATGAATAACACAATACGTAGATTAAATATTCCCCGGTTCAAAACTGACCCTTGTGGTACACTTTGCATGAGAGAACGCGCATGTTTGGAATATTCCCTGATAGAAACGTATTGTCTTCTTTGAGTTTGGTAAAACAAAAATCAGTCATGCATGTGACTCGAAATGTTCACCTGATGCAAGCTACAGAAAAATATTATACGGACAACAGTATCAAATGTTTTTTAAAAGTCTAAGAATACAAATAGAATGTTAGTTTTGGCTAATGGCAAACTAAGCATGATCTAAAAATTCTGATCGAGTACCTAGTCTGAGGTACTCGATCAGTCGAGACCTGCACCCGAACTGGGGAGACGAAAGCAGTTGGTTAGCCTCGGGGTAAGCGATCAGCCTTCTGTTCATTTATTCAGAAGCCTTACTAAAGAATTGCATCGATTATATTAGACGATAGCTTTTAGAGTTGGATGTTTGAACAATTTTTAGGGGAATTTTAAATCAATGTAAAAAGCTGGGAATTTACCTATCTATTTTACAGTAAGCCGGAGTTATCCCAATTCTTTACTCTGCCGATCGAACAGCTGCATTAAATTATAAACCACTTTCTACCTTGTGGATTTTTAACAATTTTTGAAAAAATCGTTCACCAGGTTAGCGAATTTATTTAAGACAAATACTATTTTATTTTATAGTCAGTTGAGAGTTAGAACCACATAGAATTCCAGTAAATCAATGACAGTTTTTCATTTAATTAAGGATGTTTTACCGTCCTTTCACGATGAGGCATTCACTGTTTGCTCGTTTCGGACCTTCGCGAGGCATTTGATTCAGCTGATGAAGTTATTTTACGCCCATCATTTATATCCGCCTTGTGGCTACTCACACCGACTAAGTATTTAAATGTATGTCATTTCTTCTATAGATTCCTTCAGTTTTGCGGAAGGATGACTTTCGAATAAATTTCAATCATTATTAGTTTAATAAAATTCAAAATGACTGAAATTTGCTGTCAGTGTGTAGTGTTCAGGTTACAAGTTTGCAGGATGAGAGTAGGGACGGACAGTTCAAACACGCAAGCGACAGACCCTGTGTTCGTATCTAAGACAAATAAGAAGCGAAAGCATTTAATTCAATTTGATCCGAATAAATGCTCCTAGTACTGAGTTTTCTCACACACTGTCTTTCTAAATAGTTGCTTCGCTCAGGATGGAGTTGCAAACGACTACTCCTACCTTCCTCGGTGCCTGATCGATTTTCCCTAACATGTATGGCGAGCGAATTTCAGTTCCTCTTGACTCCTGATAACTATTTTTTAACACTCGCTCTGATAATGAAAACCAAAATCGTTACAAATTTATTTTACATTTTACAAGGATTTCTTTTCAAACAAATAGTGAATGTCCTGATTATTCTTTGGTATCGTATTTAACAACATCGTAGATATATAATAACAAGCTCCTCGACCAACTCAGATCTCAACGATTAGAACTGGAGTGCTTAGCAGCGAATCTCCAGTAGGGCATTAAACATTTCGTGGAGGAGGCGACGCGTGCTGCAGCTGCCGCTGTACCATCTGCCTGCCGCGTGTATCACGGCTACGAGCTGTCATGCAAACGTGTCTATTGTCAACACCTGCCTCGCGTCTCAGGTGCCGTCTTTGTTCCCTGTCTCGGCCGGCGTTAGCAGCTGCATACGACACAGCCGTCCTGGGAATGGAGCGCGATGCTATCCGCAGTTACCAAGTCAACCCTTGCTAAAAAAAGGTTCAACACAATGAATATATAATGATGAAACTAACAAAAAATAAAATTAACTGGATTGTTTGTCGCAGCCCAAGCGGTCGTGCTGGGATGTTCTCTATTTCACGACAGTAAGATGGAATACCTCATACTTGATCTGACCAAAATAAGAGTATATTCATAGCAGTAGTCAGTACATAACACAAATTTAAATACAGTAATTTTAATTTAGTATCAGTCAAACAGTATCAATCGGATGTAAAATTTTAGTTTTCTATTACCTACCTACTAGTATAAACGAGCGAGCAAGCATTCAGTCAAAGTTAATAAATTTTTCATTAGTGAATGACTCAGTGTCTGTGTCAAAGGACACAGATGACTCGCGGTACAAGAGAATAGCTAAAAAATCTGCATGTGCTACATCGACACTGTGAGCTGTTAAGAACTTTGCCCTCGGTGAGTGATTCCAGTTCGTCACAGAGCCCCTGCTTGAGGGCTTGAGGGCAAGCGAATATGCCCGTAGGCAGAATTTTTATCATTTTCTTTCTCATTTAACATTTCATGCTTGTTGATGATCTGATATAATGTCATCGTTCGGGAAAATGAATTTTGTGTGACTTCAAAAGGCAAAAATAATCTGTCGCTGAATTGCACAAGAGGCAAGTAATGGCTGAAAGTCTGTAGGTTACCTGGAGTCATGTGGTGACCAAAATAGTTTCAAAATAAATGAAAATAAAACACAGTACATTACTTTTGGATCCAAAGACACTATCAAAAATTACCGAATTTATCTCTGACGCTAAGAAATGATAAAATCGATTCATTAGAAAAAGTGAAAAGCATTGGCATTTGGTTCGATAAAAAAAATCCTTCAAATATCGCATGGAGAAATAAAGCAAAATAATTAACGAAATACGAATGATTTTTCATTAAATAAAAAACGCTTTATGGAAAATATAGGATACTTGTCATTCAATCACTAGCGCTACCTTTAAACATCATTTAAACATCAAGCTCTTTTCCGGGAAATATTTCAGAAAATAAATGTTAATAAGAAACTTGATGATGCGAAGGGATATTGCCGATATATTATACCGAGATATTTACTTTAATTACCAATTTCTCAGTCTAGGACGTTTCCGAAATTCAATTTCAAGTTTATATTCAGAATCTCTGTCTCTTATATACGTCAGGAATCATCCATTTATAAATTCATACGAAATCTTCACTAAATTACGGAATGCTTTCTCATATGTTGCATGATTGCAATCAGCCAAGGTCAAACAATTAGAAAGTATTATGTTATAAATCAATACAATTAGGCTATAGTTAATATAGCGAAGATACTGACTTATTATATTTATACTTACTTCATTGCTCTGTTCGTGTTGTACAATATTTCGACCAGTCTTTGGCGACAATGCGTTCTCGATTTTAACTCTTGGAAATTATTCATGCCAGCATTATTTATGCAGAAAACATCTCACAATTGTCCTGTGGTAAAGCATGTTCTCTGAGCCATTTCTTAGGTACGTGACTTGTGTACGATGTGTACGACGAAAATATAGTTTGAAATTTCAGTCAGGTCGATATTTTAGTTTTAAATGCAAAATTATTTGCTTCCATTCGTAATAACATAAAGCAATGCCCCGTAATATCGCAGCAGCCTGAGTTCAAATGTCAATACACATTAGGGGAGATTGTCCTTTAAGGCTTTCTTTATCAAGGCGTCAATGTCTTTTTATTTCTCACCCTCATTTATAAATAAGCTATTTCAAAATTAGAAAACTCAACCAATTTTCAACATTTCACGTATTATCATTAGAATCACGTAAGTCTTCATCTGAAATAATCGGTTTCTCTTTCTTCTTTTCTTTCTTACCTCAATTCAAGCCAAGCTCTGCAGGGGTTGACATTTCAAACAATTCACGTTGTCGTAGGAGTGCAGCTGGCAGCAAAAGTTCTGCCGACTTAGCTATGCTCTGCGCTGTTTTTCCAGGCTAAAGTACTTAGGTCGGGGTTTTTCCAAATAAAATTCAAATTACGCTGTCAAGTCGACAAAAGAGCTTTCTCAGCTGATTGCACTGCTAGAACGTCGCAGATTGTTTGAAAATTCGGCTCCTGAAGTGATAAATAAATGATCCTGGCTTCTTAGAAACTAAGTTTAACCAAATTTAAACCGGCGAGGTGTCGGTTTAAATTCAAGGTAAATGCTATATCTGTATTTATGTAGATCGATATATATTCGATCTAATGCTATATAAACGTCATACCTGCTCATCTCTTCGAAGGCGTAAATTTTCTTTAGGTATATGTTGCGTGATTCATTCCATGCGATGTTTAATATTTCTGAAAGCAATCAGTTTCAACATAATTATATCATTCATTTCACGTTACACACCGATCATGCATATGCAATGTTGATTTATTTTCATAAGACATAGTTTAAACAAGTTTGTATGACATTATAATTAACACAAAAATAGTCAAAAATTGTCAAATTCAAACTTCAAAGCAAATGTCTCCTGTATTTGAAAGATGTATAAGAATTTCTGAAAACTATCATTCATTCATAACTGAAAAGTCTTCAATATTTGTACATCCCCCGATAATATATTCGGCAATTTAAAAAACTATGACAGACATGCATGGAGTAACATTCCGAACAAGAGGCACAGTAAAATTATATTGACCTAAATTTATTTCCAATCAAATTAAAAGAAATTAAATTCAAATCTTCCAGCATCAATAGGCATTCATGCCTTTGTAACTTTTTTGTCAGCGAATCGTTTTCCGTTTTTTTAACATGAAAATATTTTCAGAATTGGTTCATGAGGCAATCTCACTTGCTAAAGTTTTCATTGAACAGAGCAAGAAAAAGACCGCTGGCGCATTAAAAACTTTCCTCACACATTTCAACTGATCTGTGACGCCCTTCGGGAAGGGGAAGCTACTCTTTCAGCTCTAATGTTCACTCAAAAATGAAGAAAGAACGGCTCATTAAGACCTTATGCAAGAGACATGCCAAGATAAAAAGCTCGTTCTTCTTTCTCGTGTGAAACCATCATTGTGTGAGCAAGTGCAGCTTCTCAGTTCTTCCACCCTGCACGCCCAAGCTTTCCCCCGACAATTTGTACTCTTAGACACACGAGGAAATGAGAGGCTCTGGAATTGTCGCTTGCTTTGATTGATACTGTCACACGACACTGAATTTCCACGAGAATAAAAGCTTTTAATCAAGGCTGAGATCTATGCTTTTGAAATTATTGATTCCGCGGAAAGTTAATTAAAATTGAGCTGATCAGTGGATTACATTGCAATTATGTTTCCTCGCCACAAACTGTCAAAAGTTAGACTTCGTTAAAAATCGTTCAAGTTATACTGCCCAAAGAGAGTCGTGTTGCATTTCACTGAGCTTATGTGGATGTATTTGCAAAAATAAGACGTAATTCTTCGTAGTGACAATGACTCATCTCATTCGTCGTATCAAAAGAAGAAATTTCATTAAAAAACAAATTATATTCAGAAAATCAGTATTACAGTATAAACCTTTCACACTATATAGAAAAAATAATTTTCACATTTGAGGGTATCGTTATAGGAACATGAATCACGTAGATCATTAACAGGAAGTCAATAAATGTGTATAAATCAAGCCTTCTATCTACCAGAACTGTCTCCCACTCTCTTTACTCGTCAGTTGCAGGACAGATTACAAATTTAAGAGGAAGTTCTTGAGCGAAGAATATTAGTCTGCTCCTTGCTCCAATGATTGGCTAACTTTTTCCGACAAAGTTATTTAAATTTTTTAGAGTATGGTCATTGTTGTACACAAATTTTGTACTTGCACATGTAATATTTGCTCGCAAAATATTTATGCAAACATACTCTCATGCTTATGCTCTCTTACATCATTAATCGTCTGCTGAACCATTGTTTCTGAGTAATAAAAGTTCAATATCTACCCAAAAAAGGGGTCTGTGGTCTGAAAGAAGAACTTGAATTCAATATGAAAAATATATTCGTACTCTTTACAGTCTCACTATGTTAGATGGTAAATATTCAATAATTTACAAGTCAGAGTTAAATAAAAATATTAACATTAAAAACTTTACTCAGTCTATGAGCACAACGATTTTTTCTTACCTGACTACACTGCTAATAATGAACGCAGAAACAGTTTCTGTTTGTATTGTATCTACGACGCAGCCGAAAAAACTTTCGAGTCTAGATGCCGCAACAGTTATAGGTGCCCTAAAATGAATCCTACTTTACATTCTGCGAAATCGCACCTCGCCAAAAAATAAAACGATTTGAGATAGAGCAGGAATCGCAATTACGGGCGTCAGTGAGAAAAGTTGAGCGCTTGGATGCAAGTTGCGCGCTGCAAAACAGTTTGTTTACTTTCCATTTGGCTCTCATTTGCGCGCGATCGCGTCACTTTACATTGAATTAGAGCGGCTCGCTGCAATATAAAGTCCGCAAGTGAGAAGGTAAAGGGGAGTGTGCATTCTAAATTTCTGCCAGGGATTTTCTGGCAAAAATCCACTTCTGGGGAAAAATAAGCAGATAATGTTGATTTTTCTTTGTTGACGACTTTCTTGACGAATTTGCAACTAGACAAACTAAAATTTGAAATTTTAGCCTTTCGATGATCTATTCTGAGGTATTGAGAAAACATTCGTATCAGTTTTCCTTACGCATACTTTTCAGGTATGTAAACCTTCAGAGCACATTTCATAGTTGATGTCTTGTTTTTCAAACTTTATTCCTATGATAACGCTACTAAAGTGTGATCAGTTCTACATGACTTTGTGGATAACTTCCATACTCAGTTGTAATTTTTCATTTCTGACTAGTATATAAAATAAGTAAGACGTCTCACCCATGCTTCACATCGTATGAGGAGAGCCTTTTAACAACTTTCCTGTAGCCAGTTCTTTAGAATGTTCTAATCGAACTGTTATCTGCTCGTGTGACGCCATCCACCTTGTTCAAGGAGACTATCGTCTTCGCTCTACGTAATCGTCGTGGAAACTTCCGGTCCAATTAACTCAGTGCAATTGGCACTAACCGATAAGAAGCCGACCTCGTGAGAGTCTCGAAGTCTATGAAGTCAGGCTCAGTAAGAACCTCGGAATAAATGGCAAGGGGTCTTGTTCGTGCTTAACAGCCATCCGACAAGCGCTCATCGCTCTAAAGATGAGTCTGGCTTGAGAAAGGGAGATAATGAATCTTAACCATGCTTCGATAATCTGTGATAGTGTGCGATTTTTGAGCTCCCCAGCGTTCGAAGTTGACGACAGACCGCCAGCTGGTGCAGGCCATGTTACTCAGCTGCAGATCATACTTATCCTGAAAGTTATTTATGCTTTCGCCAAGTATCCGTCTGAAAAAAACATAACTGCTACAAGTTTCGTGCTTGCATCGATGTCTATCTCAATTGTTAAAGAAAGCATTAACTGGTCGAAATCGAACTTGTTCATCTCCAAAACGGTGTGTCAAACTTAGATTTAGCAGATTGTAGCCTGGGTACGAATTGAACGACATACCTGTACGTTTTAGCATCACTGGTCGAATTCTCGTGATAAAACTCTTCGTACATGTTTATCCCCGAATCTGCAGCGCATTTTTCGTCGGAGGTTTTTGGTCTCATTTCAACTTTTACTCATCTCATTCCTCTCACGAACTAAGAGCTAAAAACCTCAAGCGCTCAAAACTATGATTTAGATATTTTACAAATCGAGTTCTCAATGAGCATATTTGAAACCTCTTTCGAGGAATTTTGCATTTGATCGTCCGGTTTATGAAACCCGATCGTCGATCCTTTGATCTGTATTTAGAAGCCTCTTACCACAAGTTTCTCAAAGATCAGTAGTACTCGTAAATCGGAGGGCATCAAGCAATGTAGGGCGGTACTTTCGCCGCGCCGTCGCGACGCCCGCATTACGGATGTCGCTTTCTACCCGGTTTGCTAGGACTGCGTCCGTGACTTATTGTTTGACCTCGACAGATAGCACGCCACATTACCTGCACCTTCGTCTGCCCCACGCGGAGATCAGAGTGGGCAATTGCCGCTCAAAACAGTCAGAAGATGTTGAGATATTTTTCTAAAAGTTTGAACTGAATAACGCAAACATTTGCTGTTTTCCTGCCTGCTTGTAGAAAGTCATGAAAAGCTAGTCCGAGTGGAAGTGGAAAATACTTTTCGTACTCTCATACTTTTGGGGTGAATTAGTTACACGCACAGCGTATCAATTTCAGCTCTCGTATTAAATCATCCATTTCGAGAAAATTTATTTATGAATGAGTAAGAAGATTACAAATTGACTGAAAAGCTTCTATCAATATAAAATAAATTTTACTGTCACAAATTGTTGCATGAGCAGGTATGCATGTACTCGTATTTTATTGCAAACTCATTTGTTTTCTGCACACTGCGCAAACATCTTGAAAACAGCAAATTTTAGCTTCGCAAGTGCGACTTAGAGTTAAAGACTTCTCTCGCACCGCCGACTAAAAGCAAAATTCTAACTCAAATACGATTCTTCAATCTGAGCGCGTCCTCCTAGGACTTACTTTTCCTTTCTCAACTTATCCTCTAGTACGAGCAAATTGAGTTCTCATAATAAAACGTTATTTGCGCACGAAAAACTTACCAAGAATTGAGCAGGGCCAGTTTTTGCCGCTCGAAAGCATTCAGTTGCCTTGAATGCGACGCAGAACATGTCGAGCGTAAAATATGTGACGTTGACTTTTTATGACGTACGACTGAATTATTTGTCTTAAAATTTCCGTCACTGTAAAATTGTTTTCCCAAACATTAAAGATTCTTGAATATTGTTTCATCAGCGCTGAAACTTTGTTTAGCAATAGGAGTAAAACTCTTTTGTATTCACTCTTTGATATACTTAATATTGAAGTACTATGCAAGAAAAATACCGAACAGATTTGTTAATTGAGAGGCTCTAGTTTGAATGAAAAAAAACTTAATAAGAAGTGTACATTTCACTCACTGTAGTGGATGAGACTATCTTCCAGTTGTATATAAAAAGGTTCTAATATAGTGAAGGGAACTTTCAGTAACCCTGATTAACGGAAGAAGTTTTGCTTGAAAACAGAATCAAGTGTAGAAAACTGCACGTGCAAGCTCAATAGAGTTAGCACAAATTAGGTGAAGTAAAAAAGTTTTACTGTTATTATTATATTGTGGCCTAACGAATCGTATGTCAACTGAAGTAATTCAGATATGAAGACTTTATAGGAGTCTTTTTTCTTTGACTCATTTTGAGCCAGTTTTGTTAACATTAATGTATGAAACGTAAAATACAGGAGCTTGTAAAGATTCGCAATGGTTGTAACCTACTGAAATGAAGCAGCTGCTCGTGTGAATGCTTGCAATGGCTGAGATGTATTTATTGTTTCCCTCAGCCTTCAATCTTTGCGAAATTATTTCTTCAAGATATTTCAGAGACATTCTATCGACGAAAAAAATTCTGGAAAGTCTGTCAAGAATTGGAAATTTCCTCCTCTAATCTTGCATAACTCACGCAAATTTCTTCACAGACGTCGTTAAGATGTCAGCGTAGCACTGCACCATTCAAACCTAGCGTTGTATTATGCACAGCCTCTTTCTAAGTTCTCCCGGCTCTTTCTTCCAATAGTCGATTGTCTCTCAACTATTGAAGCCACTTGAGCCGCCCCCCTCAACGAGGCTTGAGCTCTCCTGTCTCGCAGGATACCACTTCTGTTTTTGATTTCTCTTCCTGATATTTGGATAAAGAGTCAATTGTTGCTAAACAACGATGATAAAATTTATTAAAATATCGGTGGTTTTTCAGAGCAGCAGGTATGACCAAAGCCAAGCATCACCCGTGTGTTTTAAAAACGGAATAAAACAGTACATGATTTATAATGGTTTGACGTTCGTAAAAAAACACAACTCCAGTACGAAACGTCTTTCCTCGTCACTCTAGGAGTCATATCTACGTGGAAGACCAACCGAGAAATTGATACGTCTCCTAACGCCAAGGAGCAGAATATTATCGAATTCAACCTTAAGAAAACAACGAAAAATTTCTTTGAAACCATAAGAATATTTGATGAAAAAGGAACGACATTTAATTTTAAATGAAAGATAATAATAAAAGTAATATAATATTTACAATTTTTTAATTCCTGCAAAAAAATGCCAAAATAAATTAACAAAAATATTAAAATTGGGTCTAAAACCTACAGTAACCAATAACATCTCAGAGAAGCTTTCAGCTCGAGCGCTTGAATCCCGTGCAGTTGCACGTCAGCTGAGGAATATCTTTAATTTCTACGACGCATTTTTATGCGTGCTTGAGCAACACACTCATGAGCAACAGGTGCGTTTATCCACGAGTAATAGACAAAAATGTACTTAGCAGAACGAATAGTTCATAAAAATTATTCAGGCTGCTATATCATGAGGGTTTTTATCATTGTAGAGAATATCTTAAGTAAGGAAGAGTCATAGTGAATGGGCACAGCATTTAATACTAACATATTGATTAATTTAACCCCAATGAACACATGAAACAAGTGGCAAGAATAACATTACATTTCAAGAATTTTCATTGCACTAACAATTGAAAAATGATGGAACGCTCATAGAGTCACGTTTAATTTCTTTCTTCAGAAAGTGCTGCACTCTACATTAGTCCGTCTTACATTTCATGGGCTTATCAACTCGTGAAGATTCATTTTAAATGTCAAGATCCAAGCTGATTGATCTCCAATCGTCGTACATTGGTTTCTTTCATCATTCATAAGCTCAAGCTTTCTTTCGGCGCGATTCGGAAGGATGCACTCTAAGCTTGCCTTATTAAATATACGGAACTTTTACCAGTGATTTTAAGCAGAGAACGTCGATTTGGGGGATTTTTAGGGGCTTCAGATGATCATTTAAATTAGTATGTTGCTTGAGAAGTAGCTTTGTAATTTATCCGAACATATTTCTATTCCGGTCAAAATCAACGTTCACTTGCGTTGCCTAATTTGAAGGATTACTTTGAGACTTTCTCACAGCTTTTGAGAACTTAGCTTGAACTTTCCAAGTTTCAAATATTAATAGATATTCCTCAACAGTATATTGTGCTAAGCTTTACTGCATGTTTGTTGCCCTAGTCGTCAAACCAGAACTCAGGTGTGTTACCTGATTTTACTCTGTTCCCGTACCTTCAACAGTGCAATTACAGCAAATAAATTGAAAGTTAAAGTAATGTTTGTAACAAAATTGGCATGGTCTAATTACGAGAACGTTCTCAACAAGATAAATAAAAATAACCAGAGGAGTTCTACATGCTTTAACACGCAATCAAGTAGACGTAAATTGGTTATCCAATGGAAAATATTTTCAAAACAGAGATTTCACGGAAGAGATAACCAAGATTGAAAATTATGATCGCGAGTGCCGTTAAAAATTTTTGTTTTTCCTGGTTTCTGCTAGTCCATAAATAATTCTCTTCGGTTCTTTCAGCCTGAGAGACTTTTTGCTCGGCTGAAGATATTGTTATTGCCTCAACGTGGCAATTTTGTTGGTCGGATCAGGTTTGCACGGCCGGGATACGGTGTAGCACAAGACTACCCGCAGATTATAACTGATGAAATAATGACAACCGTTCTTTCCAAGAATGAGGTACCATTTTTCAAACATTTCGTGGGTAGATGAGTAGCTGATTTCGGTATACTCTGTGATCTTGGAGTTCCTGTTACCGTGAAATAGTACACTGAAAATTTCCTTATGAACATAAGCTTTTAACTTAGGTGCCACTTTTTTGTTAAGAGATTCCGTATTATGGCAAGTTTTGCCAAGGGTTCATTGAAAATTAACGCGTGTTTGACTTCTCTGAAGATACACACTTACACAACGCCCTGCCGGTTCATAATAGCCACTCGCTCTTATCGAGCCGTGAAGGTCAAGTCACTTTAGAAAGCTCATCTTTCAATCTGACAGTAATGAGGTCGTATGCAGCGTAACAACGCATGATCTATCAGAAAGCCAAGCATCTCTCATACATCACTTGGTGTCGAGTGATCCCTTTCCATAATTTGTGTCTGCGGTGTTTCGCCCAAAACCATTTCTTCACATTCGAATTGTAACGTCTAAAGAAAAAACAAAAACAACAGTAGGGTATTTTAAAACAGTAGGATACTGCATAAAGTGGTAGTGCTAAACTTCAAAGTGAAGAGAGCAAAAACTGGTTGTAGGGCAGAGTGCTCTCAACAAGTTCAACTGCGAAGTAGAAACTCACAAGCACCATCTGTGTATGGCTGGTAAAGTTTAAACCTCCTTATGAGAGGATATTCTACGTTATCTCAAATTGAACTTGCTTTCTATCATTTTGGCTTACCTTAAAGTGCAACCAGTTTTGAGGATTTATTCTAGCCTTGAGCAGATGACATTAAATAAATAGCACTTGTTGATGTAGAGAAGAATGAAACGCAGAAAAATGATCATTCACTTACGTCTAATGAAACTAAACGAGAACACAGTTCGTCGACAGTAATCAGGCAAGTTTCATTTTAAAAATTTGATGTTACGCTTTAGATAGCTTGCTGTCAGTGGAAACCAGTCAAAATCACAAGATAATGAACAATTTCATGCTTGAGAATAATCATTAATAAGACATAGCAATTGCTCCGTTTCATCTGTTAGGGGATAATTAGAATTGAATACAAAGAAAATAACACAATATACTTCTCATTAACACTTTTCACCCGTGCTGTAGATGAACAGTGAACGATTCGCCATATTTTCTGGATCTTTCAAATCGTATAAAACGTTTTTATTCTGAACTCTAGTTAAAATTACTACACGCTTCAATGTATCATAGTTTCAGTCGAACACATTCAACAAAATACCCGTGAAAATTTATTAAAACGTGACTGATTCAGGTTATTTACATAACCTTTCACTGAATGTTTCCCTTGTTCAATTTACCTATGACTTATTTTTTATTTACTCAGTTCATTTGCAAACAATCGTTTAGATATTGTATTGTCATAGTTAAGATTTGAACAAACGTAGCTCACACCCACAATTGGAGTGTCCCAGTATTTGTACTGAGGTATAAGTGAGCCTATCGGTTCATATCAATGCTGAAAATAATTATTATGCTTTTGTTTAAATGCATCATTCTTGAAAACTCTTTCCCATAACCTGAGGAACAATAGATTTGTTGAAATCCTCTTTACCGCCAGCATCTCACCAATATCAAATGAAGTAACGTAAAAACTTCAGCAAGCACGTAAGGTCAACAGTCCCATCACTTGCTCCCTTATGAGAGCTCTGAGCCTCAACACTAAGCAAATACCCTTGTTGAAAACGGCCACCGTTCTGAGCAGCTGCGAGCTCTCGCTAGAGTTGAGGGCGCGCGGTCGCCTTTGCAGCTCTAATTGAGTTCTTGCGCAGGCCACTTTTGGGTGGCATTGCCCACGGCGCATCGCGGCCCGCTCTTCTGCGCTGACACGAGTGTATCACCTGCCCCGACCTCTGACGGGCTCTGCCAGGCCCTTCTTACTCAAGTTCCGCGCAGACTCGCCTGCACTGGAATTGAGGTGAACGTAAGGCAGTGTTAGTATCGCTTCTGCGTGACGTTTGCGGTGGGAAATGTGGGTTGTTTAACGTCTTTTGGAGTCAAACAAGTTACTAACTTACTTAGTTTACTTTGTCCATAAGTAAATTCCTACATATCTTTCCAGAATTTGATGCTTATCGAGACTAGTGTGTACAATGTTGTGAACATGTCGCTATTTTTTTCAAGTTTGTTGAAATATTTTCCAAATTTCGTCGACCTTCGTTAACTTTCTTTGGCACGAGTGCGCTCTGATTCTTAGATATTCAGTCTGCTCTCAACAGTGGCAAAAAACTTGATGAAAAATAAAAACTCCCACCTTTCTCCAAGGACGACCGAAAATCCCGAGTAATCTTTTATAATGACCAGGAAGCGCAGCAGCACGCGCCTGCATGTTAGTCGCAGAGAACATCACAGTTAAGAAAAAACATTTCCTCGATTGCAATTTCCAGAAGCTCGGATAGCTAAATCTTTTCACTCCAAGAAAATACAAATGATTTTTCTTTAGGTGATTTATAAAGCCCTACTTTGGATCCTCGGCAAAATTTGCTCAGAAAGCAATCTTGTCGGCACTGCCCTGTGGTTGTGCAGTCTGGCAACCCGGTAATGGAGGCTCGAGGGTCAACAATAATCATTTGCTTTCCGCAAGCCCCGCAGTTCGGGGTGGCCTCAGTCTCTCTCATCTGGGGCTTTCTTTCCGAGCCCCGCGGCCTCACGCTGTCGGATTTTTGCAGCCTCATTTCAGCTGTAATAGGCGTCTTGCAACGAAATGAACTCTCTTCGTTGTACACTGTATCCTTAAATTTTACTGATAGATAGTAATTAGTACCTCCACATGAAGCTTTTTAATATTTGTCTTATATTTCAGTTTCTCTCCCTCTCTATGTATATATATTTAGTTTCAATTTAGTTTAAGTTTATTTATATATATATATATTTATATTTATATATTTTACTAATACCTCTGATGTTTGAAACTTACTGCACTCTGCCCTTACTTTGCTTTATATTTGGTTCACATTGGTGCACCTTCATCTATGGAATGACCAGTTAATCAAGCCATCTCGGTAGCTCATCAAAATTCCAATTCAGTAGCAAATTACTTTTTTACTCAGCTCGAAACATTCTGTATTAACTTTAGGATACTAAAAGGTATGCCAAAATATACAGCCGTTTGCTTCAAACATGTTCCTGATATTTGACTAATCAGCGTAATTCGTATTTTCAGTATAAAAGCATAACTACGCAATTTTCCTAACCAACATCATTAGCATGACATTCATCACCTCTGATGCAAACTTCCACTATGCGTTGCAAGTTTCTTGAAAATTCCAGCACCAAATACACATGTATTCTATTTGAGAACGAACATTTTAATTATTATACACTCCCTCTCAGTTCCCCTACCATGTTTTTCAGTATCTTCACCTGGCATGCACGAATTTATTCCGATTATGCTAGAACGTTCATTTCGAAAAATGACCTTCCTCGCTAATACAAACCTGAAACTCCCTGTTACTCAGCAAATTAAATATTTGAAATTATTTCTTTTCACGTCCCACGCTAATGATAAATTGAATGTGGGTGATGGAATCGCCAAGGGACATAAAAAATAACTTAAAAACTTTAGAAGCCTCTGCTCTTGCACAAATAAAATAAGTGATCTATTGAATTCACGTTGACTTACGAAATTATTGTTTGAGACCATTTCAAATTAAGAAGTAGTGTATTTAAACATTCTTTGAGCGTTGGAACGCACTTACTAATTGAAATAATTTAGATTTTTCTATAATTGGTACGAATGGAACTATAAATAGTGACGATGAATTATTTTTTTCATGAGCACAACGGCAACACGGATGTCATTCATCCACAAAGTTGAACAATATATGAATTGAGGAAATAAAACTCACCGAACTATCTTCCCAAGATAAAAGAAGACTTGAAGTGCTAAATTGTCTGGGGTTATAGCCATGAAAATTTCCCGTTATACAGAAATCATATGAGCATGAGAAACATTTCATCACACCCTGCTCAAAAATTTGGCTTTCATCAATTATTTCTGGGTTTTCTCGCTGGCATTGCAAAGCTAGGAGCTCTACCAGTCTTGAACATTACAAAGCGTTTAAACAGAATATGAGACGTTGATTTTTTGTAGTTTTCGTGCTATACTTGAATATTTTTTGCTGCAAGCGCAACAGGAGCAGGCTTACTTTCTCTGGTAGCTAAAAATGCTTAACCAGTTCAACATTAGCAAACTCTACCTAAAACATGACGGCATCACCTCCTTATACGCTCCTTAAATTTCGAGTTACTCTTGCTATACTCTTTTCCAGCCCAATCGTTGGTGAGCGTCAACAACCGTCTAACACACCACACATTGCACGCAATAAAAACTACGTATCGAAATTCAGTTCACGTTAATCCGTGGGGAGAAAGATAAGTGTAATTTAACTACTCTGTAATTTATTGAGAGGTCAGACAATCAAGGTGTACCTTGAGATGCGAGTTGCAGCGAAAAATGGCTTGATTAATATTTTAATGAAAGCCTGTTTGCATGATACCTCTTTCCAAACAATTAGAAGACTGAAGATAATTAAATTTCGCCACAAAATGAGCCTGTGTGATTCTAATTCAGAGGGAATTCAGTTTCGAGAATGCACAAATCGAATGAAGCAAACCACACCAAAACTAACAACCAGAAATTTTCGTAAGGATAGCATTTTCCTTGGAAATAAAAACTGTATCAGATTTGCTTGCAATTAAGATTCTTTAGAAATTTCACTCGTAAGAATCAACGGGGTAACATCGAAAACATTAAGACTATCCCAAGAAATTCGCGCACATACTGTAAGAGCTTGAGTTGGAGTGCCAATTGCAGTGCTGTAACTCGAAAAGAAAACGACTAGTTATGAAATAATATGCTATTTGTCACATGATTTCGTAGGCAATAACTAATCCAATAGAAATCCTTGAACTTTGAGTTCTTTTTCAACTGTTCATAATTAATGTGCTTTTTATCGTCTACAGAAAAATGTTAGAGCACGGTGAGAAACTTTTGTTTGTTGTAAATTACCTGTCTTTATCTGTAGACTGTTGGCACTTTGAATTTTTATCAGAAGTTGTGTATAAAATATTTTTGTTGTCCCAAACTTCCATCATATCCAAATAACTTCATTCCTCTTCTGTTCAGAGTACAACGTTTTTTCGTATTTGTGTGTACTCAACTCGTACGTTAGCATATTTGTAGATCCGGGACGGGGATCTCCTCTTCCACCCGCGCGTCCACGCAGCCCGATAGAATTAGCACCTGTCCTTCAATACGAATAGAAATCCCAGCATTGAAGACTGACCCAAAGCGCAACGACTCTTCATGCTGATGTTTGTTACTCTGTGCTAGCTTCAACACCGCAAATTCTACTTAATGCTGGTCAAAGAATATTTTTTATATCCGATCGACGATATTCAATTACTTTCATTAGAAGTATCAATGTTTGTTTCGGAAAGACCATTTTGCACCCTTTTATTAATTTACCCAGCCTAGCGTCACTAGCCTCTGAAACCTTTACCTTGATGGTGCAATGAATTACGTTAATTAACTCGTCTCGATTTCACGCAAGTTTCCTCCACTATTAGATTTATCTAAGTGTATTGTTTATTAAGAGAGGAAAAGTGCAGTGAGTTTGTTAAGTGAGTTAATAAAGTGCAACATAAATGACGTAAGCGGTAACTTGACACCTAAAAGATTCAGGTGCAACTCGCTAATGATTGTCGTTCTTCGTTACAAAACAACAGAAATTTCAAATTCTCATTATTTATACTAATGAGTATTCAAACCTTCCAATGATGCTGTACAATGTTGTTCAAAATATTATATTGTTACTGTGAAAATTTTAACTTGTTCCAACCTAAGAATCATTCGTGAGTGGAGCTCCGTTTTCTACGCCATCATTCGGTGTGAAAAATTGAGCACTCGGGGCAGTAGGTACAGGTTGTACCTTGATCATGAAATCTGAAATCTGCAGGGGCACAGCTTCGAATGAATACTCCTGGCATTTAAAATTGCACGGCTTGCCCAATATTCGTGTCTACCACGTCAGGTTTTTTTCATGTTCGTTGTCACGCCTGCATCCAAAAGTCGTGCTAGCATGCATGACGAGGCTCGGCAGCTATTGTGGGAATTACGGATTGAGGTTGCAATTTGGCCCTCCACATGGGTGCTGCAGTGATACAAGCCCACCGCACCTCCACGAAGCAGCAGAACTGTATCTGCTCCAAATTGGATTCTGACATTTTTATCCCTGATTGATATGCCGTCCGAAGCAGTTCCGAAAGAACAGTGTTTCGAAATGTGAAGAATCTTTCGGATGAGAAAGAGTTAAGGATGAGAAAAAGAGTTATTTTATTGTTATGCATTTACTCTCTAAATATAGCTCGTACTCAGAGACGCAAATTTTCCAAACCATGAAATTTGATTATCATTTTTACCGAATGTAACTTTTCTGTCGAACTTCCATATAGGATGCTAAAACGAACAAAATATCCTGTTATCCCCCTATTTGGAGAGAATGAACACCAAAAAATACGTGTGCTTCTAATAACCAGCAAGAGAACAAGTCGATCGACTAAGACCAATAGTGTTTGTCCTCGATCATTACAATTTCTCGATTATTTATGTTCATCAGACGCATCTGTATTTTCCCAACCCGACTACATCATCATGTTCGTTGCGAGAGTCTTTTTCATTCATTATTAAGTACAGATTAATTTTCCTTCATAATTTACTTTCTGAGGCATGTGACCGGTTTATTATGCAACCAAAATCGTACCTTAACATCGTCCATGTTGGTCTCGATTCAAGTCTACAATTTCATAATCTTGAAGGTACGCCTTACAACTGCCGAAGCTCTTTATTAAGTAATACGTTCTATGTTTTCATTCAACTTTAATCATTAAGCACTTTTCCGTTAATGATAAAACTTCTATTTAAAAAGGGGAAAACAAGCCTTTGACAGCCTTTAGCTTACAGCTTTGAAACGATTGCTCTTTGCCTTCACTGTTTTTGCGAGCCGTTATGCTTCCGCACATCAATTCACTCATGGTATGGCAACCTGTTTCTTATCTCCAACCAACACATGTGAATGCGTACACTTCTGTGTATGTGGCATGCCCCACGCATTTGTATGCGACCGAGGATAGCCTCAGAGGAACATTGTCTGCTCTGATGCCGCCCTTGTACTTTGGCTCTATTAGTACTTCTGAGTTTCGGTTTAAGCTCTTCTCAGCTGTAATTATTGGAGACCTTCATTATTGTCAAGGGAGACGTACTTAGCTTCCGAGTGCCTGTGAAGTCCCCTCTTCAATAAGAGCACTCTCATTATATTTGTTTTCTTGTATTGAAAGTGTAACATATGGAGCTGTTAGGAGATTAAGATCGAAAACTTAAAGATTTATAAATTACCTGGTAGGCAGCTACCAAATAACTTTCCGTGGTCGGCAGCTCCCTACCCATCTCATAGCGACTGCTACCAGCGCGATTGTGCTGATACATGATATGCATGGTTAAAGGAAAATTTTATCATGGTTAAACTGAAGAAATTTTCTAACATTATATAAGAATAAAGTGCCATATAGATAAACCCTAATGTACATGTGAATATATTACCTTATTCGAAGTGAATTTTTGGTAATCTAAAATATTATTTTCATGTTACTCTCTCCCGAAACACTAGTTGGTGAAACTCTTGTAAAAACGTGTTCAGTGGCAATATTTCATAGCATAAATGTTTTAATTCTATATGCTCAATTGCCCTGAAAAAATTAATAAGCTAAGCAAAACTAAAAAATGCCGAAAATACACCGTCTGCCGTTAATTTATTCCTAGCCTTTGCACTATAGGTGATTCTTAAACCCTATCGACAATGTGACATGTATTTACTTAGAAAAACATATACTCGAAGTCATTTTCTATGCTCCCACGGATGCATTTTGATGCATTTGAGGAAAAATGCAGGATGAGAACCGACACAAAACCCTCCCTCTGAGCGGCGTACGGCTGATCCTCAAGGAGCTTATTCTCAGACAAAATACAATCTAGACCTCTTTCCAACTAAATTTGGTCATAAAGAACATTAAGTTTCGCTCAACTCTGCGCTCTTCATAGGCTCACGTAACTATAAAACAACAAATTTAGTAAACTTGGAAAGAAAAAAGGCCAAGATGGCAACCTTGGCTAAGGTGACCCTCGAGGTACTCGTGCCTGCCTGCGTCGCGTTGTGGGTGGCCAGCTCGGTGTGTGCGTCGGACCGCCGGCGACCCGAGGCAGCTACCCACCTCGGCCGTGGCGAGTGCCATCACCGCAGTTGTGCTCTCACCTCACTGGCGGGATTAACTTCCCAATTGGAAATAGCTGTCCAGAAATTTCTGTCGATATCGGCACCTGTAACATCGCCGAACTGTATCGTTCAGTGCCGTTGTCATCTGTAATTTCTGGTTGCGTTGACCTGGTGTGTAGGTGGTGGCTGCCACCAATGATGCAATGCTCCCACCTCACCCCAATGGTGAGATCAACTGTAGTGTGGGTAGAGGCTACTGCCTGTATTCGCAAATTAATCTTTTGCACAGAATGAGCGTTAGTTTTTTATTTACCACGTATAGCATGTATAAATAAAACCATGAATATTTATTGATTATTGTTCCTTTCGTACGAATTCTAGCAATAATTCTCCCAAACGTATTTTATATGCAAATCCATTCCGAAAATAGAATACAGCTTTCGTAACTACAGGAAAATAGAACTCGCGTTTCTGACGCGACAAATTAATCAAGCGAAATTTAATTTTGCGAAAATTGCAGTTGAATTTTAACCCAGCGTATTTAGAAAACGTATGTTTCTCGTTCATAGTAATGATAGTTATTTACTCGTTTATAGTTATGATCAAATGATTCTTCTGGTCAGCACGCACATTATGTCATCGATATAGCATTATTTAGGATATTGATTTTTCGCGCATGTTCAACTTCGTCGATAAATATTCACGATTATCACATCTCGTTTCCATCTCATGTTCTCACGCACTCTCCCTTACTATATTCATTAAAAAGAAAGCACCATAGTCCAGGTATTCCGCCATTGCACTAATATGAGATAAGCTGTTCATTGCGAAGCATCTTCTAACTTAGAAATAATTCATTCGTTACATTTCCTACAAATTCCAATGCTCAGGTAAGTGGTATTAAATGATATAGTGAGTGTAAGGAGTGGGCTGGTTACTGCAACCGATATCAAAATGAAGTTATAGGAAGAAGAGAAGACTTTGCATCTTTTCATGTCATTCTGTTGCTAATGATCGACACGAGGTCTGAGCCCAACATGCTCTTCCATGATTGATTTGTTTCTTTATTGTTCTCCATTTTTTCTTACATTTTGCGCCCTCGCGTGCCACAAACTTGACAGGGATTAAACACTCGGGGAGTATGTTAGCAAAGGATGAGATGTTAAAACAAGAACTTTGAAGGTGACAAGGGTAGACTAGGACAAGAAGGCTGGGGTAGTGATCAGGTGTGATGAAGGGGATCATCCGGGGCCCTTGCCAGATCCTGTCGATGTCATGGTCATATCACATGTTTTTGTTGTAGAACGACCCTTAGTTGGTGGACTATTCGTTCCTAAAATTTTATGGCGCTACGACAATAATTCCCCCCCTCCCGGGGGGGGGGGTGAAGGGACAAAAATCTTTAAATTTTCCCGATTTTGACCCCATATAAAAAGAGAAAAAATGGGAAATGGAAAAAAAGCCCTACTGAGTTTGGTAGAAATGTTCCAAGGATTCTAAAACTTTTTTTTTTTTGTTCTAGCAACAAAACTGAAGGAGGAGATACGTCTTGAAATATCAATATCAGTGAAAAGTACCGAAAATTTCCAATTTTCGACCGATTTTGACCCCATATAAAAAGAGAACAAATGGGAAATGAAAAAAAAGCCCTACTGAGTTTGTTAGAAATGTTCCAAGGATTCTAAAACTGTCTTGGTTTTTGTTCTAGCATCAAAACTGAAGGGGGAGATACGTCTTGAAATATCAATATCAGTGAAATATCAATACGTAAAAACCAATTTGTCAAATTTTTGCAAAAACTAAGGCATCAATCAAAAAAAACGAATTACATATCATAGTCAAATTTCATAAGAATCAGACTGAAAAAAAATTCATTTTTGAAAATAAAATATTTTTTTATTTTTTTTATTTTGGAAATCACAATTTACAGTGTGAATATGAAGTTATGTATGGAAATTATGGAAATAAAAATTAAAACTGCATTCAATTACATATATTGTTCATTCTATAACACTTCAACAACAAATTTTGTTATGGCTAATACCCAAAAAAAAAAAACTTCAACATTCAAAATGTCTCTCCTCATTGAGTTTTGATGCTAGAACAAAACCAAAAACAGTTTTAGAATCCTTGGAACATTTCTAACAAACTCAGCAGGGCTTTTTTTGAAATTCGAATTTTTCGAAAAAATATATAGCTCTAAACCCAAAAAATTGGTGTTCATTTCAGAAATTTCAAAAAATTTCAAAAAAGTTGAAAAACTTGAATATGAAAAAAAGCCCTACTGAGTTTGTTAGAAATGTTTCAAGGATTCTAAAACTGTCTTTGTTTTTGTTCTAGCATCAAAACTCAATGAGGAGATACATTTTGAAATATACATAAAATATACCAAAAAACTCATTTTTCGTCCATAAAAAAAAAGTAAGGCCTAAATAGAAAAAATTACACGAGTAAAAAAGGTTTACTTTCACAAAAGACATATACTGGCCAATTTTCAAACGAATCGGACGAAAAAAGGTCTCAAACCCGGATGATCCCCTGAAGGCCGAGTGCTGCTGAAGTGATTATTGGAGATCATAGGCGATGCAACTTTTGGCTTAGAAAAGGTCGGACAGGTGCTGCGTAGAGGTAGACCCCAGACTGAAATATAAAGGAACAGTTGGAGTATGAGGATCAGCTAGGTACTGTAACTATGCGCGTAGAGTACGCTAGAAGTTAACGCAGGCGCTAACGAATGCTCTTCAAAAGAGACTCCGAAGAAATCGATCAATGACTCTTCGCCCACTCCGTGGCATTAAAGTGATGGTCGTCAGTTCAATGAACCCATCAAAAATACCCCAGCGACCACCCAAGTTTGAGACAGAAACGCTTCTCATTCTGCTGAAAAACGCATAATAATTTCATTACGACGAGCGTTCGGTTTTCACGATGAAAATTTGAGCTTAATTTGCGCAGAGAAAAAGCCTCACTCGCTCGTTTGCTGTGGACTGCCACTCGAATGCGACCTAATTTGTATTCCAATGAACACACAGTTATCTCAATTCGCTCAATGATAAATTCAATTACAATGTTGCAACGAAACACCGGTTGTATTGAATTAGAAATAAAATACTACTGCATCGGATGAATTGGATTATTTTCCTGTTTTTGTTTGCGAGGTTAATATTTCATCGGATAGATTGGCATAAAATGACAGCTTTTTACGTATACGAACGAAAAGAATTCTCTCGTTCATTTTCTAACCGGAGCTGGTTTTCATCCTGACCTCGCCTTGAAATACAATGTTTAATTTTAGGTTTCTTAGTTAGGTACTTAGGGCGTTCAAATATGCTCCCTTGCTTCAATAACGCATACCTGAGCTGTTGAAATGAATTTGGGGCAGAAACAAAAAGCAGTAACTGTGAAACAAAAGTTCAATGACCTTTGTTTTTTTTAAGAATGCGCAACTAATGATGGCTTAAATTGAACATAAAATGGTACAAAATTGCAATATTTTTATCCAATATTTAACATTTTGTTAACATACCTAGTAATAGATGTTCAATCCATAAATCCACCTTTTTATTACCGAATTTACTCGTATACATTAATTAACAATAGAAATTAGATGTTAACGATAAATATTAATTGTCAAATAATATAGCAAATAAGAGAGAAAATAATTTGAATAAATGTTTAACAAAAATTTTCATGTTATATTTACTCGTGCCCAGTGAAAATTACTATTTACTCAGCTCGCCGCGAATAGGCTGTGGATTCGAAGAGATCTGCCCCTCAAAACTGGTTCAAAATCGCATCTCATTCGAGACCAGCTCGTTGAAATGCATCTTTATCCTGAAACGTAAAATTATCTACATTACCTCGTAACTGAACCAGCCGCCGGTACAGCGGCTCTCACTCACCACGACTTAAAATAAACGACACTCTTAAAAGTCCAAAAAACAATTCTCTTTGGTCTGAAAAGAAGCCTTTACCAAGGAGCTGTGCCGCCCTCGGTTTGTTGGGCTTCCAGTTTCAGGTCTGGGCACAGTCGGGTGGTGCGGCGGCATGTTGGCACTGGGGAGTAAAAGGGTCAACTGAGCCCGTTATCTCAGTCAAATATTGCGTCGCTAAACAGCACTTGAGCGTAGTTCAACTTCCTCTATGATATTTATGAGCCACTTTTTAGCCTCTCACAATGCTGTTTGGGTTTTCAAGAGTCTATATTCGTCATGTTGAACTCACTAGTGTTTCAAACGTTTAATAATATCCATCCCTGGAAAAATTATGTTTCAGCATGTTAGTATACTGTACATGTGTTAACTTTGCGCATATCATTGTGATGCTCACTGCTTTTATATAATTGAGAAAATGGGAACTTTAAAAGCTACAATTTAATTGGAAATTTAGGTGTTTTTAAATTCCTGAAATTTTACCGAGAGAAATTTCCTTCTGAATATTGAACTGGCTGGATATGAAGAGTTTCATCGGCTGCGTGTTGAATAACTTACCTCCTAAAATGCCATTCTCTATCACTCTTGGATGATATAGAATGCGTTAGCACATGACGCATTACTGAAATCCTTTTCCTGGTTCAATTTACGTGGCTACGGGACGTCTCTCTTCAGCAATGATGGACCGGCAGGCAGTCGATGCGCTCGAGGTGCAGGAGCGGCGGCGTGCGACAATGCAGGCACACCTTCAGGCGGGACTCACACTTCACGTTGGATGCGCTGACGAGTAGGGAGCTCCGACTGCACGCGCATATATTGACATTGACGAGATCGAACTCTCGGGCTGATGACCGCGTACGTGTGGACTCAGGACGGACGACGCGATTAAGACTGGAAAATTATAGGGTAACCCTACATGGTGAAATGAGTAATATTTACGGATAAATAACATAAAGTCATCAAAAAAGAACAGGTGCATCTTCAAAATATATTTGTATCGTTGTACGAATTTTTCACTAGATTGTTTGTTGGATAGAACTGCTCCGTTGCCCAACTTGTGCTGTGTCTACCTCGTTGTGAAGGAATCGTCAGCTAACGAGGCTAGGATGAGCTACTTTCATTCCTCAATTTGAACCAATTTTACAGAACTAATCATTTATTCGTCAGTTAAATTGTAACGAAATACTGGTAAAATTTCAAATAAATATCGAACAAGTACCCATTATGTAACGTGTTGAACGTTAGCTTATTAAAACGTTTCAAACAACTTGGACAAACGTTTCAAACAACTTATAATAACCATATTAAAGAATTTTTTAACGAACATTGATTTAAAATTACTATTCAAGAGGTTAATATTTTCATAAACTCTGAACAAATCATCAATAGCTAAAATGCCCCCCGAGCAGCCGGGATTAGTTATTGAGTTTTTGACTCCAACTAAGGTAATTTAAACTTTATCTGCAAGCTTGATTATGCACAAGTCGTAGCTCATTGCACGCATTACACTAATGCCGAGTTTCGCATATATAGAGCACTAGATCAGGGTTCTTATAAACTTCCCAGTCTTAGGGCCATGCTTATTACTCCAGTAAGTTCCAAGGGCCAATACCGTATTAATATTCCAGTCATTATCTGTAATTTCTATAGCAGTCGCAGAGTACGCTCCCTGAGCGAGCATACCCTTGCCAAATTCGCTAATTCAATAACTATTGTGTATTGTCGAAGGTCGGATTAATTCAACTGGCGAGCCGGATTTGTCCCGCAGACCGTAGTTAAGAGACCACTGCACTGGATGAACGGGCTAAAGCTCATTTTACACCTACGATGTGGAGCGACGGTATATGGAGCGACGGTGAACTTGCTATAGCTCCTCCCACGAGAGGATTGAGCGTCAGTGCACACCGACTTGCTTTTACATTGCCGCTCAACACAACGCTCCTTCCCGAGAGACAGCAATCGTCACGCAGGGCTCTCTCTCCTGGGATTTTCCACCGAGATCTTGTTTTTTTCGATCCCTCCTGGGTTCCTTGGTTTAATATTTGATCTATTGCTAAATATGTTTTTTTAATCAAGTCAGACAGTAAATTCATCATAAACTGAAGTAAATTTAATAATGCAGTTAAGAATTATTGTTTGAACACCGTATGCAAATGAATATCTGAATCAAAACCACGCCTATCGGATGGGGTATAACGTGTTCAATCTGTTTCTCGACCTTAAAAAAGCGTAACAAACGAGTATCTTACGAACTTGCAAGCCCGGCCAAGCCAGGGATAGCCGGCGCTCCACTTGTGTTGCTTCGATTTGCTTGGCACGTTGCAGTGAGATGACACGCATTTTGATCGTAAAAATGGTCGTGCATTCCTTTAAATGAATGTCTGCAAATTAATTTTTTTAAACATTCAAATTTTCATATTATTGCCGCACTAGTATTCCAATGTCTAGCCCTCCAAAAACGATGTCTAAAAAGAGGTATACGCAGTCTTTCAAAGAAGACTGTTTAATGGAAAGAATGAAAAACCTGTCACGGTTCGAAGCTTAAACCGAAATTGCTACGAGATGTCACCAACAGTGTATGTCACCAGCGTAATGAAAAGCGCCTTGGACAACAGAAAAGTTGACTTAAGATTGAAATTTGCGCTGCAGAAGAGAATTAGGAGGAAATACAGGAATAAAATCAGCATGAACATCATTGTTTCTACTGACAAATGTTAACTTTTACTTTTTCTTCTTAAAACTACACTTCTACGTTTATTTTTAACGAATCTGGGTTTTTTTCATGTTCAATCTAGGTTTATCTGAACATTTCCAGTGGGAGCCCTGATCGTCAGTATTGCATACTTGGCAGAACAATTTGCAGAGTATTTACAGAATATTTTGCAGAAGTAAAAAGCTAATATTCTAAAAAACTTTAATACAACCAAATTACGTTCAAAAAACACTGAAAATAGAAAGAAAAAATAAATACCAATTACTAATTTGTAGGTGTACTTTTTTACTTTTCCTTTATTTTCAATAATCTTCTAATGACACCTGCCGAATGTTTTTCGTCTACTTGAAGCCCTTTTCCTGAGAGCAATGCACACTGTACAATTTTAATTGCGCTGTTATTAATTTTACGTTCACACACGCCGTGTATGCTTCTTTGATTTTTTGAATAGTGAGTGCTGTTTCCTATCTTGGCCTCTCAGTGTTTGAATTTTCATTTTAACCATTGAAATATTACAATTTAGAAAGTGAGATGCTATACTTCTAAAAGCATCTTCTCTGGACACTCTGTTTTTATACTCTGCGAGCTTAACGTTCCATAAACATGAAAATTCTTTACATTTTTCGATAGGAGTATTAATTTCTTCTTTGCTCCATAATATGTAAGCCATGACTACACGTGCTCTCTATGGTCTTAAGAGCAACTGAACGCTGTTGACTGGCAGTGCACATCGCCAGTATTTAGCATGCAGAATGTTGCCGCTCCTTACTGTGAGCGTGGCATTAAGTCATTTTGCTCTGCTGTGGGCGGAGCTTATTTGACTGGCGGGATAGAGCGACGGTGTGGAGCGTGAAGACACCGTCAATGTAAAAGGGCCTTGAATAAGCGAGAGAGCAGGCAGCGGACAGGTTTTCACAGGCTGAGAAATCGTCAAACAAGACTCATTCTACCGGCACCACCGCTTCAAAATCTGCTTCGAGTCTCTGCTGTAGTTTTAAGTTCTACGTGAATGACATGCCTAACTTGCAATCGGTGCCAAGGAATAGAATTCGCTACATACATCTTGCAATCTGAGTATAATAGGTTTCTAATAACTTCTATCTATCCTCCCAAACGATCTCAAAATTAATTTATCCAACGTCAAGCATGATTTAAAGTGAATTGAATAAGGCATGACATCATTGGATGATTCTATATGTAAATAAGAATAATTTTCTTAGTATTCAGCTAGGAAGTCGTGGTAGTGTCATAGCCACCAATCGACCAATGTGTGTTTCGTACCATTGATGCTAACTAGACCCACTCTCATTGGGTTGAATAAAATCTCCTCTGGGTAAATCCATTCTCGTTAAGTAAAACCCACTTTTACCCGGCTAAGCCCTTTTTCCTCGAACTAAACTCACTTTCTGTGGGGTGAACTCTTCATGATCTAATGCTATTCGGTACTGCATTAAAATTTTCTCTAATTCATGCACCAACGAGAGAGGAAGGACTTTCACTATTATCGGGATATGTGATCATTGTCCAATTTATGAGGGGAAAGTAGCAGGCAGTGCGTTTAAAAGTTATTGATTCCAAGTATCGATTTTATTTTATTAAGGGATTTTTTTTTAGCCTCTCTCGTTAGCAAGAAAATTATATTGCAAAATAAGTCAAACACCAAACAAACGAAAGAAATCTCCCAAAAAGGGTCCGGGTAGCAGAATCAGTGAACGAGAGCCGACGGAATATCTAAAATAAACTCAATTCGAGTGATATATGAGAGCAGTAGTACTGAAAAATTGAAAATAAAAGACTGAAGGTTCACGAACCGGATGCCATCAAACATAGTCTACATTTAAATAAATATCCAAGCTTTGAAAGGGCTCCCCTCGTATACAGTGACTGTAATTGGACGCATCTCTGCCCTGTTAGTCAATGACTGGCTCCGCTACTGGCGCTCTCATAATAATTTGTTCTGAAGCTTTGAAAGAAAAATGCAAAATTTTCCACCGGATGCTTCAACTAGCGTATCATATCTGAACGTCGTACAGAAGATTTATTCACAATTTTTCGAAGTATCCTGATTAATCCATTATTTACAATTGTATCAGCTATAGTGAATGCTTGTTTGCCTAGCTGCGTTACTTGGAGCGCTTTTTCATTTTCGTTTGGGATTTCTCTCTGTAAACTAAAAATATCCCGTAGATTTAACTAAGAATAGAATTGTCTGGGATCACACTTCTTAGATCATCAAGGTAAATACACGCTCCCTGCAAGCGGGATTAAAAATTTTGAGAAATTCAATAATCGACACTGCCCAGTAGTGTGAGAGTCACATCCTTAGTTGGTGCTCAGAATAAATTTATACGCCTCACAAATTAAAAAATACTAGTCCACTCCCCTTTATTTGAAATGAAAATGAGGGCAAAATGAGAGAAAGGCCGTAAGAAATTAAAAAATACGATCTCTTGAGAGTTGATGAGGCCGCGTGAACACGGCCCGTCAAAATATATGGGGCTGGAGCTTGTATCACAGATACGCTCATCACACACTGTAGGCTGGCTTCGGACAGACAGAGAGACAGACGGACGCAGCTCTTATTATAGTATAATGGGTTTGTGCTGAGGAGGCCAAGGAACGGCAGCCGGGCTAGACTGCTGTTGAATAGCAACAAGAACCCTCACCGTCGGAACGGTTCAGTTTAAGAACGGCTCTTCCGACTGTAATGCAAACACCAAATTGATTTAATTAATATTATCAGTGCCCTCTCTGATGCCAGTGTTCCAACCGATAACATACGATTACAAAACAATTCTTATTTTTGAATAACTTGCCCCCTAAGAATATCAAATATCATATAGGTTAAAAATTTAACAATGTACATCTTTTCACTCGTCAACTGCATCGCAGATCTCCAGTGCATACTCTCCGTTCCTTCGTGTTTAGGCAGAAATACGGACGGTTTTTGACTTTGTTCTGAGTTGATAATGACATTGTTCAACAATCATATTTGGAACATGTGCACCAAGTTAATAATCCGGTGTAATTCTTGTATATTCGAAAAGATTGATAGAAATTATAAGCTAAAATTTAACTAATGTGCTGCTACGTGCTCTCGTCCAGCCTTAGAGCCAGAAGCATGGTGATCTGCGCTTCGACGTCGTTTTTAATAATTATCGAAAAACACTACACAAGAACTGTACGCACATGAAGCAAATTGCTCGACGGTGGGATGACTGTACGTTTTTAAGAACTAGAAATCGGAAACTAAGACGAAACACATGTTTGCACAAAGTATTTGTCTATCAACTTTTGGTAAGAAAAGTTACACTCATTCTAATTTTTAACGATAACGTAAAACCCATCACTTTAGACATTCGACAGCACATTTGATACGCATATACATCTTCAAGTATGTATTTAGCACTGAACTACACAACTAGTATGTCAAGCTAATCAAGCTGATATATTAGTATGAGAACATCCATATATGGTGAAATGTCTTCGCGAACGACTGTTTTCAATCTCATTCACTAGCACTGATGAGGACGCAGAATAAACGTCGACGTTCTTTAACGAAGCTTTCCACTGTTAACGCCCGAGGCAGCAGCAGCACGAGCGTACTTAGCATCATTAGAAACAGTGGCACGAAACAGCAGCTGTGAGCGTGTTTCGAAATTCAAAGTGAGAAAATCTGGTGCGCTGCGTTCATTAGGAAAATGTTACACTGTACTCGTCTCAACCCAGAACATACGCAAGTTCTTACTTCGAATATATCAGAGATTTCTACACGCATGTTCTAATTTTAGGAAAAATCTAGCGGATCTTCTTGTAACAAATAATCTTTCTGCAAAAAAGTTCTAAACTTGTGTCATTAACCAACATTATTCCATCTTAACCAACCTTGAGTCTGATGAGCGCATGGTTCTCATTCGAAGAAATGCAACACAGAGAAAAGTTAAGGAGCAGCCTCATTTAAAAATCTCGTTGCAGTCACGCCTGGAAATTGAAATTTGCGGCAATTTTGAGCAGCAGCCTCGCTGCGGTGCCAAGTCGTGGCGCAAGCGACCTCGCAGCTGCAGTGCTCATGTCAGGTGCAATTATGTGCGGCGCCCGGTGGCTGATTAACGCAATTCTGCACCGCAGCATATTCAAACAGTTTACATGGTAGTATCAGTGCTACTGGCAGCTTAATTTTTACCAAATCGACTTGACTACTCAAGTGTAATTTGTTCTTTTTATATCAAAAATTCGCTAAAACATTCTTGAAAGCAATTTTGCCGGATTTTGAATTACCAAGAACCGTAGTTACGTCGACTTAGTTGAAATTAAGGGACCAGATGTATGGCTACGACAACGTTAATAGCTTGGAAACCTGGCCCCAGGTCTTCAGCGCTTACTCGTTAATGAGAGGAAGTCCTTGACTTGGTCTCATTCACGCTCCCTGTCTCACTTTCGTACTCGTTTCTATTTGTTTTTCCTGGTTTGTGTTCTTGGAGAAACGAAGTGCAGTTTAAAATTTGCAGCCAAATGCACATTGCTTAGGAAATTAGTGTTTTCTTTCTACCTTATAGCGCTCCAAAAAATGATTTTGTCAAAACTCATTACACTTTTTGATACTTTAAGAAGAAAGTGGCATGTTAAATTTGACAAAATGGGAAAAAAATGGAGCATGTTCGATCTGGGGCCACTTATTCTACCAAGTACGGTAAAAATACTCGTACTGAAAACAAATAAACACGTCCCCCAAACCAAAGCTGAGGTATAAAAGTGAAATTATGTATAGTCAAGTCGGTAAAAATTCTACCCCAAAGTTTGTTTTTCATTCTCTCAGCGTGGCAAAACAATGAAGTGGTAAATTGAAAGTGCGGCAATTTTTTTTGCAAATTAGGATCTTGCTTCAGTTTTTATGTCATAACGACTGACTATATGGGGATTCAGTGCAATGCAATCATAACGAGTAAGATGAATATTTGAATTTTTGAGCTATAGACTATCGTCCTGAAACTCAACTTCACTCACAGATAAAGTGGCTTTTTTAGGAAACACAACTTGGTCCAATCTAGAATTTTTCCCGATTATGCTGTGGAACAGATTTTATTTCATTCTCGGAAGAACAGAGCAGTAAAATATCAACTTTCAAGTGAAAGAAAAGCCGCTTGACTTCATTTAGGGCTTAGGGTGAAATGCACTATAACTTTCAAGACTTATAATTTAGAAATGGCACTATGGGGGGAGGAGTGCTGCTATGAGGCAGTGAAGATCGAATGTTCTTCTTAGTACGTCAACAGCATGAATTCCAGTTTTTTCAAAAGCCTTCGCTACCACTTTCGAAATGTTTAAGTTTTGGTGTTTCGCTTCAGTAGTTGAGATATTCTTGTAACAAATATTTGTAAAGTGCCCGACACGATAGCAGATAACGGCTAATGTGCAGTGAGGCAACGGCTAAACAAATCAAACGAACTCAGCAAAATATCGTGTTCATGACTTCGATGCCAATTCTTGGGTGAAACTCTCAATGCATCTTCAAAAAGAACTTAAATTGCTTTTTTGCATAAGCTTGCATGCCTCTCAAGTACTGAACCCAAGAACTGAAGCTGACAATAGGATTCGAAAACTTGAGTATTTGATGCCTAAACTCGTGTTCCATGCAGAAGTAAGGCCTCGGAGCATTGGCTGTCAGCCAGCTTGGTAACTCTGTGAATGAGCTTCTCAAGTTATCGAAGCTCAAACTGAACAATGATCTGCTTCGGCCCCGTTCTTAATAATTACCTAATAAAAAAGAAAAGAATAAGGAGGGCAAAAGTAATGAGACAAGTTAATCAACCTGGAGAATTAAGCAATAGAAGCAACATCAATAAAATTTGTGCTCCCGTAGAAATTCGTTTTTGTTAGTTTTATCCCACAGTATTTTCCGATTGCCTCATAAAACGTTTATTTTAAAATCTGTTGTTTAATTGTATCGAGATTATGTTTGCTTGGTCATTGCATCAATATTTGAAATCACTTTTCATATGTTTGAATTACTTTTCAAGGCATTCAATTCCAAATCATTTTACAATGATATTTTGATGCGAAATGTGATTAACAGGAATAGTACAAATATTAAATAAATCATTGTTGCTCGCTGCACGAAAGAACAATGAAGGTTATAGACAGATGCGTGGTATCGTCACTCGCTTAAATGACAATGGTACGTGATAGTGACTGCTCTGTAGAGAGTAGCTATCAGGTACTTATCTCCATAATTAATCGGCTTGACTTGCTGCAGCATAGCTGCTACACCATCGTGTCAGCAGCCGTAAAAGCCCTACCATCACGTCCTTGTGGCGAGTGTCTCATCAGCCCTAGCTCTTTGAAAGCTCTACATCACTCCCTGCCGCTTTTATTGCCTTCATAAATGTTATTGCTTTGCAACTACCCGCGCCGTGCCCGGCCTATCCGCTGCCGCACTGGATGGGAAGTTATGAAACATTCTCGCCACGTTTTTTCAAAAGCCAACGAATGTTTGATTGGTTTTTGAGGTTTTGAGATTCATAGCCGTTGGTTTGAATACAAGAGGAGCAGTACTTCATCACGTATTGATTGCAATACGGAAGCAAGTTCAAACCTTTTAAATCAATAGTGTAGAAGTGGTTGGCATGTGTTCAGGAGCTGAATGTAAGGCTGCTGTTGTTTATAACTCACGCACGATGTTATTTTGATTTTTTTCATACAAAACGAGGAAAGTATTACACAATTGTAATTGGTGTTTAAAAGTCAATAAAGACAAAACATCATTACGTAAAGGTTCATTTTATCTCATATTTGTACCAGGAAAGCAAAAACATACATTACAATTAGTGATCCTAGCAGTTCGGACTGAGTTAACTATTCAATATGGCACATGTAAGTAAAATAAAAATTAATGATATACAACAACTCGGAAAACTAACTGGATAAGTTTTGCGACGCACTCGTTAAAATCGTGTGTGTTGTTTTTTCAATGCCATAGTTATTCATCAGCTCATTTCGTCCTCATATTAACACGCTGACTGTTAGGTTCCGTACAGGAGGTCACTGGGAAAGTTTTCATAGCGCAAGTGACCCACCGGTGGTCACAGACTGCACTTTTATTGATTCCTAACTGTAGCCAAATGATGGCACTTCTCAATATCTTCTGTCTGTTTAAAAGTTGAATGTTGAAATTGAGTTTTGTTGGATCTAAATCTTGAATTCCCTTGAGTCAAACTGCTTTCTTATCCTGAATAGTTTTCGGTGAGGTATTATTATTCAATTTTCTCAGCTTTAGCAAGCTTTATATTAAAGGGAGAGAATTAAAAAAACGTAATGTGCCTCCCCATGAGATAGAAAGATTCGAGATCACACACATACAGTATGTTGAACACGAAAATTTTTCACGGTCTTCAGAAAGTTCTTCCCTTGAGCTTTGAGTACAAAGTTCTTCGCTTTTGGGTTGAGTGATGTAAGTGAGCACAGCACGAGGCCGTGTTGTGGTGAGGCCCGGGCAGCCGTGGAATTGTTGTGACGGGCTCCAGAAAGCCTCAGAACGGATGCCCTGTATTGACATCAAATCCCGGCGGTTCCAAAGCTCCTTGAAATTCTGGAGGGCTTTTGGCTGCGGAGGCACATGGTTGTTTTTTTCTGAACTGAACTTGCGAGAGTTTTCCGCTCGCGTTGCTGTACAATTCGTGCTCACATGCTCCTCTGCAGAACTTATGCAGTGGTGGAACGCCCGCAGACGATCTCAAAAACAACGTAACCATTCAAAAAGAACGCGTGTTTCGAGTTACGATAGATCAAAATTGCTGTAAGATAACGTGCTGTGCGATATATTTTTCATCAACGCTCTCAATCTTTGGGAGTATTAAGAGGAAAAGACAGTTGAAAATAAATTAAATGACGTCGATATCAAGTACTGAAAAGTGAGAAGTAAAGAATATGTTCCTGTTTAACGCATTCATTGGCACAGGGCATATATTTATCGCTTACTAAGCGTTTTATAAATTGTCAGTAACGTTCCGACTGAGACATAACGGTTTGAGGAAAACATGTACGCTGTTTAATCCGTGATCCGCAAATTCTTATGAAACTATAGTGCACGACCCTCACATGGTGTTCTGTCTTCTAACTACGTTTGTAATGTGTACTGTACACCACACATCGGAGCGTTGTAGTAGGTAGTTAATAGTTACTGGTTCATGAGAAGATATCTTTTTTTGCATATTCACGTATTCGTTTCTTTCTTGCAGAGCTTCTGTTGTAGATAAATGAAAACATATTTTACTTCTGAGCGCATTCCAATCACCTTGTTAAATTTGAAATGGGAACTTCGAGAAATAAGCTATTCATTAAAACATACTCAAATGTACGTAAATTATTGTATAATAATTTGATGAACTATAAAAAAAACGCTTTATGCAACTATTAACCAAATTTCCTGTCAAACCATTTTTTGTGTGAGCTTATTTTCTACAATTTTGTGCCGTATGCTCACGCTGCCATGTTTAAATTAAATCCCCTTGAAATCACAGAGCCTCTAAATAGGAACGACTTTAGCAGACACTGCAACACAGTTCGTCTAACATTTAAGGCGCTCTCGGACTTCTCATCTAGCGCTCTTCATGTCAGACGTCAGACCAGGGTGCGCTGCGAACTAATTACACTTCTTGTCTTGACGAGGCTCTGTAGCTCTGATGCACCTCATGTCAAGATTTCCTCGGGGAAAACTGGGTAGATAAACGCAGACTGTGATGTGACAAACGTGTACTACACGGAATCTTCGTTCATACGACTTGATACCTGAACTACATTCAAATAACTTCGTGTTGTATCACATTCTAATAACTTAGTGTTTATGGATAAATATTTATGTTTTGCTTCTTGAAAGTCCTAATTATAAATAAAAATGTAAAGAAAGTCGCTTTTCAATTCAACATTCGTATTAGGACAGTCTAATACTAAAAGAAGAATGTTTCGACCTGTAAGGTCATTTTCAACTTCTGTCGGTAGAAAATCACAAAATCCAGTAAAATTTTAAGTAAAATGTTAGACAATGAGAAAAAAATAAACTTAGTGTTTGTATCACATTTAAATAACTTGGGGTTGTATCACATTCAAATAACTTGCTGTTCGTATCACGTTACAAAAATTTGATTCCCGTTCAACATTCATAAAACCATGACACTTGTGTCACATTCATATTACTTGTTGCTGGTATCATGTTCATGAAACTTGAGGCTTGCATCGCTTTTATACGATTTTTTATTTGCACGAGATACATATAAGTTGATCTCACCGGTGCCTGGAAAATTTCGCATAGTATCGATCTCCGAAATTCGATCACTCTACTTATTTGACTTATTTGTGGTAAGTAGAGTAATAATACATGTTAACTTCATATCAGTCGAAGTGCCGTTCTTTCAAAAATACTCCTCCATAACGATGGATTTTTTCACAGTATTTCAAATTTTCGCTTTCGGTGCATTTCTGCTTTTTTATGCTGTTCTATATACCAATTTGGGTGCATTTTTTAGCTTCGGTGCATTTTTATTTTTCACTTTCCGTTGGTTTTAAACTTTCTGAGCATTTATGTATCTCAGCTTTAGTGAATTTTCCCCTTTCGATGGATCTTTATCGCTCAGGGAATTTTTCACTTTTCATGTACTTTTATTTCTCACTTCCAGTGGATTTTTGAGTTCCCGTTCATTTTTATTTCCCATTTGCAGTATATTTTTCGCTTTCGTTGCTTTTTTCCCTTCTGCAGCAGTTTTATAGCTAACTTTTGGTGTATTTGTCATTTTCGGTGCATTTAATTTTTCCCTTTCGGTACATTTTTCCCCATTAGGTGCATTTTTGTTTTTCACTCTCGGTAGAGTTTTATTCCTTACTTTAGGGGCATTTTTTACTTTCGTGGCATTTACATTTCTCACTTTCTGCCTACTTTCCATCGAAACAATGCCCCTAGGTCAAACCTTAGTTCATTGCATCAGCAATCCTGTCAGTCGAGCGTCGTCGCGCATGACTTTTCCTCAGCGAAATAAAAGCCTCCATTATATGAGGCACGCAGTGTGTTTTAATACCTTCAGCAAAACACATAATTCTAACGACATACAATAACAGAAATAAAGAGAATATTGCGAAACAGCAAAAAGTTCAATGCATAAAACCACGTCGCATACACAAGAAAACAGTCCAACTACACAAAAATTCGTGGGTGTAGGTTGCAGAAATTTCATTTGATATCTGGTCCTGCTATTTAGCG
This sequence comes from Morinoia aosen, assembly GCA_030386875.1. Classification (NCBI taxonomy): domain Eukaryota; kingdom Metazoa; phylum Arthropoda; class Malacostraca; order Amphipoda; family Talitridae; genus Morinoia; species Morinoia aosen. The sequence goes on along the minus strand of CM059561.1, from coordinate 59,405,437 downwards.
TTGGCTTATTTTCATTTTTGATAAGATTGGCAACTTCCGCTAGCAGGTCAGCTACTGGAATACGCTAAATTTTATTCACGGTAATAAGTAGGGAGCTGAGTATCAAATTCAAATTTTATTGCGCAAATAATTCAGTACGGCAACCCGATAGTTGAGAGCTGCAGCGCTTGCCTCCCGTGGACTGAACTCTAGACCTGGACTCCATATTTCTGTTTAGGATTGTACAGTAATAGAATATTTTTCTGAACTTTAAGTCAGCGTTTAATTCCGCAATACTTATTTAATTTTCTTAGCGGTATTATGAAATAGAATATTTTATGATAAATCATCGAAAGCTTGAATTACACGTGGTTCATTACTACTGGAGTCAATTGCCAGATTGCTTTAGTATTGTTGTCAAATCGGAAATGCAGCTTGTATTGCTGTCATTCGCCTCAAGAATTACTGATAAATCTCAAATACAGATAGCTCTTCTGTCATATAAACTAGAACAGTTTTCTACACATACTTCTTTCTCGAAACCATCATTGAAATCTAAACTCATGAAAACGTCTACAGTTAAAAAAAATATTCAAAGTTAATTTTGGATTATTGAAATTTCTCTAGGATAATAAATTAACGCTTGCTGCTGAAGGCCAAACAACTGAACCTTGTATGAAATCTTATGGAACGAAAATGGTCTTGGTGTTTCATTAAGACTGAGAGAAAATTGTATCAAACCTTGCTCGAATCGAAATCAATCACCCTTCTTAGAAGTCGAGTTTACAGTACGACAAGAAATTTTTTCATACTTCACTTCTTTATTTCTGCACGCAAGACTGCAGCCATGCAATCTTAAATTAGAACGAGTTCACTTTTTGATTGACGCTACTAATAAACGTTGCGTCTTAATACATAATTTTAAAATAGTGGTTATTGAGTCTTAACACGTTATATTAGGCGCCTGAGAGCAAAAGTCGAATGTGACTTTTTATAAGGTAAACTAAAGCAACATGAATTTTCGAAATAATTATTACTGATAAGTTCGCCCACTTATCTGAGGATCGGTTTTTATCAGCGCTCACGAACAATTTTATTATTCTTTGAATTTTCGCATCAATGTCTGCAAATCTAGAACAATCAATGTGTAGTTTTTTTAGTTTTTTCCCGAGCAAGTCATAGGTAAAGTGCAGTAAATTCATGCTATCCCGTTCAGTCTGTAGACATATATTTAAAAAAATAATTAATACTCTATTTCGTACGTATATCTTATTTGATATATTAACATTCGTACGTGACTAAACACAACGTGACTTTTAGCGTGCTTGTATTACCTATGAAACGCACAAATTTCGTTCGTTCGGTGAACCTATCACATTCTCGAGCAATAGTCATAGCTCAACAATCTAATTAGTTGATAAGATTAACCAAATCTATACAGTTGGGTCATTTTTCTCATTGCGTTCGTCAAATTTCAACAAATACCGACTGAGTTCATTAATTATAAAATTTTACTGTGCTAGTTACCATTTACTACAACTTTAATGCATAGTTGACATAAAATGCCTGAGTTTGCTCCTCACTCACATTTTCTGAGAGGAGATTACAGCGGAGGCAAATCAGTTTACTTTGCATTTTGACAATGCAATGCGGTTCTTGGCAATGAACCGCAAACAGAAACTATGAGTTTTGCTCGCAACTTTCTAGTTGATATCCGTAGATACGTTCATTAATGTCATCTAAGGTTCTGTTTGAATATCTTTTGAGGTTTATTTTATCCAGTATCTTAAAAATGAAAAAACTTTGGTTGAGAATCCCTCCAGTAAAATCTTCCACTTTTTCGGCGGGTGTCTTTAACGTAACAACACAGTTTTGTCTTCGTTTGCAATTTTCCAGCCCTAGCGCACGGAAGGAAGTAAGGAATAAATCATTCTGCTAAGGATTTGTTGCTCCTGATGAAACGCATTCGTCTTTTGTCCAATCAGGAAGTCCATTTTTTGTGATCAGCAAAGATACCATAAAAGAGAATTTGTAGGTGCCCTGTAGGCTGCCGCTACACGTCATTGTTTACAGCTGATGGCTCTTGCTTCGAAATAATGAAATTGCAGTCTCCGCTTCTGAAATTTGGGAGATTTTTGAGCTCATTTTAAAGCATTTCTTCCGATGAATTAATGCTCCTGCTGCTGAAACTGGTAGCCATTGGATTGTTAAAAAGTTGATTTTTTCAAATTAAAGTGTGAAATCTATTCCTGATGTAGATAATTGTGGCTGTGGCATTTGTGTACCTTCATAAAATTTTACGAAACAAAAATCCACTATAATACCTTCAGTTAGATTAAACTGAATTCAATTTATAAAAATAAATTCAAACAAAATATATTTTTTTTATTTTTTTCAATAATTTTACCCTGATCTTACCGTCGTTCTTTTACCCACATCGAATGATTTTTGTAATTTTCCTAGAAAAGAAAGTGTTGATTTTATAATCTGTGAACAAGAAAACACGAACAATGCCTTTAAGAATCACCTCCACGGCCAAAACGGGTTAATAAATCACTCTTCGTCCATACATACCATTAAAAAGTCCAGAAGACAACATTTTCAGTTTCTCAATTATTTGTAGTGCTGTATTTATTTCACGACCATCTGATCCTCGAGTCCTCCTCTATTAGATGATTTAACAAATAAAAACTTCAGCTTATTTTCATTCACATTCAGTGATAGTCCTACATCAAAATATCCCTGTTAAATATCAAGAACTGGCATATTGTAGGTTTTCTACCGACCAATTTCACGCCACCCTGCACATACCATAAATTTTGCTCACACAGTCTCGCATTAACAATCCGGGCTTTCAAACTTCGACCCTTCAATTTTAGAGCTTCAATTAGTTTGAACACAGTTCCATGGAGTTAGCGTGACGGGAGATGTGCCAGAGCTCGCACCCTCCGTCGCAGCCTTGCAAACAAGCTCTTAATTAGAGCGTCTCTCCGACACTCGGCTCCCGATGCAATATCAGGTTCTGTGAGAGCGTAGTCTCTCGAAACTGAATCATATGAACTAATGCATGAATAATTAAACTACAGCTCGACAAAATTCATCGGTTATCTATTATTACAGTGCACTGTATATCTAACCTAGAACAGACTAAGAATTAAAGACGGTAACCGGTAGAAACTTTTAGCTAAAGTATCATTATAACTCAGTGTTATTCGAGGAATTTGCTGTTCTCGCAAAGTTTGTAAAACTTGTTTCGTTTCAGTTGAAATTTGGTTGGTTTTTACGACCTGGAAGAAGCTATATAAAAGACAGAAAGAAATAAATTAAATTTGGTCGAGCATTGGAGAAACGTGCTGTACCTTACTGTGAAGTGATGATAGTTGTGAATTAAATTCTTTGAGAAATGTAACTCGTTATTCCGTCAAAAAGACTAGCGCCCGAAGAAGTTACTGTTAGGTTACCTCAGCCATAGATTAACTTTCCGGATTTCAATCTTTCACGCCCACTTTGCTTCTTTTAGTTTTCACACGTTCTTCGCTATCTCTTCTTTTGTCTGTTCATTTTCTTTCTTCAATACTTTCTGTTTTTATGCGCAGAATATCCTGTGTGAGAACACTACTCATGCATGGATTCCCCGTTTTCCTTCGTTCATACTAAATGGTCTCCTCTTTTTTTCTCTGTGAAAACATCGTTGTGATAGAAACGAAACCTTCTAATAAAAAATTTACTTATACCTACTTATTCCACCAATATTACTCACAATTCGTTCTTTTTAGCTGACACAATATGTTGAATATATCCAGGATATTCTTGTGCTCAAAAAAGCGCAGAAGTTGATTTCTGGGAGCAGTAATTTCGGAACATTCGTATTTCGTGACATAAATAAGTTCATTTGTCACAATGAACATTCATCTAAAAGTAGACATACTTATAATTTCACACAAGTCAGTCTTTATTATTATGAAAATTAGAATACAAAATTCACATGAGGATTTTACTTTAAAGTGAAAATTTATGCAACGAAATGAATAATCATTACATATGAAATGAACGAAGGAAAATAACCAGAAGACGTTAATAATTCTGCACATAAGACAAATTCATTAAATTAAGACTGGTGCTTAAAAACTATGCAAGGATTTTGGATTTCAGAGGTCAGGTAGGGCGCAGCTGATTCGAAAACATAAAAATTATATTCCCAGAAAGCACGATCCTCGCCTAGACAATGTTCTAAAGGCGGCCCCTCAGAGCAGGGAGCAGCACACAAGTCAGAGAAGCGCAGTGTTCCAAAATAACGACTGCAGCAGGCCTCTCTCTATTCACGTACAACAGAGGTGCGCATCACTTCATTCGGTTCTCCCTTTGTTTGAAGTACGAATTAATTATTCATTTTCAAAGGGAATGCAAGTAATTATTCGTTAATTTTTTCTTGATGTAGACACGCATGACACATGGACCACAACACTCGTGCAACACTGGGGAAGTGGACTGTGTGTTATGGTTTAGCTGCAAAACCCCACAAGTACGCAAGGCCATAGCGAATAGCGACGACCATTGAGTCAACCATCACCTGCTCACGGAGCACGGCTGCGGTGTGACTGGTCTCATCAGACCTGTGTCATTACTCAGTCCCTACCCTCATTTTCTATTCATTTGCCGGTATTTTTAGGAGGCGTAATTTTTCATCTAGTTGTATACGGACTGAAATGTTCCGAACAACGGCTTCTGGAATTTATACCGACTAACAAATGGCATCGTTGATGTCAAATGGCAAAAATTTATGCGCACTAAATTTAAGGGAAATTGAAATGCGCAAAGTAAATAATATACGCTGAAACGTGAAGGGAAACGTTGTCTGTGTAATAAATAAACAATGTTTTATGAAGCCTTAAAATAATTGCTAAACAGGGTTACAGTGCTGCGAGTGTCGGAGTGAGGTGACCGCTATGTCCATTATCCGCGCCTAAAACAGGTTGAGAATCCAAGTACTAATTATTTCGTGATAATATTTCATACTAATGTATTGACTATTTCAAAACTATTGACTATTTCAAGTTTTCAATACATCTTTCAAAATAAAATTCATAAGGGGAAAATTCATCGGAGTAGATTTGCTTTTAGTTTATTTTTGTGTGTTAGATTCCAATAAAATATTGAAAAATCTCTCAGAGCAGTACAAGTAACTTCAATGTATTATTACTTAACTTAATATTCAGGTGCAATAATACCAGACTGCTGCAAAAAATAATGTTTTTTAAAATCACACTACACTTTATAAATATGTATATCGAACCTCAATGATGAAGCATAAAATAACTAATCATTTTTCCTTCTATTGTATGACTAAACCTGTCCTGAAGTTCATAAATAAACACTAATAACTTCTATTCAACAGAATTCGCAAGCCGCATTCATCTACCGCATGAATGTCTGCATTCATCAAATTTCTTTAAACATACCAGCTTTAAAGAGCATAAAATAATGGCATTCCTCTTATTGCAATAAGAAACTTTGCACAATCTCTTCCTCAGTTTTCAAACAAATGCAACTCCAATCTTCAAGCATACGCCCGCCTATTGCGCTCCGACTCCTTTGATTCTCCACAAGTCACTCCACATGATCTTTTTCTTCGTTGCTTCCAAATTCTCTTGAAGTCCCCGACTTTAGATTGCTTAGTCTAGCAAAAGATTGAACATCCTTTATAATGCCGGATTATGAATTCCCTGATTTCCATTAAGTTTTTGTCTGATCCGAACTTTTTGTTCCACTAGCGCTCGGGAACTGCTTTGCATTTCAAATGCCTACGGATTACTTTTTTCCAACGTCCTCAGCACGACGAAGTATCAGAACTTTACGTCAGGAACGAAGAGCTTCTTCTGCTGCGACGGTTACTTGAAAGTTAAAATCTGCATTGACTTATTTAGTGCTTCCTGTCACTTAGTCGCACCTCTTCCGTTACTGTTTTTCGTGAAAGGGTTTTCTATTTTTATCACTAGGCCTTTTAACAATTAGGAAAGCTCAACACTTCTCGAAGCTACTGTAGGTCAATTCGCATTTTTTAAACTCCGCACGCATGCAGTTTATGATGCATGCTAACGAAGTGTTCTTTTTGTGCTCATGATAGCGTCAGTATTTTACGCGATCGGCTTGTGAGAATTGCCATAATTTTTTCTGTTCCACACGCACTGTGAGAGTTAATATTCATATTGACAATATTTGCAATTGTTGACAACCCCCTACTTGTAGTGGAGAAATGGTCATATGAATTTCAATTTCAAGAGATTACAAATGAGAAATTTCTATTCATACCGTTTTTGAACGTGGCTCACTGCATTGTCTGCCAATGAAAATAAACTTGAACGCTAAAAATTTGGTTGGCCAATTTTTACCTTCCAATAGACAGCGCTGTCTCTAATTTTGTTACCATTGTAGCTGCCAGCTGCATTGCTATTTCCAAGTTAACCATAAAAAAGTTTCTCCCAGCAAACACTTCCAAGGTCCACACGTGTGTCCAAAGCGTGACAGAAAAATTTCGCGCTTTTCCCTAGTGTGTTTCAAGTGAATGGTTTCGAAAGCCCTAACCCACATTTAGCTTTGCGCTCGAGTCTCCCTGAGGGAGTTCTTGCATCTCTTTCACGCAGAAGTGCTTTCCCAAAATTTCGATTCGCCTCTATCGTATGCACATCCGAAGACTCCGTTTGCTTGTTCAAGGGTACAAAGGCTTACGTTGCTTTTGCAGACTATCTCGGTAAAATTGAACGCAAATTTGCAAAAACAAAGTTTTTTTTACATCTCCGCGAAATAAAGGTCACGACTAATAAACAAAGAATTGATTTTTTTTCCCTTCGGACGGTCAAAAGTTTTCGTTACTCCTGCATTTTAGCTCTAAAGACGTGGCTCTTTTCTCTGATCATTCTCTTTAAAAAAATCGTCACTCTCGAGCAGAACTCTCATTTTATTATCGAAGTGAAAACAGCATCAAATATTTTACATTTTGACAGAAGTACCCTAAGCTATTTTTGTCAGTGGTTCGTTCTCTTTCTTCAGCATTTGCTGTTATTTTCAGGATAATGACCGTCCAGCCCCTAGAAATACTAACGACTCTAAAGTTATATTTCGGCCCGTGAGATTGTATTTAGTGCAACTCGTTTCATCATTACTATGACATTTTACACTATACGGAACATTAACAATCTTTACCTTGCAGTTTTATAACAAAAAATATTCATTACATTGAAGTGAACCTCAGAGTCCCAATTCAATTTTGCTCTTGTTTTGGCTTCTGTTGTGAAGTTTCTGGTACTGAGCAGAAATGAATTTATATTTTACTTATTCATTTTTATACGCGAAGATTAACAATGAGCCGTTCCATTAAAAATATTGATCTGTTTTTTTTTCTTCGTTCGGCATAAATTTAAAATGATGCTGAAAATTATCATGTTACGCTTATGGGTATAGCCCTGCTCTCCTCGCATTACGGTACAATTTTTGGGATAGAATACTACACAAAAATATGTAAAAATTCACACCATTGGATCATATATTACGTGTCTATTGAAATGTAAAACATTTTTTCCAATTTTGCTGAAGATAAATGCTTGAGAAGTGAACAATATTTTTATGTATGGGTTTTCAACAATGATGAAGAAACGTAAAAAAAAAGACAATAAAAGGCGACAAGTACTATGTCCCAATCATAATATAATGATAATCCCATCGATGAGGTGATGACTAATCACTTTGAAACATTATTTATTTTCCATCAACTGATTTTTTTGATAATGCTATTATATTGATAATAAATTACAATCATGAATTGGAACCATAAAAAACCCAACGACGGCTTTGATTCTTTGATGTGCATTTCACAAAGGAGGCTGTTAATGCCTAGATTATATTGCCAGATGATATCTGTGCACAACTGAAAAACACGGATGGCCCAAACTTTAAGCCATCCCTGCAGGCAGCGACGCATTGGACGGCGAATGAAATCTCTGTGACACTATTAACTTCTGTAGTAACGAACTCATTAGATAAATTTCTGAGTAACAGGACATTTGTGTAGATTTCAAGATTCGAAATCTTTAAATCAAATACGTCATTGTGGTGTAACAGGAAGCCAAAGTTCTATTTTTGACATGATTAATTTATGAGTTTTTTCTTGCCAAGTCCTCAAATTTTATATGAAAAACTCAAACTGCGAGATTTTAGCCAAATAAAAGGTAACGTTGCCAATCAACATCAGAACTTTTTCTGTACACTGTACTACTTTAAAAACGTAAATTGTCCGCAAATAACCTCTTAGATAAGTCGTTATTCTCTTTCTACGTCCCCTCACTTTAGAACAGCAGTCGGTAAGTTTATTCATTTAATTTCCGTTTGGCTCGTCGTGTATTTCCAAATTGTCTTTCTTTGAGACAAATCTATCCTACAATGTATATGAAATATATATATAAGGTCCAATTTACAGTGTCTAATTAAATAATTTATTTTCCGCTCTGCGCAAAAGAAGGTATCATGCACCATACTTGTAAAATAAACCTTCAAATTACAGTAGCCCTGAGAAACACAGTCACAGTTCAAGAACATCTTCATTGAAGAGTTTTCATTCTTCAATGGCACTGAGAGTCGAGGCCTAGTTATTCAATGAGACACATGAGACCTCGACCGCAGTCCAACAGGATCCGAGCCCGCCACTTTTGAGTGATCACGAGCAAGGCTGACAAGGAAAGTGAGGGTCGTGGTTCACTTCTGCTGTAGCGTGGCGTAACGCATGCAGCGCTCGCATTTCCACTCACTCTCAGATGACGACTACCGCATGTAGGGGCTGCCAGAGCGCACAAAGGCATGCAGTGATTCAGATCTAATCCAGATAGTGCGGCGAAAATTAAAATCTGCCAGGAGTGGGTTATACTCGGCGCAAGTGATACAGTTTATCTCTTCGACGTGCGGTTACGGAGGAGAGTGTTAATTCTTAGTAAATCTATGAGATTTTGTGGCCTCAAATGAATACAGTAATGCAGATGTGTCTGTGACTCACGAATAACTGTAATAATGCGTATCTACATAAACTTCATGGTAGAATTAGGTTTAGCAAGCAAAATCTAAACAATCTGGGTTATATCTACCGCCAAATGCAACACAACTGTTCATTTTAGAACACGGCGAATATTTATAGCATTTAAGCGTTTATAATAAAGCAATCAGATTTTGTTTCATACTGAACACAGTGGTATATAATTTTTTAGAGCTGAATATAAATTACCAAGTAGTTCACTAGGCATTTTCTTTTCAATTCTAAACCTTGAATTCATTAGTAAGCTTTGTTTGTGTTTTTATATACTAATGCTGTCTTCGATTTCATGCCTATATCTTAACATGGACAATAAAATTACCAGTCCAATTTTGAATGGGACACATTTTGCAGTATACTTCAAAAAAGGGGGTTGTAATGCAAAAGTCTATGAAGGATATCTATATCTAAGCAAAGAGGGGTTATAAAATGATGTAAGTTCGCTTCAGTTTTAACTTAAGGTGCTAAGTAGGTGTTGACTCACTGTACGGTACTTCTCTTGAGTCATGAGCGGTTCTATTAGTTACAGGTTATCCTCTGCTTGGTGATAGAATGACGCATTTTTTTCCGTATTAGTACAAAACATGCGAATTTTTCAATGAAAAAGTTCTTCTAACGGCATTTTCATTACTGTTATATCAACAATGCTGCCAGTTCTACAAGACTGCAACCGTCGAGGGAGGGTTGTGATTACGCTGAGCCAAAGCAAATTGTTGTAGACAATGTACACGAAAAATTCTGACATTGCGGTATGTACTTGTTCCTGTTGTGGCACATATCGGTGCTTGGAATTAGAGTGGAAAACTGAGATTTTCCTAATATGAAAACATTTCTTTCAATCTCACTGCTACGTTCCTGATAATGCGGATAATTCATTTCGTGCACAATGAATTAAAAATTTACCCATGAACGTGTAATATGAAATTTAAAATTGTGCACAGCATTGTTGTTGCAATGAATAATGGTTCCCTCCCACCGGACTGCAAAATTCCACTCCGTTAATTTGTTTGAAGAACTACTAGATGATCATATATTGGTAACGCCATAGTAGATGATTAACGTGCTATTACCGCAGAATTTTGCTTATCTGCTCACCAGCGTAATTCAAAATGGAGGGTCGACCGCTGAAACGCTCAGAACGAAATTGGGAATTATCAGATAAATAATTGAAATGGAATCAGCACATTGCGTGAATTTCTACACGTATCGACTTATATTTGTACGAAAGTCAGCCATCGGATCTGTGCAATGATTTTAAAAACGCAGTCGAATCTGTAAGCATCGCAGGTCGTGCCAGACCCTCCACAGGCTGCCCTCTCAGCTCGTTTGTAAAAGCAGGTAATGCCTTGGAATATTGAGCAGAATACATGAATAACGCATGGGGCAATTAGGGGCTTATTAACTTGATGATCCTCACGTTTGAATTTTCTACCACTCATGGAGTCTAACAGCATTATTGCATGCAAAGAGCATCGAGTCCTATTACTAGTCAGGATATCCTGAGTAGCGACCGTTCTGTTCAAACAGCTCACTCACCAGCTACAAAAAGTTATTCTGACGCACGAATGTTCCCTGTTCTTTGTATTCTCTGAGACATTAACGGCGACCTGCCACTTTTTGCTCTCGGAACTGTGACTTAAAAATGTAGTATTTTGACCCTTCTCCATCTCTTACAGGGTCGTACAGTCAGTCTTTTATGCAATTTTGAACTGTTTTTTACACCTCAACTTTATAAATTGAGTATCTGCTTAGCATGTCGACAGAATGAAGCCGCCTTTTTCCCCATCACAAAGTCGTTACAACTCCAAGCGCTGTTCATTATTCTTTGCTATGTCATATTTAGCTTCTCTCGCTGCCTCGCTCTCACCTCCTGCTCCCGCCTCACATTCTGAACAATGAGCCATGTGACAGCTCCTCCAATTTTGAAGATAGGTTCAATGTCATCGTTCTTCTAAAATTTATCATTCTGAAAAGACGTTGCGTTTCGACAGCTAGAGGTAGAAGGAATGAGATAAATATTCTACAGTAAGTTTTAGTTAAATTTGATGAAACTGAGAAGCAGCCTAACTGAATGCCTGCGAAGAATGTGGCAGACGTAGTTTGAAAGCCTCACGATGAATAAAGGATGGTGTCCCCACGCAATAGTCTTTACAAAAGGGATGAATCCTAATTCAATATCCCGCACAGCTGGAGTTTCGCTATGATGTGAGCCGCGAAATAGCGTGGCTTTTGCCCACTTTGTCCTCTAAAATGATACGAAAGTAAACTAGGCATCGGCTTATACACATAGTTAACGTGACGAAAAGAAGTAAATATTTTCAAATTTAACCGAGATTGGCTTCATGACGTTGTGAGCGCGCAGTGCAGGAGCTGGAAACCAGCAAAAACCTTTGGTTTAAATTGGTTGCCCTAAGGTCTGATGAGTTAATCTCATTCAGTGGATCCTGTGAAGCAAAACAGAGCCAGCCATGCGCGATTCCGTTTATTTTACTCAGGAATCAAGAGAGGACAAAAACCCAATTGGTTTTACATTATAAAATGCCACATGCATCTCTATTTCTCTCATTGATTTTGACGCAGAGGTTAATTTTATTTGAGAGCTTCAACGTAATAAACTTCGTTCATAATAAAATATTCCTAGAGACGCTGAAAAACTGACAATCCCGCGAGAGGCCAAATTCTAAAAATATACTCTGATGAAAATATTAGCTCTTACATTTCAGTGAAAATAGAATCTTGCCTTTGATGCGCTCGGAGTTTCCTTGCCTCTGATATTCCTAATTGGTCAACTGAGTTACACTGGCAAAACGCCGTGTCATTGACCTGAACGACCCGAGTGTCGCTCTGCTGCAGAATATTGGATACGTCCGTACCAGCTGCCGTCCTGTACTTAATCTCAACTTAATTTGATCATTTTTTGCATTCTGGATATGAAAATCAATTACTTGCATTTCTACTCGAGATTTTTATATAATACATTAAATTTTCATTTTATCCAAGTTGGTATAACCTAAATTCATGTATACTCTTACTTACTTATTTCTTAGCATGAGGGTACCATTGTGAGTCCATGAATTATTTAACCCGGCACATTTAATGAAATGAATATTTTAAAGTGGTGTATTAAACAAACTTTCTGAAAAAGATACCCGATCGAGATATCTATATGAATAAAAATGTAGCAGTAATGAGTAATATTGGGTGGTTGATTGTATACTTAGAATATGTACATTATTTCAAGTAGTATTCTCGTACGGCTCATATATATTTTTCTTCCATTTTCTGAGATAGAAAAATAAATTTTGTTGAATGATTGCCTGGAGCTTTAGGTTAGATTAATTCTAAGATGAGTTAAAAAAATGCGATGGTCAGTTTTCGAATAGATATATCAACACGCAAATAAAATTCACATAAACTATGGGAATAACAAATAAAACTCATCTTCAAATTTATATTTTTCATGAGCCTTGCTTTCTGGCTTCTCTACAGTTCCGTAAGTTTTGAGTTCAGTTCTCAACAAACTTTTACATGCGCTTTACTTTTCTAGCTCAATATCGTGAAATCCAAGCCGTGACACACAACTTTTCACTCCCAGTTCATTAGTTTGACCAAAGGCGGCAATCATCTCATATTTCGCAATCCTATTTGATATGAATATTATGTCTGAAGGGAAAAAGCTTTTGAATTTATAACAAACCCTCCTTTGAACTACAGAGCGCTTTCAAGTCTGGGACTGAGCTCTAATTCTCAAATCTGCCTCCCATATGTAACTAGACTACCAGATTTGCGTCAAGCCATTCAAATGGGGGCCACTTCAATGACTTTCAGCGTTAACAAAGAACAGCGGGAACTTGACGGGCTTTCATTTGAAACCTCCAACTGGAGCGTGAGTTTCCCAAGACATCAACCGGCACCTCGCTGTATGTCTGCGCTCCAGGTTTCACTTGGCGCCCATCATAACAACTGGCACAATAAACTTATTTCGTGAGTGTTTCTTATTGTTTAAATAAAAATTTTGGGTCAGGTAACGATCGGGTGGAGAAACGGCTCACGTCGGTGATAATAGAGCGCCAAATGAACAATTTTTTAGTGAACGAGAGTCATTGACAATTGCTGGAGAGCAGCCTTGACAGCTGCACCGAATGTCTCGGCTTGCACGTGCCTTTCCAGTCGAGAACAATTTTTAAGTAGTGCATGACTAACTTTCCGGCATAAGGAGTCAAGAACACTTACCCAGTCTAACTTTTTCGACGGAGCATGCATGTTTTTCGCCGCCCAAGTAATTTAATTACTTGATCGGCGAAAAACATGCATGCAGGCGGTGATAAAGTTAGACTGGGTTAAGCCTCAATTACAAGTCGATCTAGGCCTGCACAAAGTTTACCTGTGCTGCAATATGAACCGTCTTGTGAGGAATATTGGCGGCAACGGACTCATATTTGTTGCGTTTTTCCTCCATTTTTATCAATTACCAAATCATCATCTTTTTTATTATTAAATTCAATCACTCAAATTTATTTTCAGCTGAATTTTGCCTATATTTCATCGTATGGTAGCTCAATGAATAGTCAAATTTATTGAACGTTAGTACTTACTAGGGAGTACGATTGGGAACAATATATGAGAAGAAACTCGAATGGAATTTGCCACTCAGCAAGTGTCCATGCCATGTATTTAATGGTTTATGTAAAATAAATAAGTGATTAATATTTAGCTAGTGAGCTTGGATCCCAACGGCTAAAATCTGATATATCTTAAATTTCACGTCCGCTTTTACGAACAATTTTGACTTTTGCTTCTCTTGGGAAAATTCAAACAACTCTTTATAACATGGAACAGTCTTTCACAAACCTTTTGCCTTGATCAACACGTAGGGAAGAAGAATAGCAAGCGCGTTGGTGAAAAGCAAGGAGAAAGTATTATGGTTTTATTGTGCAAGTTACAATACCCATCAGTTTTAGCTCTATGCACACGTTACAATCAGTAAAGCAATAGGTGCTGATTAAGAGAGCACAGCAAGCGTCTCCTTCATCGCTAGATAACTAGAATGTTTAAAGGTCACTTCCGACCATCACAGAGCAGCTCACATTTTAGCCAGAATCTGATATAATTAATTTTACAACAAATTAGAGCAACGCTCAACGCTCGATTCGAAAACCTGTTTTCACTTCCACTCGAGCCACATCTGAGTGACAAGAAAAACGGCGTTTCTAGTGAGACCCAACGATTGACGTTCATCTTGTCATTTTTATTGTAATGTGTTTGCAATTTTGAGGAACAGTTTTGCTGTAATTACCTTGAGTAATATTTTCCCCTACTTTTGATAAAACTGTATGCCTTGTATGGGTGGTGAAGGAAACATCGTTTAGAGTTTTTCATGTTTATATCTATATATTGCTATTGGAATACACTGCATATCAAACTGCAAGTTGTGGTTAACTGAGTTAATGTTATTTCAAACTGCACGTTGAAATAGACCTGAATTAACTCTTGCGAGACCTGACGACTGCTCAAATCCTGTGTTTGAACATGACAAGATTTTTGGCACGTTCTACTGGGAATGTATAGTGAGAAAGTTGCCCAAAAAAACTTCGGTATATCTAACAGTCACCAACAGTCGTGTGAATATATCAGAGTGATTTTCACCTAAAACCAAACTTTCCTTTACGTTTCTCAGTTCTCACTTTCTACCTTCTTACGAGGTCTGTGAGCACAGAAAACTCATGGGTTTTATTGAGTGTCTCTCTGTAAATGTCGAGTCGCATCTCGCGTGGAGCGAGGTGCAAAAAGCAGAAAAACAGCAGCAAAACATGACGCGACGAGAGACTTGCGAGAGTTTTGTTTGACTTGCGACTGCGCTGTATTTTCACACTTGTTACAAGCAAAACAAGCTCTCCACTCGGTGTTCTTAGGAGGGGTCTGAGGATATCCCCACTGAGAGCGACAATAGAGTAATGAGTCTCGTGAAAACCTCACGCCCACAGGTCCGTAACTAGCGATGTTCAAATAGTCCCTGTCGATGCATATTCAATCGTAATGAGTGATACACTGTGCAATATTTTATAAGTTTCGAAGGGCATTTTTTAATTTACCAGCTCGGAATAGATACTCATTTACCATTACCATTGAGATGTAATAAATGGCTTAAATTTCAAAGGAATGGCAGAAACGAGTATTTAAAGATGAGAATTTAACAACCTCAGTTTTCAAGAGCTTGGATGCGCGCTTACTCAGAAGTCAAGCTCCATTTTAAGTTCCATGAAAGCGTTCAGAGGAATATTTCCTAAGAAAAACCTCCCGTACGACAACAGTGTGTTAGAATACGGTTTACTTTAAGGACAATAATACTCATTCACTTTTGTGTGTTCTGAACAACCTGTTTTAAAATGCAGTAAGTTAAACTTCCGTCTGTATGTATGCACTAGCGACACAAATAACCCAAGGACTGTACATATAAACTACATTCTGACCTTATTTGTCCTAAAGCAACAAACTGTAACGTAAATCAGTTAGAGGTGCATGCTCAACTCTATATCGTTCAACGCTAATATTTCCCGAATATTTTCATTTTTTCGAGACAATTGAGGAATTCCACTATGGTGCCTATACTCTTGCAAAACCGCTGCTGATGATCCTCAAGGCACAAAAACTCATTACACAAATTTTATTGAGTAAATTGTACTCGCTTAATACACAATTACATGAATCCATTAAACCTATCGTAGAGTTAAATTGGAAGAAGGAAAGATGAACCAGATAGCAAAACCAGTTTCGGGACTTGTGTTCCTGCTCTTTTCTCCAGTACGATTTGTCATCCAGGCTCCAATTTTTCCTCTCCTGAGTTAAATTGCTGCGACAGGACGGGCTCGTCAGCATTGTGCGGCTACAGCGCCCTCAAGCTCGTGTCTGCGAATTTTCAAGACGCGTTTTTGGTCGTAGGATTGCAATTTGTTGCCTGCCTTTGGCATTCAAATGAAGTCATCGCTGAAGCGCGACAAAAGGGGCTGTGTTGGAAATGCTCTAACACTATACAAGCGCACGGAAGAAAAGATCTGCTTCTGACTCATACTTCACTGGAAAATTATACACACCTGCACGTTTTACACATGCTGTGAAGATCCTGTTCATCGCACTTTTACTTCACAGTAAAATTATACTCACCTACACGTTATACACATGCTGTAAAATTCCTGTTCGTCATTTAAATGAATGAAATGCTGAACTTATGCGTTTAATTTATTCGTTCCTTCAAAGTCGATATTGCGTAATTATGTATAATGAATTTGGTATTGATGTGATACATTTAGCCAAGCCAATATATATGACACAGCAAATATCTATTTACAGCAATCGAGTTAGAGCCAGTGAGTCGCATTCTTTAACGCGTCGTTTGGTTTGGACCGTTATCTTTTTGAAACATCCTATGCCTTTTCATTTTGAGCATTATGATGATCCAATAACGGTATCCTTCCAGAACGAAAGCATTTTCATGGTTAAGCATCTTTTTAGCACTCCAGCGTTTTTCTCAAGATAATCTTTATTAAAATAAATTACTATTTAATATACCGTTTAGGGCAATATACTGTTTAGAGCGTTACCGCCATACTGAGCTGCACCATGTTTCCCTCCTGTTCTCCCGCTGTGTGTGCACGCTGAACTCAAGTGGGATTGTGATTATAACGACATTCTTTCGTTGATTAAATTCTCAATTTATCAACCAACGAAAGATCCATTATTAATTTCGTTCATGATTTTTTAATAAAAGGTAGATTCTTACGTTGTTATTTTTCATTATTCCCATTTTCTTCTATTCATGCAAATTTAATGATATATAACTACTGCTAAATGCCTATAAGCATCTGGAAAAATGAATTTATTGAAATGATTAGCGTTTGCTCATACGTTATCTTCGTCAAACTAAAATGCGAGCCATTTACGTCGTTCATTTAAAATAAACGAACGTTCTCTGCGCTCTTGTTTGAAATTAATAGCTTCTCGCTGCGTGCTGTGAAATTAATATTCGTCAAGGAACAAAAGTTTTTTCTATTTCCTCTCCCCGGGTAACTTCTGATTATTTTAGTTGATAGGAGATGCTCCCTGTGAGGCTAGAACAAGAGGTAACTTCTCTTCATGCACCCTTACTTTGTTTCCTGCTGACAGCGTTTTGCTCTTGAAATACGATTAATTTATTCGTTCATTACATCGTTGCATCTTTTTACCTGTAACTCTATCCGCAATTTTGTAAAAAGTAGCGTCTTTGAGCTGCTGCGTATTGTTATTTAATACTATTCCTAATTTTAAGAGATTAATTACTTTTACAACTGCGTTAACTACTACTTTGCCTTTTACAGTAACTAACTCCGCTGCTGTCTTCGCTAGAAAAATGAACATCTCTTCCAGTTCAAAAACAGCTTGCAAGCTTAGTTATTGAACTGATATTCTAGGACAACAAAAAGCGTTTGCAATTACAGAATTTGGTATCGGAATCATTGAAAATGAATTGTAATAAATTAAATTACAATAAATTAAATTAGATACAGAGCTAATGCAAACAATCATATGTCAGTATCATGAGAAAAATGGCATATATATATGTATATATATATATATATATATAATAAAGGGTGCGAGAGTCCATCTTATATTTTAGGCTTCCACAGCCTTCTCATAAATGTATGCAGAATTGACTGCCGCACCCTGTACCCAGTTAAAAAAATAAGGCGTTTTCAAGTTGTTTCTCTACCGCGGTAGGCAAGACTCTAGCTGTGCTTTATTCGGAAAAGCAGCCGTTTTTTGGTCGCCATGTCCACTGGTATAACTGGTATAATTGAGCACCATTCTGTGCCACTCCATGCCCTGTCAGGCTTCGTCATTGTCTGTCAGTGGGTGTTGTATCCATAAAAGACTGAGAACTAACTCTAGTCAAACAACACAATAGAATTAAGCAATGAAATGTGGTCAGTATGTCTCTATTTTATTCATTTTGTCTCCACGAATATTTTTTAAGCTCACTTTACGATCATTGAGAAATTCTACATTAAATTGACTGAATGGAAAATAACATCTGTATGAAAAAGCTCGCTTTAACATAGCCAAAAATTCTCACGGATGGGGATGCGTTGAGCGAATGGGATGAAGCAACAAATCTGTTGCAGTGCAGGAGAGAGTTGTGGTGACAGAAATGTTTAGCATGCTTGGTTGCGCAATGTGCGCACCAGCGACTGGAACTCTAGAGAGATGTTAACTGTGCTGCAAATCCTAAGAACAGTAAATGACGGCTTTAAATGCAAGAAAGAGTAATCCCAGAGGACAGACGACACCTGCAAAGGTGTTCGTACTGTGAGTGACGACTGGAACGGACGTTCAGCCATTTATGATATACTGAGATTTCAGCTTCAAAGCAGACATCGATACCTTGAGCTTTGATGTTCTCTCAATCAGCACAGGTTTAATATCGAACTATCTTCCTCCAATATCAAGATATGAGAAACGGTGAGAAGTGCACGAAGGATGAAACACATGCGAGCTGATGTATTCAACTGTTGAGAGGAAGTTGCTAAACAGCGCTGTAGCAAACGGCACACTGTACATGGAGAAACTGTGTGTGATGTGCATAATCAGTTGTTCAAACAGTGATAAGAAAATAAGAAAACAAAGCAGATGTGTTAGAATAATGCGAAGCAAAGGTGCAAGATATTGGTTGACTAACATTCGAACAATTGCTGGAAGGTACGTGCAGTTTGTCATCGGAGGCTAAACATAACATGTGCATGAGCTCCGACAAAACAAAGGAGATGGCGGCAGCAAACAATGCGGGACAGCTGCTGAGCGCACACAATCGCGGTTGGAAGCGTTCTACGTAGACGTTGCTGTAAGCGGAGACACCTCCACGTGAGCATGTCAAGGGTTCTGTTCAGTAGAACTGATACGATGGAGCTGACAACTGTATAATGTATCTTCGCACTCAACTCGTAGTGTCTCATGACTCAGGTGCCGTTTTTGCATCACGGGACGAGGTTAGACGTGAGGAAATTGAATACTTAAGCTGTATGCTTAATACTTAATACTTAAGCACATGATTTCTAACTCATTTGAAAACTGATGGAATTATTTCTTGGGTAGAGTGCAGCATAGCAAGTATACACAACTATGAAGCATACAAACATAGAAAGAGATGGGTTCATGTATTGTAATTGGCGAAAGCAATCGTTTTGTAACGTTTAACAATTCGTACTCATGTTTGACATGAAAAGAAATATTTTTCATCACCAAGAAGTATATCACCCAGAAAAATATCTCCTTCAATCAGTATCCCAAGAAGAACACCTTCGGAAATGTGCAATATGGGGTATTACTTTACAATACTATACGCATGAAACTAAACAAATTACCCAGCCTAACTTATAGGATAAATACAGTTGAGAAAATAATTTCCGAACGCATTCGATAGCTCCATAAGAACTGGTTACCGCCTGTTGAGGTGTTAACATTTTTAGGGGCATAGATATTGTAGTTTTTCTTCAGTACCTCCTTAATAAATTTATCCTAAAATATTCAAGTTCATTCTATTCGTCCATCTCATTTTACGCGCAATTTATGCTGCTCATGGCTGTTCCTTGTGAAGTTTTCAGTACGCAGGACGCATTAACCAGTTAGGAGCGGCTCCACCATCCATTACGTCTGTGAGTATTCGTAGATTTAGGGCCTGAATCGCAAAAAATCACGACCGCTCTCGACGTATTCCAGCTACCGCTTCATATTGAGCGCAAAAGGGTCAAGCGCTTTTGGATTTCTTTTGCTGGTCTGAGGACGATTCGAAGTCGTCACTGTCAGCCAGAGCAGACTCTCTGAAAATTGTCTCGGACATTTCAAACGAGGAGAGACATTTCGAGAGAATAAATTAAGTGGCATAGCCGGCTTGCAATTTATAACGTTCTATTCTTTTTCGGTCGTCTAGGAACGAATCCTGAAAAATATTTGTTAATGATGACACATTTTATTTAGTGATGAGAAATACGAATTTATAGTTGATTGGCAACACACATGATTTGTTGATTAGGAATTTATATTACCCAGATGATTAGTTGTCTGGTAACTTATTAACTCAAATGATTAGTTGACTGATTTCATGAATGATTAGAGATACGTAGTGCGGGATTGGATGACCTGGAGGGCTCACGGCGACAAAAACACAGCAGGAAATTGAAAAAGCACGCTCGTAAAAATATATTCCGCGGTCTATTCGTTCAATTCCACCTTTCCATTATTGCTATGGATTACCCGCTTGACAGTATAATGCCTGCTAGAGTCTGGTCCCTGGTTGGGCTGCTAGGCCTGGCAATATTGTGATGTTCGTTTAAATTTTTCTTAATTAAAGTGCAGAAGTATCATAGTTCTGTTGTCTCCCGGCATAGATAGGCTGGATTGAGTTGGTTTTCACAACCACTTTGGATTTTAGTTCTTCTGTAGATATAGAAGCAACTTTGACGTTTCTATGCGCGCTGAGAGTGACAGTCTGAGTCAGCGTTATGGTCAAAAAATATGACAAACCAGCGGCGTCACATCGCGCTGTTCATTTTCTAGGCTTGATACTTGGTCTCAGCCTTCAGTTCTTAAATCTGCATCTCAGTTTCTCATATTTTAATTATATAAATTCTCGCTTTTGCTTCGCATTCCTTTAATATTTCGTTAGTGCCTTACATTCACACAAGCTCTGATAATTACAATCCTCGTCAATTTAGTCTTCGCAATGCATTTCAATGTTTTGTTTTTCCTAAGCTATCTCTAAAGTTTAACGAGGCATGAAAAATTTTTCTTGCTTCACTTTAAAAAGAAACGTTGAGGGAGTTTGTTCTCATATCACTTTTCGAGTCCAATTTACAACAAATTTTCAAACTTCAATTGAAATTTATATTTGACGCTTGTTTTTGTTCAGAAGATATTTTGGCTCTTTTTCATGGCGATGACGTGCGAGTATTGTTAAGGGGATAAAATGGACTCTAACATCAGAATCCTTTTACTCTTAGTCGAACTACGCGTTAAATGCCTGGCTTCCGTCGAGGGCTTGTGTTGGGATGAGTTAAAGTGATTTTAAATTGAAGTTTGAGGCTGTTGACCGAAGCTCGTATAGTCTCGTACCTCACTCGATCATCCATTCCTTTGACGCCATTCGTGGTGTGAGGCTACTCTATTTTATCGTGTGCCATACTCGCAAACCCACACAGCGCCGCTGAGGCTTTTCAGCACAATAACATAACTGGTTGTGAATTTGATGTTGATTCCAGTAGCTCCCTGTTCTTGAACGAACTTCACGACTTCCGTTATGCAACTAAGCTATTGGCAAAAAATATTAACGCTACAAGATGATGATATTGACTAAGATTTTTTCACGAGAATGAAAATTCGTGGCAAGTCCTATTTAGTATTCATCTTTGTCACCATCACATTTTTCATACATCATCAGTGCTTGTATTTTCATTGATGTGAATTAAAATGTTTGCAGGGCGTTTGAAGGAAATTCTCAATTCTAGGATACTTATATCTTCGGATAAAATTAAAATGAGCTAAATCTCCATGGCATTACGCATTATAAAAAATTGTCATTCTTTGGCAGAATCCTATTTATAAGGAAGTTTTAAAATGAGTAGTCAGCTTCAAGTTTAGTGAGCAATGGTGAAACAGCACTCATTCAAAAATCTGTCATGTCCCTAGTACGAACCGTTAAATTCTACCACAAGAAGAAGTGAGGACGGTTGAGCGTGAGTCCGACATCTGGTCTGCTACAAAAAAAGAAACCTGCAAATTCAGCACAACACGGCGTGGAAGGAGGCGACGCTTGCGCAGCAGTAACTTGGCGGTTATAAAAAAAAGAGGGACTACCCAGCCGAGGAAGGCGACGCCTGCGCTCTCAACTGGCAACGTGATCTCAACAACGGCGCGGCCACGAGCTTACAGCAAGAGCAGGGTCTTAGCAACAGCAACAACAACAGCGATCAGCAGCAGTACTCGACGACGTGGGCAGCTGCGGCAATGGTACAGCACCTGTTATAACAGTCGCAGAAGCTGCGGCGATCCCAGCAGCACGAGAGCTATTTAAAGAGGTACGACGATAGTTAGAGGGATTTCATTCTAGCCTGAGAAATCGCCGCTGAAAGGTCTCCTAGTGCCACTCCTTTAACTTGTTGAATTTGCATACGGCTGGCACACCGTATTAGACTCCGATCTTGTGTTAATTTTCACGTAATAACTTAACGTAAAATGCGAGACCCTATTATCGTATTTCGTCATCGCTGCAGACTCCAAGTTACGTAACGGTATTGTAATAATTGTTATTCCTGAATTTGCTAGTTTCATCGATCTCTTGTCATGTGTTCATCCTTCATTAAAACAAGTAAAATGTGTGGCCACATTGAAGGAAATGTGTTTTCTTTCTGAAAATAACTCCTTTGATTTGAAGATCCGACTTAAAACGATTGAAATTCGAAACAACGATGAACATGGATTCAAAAAGAAGTAGTGTATGACAATTGGTGGCAGCGGTGGGATCGTAACCCATTAAAGCTTGAAGCTCTTAACACCTCTGCAAGGGACCGCTTATCACCACGCTACCTATTCAAATAAAAACTTAACGTAAATGGCCAAATGATTGTTCATTAGGAAATTTATTTCACTCATCATTGTACCCATTCTATTCAGATAATTTATGTCATTGTATTGATTTATTTGTGTATTTCCTGTGTGAATTAGTTTCATTATTTGCATTTTGCGTCAGTGTATTGATTTATTTCTAAAAACTTTGTGTGAACTTATGCCATATTTACAATTTTGATGCTTTTACCCATTTATTGTCCCATTTGCATTACCCAATTTAACCCATTTTACCTTTCTAATAAGATTATTATGCCTATTATGACCCTATTTTGCATTGCTGTTGTTGATGTTATTGCCGATTCATTTATTTCTGTGTATTTGGAAACCATATTGTGCGAAATATTCAATTATGTCTGTGTATTTGGAAACATATCGTACGAAATATTCCATTTAAACTTCTAATTTGAAACTCTAATTGCTATCTGTGTTCATTGTGAATACATTTGCATTGCTAATTTTGATCTAATTATCTATTCGAAATCATGGCGGAGAACAATAATGAAAATATTGCTACCTTAAATCATGCGATCGAACTGCCTAAATTTAATGGTGAAGGCTGTGTAACTTCATTTTTAAAGCATTTCCAGACGAGAGTTGACATTTACACTAATGATGTAGACTTGCAATGTCGTTATTTGAAAAATGCTCTTACTGGTAAAGCTTGGGATTCATATGTTCTTAAATCTGACCAATTGATCACGCTGGACGATGTTAAAACTTAGCTTATTTCTGTGTACAAGGAGGCCATGAATTATAGAAAAGCCGTTCATAAAACCCTATTTAATCTGCGTCAAGAGAATGATGAGACTGTCAATGCTTATGCAACACGTGTTCTGGCCAGCTGGAAGGACGCATTTGGCCAAGAATGGCACTACGAGGATGACAAAGCACAAAAGATCCTCATTCCTACTATTATTAAGAACATGAATCCCAAGATCAGTGAAAAATTACCGCATGACTTCGACCCGGAAAATGTTACCAAACTCTTAGATAAAGCGAGGTCAATTGAGGAATCTCTTATTGAAGAGAGAGCTATGTGGAACAGAAAAAGACGAGCCCACGAAAGTGATGTAGTAGTGGAGAAATACCAATGCCGTCCACCACAAAACCGAGCTTATCAGCCTAAAAACCCATACAAATGGCAAAGAGCATCGCATAAGGACACCCGTCCCTTTAATAACTATCAACGTAAATTCATTGACCATCCAAGCCAGAATAGTAACATCGCCGCCGTAAAGTCAAAAAACTTCCAAGGCAACAGGGATGCCTATCCCCCATAATTATCTTGGATGTCGAACAAAGAAAATGTTCTACTTTCGTGGACTCTGGTTCTTCTGTTACCCTCATAAAATCTAGCGTTGTGAACAGGTTGTTTCCTAATCCCCCTCGAATCAAACGTTATACGAAAGTTCTTTGTTCTGTGAACGGAGACAAAATTCACACTCTTGGCACAATCGATCTTAAATTTAATTTAGGCGATGTAGACTGCTCTCACGCCGCCATCATAGTTGAAGATACCTTTTTTCCCGGTGCTGTGCTTCTTGGGCGCGATTTCCTTAAAGAGGTTCAGTGTTGAAATTAAATACGGTAAATGTGAAAGCGGCCATGTAAAGATCAACGATAGAACTTATCATTTTCAAAACGTTGGCGCCTCAAATTCAATTAACTTTGTAAAGCAATCTGAGGACGCGTCTTTCAGTGTAGCTAGGATGTCAAATGATCTAACCGTTGGAGGAGGCACGTTGTGTCATTCCTTTTTAAGAGTTCCCCGGCACATGAATGGCAAGACAGTCGTTCTAAAACAGAGCGTTACATGCAAAGGAATAGCAGTGCCTCGTACGTTAGCTACTGTCCGTGATAGTACCGTGCCTGTAGTCTTTGTAAATTATAATGATAAGAATGTTCTTGTACCTAGGAATAAAATTTGTGCTACATTGGATGTTGCTGTTGAGGAGCCAGAGCCAGACCCGCGTGAAAGCGAGAGTGACGCCCGTGTTGTGACTACGCTCGAGAGCACTAGGGATGTAGGCGTGGCAACAGTGTACGAGGCCAGACGGGCGCCTGCTCAGAGCCAGTGCAGTCATGAGCTACTGCCTAACAGTGGATTGTTGCCAGCCGCAGAGAAACGCAATGAACCTGAATTCAACCAAATGATTGACAATGTAGTCTTATCTCATTTAAAACGTGATCAGAAAACGGCCCTTGTAAATTTGATTAACAAACATAGGAATGCGTTCGCAGTTGGAGACGAGATTGGTCTCGCGCGAAATGCCGTACATAGGTTGGACGTTCAAGGAAACAGCTCAATAAATACGCCTCAGTACCGTGTTCCTCATGCTACTAAGCAATTGGTTGAGGAGCATGTTCAAGAAATGCTTAGACAAAAAGTGATTGAGCCAAGTTTCTCGCCTTGGTCTTCCCCAATCTTAGCTGTACGTAAAAGTGAGGGCTCACATCGAATTGTAGTTGACTTTCGTCTTATCAACAAGGTTTGTAAGAAAGACGTTTTCCCAATTCCACATATGACCGAGACATTGGAAAGTTTGAAGGGCTCTAATTTGTTCACCACTCTAGACATGAGAAGCTCCTATCATCAGATTGAATTATCTCCAGAAAGCCGGGACATCACCGCTTTCAGAACGTCGACAGGCAGTTACAGATACTTGCGTTCACCTCAGGGTCTCATCACATCTGCGGCGGCACTTCAAAGAGCAGTTAATATGGCTTTCGCTCCATTCATTTCAAAATTTCTGTTCTGCTACGTTGACGACATCATAATCTACTCAAAAGACTTTGAAACTCACGTTGAGCATTTAAAGAAAGCCCTTTCACAAACAGCAGCCTCAGGTTTCAAACTTAGTTTAAAAAGGTGTCAACTTGCAGCAAGTAGTGTGACTTTTCTTGGTATCAAAGTCAGTTCGGAGGGACTCACTCCCCGACCTGAAAAAGTGCAAGCTTTGGCGGATGCTTTAAGACCCAGAAATATAAGAGAGGTGAAAAGATTCTTAGGAGCAACCGGGTTCTTTAGGAAATTCATTCAAAATTACGCACATATTGCTGCGCCCCTTACAGAGTTAACCAAGAAGACGAATGCTTTTAGGTGGACTGATGTTCATCAACGAGCTTTCGACGACTTGAAGGATAAACTTGTGTCAGCGCCTATACTTAAATTTCCTGACTTTCAGAGAGAGTTTGTTCTACACACTGATGCCTCGGGCATTGCAATCGGTGGAGCATTACTTCAAATGCATAATGGTGTCGAATTACCCGTAGCCTGTTACAGTCGAAAACTGAAAGGAAATGAACTCAAATATTCCACGACAGAACTCGAAGCACTTGCCATTCATGATTCAATCAAGCATTATGATGCGTATTTGTATTTGAATGAATTCGTCGGTGTGACGGACCACCGCCCATTAACGTTTATTTTTGCTAATAAAACAGGTAATCACCGTATTTCCAGGTGGGCATTGCTCTTGCAGGAGTATAACTTCTCTGTTCGATACAAACCCGGAGCGCAACACCACTTGCCAGACTACCTATCTAGATCTGAGAGAACCGTCAATGCTGTTGTTGACGCTGCTGAGTCAAACTGTAGTAATAAGAGTGATCCTAAAAATAATGCTAATGTTCCTTCTAGAATTACGCCTTGTTCTGATAATAATGTGACAGGTGCTTCTGTCAACGATGCGTGCCCTCGACTCACGTCTAGTGAACAGACAGGTGCTGCTATTGAGGCCGCTCAGCCACCGAGTTTGGATGATGTCGCCTTGGAGCAGAGTGTGGACCCTTTTTGGTCTTCCGTTAGAGATGTAATAAATAATAATGATAAGGGTAACTGTAAGATCTCAAACATTGACGAATATTTCATTGATGATAATAATGTCCTATGCAGGTTGTCGAGAAAGAAACGCAGAAACGGTAGAAGTAATGTACAGATAGTCATTCCTAAGTCTCTAGTTAAGGTTGCTTTAAAATTAAGCCATGATAATGATTTGTCTGCTCACATGGGTTTCCTGAGAACTCTTGAAGACTTGAACGTGCCAGAGATAAATTCTTCTGGATTAATCAAATTCGTGACGTCAAAGACCATGTAAAGAAATGTCTGCCATGCCAACGAAGAAAATGGCAAGGTCAATTTAAAGTCCCCTTGGGCAAATTCCCCGAGACTTCTTACCCCCTTGAAAGAGTTGCTGTTGACCTTGTTGAATTACCTGTTAGTTATGATGGCAACAAATACCTCTTAACCATAGTTGATCATTTTACGAGGTATGTTGATGCTTATCCACTTCCCGACAAATCTGCTGATACTGTTACCAGAGCTTTTGTCCAATACGTCGGAAAATTTTCAGCCCCAAATACGATTGTCAGTGACAGAGGTAGTGAGTTCACGAATAGACTGTTTCAAGAGGTGTGTAAGAACTTGAACACTAAATCTCAAACCACGACTGCATACCATGCAATGTCGAATGGTTGCTGCAAGAGAATGAACGGTATCCTGAAAACTGCAATCTCTCATCTAGCTGCTGAAGATAAGTTCAGTTGGGACGAGAGCGTGGCCTTTGTGACTCTAGCTGTAAACAGCTCCTACCAGACTGCAATTAAAGACACGCCGTTCTTCTTGTTCTACGGCAGAGATGCAAACCTTCCCTACCACGATATATTCAAGGAACAGCCAATTAACTATGCTTGTGACCAGGAGTATTCAGTCGAGGTTTCACTCCGGCTGTCTAAAGCATTTGCTGCAGTTCGAAAAAATTCGGAAGCTGCGAGGCAAGCCGCTGCGAACAATTATGATCGGACGGCCAAAGAATGTGATGTCCAAGCAGGGGGGCTGGTCATGCTTCGGAATGAATCAGGACGTGCGGACGACAGGGCATTTCCAACGAGGTTCCGGGGACCGTATAGAATTATTTCCCGACGTGGAAATAACATCACCATCAAAGGTGTGTACTCTGACCGAAAGGAGCAGAACGTACATCTTAATCGAGTTAAGCGAGCGTATCTGGACGACGCCTTAGCCTTCCCTTTCAACAATGATGAAGAAGAAGATGAACCTCGAGAAGCAGAAACGAGCGACGTTCCAGTCGTGCCGAACACGAGCCAGAGAAATGAAGAAATGATTCCTAGGTATTCTCTGAGGAATCGGACCAGGCGTCCGAACTATGTATAATTGCTTGTGTCTTGCAAGGACGTCCCAAAACTTCGATAATGATTGCCTCATTTCATTCTCAAATGTACTATGTTTAATGTTAAGAATGTTTCCTAATCATTTCCCTCGTGTTTAACATTTCTTTCATATTACAAATTTAGGATAAGTGCTTCGACTTAGAATTAACTGATTTCTCCAGCGAAATGCGAGTAGGATGCTTTTACCCTCTTGTATTACATGTTTAATGTCGATTTGATAAACCAATTTATGTATTTACCTTGATGATGCTCATTAATTAGATAGAAAATTTACTTGATGTCAAATTTGTATCCCGTTCATGTGTCTTTTCATAACTCCTCTACAGGAATGCGTGCTAATACGTAGAAATTTTCCTTTACAGCCCACTGGCTATCTGAAATATTGTATGATATATTGTGTATTTCTAATCAGTTTCATTTACTTTGCATTTATTTCATTTTGTGTTAGTTATAATGTTCTCTAATGGATTTCTTTGAGCTTATTGCGCGTTAGATTACTTTGATCTAGTTATGTACTGTTGAAGGATGATACACCGGGTTGTAAATAGCAGGAGAGAGATGGGATGAGTAGATGGACAGCAATTGATTACAATACTCAAAGAAATCCATGGGAAAAAATTTTGCCAAGCCCTGAAATTAACATCGAACGGTTGTTCCAGCAATACAGTGCCTGCTGTGGCACAACAGACGAGCGACTGACTGAGGCAAGGCACAGCGCAGAGGCCGTGGGCAGCAGCACACACACACGACGCACGAGAGCAGCGGCCGGGAGGCAGTGCTGACGCTGAGTGCCCCATTGATGCGGTGGCAACACCGCTGTCTGCCAGCTGTCCCAATACGCTTCTACTACGCGCCGTCTACTACGACCTTGCGGTTAAAGGGTCTATCACAGCTGTCCTGGCGTACTACAACCGCAGCTGCGCGTGGCGCAATCGGCAGGCCCAGTTTCCATCTGCGGCGACGGTGCACGCACTCGTACAAGGACTGGACTTTCTCCTGAACATCTATATTTTCGCCGGACATGGATTCAACAACGGCGAAGGAAAAATAAAGAAGATACCGATCGACATCAATACGTCCATAATAACTACACGCAGGAGTTTGAGTATGGACTGATCGAGTAAACACTCGATGTTTATATTAATAGGGTGGTCTTTACCCCTGGACGTCTTCAGATGGCCTCTGGTAGAACGTCGATAGCCACGGGAGAAGATCTTCGGTAGTAAACTGGAACAGGGCGTCCCGACGACGACAGTAAGCTACTGTGTATTTAGGATCTTCGATTCAGAAGTGCGTCAGAAGCACAAATCTCAAGGCTTGTCTAATTTCACCCCTGCAATGAAGTACGAATCTCAGATGCGTAACTTCAGTAGACGGAAGCTTCCAATTCGCATCCAGGAGGATGCTGAGGAATATAGGACGGGGGGAATTTTGTCATGTCCCTAGTACGAACCGTTAAATTCTACCACAAGAAGGAGTGAGGACGGTTGAGCGTGAGTCCGACATCTGGTCTGCTACAAAAAAGAAACCTGCAAATTCAGCACAACACGGCGTGGAAGAAGGCGACGCTTGCGCAGCAGTAACTTGGCGGTTATAAAAAAAAGAGGGACTACCCAGCCGAGGAAGGCGACGCCTGCGCTCTCAACTGGCAACGTGATCTCAACAACGGCGCGGCCACGAGCTTACAGCAAGAGCAGGGTCTTAGCAACAGCAACAATAACAGCGATCAGCAGCAGTACTCGACGACGTGGGCAGCTGCGGCAATGGTACAGCACCTGTTATAACAGTCGCAGAAGCTGCGGCAATCCCAGCAGCACGAGAGCTATTTAAAGGGTACGACAATAGTTAGAGGGATTTCATTCTAGCCTGAGAAATCGCCGCTGAAAGGTCTCCTAGTGCCACTCCTTTAACTTGTTGAATTTGCATACGGCTGGCACACCGTATTAGACTCCGATCTTGTGTTAATTTTCACGTAATAACTTAACGTAAAATGCGAGACCCTATTATCGTATTTCGTCATCGCTGCAGACTCCAAGTTACGTAACGGTATTGTAATAATTGTTATTCCTGAATTTGCTAGTATCATCGATCTCTTGTCATGTGTTCATCCTTCATTAAAACAAGTAAAATGTGTGGCCACATTGAAGGAAATGTGTTTTCTTTCTGAAAATAACTCCTTTGATTTGAAGATCCGACTTGAAACGATTGAAATTTGAAACAACGATAAACATGGATTCAAAAAGAAGTAGTGTACGACAAATCTATCATTCCTTAAATTGCTGCAAAATCCGATATATAAGATTATTCAATTACTCATACCTCCGATCCAACTTGGAATATTCTGCTTCTGTTTCTTGAATATCAATCGGAAATTTATTTGATTTGATTTTTGATACTAAAAATAATCACTGGAATACTGTGTACCGAATACCAATCTAAATAACGAGTTAAAAATATTTATTTCAGCAAAATACTCACGCATGTCATCACCAGATAAACACAGGAATTTTATTAGTATTTTATGTAGATATTCACGGTAATTATAAGACATTTACTGTAAACGTAAACTCCCATCTGGTACAATTTTAACCTAATGTTTATGAAACTGCATTAAATGGCATTTTTCAGAAAATTCATAAAATATATTCCAACAATTAATTACAAAGATACCATCTACTCGAGCATGAAATGAAAAGCAAATGGCGAGTCCAGGCTCCGTTCTGAACAAGTTACTCAGGTTAGCATGTGAGAGGTCAGGTCCGTATCTGCGTGTTAATATTTACACTGAGGAGAAAATAAAACTTGATACGCGTAATAACAGAGAACAATCAGAGCAACAACAGCTTGTAAAATACTCGCACGTCGAAACTCTAATTGGACCAGCGAAGTTTTTCTCTCATAACTTTTAGCTTCTCACTTCAGAGCCCATGAAAACAATCTGACTTGTTAGGCACGATTTTTGTCGTTCGTGTTCGCTAACAAATTCAAACTTTTATGTGAGCAGTCACCCTGTGTCATGATGGTCAAAGTTTTTGCGCCAAACGGATTTAAGCTCAAGATTTTGTCCATCTGCTTTGAGGGCTGAAGCTAAACTTCCCCTGAAATTTTGATCCGATCTTCGAAGCTTTTTATGAAAATTCTTCTTTGAATTGGGCAATATTTTGCCAGCGATTGAAATGATATTGGAGTTTCTCAGAACTTCTCTCGTTGCTAGAAATATCTCTCGAGGGGTGCTCTTTGATCACACAACCATGGATTGAATTTCTTTGTTCACGGAAGTCGAACTGCCAGCGACTCGGTCCTCCTCGTGAGCTTTCCGATGAGAATTTCAAACGACACTATTTCCATTAAAATATTTAAATATTTTTACGTTATTCTTATATTCTTGAAAGACCGACAAGAACTAGTGTAAAAAGGCTCATTATTTATTGCAAAAGTTCCTGGGGATTGAAATTCTATATTCATGTAGTGCTGAAACATGAAATAAAAGAGACAAGCCCAAAACATACAGAAAATGATACAAGTAGTCACTTCTATGCAAACCTAGAACCGAATTCCTCTCCAATCACTTTTCTATTCATAAGCCTGCCTAACATCACGCTCATAACACGCATGCACATTCAACCCTAGGCATAGGATACTTTTTCAACGAAGCTTTTGAACGGTAAGCAGAATTAATTTTCGTTCGAGTTACTGTTATTTCTCTATTACGAGAATGGCAATTGACTCTCTAATATCATTGCGATATTTATTCAACCATTTCGATGGATTGCGTTAAGCAGTCAGCTCGCCGATTCATGCATAATATAATTGTACGTTTAGATTAAAACTTCTTTGATATCAAGCATTTAAAATCTTGCATCAAACTCTAGACTACTGAGTCATTACTTATTCGTGACTTTGCGAATTGTTGCATTTTTCAAGTTTTTATTACCATAAACTAAGTAAGATGGGAAAGGTGTGCTGGCACAAGTATTCTCTTCGCCTCGACATGGGTCATGTCAGAAGATGTTGAGTACGAGCATCAACCACGGCTGCATGGCATTAAAATCCCATGATGTTTGTTTGGTGAGTGTATCGAGACGGCGCATTCCTTTAAATATCTCTAAATATTCCATAAGTGACAATAATATTACCGGGACACTATCGAACATGACTATAAAAATTGTGCGACTTCGTCAAAATAGATCAAAATGGATTACATCGTCGAATAGATTAAAACGAGGCGCTACATCGCGCAGCAACAATTAAAGGTGTAAAATGAATTCACAAAAAGGCAAACTTGCTGCCGTAAACGAAAAATTACATCGATTTACCTCAGATGTTAACGTTTTGGGCTAATACATTGGAATGAATGTCAAGCAAATTTCAGCAGTAAGGCGTTTTGCTTCCTTGGAACGGCAAAAATCCAAGTAAAAAATACCATAGTAGTTTTATAATCGCACGGGACAAAAGTGTGTAAAATGATACTCAACATAGGCCCTCAACAATACCCTAAAGAGGCGTCAGATGTGTCAATTTTTCAGTACAGTTCGATTTTCCGAACTAACTTTCTAACATCGGCAAAAAGTATGAAATGAGTGATTGCATAATCAAGTTTGATTGTAAAGAAGTAGAATAAATCAGTTTCACAAGCCCAATCGGTGCGTTAATTACCCACAGTTGGGTCATTACGTCGTGATAGCGGCACAGGACTTTTGGTAAGCTAGCATGCAATTATGCGCTCGATCAGTAGGCAGCGGCAACGCGTATGCGCTACTTGTCGATTCGCCGCGGTTGTCCTCTGGTAATGATCTAGCCCTCGAATGGCGAACCAAAAGCGACCCTAAGAAAGCGTTCATTAGAGATCTTAATTGGGTGAGGCATTCGCGAGCGTGAGCCGAACGCCAATGACCGACTTGAAATTGGTTTGGGTGTTCATCTTCAAAGACTACGAATGAGCTGCCGTAGACTTGGACTGGTGGTAGGTCGATCGCTGTCTGCTTGTGACGAGGTCAGTAAGGGCGCTGAATTGTTTCTTGTTGCACAGAACAATATAGAATGTTCAGTAAGCTTCGAACCTCGCACCACTGCTTCCGTCTGTTCCTTGTTTTGCACTTCTATTTGATAATTTTCAATTAACAACGAAATAATTTTGATGCATACCTTCATCGTACGGATTAACTTTTTTTCATACGTTCTTAGTTCCATTTTATTCATGCTTCTATCCTCATTGTCATTGATGCTGAAGCTCTAGCATGCTTGTCTTAATCGAAGGTTTGATGCCTCCAATTAAACACTTCCATGCTCTTTAAAGAAATACGTACGTAAAGAGCTCTGAATTTATCAACTTGCAACACACTTCGTTTCAACCCGTCAGTTTTCGCGAGAGTTAAGCTGCTTCACTTTAAACATCAGAATAAATCAATCCATACTCGCACAATTTTCAAGGCTTGTTTCAACTAGGACTAAATTTTTTTCATTCGGTCTGAAAATATCCGAAGCCATTAGTGAGCGGCAGGTAAAACTGACATCTTCCGCCGAATTTATTTTCGGCCTAACTCTCAGAGAGAGCGAAACTATGAGGCAGGCGTTCTGGTTTTAGAGGCCCTCATTTTAATAGTCCTCTCTTTTAAAAGCCCTTGGCTCTCATGTAATCCGATCTTTTAGAGCCATTGCATTACGAGGCCATCGCTCTCGGGGATCTTTACTTTTAAGTAAACACAGATTTCTGAAGCACTTTATTCTAGTAAAAGCTCTCATAAATGCTCCTTAAATGCAATTTCTTTCCATTTTTTTGAAAGCCTTATTATTTGTTCCGGGACTTCAGGAAATCAGGTATGAAGGGAGCAGTGATTTTGAAGGCTCTTTCTCTCCGGGCCGCTTCCTTCACGAGGATTTTGTGCTCAGGACTCTCGCCTGGAACGAGGGCTTACGAATATACGCGGAGGAACCGATGCTTACGCCCCTCCCTTCCCTAGTATTAGATGATATTTTTGCTGAATGCAGCTTACGAGTGAAGCCCTCGTATTTCAGGAAATCTCACTAGTTGAGCAGAAAGGGAAACAAGCTGTTGCCAATAGACGTTTCCTTTGAGATTAGATTTCCCACACCGACACACTAAAGGCCAACAACCTCAAGGTGCCTCACCTTTTGTATCCTTAACATAAATTGCAAATAATGAAGATATTTGCTTCAGAAAAACGTATTTCCAGTATTTTTATCCGCTGAGAGTATTCGTTAAATTTATTATAAGTGTTTGTGGATATATTCCAAGCTGGTAAGATCTAAAAATATCCAAATTGGAAAACATCATATCTCATGTTCAATTGTGAAGTATTACGCAAGTAACCAACTGATGCGTCTTTGAGCTAAAGTAAAACAAACGCATTTATACTTCTGAAAAATTTCGAATGGAACAGATGCTCAATTTTATCGTTCCAAATTTAAGACTAGTTTGCATAGAAATTTAAATCAGTGTTGCACTGGGACTTATTGGCGTACATTTGCAATTCAGAATGTCTAATGAGATGAAATGTTTAATTTATGTTACTGTACACGAATAGAATTTATTATTTCCTGTCTTTAAGTAGATTTTGTATTTTAATTCAGGTAATGTAGTACTATTAGTGTTGAGCAGGTCACTAAACTTTAGAAAATATTCTCATTTCAAAGAGCTCGGCATTTACCCCTCATCGGTTAGCGTTTGGGTAAACTGGGGCAAGTGCAACTCTTCAGGGCACTATCTGCCAAACGTTTTGAATTCAATTGACCAGTATCGATCAGCGCTCAATTGACCAGTATCGATCAGCGCTCAATTGACCAGTATCGATCAGCGCTCAATTGACCAGTATCGATCAGCGCTCACTTGACCAGTATCGATCAGCGCTCAATTGACCAGTATCGATCAGCGCTCAATTGATCAGTATCGATCAGCGCTCAACTGACCAGTATCGATCAGCGCTCAATTGATCAGTATCGATCAGCGCTCAATTGACCAGTATCGATCAGCGCTCAACTGACCAGTATCGATCAGCGCTCAATTGACCAGTATCGATCAGCGCTCACTTGACCAGTATCGATCAGCGCTCAATTGACCAGTATCGATCAGCGCTCAATTGATCAGTATCGATCAGCGCTCACTTGACCAGTATCGATCAGCGCTCAATTGATCAGAATCGATCAGTGCTCAATTGATCAGTATCGATCAGCGCTCAACTGACCAGTATCGATCAGCGCTCAATTGACCAGTATCGATCAGCGCTCAATTGATCAGTATCGATCAGCGCTCACTTTACCAGTATCGATCAGCGCTCAATTGATCAGAATCGATCAGTGCTCAATTGATCAGTATCGATCAGAGCTCAATTGACCAGTATCGATCAGCGCTCAATTGATCAGTATCGATCAGCGCTCAACTGACCAGTATCGATCAGCGCTCAATTGACCAGTATCGATCAGCGCTCAACTGACCAGTATCGATCAGCGCTCAATTGATCAGAATCGATCAGCGCTCAATTGATCAGTATCGATCAGCGCTCAACTGACCAGTATCGATCAGCGCTCAATTGATCAGAATCGATCAGTGCTCAATTGATCAGTATCGATCAGCGCTCAACTGACCAGTATCGATCAGCGCTCAATTGACCGGTATCGATCAGCGCTCAATTGACCAGTATCGATCAGCGCTCAACTGACCGGTATCGATCAGCGCTCAATTGATCAGAATCGATCAGTGCTCAATTGATCAGTATCGATCAGCGCTCAACTGACCAGTATCGATCAGCGCTCAATTGACCAGTATCGATCAGCGCTCAATTGACCAGTATCGATCAGCGCTCAATTGACCAGTATCGATCAGCGCTCAATTGATCAGAATCGATCAGTGCTCAATTGATCAGTATCGATCAGCGCTCAACTGACCAGTATCGATCAGCGCTCAACTGACCAGTATCGATCAGCGCTCAATTGACCAGTATCGATCAGCGCTCAATTGACCAGTATCGATCAGCGCTCAATTGAACAGTATCGATCAGCGCTCAACTGACCAGTATCGATCAGCGCTCAACTGACCAGTATCGATCAGCGCTCAATTGACCAGTATCGATCAGCGCTCAATTGACCAGTACCGATCAGCGCTCAATTGACCAGTATCGATCAGCGCTCAATTGACCAGTATCGATCAGCGCTCACTTGACCAGCCAGTATCGATCATTACATCAGTGCAGCACAAGCCCTCAGGTAAAACCATCGCTGTGGTGGCGCATAATATTATTGTCTACGCACCGATTGTGGCGCGAAACAGAGTACATGTGTTCCATTCATTATGTTACTCTGAATCGGATCACGACTAATTTATTACGTATATGCTTCTGTTATCCCAATTTAATTTATTGCTTACTGTTTGTATAGCGTCGACTTGTTGGAAACTCATTTGTGCAGAACGACCTAAGAAATTTCATCCGATTCTAAATATGAAATCCTGAACGTTTCCTGAACAGATAATTGCTGTTGGATCAAAATGCCCAGTGATCTTCAATCCAAAGTACCATAAGAACATATTTGCACTGCTTGTACAGATTTTCTGCAACTTGGTTAATCATAAACTTTACTATCCAAAAGTGTTCATTCAGTTTTGGATACCCAGATTCACTATGTCCTCCACTCTATTTTAAACATGCAAAGGAAACGAAAGATTTCGAAACTACCAAGAGCAATAAAGTTTGGTTAAAGGGTGCTCTGCCTTAATAGAAATTTCTCAATATCTCATGAGCATTAAGTCACATTACTGCTTTGTGTGACGGCCTGGAAAACGATCAAACAATGTACGTCATCGTAAAGGTACAGCTAACAGCGTAATTCTTTCAAGTGAATTTGGCTGCAATACGAGCTGCAGCACGTTGTGGAACGGAACAGATCTCCATCTCGTGTGCTGAGATTTGTGACGAACTTTCTCAAAATTTCAGGGTAAATCTGAAGGATATGTCAGTTATCGATTTTCTAATTTTTGGTGCCTGAACCTAATTAATTCAATCAAAATAAACAAGTTTTCTTCTATGCACTTTCCGTCTCAAATGAGTATTTTACAATTAATAGCGGTAAGTTTAGTTTCGTCTTTGATGACGAATGCGCTCGAATAAACAGCTACTCGTCGATTTTTTAATTTTTGTTTCCTGAATCATGGTAACAACATCAAAATAAACAACTTTTATCTATACACTTTTTTCGTCAAATGAGTATTTAACGAGGTATAGCGGTAGGTTTGGTTTCGTCTATGATGACGATCGCGATGGAAGAGAGTGCGCATTGCAGTGTTGCTGTCCGACGTGCTCCTTGAATTACTTGCCGCTTCAAACACTGGAGTTGCGGTAAGGCATTTACCGCTATAACTAATAAAATACTCATTTGAGACGGAAAGTGCATAAAAGAAAACTTGTTTATTTCGATCTAATTAACTATGCTAAGGCATCGAAATTTACAAAATCGATAACTGACATATCCTTCAGATTTACCAATCTCAGTAAGTGCCAGTAAATTTTTCCCAAACTGGCTGTATTGCATGAATTTTTCCCTAAAACTGTCACCTGCGGGAATGGGAATAGCTCCAATTTTCTTCGCCTGTAGAATCTATATTTTTGAGTACATGCTAACACTCGACAAACATGAATTCCGTGACATTTACTGATCATAGATACATTTTTTGAAAGCAATATTCACCACAATAGTTCTTTCTCTTTATTTTTATAGATTCAGAATTAAATTTGCAGCAGCTACAACTTCTACGATTATATTGCACATCCATGACATGATCCCTCGAATATAGTTAGAACTTTGTCAGTGTTGTTCACAAAAGGCTCCTGCTAATGGCAGAAAATTCTCTCTATTCTCTGTCGCTATCCAGTTTTCTTCTTTCACTCGCTGCTGTGAAAATGAGAGGGATTTATCATCAAGACTTTTCGTATCCTACACATTAGGTAAATGTGTAGCGTTTGGTAATAATCGATTTTGAAATTTTCGAGGCATGAACATAGTTAATTAGGTTAAAATAAACAAGTTTTCATCTATGCACTTTCCGTCGCAAATGAGTTTTTTACCAGTTATAGCGGTAGGTTTAGTTTCGTCTTTGATGACGAATGCGCTCGAATAAACAGCTACTCATAGATTTTCTAATTTTCGTTGCTTGAATCGTGGTAAAGACATCGAAATAAACAACTTTTCATATATACACTTTTTTCGTCAAATGAGAATTTAACGAGGTATAGCGGTAGGTTTGGTTTCGTCTTTGATGACGATCGCGCTGGAAGCGAGAGGGCATTGCAGTGATGCCGTCCGGCGTGCTGTTTGAATTACTTGCCGCTTCAAACACTAGAGTTGCGGTCAGTAATTTATAACTCATGCCGCATAAAGTACTCATTTGCGACGGAAAGTGCATAAAAGAAAACTTGTTTATTTTAACCTAATTAACTATGTTAATGCCTCGAAAACTAGAAAATCGATTATTACCAAACGCTACACATTTACCCACATTAAATATCCGGCAACCATAAAGGAAGAGAGATCATTTCTTGCGTCTCCAGCGCACAGTTACTGCTATAATGCTTCTCGGCCTCTGCGTGCCTCACCCTAATTAGGTACGGCTGCTCTTCTGTCACCAATTCACACGAGGTAAATCTCTAATTCATATTCATGCCGATGAATTGGCTCACAATTCACGTGCACGGAACACTCAGGCAAATGTGCCGGGGATTGAGCAGCTGTAAATTGATATTCAGTCACACAGGACACGTGAGTGATCAGGATGGAAAGTTCAATCATGATGCGTGCACTACTGTATGGTCTTCTATATGAGATGATGATCTGCATATACGGTCGTTGGTTTCTCCGCTCTGAGATTTCTCTACTGAATTCCTCGCTATACATTTATGGTATAATTATAAATTGGTCAGTACTGTTTATTCATAAAACACTGAAACAGTTGAAATTCTGCTGCATGTTCTCCGACCTATACTTTAATGGAATACATATTCAGGGAAAACGCACATCAAAACCATTTTCTCGACTCGATGTAATCAGGAAAGTAGTAAAACTAGCCGGAAAATTTTTCTTTGGATGATCGTGGAAAAAATTAAGTGAAATAGAGGTTGCACTTTCCCTAACTGCAATTATTCTACAATTTGAAGTTTTATTTTTGACGGCGAAGTATATTTTCTAATATCGCGAGCTATATGTTCCCTCTTTACGAAACCCGACTCTACAGAAAGAAACTAGATGAGGAAAAATTACTTCACGCATTTTCTTTAGAGTGTGCTTGTTCTACCTCCACTCGAGATTGCGTTCAGTAAAAAAAGTTCAAATGCTTGGCCATGTAAGGTTCCAGCTGCAGCTTGTATGCTCTGTACGAGAAACATTTGTACGTCGGCCATGGTTGTAGAAATTTCAGACAATTATTTGCTAATACTTAACTATTGCAAAACATATAGAAAAAGTATACCATTACTCAACGATCAGTTTTCACGAGAAACATTCCAGCAAATTTGAACAATAACAGTTTTCTCGTTGAAGAACTTCATGGCGTTCAATCTGTGTAGAAAGCATTCAGCGAGGATATTTAGCGACAAACAAGCCAGCCATATTTCCTTCACAGAGTCGTATCTCGAGTTTACTTCATCTTCTGAGAGTCTCAACTAATTCAGATGAAAATAAGTACCATTTTTTCACAACCTGAATCAAACATCGTGTTAGGTATACAACTAAATTTTATTCATTGAAATGAAGGTCAGCATGAGACGATGTATAACTCGAGGATCAACTGAATTTTCCATGTAACTTATCCAGCAAGGTGTACATGATACAGACTTTATTTATTTAATTTCAAAGAGCATTCGTCGTTCGGAATTGATTTCTAGCAGTCACATGAAGACGTCTGGCGCTCGGTGATTGGCCGTCCCAGTTCAGGACAGGAGCTAACGAGCAATCGTCTTGGCGCTGAATGAACTCAATCTAGTCTCGTGTGTCCTAAGCCACTAAGCTGCCTGGGTGAAATGAATAAATGTCCTCAGGCTCGCTCACAGTCTCCTGGCTCCTGCCCAAATGGAAGTACTAGCCGAGGTCTCAGAGCTGAAATCGTAAATGTATCATTAATTAAAATTGTTACGTGCGATGCAACCACGAGGAAATGCTCGTTTATGATTAGCATGATGATTATCAAGATTAGCATGATAATGCCCTCAGTTTCATTTACACTCAGCTTTGTTCAAATGCTCCACCATAAATGCTGATGTTTTTCCTTGTCACAAACACTAACACACGCAAGACTTTTCAGACTATTTTTTAACATTTGAAACGTATTTGTGGCGCATCATAAGAATGCGCTAATTTTTTCCAATAAAACCAAATACTCGTAACACAGACTATCAAATTCAAATAATAAACTGTTCAAATGATTGTAAACAAGGACAAAATCATTCCTCTATCACCCACTTACGAAGTATTCTTAGTAGCGTTGGATGGTCTGTTTGATTACTTTTGTATTTCGCTTCTGTTCTTAGAACTCAGCTAGTAGTCAATAAGCCGCCTCGTAATTGTGATTACGGGTATTGGTGCACGCCAAAACGACTAATATTGGAGCTCCGGTGTACTGGAGGAGGGTTGGGTTGACTTTTGTTCCCACCGGTAAAGGCGGAAAAGTGAACGTGAGTCATATTAGATCTTCCCAGCCAAGAAAACAAGAAATGTGTATCTCCATGATATAAACAGTTGTGAGTGTACATCTGCGTATTTTCCTGCTCTCAACCAAAGGTGGACTCATGCCGAGGCTTAAGTGAACTTCTACGAGTTTCGCTAAATGTTCGCGAGCGAAATTGACCAGACCTGACCTCATCTAACCTTTGAAACATAACCAAAGGCAATACAATCAAAATTAGTTGATTAAAATATTCATGATAGGTACTTCTTTTATAATCCAGCCAAAGCGATCAAAAGAAAACCATCTCATCAAACACGGAGCTATCTACTCTTTCCGAGTCTAATTTCAGTGAGTCGTTTTCGTTTTCTGATATTGTCATAAAGTATCATAGTATTACCAATAATATGATGTATCTATGCATTTGAATATGCAAAAATGAAAATATACATAAATGCATAGTTATATTCATGATAAAGGTTTATATACGTATATCATAAATATCTATTCAGTGACGGATGAATGAGCAAGAGTCATTCATTTGAATATAATTATCAAAATCATACGCCACTGACTTTGTACAATCGTTAATTGTACATGTTTTACAAAGTGTGTTTTTAAATCTGCGCTCAATTTCAAAAACTTATTACCAAAGACTTACGTTAACCCGCTATTGGGTGACATGTTAGTTTTGATACGAGAATTGAATTAAAGCACGTGATTGCGTCCACAAGTAAGCAATTTACACAATTTAAACAATTTTTCAACAATTTATTTACCAAGTGATACAGCAATAGATCGTATCTTTAGTCTATAGTACAATGGACATAATTGAGTATAGCTACTTGTGGACCCGAACAAGTTCAGCGACTTCTAGGGTATCCTATCATCAACAGCTATTTTTAAAGGGTATAGTTATGTTTAACCCAATTTACCTAACCTAGGGGCATAGAAGACTGATCATGTTTCGATGCTAAATTTTTTAACAAAAAATAGTTAATTTGAGCTAGATGGGAACAGTATATTCAAGAAAAAACGATCAGGGGCATGAGATCTATATTATTTATCATGGCAGATTACCTAATAAAGAGTAGTCGTATAACAAAATGAAAAAAAAAATAATAATTTGTTTCTCATTACATATTGCGAGTATGTTCGGTTGCTGGTGCTCGTGTTGCCAGTTCAAGATTTGTTGTTTTCTATAATTTTTTTTTGCTTGGTAACACGTCCACTCGAAATGTCTTTAAAAATTTCAATCAATGAATTATAACTTGATGTTATATTCCCAATGAAACTTTGCAAGAAATTTTTTTCCATTTTAACTTGTAATAACTTTCTCGAAAATCAACGACACTTTTGAGCCGTTCGTACAGCGCTCGCAAAGATCTGACCATATTTTTTCGATGATTCGTTCAACAATTTTTTGGTTTACAACATTTCTCTTCATTTTGAGCCGTTTACGGTTCACCTACAGATGCCGTCAAAACTTTGCGAAAGCATGTGCTAGCACGCAGAGG
This sequence comes from Morinoia aosen, assembly GCA_030386875.1. Lineage (NCBI taxonomy): Eukaryota > Metazoa > Arthropoda > Malacostraca > Amphipoda > Talitridae > Morinoia > Morinoia aosen. Next base: position 59,363,367 of record CM059561.1, on the reverse strand, counting down.
AATTTTTCAATTACCTACACCAGCGTTGACGTTCTTCCGTCCGTTCAGTGATTGGGTTCGGTGCTCGAGACACAGCTCGGGTTCGCAGGCACCGTCGCACATGCTAGCTGCTGCTGCTGCTCGGGTCGCTCCCCAGTTCTCTGCTTTTCCAAAAGACGGAAATTGCGATCGCTGCGCCATTAGAGGTGTCAGTTTCGGATCGACCTTTGCAACCTCACCTGCTTCTCTTTACTGAACATTTTTGGCCGTTAGAGACAGCAGTCGTGTCGCTCGACCTTCGTGAAATCAAAGAATCAACTAAAATTTGTCGAAGGTCAGATTTCCTCGTATAGGAGTATTATTTTTAACACGAAAGCGGTTGACTCTCGCAACACGAGAGTAAGAATTATTTTCCAGGCCAGAGACAACTTTGGCGAGCAGCTTTTGAGCAAGGTGCATGGAAAGTGCTCTTCCATGATGTTGCTCAATCACTGAAGTTCACGGTTTCAGTCCAGCTCAACAATGGCAGGGGAATTTTTTTGTCGCACACGTGCGACGTGCCTGCGTGTGTTTATGTGAGTGAACGAGGAACGGTTTGTGTCCGTTTTTAGGATATTACGGACAGGTGCCCGGTATTTTGTGTTATTTTTCAGTATGTTTTAAGGCTGACATTTTTCCCCATATCTCATCTCTGAAGTTGGAATTTCACTATTCCTAAACGAATGCAATTCACTTTTTACAGTCCATCACACTGATTCTTTTCTTTCTTGAGCGCCAAACTGAGTCTGTGCAACAAAAAAAAAGCATTTGCTTAGTTTTAACTTCTTGGAAGGAAAAATGTTTGGAAAATTAGAAAGTCATCAGTTCAAACAGAAGTGTGTAATAGTTGTAGAGTTTACCATTCGAAACTCAGCTCGCTGAACTCGGTTTGGTAAGGTTATTTTAAAATCCAAAATCCTAATCCAAATGAAACAGTGTTTTGTGACACGGTACTTACATTTACTTGAATCAATATAACCATTCCAAGTCCATCATAATCTGTGAATACGTTTCCAAACCAACAAGTCCGTCGCTTTCATTTGCATTCAAGTTCAGAACAGAACTAACAAGGACATGACTTAATCAAAGAACAGTACGTTTTTGTGCAGCACTGGACGCAGTTCATGACGAACGGGAATAATTCAGTAACGTGCCTCCCTCGTGAGTGCGCTACAGAAACTCCAATCATACTTCACTTAATTGGGACCATATTTTCTCTGAGCGTCCTGGATTGCACATGAATAAATTGCAGCTTTCCTACTGTGTTGGAGTCAGATGTTCCTCAGGGGGCGTAGGATAGGCATTAGGTTTAGGCTAGTTAGGTTTATCTATCCTATTTTTGTGGACCGTGGTACCCTGGGGAGGTTCTGTAAGGTTACCTTAGCTGTAAATAATTATTTTTTGTGCCCACTTTGCTTCTTCCAATTTTCATATCTGCTTTGTTACCTCTTCTTTTGTTTTTCTCCTTTTTTTCTTAACTTATTGTTTCTTTGCGTCGAGGATCCTGTGTGGTAGCACACCTAGCGCAAAGATTCTAAGTATCAATGACCCATACTGAACGACCCTTTCTCTCAGTTCTCTTAAGATCGTCTTTGTAGTGGCGAGGGAGTTGTAAGCCGAAGATAATCCTGAAAGTTAATTAGATGCTAAAAGAATTAGATCCTCTCTCGTACTTCATCTTAATGATCGTGAATGAGATGAAAGTATCAGTGTTTTCTTGATCCTGAATATTCGATGTATACTCAAAAAGGATTAACTCCTTTTTCACTAACCAGGTGAAGCGAAATAATCTATACAATTTCATAAGAAAATGCTTGTCATGTACAGCAGTTTTTGTATTTAGGTAGAGCGATGTTATAACAAGCATCTACTCACTCTACTGACTGCTGCGTATCGAGGAGAACCTGCGCAGGTGTATTTAGATCTTCAGATCTAGTCGTTTAGTCGAATCTCCGTCGCACTTTTTTTGCTTAAAAGCTAAGATTTCATTGCCATATGTGTTGCTTTTCTATCAAAGTATTACTATCCCGAAGTTTCATTAAAATTTGATGTTTGAGGCAGCTAAAATGCGCGATTCTTAATTTCATTCAAGTAAAGCTTCAGAGCGCGTTTAGACTTGACGGTAATTATTAGAAAATAAAAACTGAAGTTTATAAACGACACTCGCCTCTCAGACTCCTCATTCATGAATTTCCCAGACTCTTTCCAGGTTTAATGGCAGGCTATAAATAACAAAACTGGTTTTTACGCAACGTCTGAGTCATGCAATTTTGAACCAACGTTTTCAGACAACACACTCGGAATATATTTTTTACGTCTAATGAATTTGAGAGCAAGACTTTTTTTTAGCAGTCTCAACCTTGCAACATCGTAGACACTCCTGTTATTTTGTTTTTTCTTGTATAGATTTCAGGCAAAAGCAGCTGTGATTTCACGATTTAATAAATTTTCTGTGATGAATGAAGCGCAGATCTTTAAGATGGAATGATGTAGGCAATAACAAATTGACGCAAGGTAGTGTTAACGTAATGTACGTTTCAGCTCCAAAATATGATGAAACTCTACGAATTTTACTGACACAATGCGAGCAGGCACATGTACTTAAGTGCAAGCAAAATACAAGCGAAATTTGCTAGAAAAATAGACTATATTGTGATGTAAAATATAGAGCCAAAAATCAAAATGTTCCAGTTGTACAAACCAAATGCAAGTTAAATTTACCAAAATGTCGCAGCCAAAATGAAAATCACTATATCTATACATATAAATGTTACAGCACAAAAACAAACAAGAAAGTGATGAAAATGCAAAAGAAGCCGAGAGTAAATTTCCAAAACAGAATGAAATTGTCATATATGTATGTTGAAGTTCATTGAAAAAATATAGCAAATTTTCTGAACCAGGTAAATGAACTCTGATTTTATAAATTTCAGCTCCAAAAGCAACAATGCTTCAAAACAGTTGCGAAGAATTATCGTCAGTGAGGACGCGCTGTGACGGGATCTGTTGAAGTTACAGGAGTTGGGTGAGAATGTGTAGCGTTTTGGCGATAGCTCGGTAGTAGGAGTCTCCCTGCAATAGTTTACCTCGTACTCAAACACTGAATTTAAAAACCAATGCTCACTGCGAATTCAAAACTAAATTTTGCAAGTTTTGTCCGCTTCAGATTTTGTCCCAATGCAAGCTGCAATGCGTGCGTTTTCTATCTTTTGATGAATTGTTGAACACTCACGAAATTCCTTTCTTCTGAGACGAGACGAATTTTCAACCTCGTCTTCAAGGAAATACAAATAAGATATTCGGTAAACCAGCGTGTTATTGACCATTTCAACCTAGTACCGCCACGGCATATTCCCTATGCAGCCCAAACCCACTCTATCAATTACATGTCATTTCAGTAGCATTACTGATACATAATTAATTAATTAATTTACTTTCACAAGCGCTTGCACCGCAGTTCAAATTTAGGATGGATTTTCCGATAATTTGACAATTGCTGTAAATACTCAAATATTAATCGATTCAACATATGTGAACTTTTGTTGTTGGAAGTCCGTTATACCATCCTTTAACTTCTATGATCGGAAAGATGGCCAAATTATACGAAATAAAAGTAGAAATACGGCGAAAAGTGAGCACATTTAAAAACGATTATGTTAAAGATTGAACATCAAAATTTTCGAATTTAACGGAAAATGCATTTGGACTTTTTTTTCTTGAGCTGACAATTGCTTACTTTCAAATAATATTACATATACTCACTCGCTACATCCATAGTAAGTAACTTCGGACGTTCGAACATTTCATTTCAGGCCCAATGCCCATCCCATAGTATACTCCTTAGAAAGTGTATTAAACTATGAATCCACCGTACACTTTGCTGGTATCGCTCAGCGGAGAAATTCTTCTTGAACTATTCATGCAAGCTTATTGTCCATCTTTCACTCAAGGAAACCTCCACCGACCTGCAGGACATCGTAAACGAGACGATAACGTTGAACAGCTTCACCAGCATCTCCAACACCGGCCACAACTTTTGTCTAATAGTTCTGGGCAGCCCTGCAACCCTGTCCTTTTGCTAAACATTAGTTGCGTCACCGTCGCCTCCACCACACTTGCAGTCATCACTTCCTCATTAAATTTTCCCATCAGCATCACATGACTGCATGTTCCTCTTCCATCCCTGTGTACTGCACCTGGAAGCTCACTCTATTTGCTACAGTTTTACTCGACGTATTTGTTCTTTTAGCCGTATTTTCTGACATCCTAGTTACATTTTTATTATTTAACGCGTGCACATCAATTGATTATCTATTTCGTGCTTTCACTCATCAAAACGTTTGGGTTATTTTTTAATATATTCTAAAAAACTAGGCGCTCAGAGCTCAAATCTCTAAGTCCGGGATTAAAAATGTCTACAGTTCCTAAATAAATCAAGTGAATAAGGAAACAATTCCGCCGTTCCATGGGTCGTAGGCTGTCAATGTTGGATGTCAATACGGGGCCCAAAATTACGCTAAAAGATTTCGGATTTGTCCACTGACGACGCCGAAATCAATGCAGGGCACGGCCCTGAACAGCTCATGTGTGCGCAGCTGCTGAGTGAAGGAAAAGAATGGAGCGATTCGTATTGATCGAACACGCTCGCGATTAAATACGGCCATTCCAAACAATTCTGTTTCTAATGTGCAGCCGTATGAAATGAAGGGAAGACAAATCTGCGTCAGATCAATTGCCGAGTCATTACAAAGCGGCATGCAATTTTATTTTTCTTGTAGGAAGATCAAACGAGCATCATTAAATATCGGGGAAAGGTTAGGGCATTTTTTGTCACGAGAGGTGTTAAAAGGTTATAGATCTTGAATCGGAGAGAGCAGGTGTCTCATTATCGGATATTTCTTTCGTATTGATGATGGAGTTGTTGTAAGTCAATTTCCACGAACCTATTATGCTGCTGTCTCCAACTATGACGCTGCGTCGTCTTTAAATTGAATGCTTCAAAAATATTTCAAAACACGTGTTGTAGGTCAAGGTAAAATATAACACACAATAATGACTGTACCTACGGAAAAATTTGTACGGAATAAAAGTCAAATTGAGAAATAAATAATAAAGATTGCCCCACAGTGCAAGTTCTCACAGAACATTCACTTTGGCATCTCCCAAAAATTCCCGAAACAAGTCCCAAAAATTTTCAAACATAATTTTTCCAATATTTCTGCGTAAAATGTAAAAGAGTATTTTACTTTTCTAAAGGTTTTTCAAAATACATTCGAAATATTGTATATTTCCCGTCTCAAACGCTCCCTACACATGTTTAGATCTGAGAAAGGTTTCCCGAGTATTTTTAATTTACTTCAAACACCTAAGTATTTATTTCCTAATAAGTTTACTGTATTCTAGAGTTTGCTCCATTCCGTGAATTTTCTAATTTATAAATTTGCAACTCAAAAACTGATGTCGTATGATACCAGCGGAAGTAATGTCTCTAGTCAATAAGCAAATAGTACGAAGTCTGTACTTTGGGTTGGAGGATATATTCCGTGAGGAATAGTTATTAAACATGTTTTTAACTTCTTGGCATGGAAAACGTAGTAGTAGTATAGAAAAGTCCTGTCTCCCACGTTCTGACAATAAAGAAAAATATTCGATTTTTGTCGTGTGCATGTTCTTGATTTTACATTCAATTGCTGTGAAAGTTCTTTTTTCCCACTGCCCTTTTTGTAATCATAATACTCCAATTATCATACTTCACTCCACCTCATGGTCTGGCTCTGTTCCTGGGTGTGAAATATATTCAAAGAAGTTGTAGCTACTGCAAACTAAATTCCGCGTCTAAAAAGCGATTAATTGCATGGAATTCATTACTGTCGAGCATAAACATATACTCAATAAGTCTAGAAAGAAAATCAGAATTCTCTTCGTTCATACAGCCTACAGTTTTAGGTGTAGTAGATGAAGGACAATCAGTCTTGGAAGCCCTCGCATATGCCCGATATCTTAGGTAAATTTGCCCCACATCAGAGCACACGAGATGAAGGCCTGCTCCGCGCCAGTATTGCAAAGAACAGCGAGCAAAACTCCTCAACGAAACTGATATCATCGCGCTCGCCTGACCGCTACACTGATGGCTGACGGGCGGCCTGAGAGGCAGACTCGCCGGCCAGGGTTGCCGGGAGTGGATTTTTTTACCAAAATTCACGAATTTAGCTATTCTGTTAGGAAAGAGCGAAATTGGAAAATTTGAGCAAGAAACTGTCGAATCTGGAACTCTGCGCCCGATGGAGATGGGTCGCGCTACTCGATTCTCTCGGTTAAGATGTTGCGAGTAATCGGTGCACGTGAAGTTCGTGTAACTTTCTACAATTTTACGTCTACAGGAGAAACAAGACGACTGGTTTTAGATAAAGTGCAGTGCAGTATGGCATATTCAATTCAATCTTCACGTATGATTAATGTTGAAGTGCTTGCTATAAAAAATCATGATAACTAGCAATAATGGTAATGAAGTTAAAATTTACTATACTTATGAGAATATAAAGTTTAACGATTTTTGAATAACAAGCTAACGATGTTTGAATGAAGCAACACTTTCTAGGTGCTAAAAATTGACAATAATGTTCTATAGTGACACGAGAGCTGCTGCCAACAAGGTAACGTCCAGCACGAGTTGTCGATCATTTACTGATTGGGTTAAAAGTTTTCTGTTGTTTCCAAGTTTCCGAGACAAAATAATCGGGATTCTTCAATATCAAAACATACTCCATTTATATGATGGAAATTTTCTTTATTCAAGTGACAGAAAAGGTCGCGGTGCTCAAAAATTGATTAGTTAACGATTGGACCGCCTATAGCTAAAATTGCAACTTTCATTCTACCTAGGATTGGTTCGACCAGGTTCGTGATCCTCTGCAGCTTTGTTTTAGGCCATAATTGAAGGGATCTGTCTTCCAAATAGTAGTCAATGTTAAAGAAAGGGACGACGAGGCATGCAGGTTCCTCTCAAGCTCATCCCATAAGCTTCAATGGGTTTTGAATCTGGAGATTGTGGTGGCCTGTCCATGTGCTCAAATGTTCCCACATTTGCAATGAACCAGTTGGAATATTTCTAGCCCTACGGGAACGAAAAATAAGTAAAAACAGTTCAGTGCAAAACCCATCGAATACAAGTGTTCCAAATATATTTAGGGATAGCAATGTGTTCCTTTTGGCGTTAAACCCATCTAAATATAAGTGTTTCGAATGTATATAGGGATGACATTGTGTTCCTTTTGGCGCAAAACCCATCCAATATAAATGTTCGAAATATATTTAGGGATAGCAATGTGTTCCTTTTGGCGTTAAACCCATCCAAATGTAAGTGTTCCGAATGTATATGGGGATGACATTGTGTTCCTTTTGGCGTAAAACCCATCCAATATAAGTGTTCCGAATATATTTAGGGATAGCAATGTGTTCCTTCTCGCAATTCTCCTGCGATGCCGTGTGCTTGCAGTTTCTCTTAGTAATAAATCTCTTGATCTTTTCGTGAGTGCCTCAATTAGTAGTTACGTATGAGATAAACGATGAACGTTCTAATAATCGCTATCTGGAGTCATGATCTCATAAAATAGATCTACGGAAATATAAATTAAAATATCTCCACGAACATACCCAAATAGCTGGCTTTCCGCGATCCACGGAGTAGCAACCAATTTCTTAGTTGACTTATAAATAACGAGACACCTAAACCAGGAAAATGATATCTAATGGAGCGAGTGTATTACGTGAATGATAAAAACAGAATCGTGGCATTGATGTAACAGCAGGAAATGGAGATGTGAGATATGAGCCCCAATGCCAATCATCAGCGAATAACCTCGAAGTATAAATAACAGGAACTCTATCCACAAGAAGAATCGCGCTCTGATTCTATTTTTGAAAGAATAAAAACGCAAGGAGATATAAACACATGTATGTTTTGCAGTCACAATCAGTTCAAATTCTCTTTAATTCCGACATAAAAATACACACCAACTCGCGATCACAATAGGAAATTATCAGTTTTTCATATATTCGTGCAATTTATTGTTATGAGCAGCATCAGTTGTGTTATTGCGCCTATTGTGATGAAATAATCCTATTGCCGCTGCTCACGTTTGAGAAGCGAGGAAGTGGTGTGAAATTTCTTGGTGCAGTTGCCTGTAGGGTGGATCCACCTAGTTAATTCATCATGAGACAAATTTCAGGAAAATGGTGTCCACAACCAAATAACTAAGAAAGTCTGCAACAAATTCCAAATTCAAATGCAATTGTTGAAATAATCCAAATAAAAGACATTTTTAAAGAATCATTATAATTGCCTTTCCATTTTGCAGTGCCTTTCTTTTTAGGCCTTTAGCTCAAAAACGCACGCTATAATTTAAATCAAAACTCAAAATTCAGCGTAAAAATTGAAACGTAGCATCTGCATTCCAGACGCCGAACATGCCTTCCTGCTGTGGTCATGTTGGGTGTAATACAGCCCGTAAACGAAAGATTCATAACCTACCGTTGAAATCGTCATAAGCAGGGTTATAACTCTTCAGTGCCCATAAAATGTTTTTAGAAGCCGATACAAATTATTGACACCAAAGCTTAAAAAATCGGTCATTAATATAAGGCTCTGTAAACACAAGCACGTGCAGCATCAGCCCGATTTGTACTGCTCACCTTGCGACGGGTGAGGACGAGCCGTACATACCCTTTCTTTAAGTAGTTCTTGGATTTTCTTTACTTGAAAAATTTCATTTACACGATTGCCCCAATATCAAAATCAGTGTGGACATCGAACCGTAAGAGTTCAATCCGTGAGACTCCTGTTGAACCCCCGAACATCACCTGGCGCCAATGCAATGCTGCCCACATAACTCCGAGCTCGTTACACACTTCCACCTAAATGAAATGCAGAACGAATAATCTTATTACCTAATACTTCGAAATCTAAATTGGCTCTGAACTGAAATGAATATTTGCTTCGTCTAACATTTCTCCCTCTCCTGCGGATGCTCATATTCACACGGCTTGTGAAGCTTCTCACTATAACAAAAATCCTATTAAGTACGGCTATTTTAAATATTTTAGGTACGATAAATACAGCATTTCGAGAAAAAATAATAGCTTAGAAATAAATTTATCATTCTTACAAATTTCAATAACAACAAAACGTTTCGCCACACTTACACGCTTTAATGTTTAGGAACGTAAATAATACTTTTAACCTTTGACAATCAGCGAAACGGAAGAAATTTATTTTTCACATCAATTAATTTGATGAGATCGTTAGGGCACTTTCATTACAATCACCTCTGACGTCTCTTTGCTACTAAGAGCCTCTTTCTTTTTCAGCAGGCCACGACAAATGCTCAATATTTGAGAGAGATGAATGAAAGTTATCTTCATTATAATTGTAAACAAAGTCACGCGGCTTTGTAGTCGAAAGCTATGAACTCTAGGCGAAAGCACTTGAAAATTCATACAAGCATCCTATGTATTTGGAAACAATTCCATGAATTTATTTAGTGCGCTTTCAAGAAAACTAAACGCAAAAAAATGTCTTTCTACTCACGTTTGTAATTCAGTACTTCAACTTAAAATATCGAACAAGAAATGCCATTATAGGTGCATCCACTGTCGCTATTGGACGACAACGAATTCTACGTAATGATTTCCACTCAGAATTTTTATGCACGGTATTTAAGCCATAGGCTAACCAGTGCGCGCACGCGTCTTGGTAAGTTGTGAGGGTAGTCTGCTTTGCAGGAGCATGACGTCAACAGCGCCAGGGCGGAGGTTGCTGCAGTACCTTAACGAGCGACCGTGCCTCCTCTCGGGCTGGATTTTGCATCAACTTATGCTATTGGAGCGACACTGCTGGCAGCGTTTTTTTTTTTTTTTATGTGATTTGGGTGCTTTATTTGATATTTTCTAAGGCAAAAATCCAGTCTTTGTGAGCTTCATTCAAATCAAATTTGTACCCTAAACAACTGGCAATTATACAGGGATTTTTTCGCCAGATTTCTTTTTCACAAAAAAACCTGAAACATTGGGATTTTGTCCGTCTAAAACGGAACGTCTGGAGTCAAGTCGAATTAAATGAACTTAGATTGCCAGTTTTATTACTGCGACAGCGCAAATGGGTTATAACATCATCTCCAGGACCCTTTAGCTATAGTTCAGACTACTCTCCCTATCCAGTGACTGGAACCCTCTCATAACTGGTGAAATATGCAGCACGAGTGAAAGCTCGAGGTACCTTTCTACCAATCACAGCATCTCTCTCATGTGAACGTTGCTTCTATGGAAGATGCTACTCCAACCTCTTGTTAGGTTAGAACGGTATTTCAACAAACTGGTTCGCTCATTTCCATTCTCTAATTTAGCTTGAATGGTTCATTAGTGCTAAAAGCTTAGGAGTGGCTAAAAAACTAATTCAAGAGTACAGAAATGTTAGCGATTAGTAAAAAACCTAAAATTTGTTCATGAAATACCTTTGCTTAGAGAAACTTGACTGCTTATTCAGTTGCTGATAGATAATTAATGTGTGATAGAAGCGCCAAATGTCATACTCATGCTCGAAGAATTCATTCTAGAGCAAGCAATAATTTAAACTAGTAATATAAATTAATAAAATTCCATGGACTTGCCCATGATTGTCACAGCTCGGAGCATGTTCAATCTCTTTCATCGTAGTTATACATTAGTAATTTAGTGTTTCTGTAACCTGTAATTTAGTGTTTCTTGAATGCACCCAAGCTATACAATGGCTAGCATGTGTGTGTCTTAAAACTGCCGCATTGCAGAGAAAGCAAATTTTTGATAATAGGCGGCAGATCGTCACCATTACACACGTACTGAATGAGTGCAGCACCATGCGACCGAGCTGAGAGAACGTGTTTGCTGCAGATCGTGACCAGGACACACACGTACGTACTGAATGAGTACAGCTAGTGCTGCGACCGAGCTGAGAGAACGTGTTTGCTGCAGATCGTGACCAGGACACACGTACTGAATGAGTACAGTGCTGCGACCGAGCTGAGAGAACGTGTTTGCTGCAGATCGTGACCAGGACACACGTACTGAATGAGTACAGTGCTGCGACCGAGCTGAGAGAACGTGTTTGCTGCAGATCGTGACCAGGACACACGTACTGAATGAGTACAGCGCTGCGACCGAGCTGAAAGAACGTGTTTGCTGCAGATCGTGACCAGGACACACGTACTGAATGAGTACAGCGCTCCGACGGAGCTGAGAGAACGTGTCTGTGACGGAGGGCGTAGACCAGAGAGGCTCCGTGTGGGGAGCGGCTGCACCCCTTATTGGAGCTGCGGGTCTCCACTCAACGCCCAACGTGCCTTCAGTCTGCAATGACTAATCACGTGCTCCGAATGTATAGTCCTCTTTTCTATACTATGAATCAATTGAAGTTTACACGCAACAAAAGACAACGTTTTACTCATGGGGAAAATTTTCGTAAAAAATGGGACCAATGAAGTTATTGCTGCTCCCCCTTGATATTTTGTTTAATGAAGCGTTGCTAACTCATGAAATCTTCTTTTTCTTTGTTTTACCTCGTCTAGCAAAACACCTAAAATATTTATGGACACGACCCACATTTCAGTTGCTCTTTTCTGCAACAATAACTGCGTGTAGGAATTAGACGACCTCATTTGATAGGAGCCTCAATTTATCAGACAGTAACCCGTCACAGTCATTCAACTATCAGGATGTTTGTTTCATGTTATGAATAACTCGAAATATTTGAAACTACCTTTCAACCATATCAGTTGAGGTTTACTTGAAGTTAAATCGAATATTTTTAATCTCAATTCAAAGAAATCATGAGTTTTGAATGTCTACAATGTATTTGACACAATATTGTCGCTGAATATATTATTTCTATTCATTTCGTAACTGTAGTCATTTGAATAAAATGTTGTCTTTTAATAGAACATACACTTCAGAATCTATTACCATCTGCTAGGTTACTTTACAGCTTGTTATGGATTGAAAGAAGACTAAAAGTCTGAATTCGGAATTTTTTGCGTTAACATTCATGTATTGTTCAACATTCTTTCGAGCTCCACCATTTACATGAAATGGAAAGCACGCTATAACTTAATTTTCGAAGCGCAATGCTATTAAATGGAGCTAGCAATCATTTTATTCCTGGAACAGTGGGAGTGACCCATACTGAGCATTTCGCCCTGCGAAAAAAATAGACTGAACGTTCGAGTCTTCCATGACATCGACAGGCTGCAGTGCGCTGCAGGATGATGTAAGAGTCCTGCGTCGTGTGGGGCAAGATGTGCGCTGGTACTTGTGTGACATGCAGCTCGAACACAAGAAGTCTAATAGAAATTTGAAATAGTTTAATTAACTGAGCAACGCGTCTGCTAACTCGTGCTGCTGACATTTTACCTCAGTAAGACAAAAGTACAACACAGGCAACGCCTTCATAAACGAGTTAAAAATTTATTGGCTTTGTAGGTGACTGCGAAACGCACTGCCATTTATCTTAATATTTTTATTGTGTTTTATGTTAATAAAAGGGAAAATATTCTCTACCTGAAAATTTTGTCTTTGAGTTGTAAATCTACTGCTAAAGTATGAAAATTTAGATGCCTTGAATCGATGAAGTTGAAATTGTTATCATCGTCACAGCACTACGAAGGAAATAATTAGGAACGTCCCATCCAACTCGTATTTGTGTCTGTACGCTAACTGCGGTGAAGTTATAAATGACAGCTGTAAGTCATCAGAAGGAAACGAGAGAATACACGAAGGGAATTTTAGTTCACTGAAACCGGAATACGATGATAAGATTTTCTCAGTAACGTCGATACCGATCAAGTGAGTTAACTTAAAAAGTTATAAGGCGCCTATTCGTGTGAAATCTTGAATCATATTCCAGTAAAACGAACTGATCGACTTGGGTTTGACAAAGATACAGTAGATGTAGCTATGTCATCCGCAGAACTACAATTTAATGAAAAACTTGCGCTTTGTTGGTAGATTTTTGGTATACGTGTGTGGCGCTCCTTCAGCGAGATGTATTATTTTTACCTAATAAAAAAAACTCTTATACTGTAGTGTATGGCAACACTTGCCATTTAGGCGTAAGCTAAGTCGATTTCAACTTCTCAGTTGAATTTATGAAAGCAGCGTGTACGCTGAATACTATCAGTAGGTTGTTTATTGTAGAGTCTCGTTTAAAATTCTAAACTTTGTTTCAAACGTATAATTAGAAATGGATTCATCATTTATTTCATTGCATTTCTTTTTCATTTCAGACTAGGTAAATTGCCAATAAAATTCCAATTAAAATCTAGTTTCGTCTGTATAGTTTCAACCCGTCAGAACCCTTGTTTTAGGGTGAGTGTGATAGTTCATAATTTCAAGTTGTTCAAATTTCATTGACCGATATCACCTTCTTCTCTTATTTTACGCTTGTGTAGCATGATTTATTTTATTTATATTGAATTGTAACCGCTTGTAATATATGAAGTAAAAGATCGGACTTGATATTTTCAGGTTTCGGTTTGCGGACGAAATTGGATTTAATTCTTATCCTGCCTGGCTAGTCATTAAAGGACAAAACCCCCACACGTGCCCATTAAATTTGTGCATGACACTTGAATGTTTGATTTTTGTTGCTGATGCATTACATGGTGATTTATTCTTTGCACGATGTCTTGTAAAGAAAGAATATTCAATGATATGTGTAATCAATAATTTTTTTAAACCAGCCATGACTGCCACGGTTAATGAACTGTCTAGCGGAAATGAACGAAAGGATTAAGTTGGAAGACAACGAAGTTCCAAAGTGAAGCATAGCACAAAAGTCGCTGAGTGTACTTTTTCTTACTGTGATTTAATAAAAACATAACTATCGTGTGCCTTCAGCACTCATCTTCAGTACCCTTAAATAAAATAAAATTTTATATCAGGGTTGAATGTGCAAGACAGATTTTTTGAAATATTTTTATAATTTTTTATTTACGATAAAATCGTTCATATCTCTAAAGTTTGTTCAATTATGAACCGACATTAACAGATTTTGAACGTAGGTGAATCTTAAAATCACTACTGATGATGCTGCCTCAAGATTTTTCAAAAATAAATGAGAAAAATATGACACCGAGCAAAAAAAAATAGTATAATGAAGGTTAAAAAATGACGATGAAGACAATATGAATAAAAAATACACAGTGTATTTTACGGAAGTGAGTCATTCAGAGCTGCAGACAATGGAATTCCGATGTCGCTAGACCTATGCCAGAAATCCTGGGCATTTCCTTCGGACATCGTGTGGAGATGTACACTTCTCAGAGTGAGCGCAGCGCTGTGAAGACAAATTTCCTTTGACGTGTCTGCGCACACAGTCATCATGATCACATCTCTAAAAATTTGATCTTCTTCAAAATCAAATCCTCACTTTGATATCATCTCGGTAAAACAGAAGCTCAGAATTTGGTCTAAAGGCTCCTAAAAAGACTGATTAGCTTCCAAGTAGACCAATCAAGTCCCAGCTCCGTATGCGGCGGCTGTTGAAATATGCCCTCGAAATTAGTAGACAGTTCCAAATTTCAGATGGCATAGAAATTGTACTTGAAGCAACCTTTCCAGGAAATGATTCTAATTTTTATCTTACAATAAATCAGTTCCTAAATCGATTGACATAGCCGTTAGCAATTTCCAGCAAAAAATCGAATTCAGCAAAAATGGGCGCATTCGATCATTCCGGAAACATCACTTGAATCAAGACTTTCCTGATGATGAAAACAATCTAATTCATATGAAACAAATTTAGCTAATTAACATGTTACAGAGCGAAAGCATTATGATATTTCATCCCCTATCGCCTGAGAAATTCAGAAATGAATAGTCGACTGCGAGATGACAAATTTGCTGCTGTACAGCCTGAATTGCCTTCATCGGGGTTCATCATGTTTTTGTTGTTACAAAAACTGTGTTCTTTTTTGGTAACTCATATTGAAACAATGATCTCGGTCACTCGTCTATGTACGAGATCGAATTTCACACTAAGTAAGTTATTCTTGTTTAATAAACAAAACTTCACACCCACCCGCTGACTTTAATTGAAATGTTTTTGCTCTGTGATGTTATAAAACAAAAAAGTAACGCAAAGTAGCACGGTTCATTATTATTTGCTGCGTAAACTTAGCTTCAGCACTTTCCTGAAGGTGGTTATTATTCAATATTCTAATATTACAGTGCAAATCTTCCTTGCAGGCAACTCAGCTCAAATGATGAAGGCAAAAAGCACGTACACTAGCACCCACGTGGCAGAGTAGCGGTTCATGAGCCCTCAAGGGCCAGGAATCTTTCAAGAATTATTTTTCAACGCTGTGATAACCGAACGTATTTTAGCAAGCTTCATGCTTCAAAAAACATTAGGTAAACAGTAAAGATAGAAATCGGAAGAAAGTTTGCTGCATTAAGAAGACGCAAAGAAACAAGGAGCACCGCTGTGTGTGAAAACTACTGCATGTTGAGATTATGAAGGTTGTTGCGTGGCAATCCAGCATTGGCTGATTTTTGCTTAACGCATATTGGCTGAGTACATTTCCTAGTGACGATAAGATGAAGCTCACAGCGCAACGTTCTTGTGTGACTCGTCTTCGCTTAAACATTCAAACTAGAAAGAATGAAATAAAAACAAATGATTTAGCACATTCGCCGAACTGGTACATCGATTTGATTTTCGAAGTATAGAATATATTTACGTTGCCTTATAGTAAAAGCTACTCGTCTACAAAAAATCAATCAGCTTATTTTATTCCTTCTTGACTTATCTACCCGTCACGTCATAAAAAAAATCTCGATAGCGCTTTAGACTACCATTAAGTCATCCAGATACTGCTTGTTAATTACGGTTTTAATTATATCTCACATACTACTCTGCATTAGAGCTTCTGGAAACTTGTTTTTCATTTTTCAATTGTGATAAGTATGTTTCCGAAAGAGTTTGGAACATGCAATATAGTTTTCTAATTTGGAATGTATATATATATATTTATATATATATACATATATATATATATATATGTATATATATATATATAAATATATATATATGTATATATATGCATATATATATACAGGTTTCTGATTCGGCTGAATCAGACAGGTGTTTCTTACAACCCGTTCCAGTTGATTTGAAGTAAAAATAGCCAACAGGCCGCAAAACTTCTTTTCGTAACGAACGCATTAACTCGAGTACTGAATGGATAAGAGCAACAGTTGACCGAGCATTTCCTCGTTGGATTCTTCTTATGTCACCAAGAAAGTCTCATTGCGTCAGGCTTTAGATTCTACCGGTAGCAATAAGCTAAAAATACTCGAAAAAAATACTTCAATAACTTCGTTTTTTATCTTCATGAAATGGGAGCTAGTTCGATTCGGCTGCTTCGTGCATCATTTGTTCCGTCCTTGGACCGAACGCCAAGTCCGACGTTCTGACGCTACATTCTGGGAATAATTTACCCCTTACGAGCGTTAACGAGGTGACAAGCGTAGTCGGTGCAGCTTAGGATTAATGCGCGGGCATTTCCTGGTGTACATTGCGCCACCCGTAAGTACACCGCAGCAGCTCCTGGTGTTGACTTCATGCGATGTGGCCGTTGCGTCCCAAGAGTGGAACTTCCGATGACACCATGCATTCTACTGCTGCCTGAATCATACTGTCAGAGATTCCAAAATCGAATCCATGTTTCCGATGATTATCTGTCCAGAATTGTCTCAAAAAAACTTCTCAAGTCTTAAATGTAATTTTCAGTGACTTTTATTGCATGCATTTAAACTCAATTGAAATAATATGTACCATAACATCTTTTCCCCGTGTGCTCGCGATTGACGTAATGATGACCTTTTTGAACATGATGACTGTCTGTTCCACTCCGTTTCACATTTGTCGGCACATCGTCAGCCTCACACGGTGCCTTCACGACAAGCTGTCACATGCTTCACAACCTGGATTTGGTATTCTGGAGGCGGTCTTTCCATTGGAAGTTTTGAAGGACGCACCAAGAAAGACCAAGACATGTTATTGCCGCTCGGAAATGCGCTCTCCTTGATCTCATTCCGGCGCAATCTCCTCGCCTCCGCAGCCTCCTTCGCCATCTCTTGCCGGGGGCGCGAAACCGCGTTACTAGCAGGCCGAGGCTCGCTTGCCTGCCGCTCGAAATTTTATTTCTGTGAAATACCTTGTTGCTGTCACAACATTGCAGGCAATGATGATATTTCTCCCTGCCAAGATTATACTCAACATATTTTAACTGCTCTTTCTTTCACTTCCTAAGTACGATCATTTCGAGTTGAATCCAGTGTGGTTGATTTTTTATAACTTAAAATTTAAACTTAGAATAATATTTTAACTAGGATATAACGCATTAAATTTCATGTTTAATCGTGCAATACTGATTTTATCTGCTTAGTGACGAACACGTTTCTTCGACTCGTATTATAACTAGCTCGTGGAAATTCGTTCGACGAACATCTGTGAGAAGGTAACCATTATGTTATGCTGCCGTACGCGACCATTTATAAAAGACGACTTTCGAAAATACTCGATAAGGCGGGTACGTCATTTAACTTGGTTATTCATTCAATAAAATAACGTTACTGTCTCATTATTCGAACTGATGAAAGTACTAGTTGAGCGTTTGAATTGAAATACCACAAGCTTCATTATTTCTGTAATTTATCATATCCTGATCCTTCAGCTACGCACTCCGAACAAATACGGTTAATCTTTTCTAATCACATCCACGATTTGAACGTTATATTTATACTCGTAGGTACTGAGAAATATATTACAGACACGCTCACCTAATCTCAGGGTTACAGACAAGAAAATAATTATATTTTTAAACAAGCACAGAGCGGGCATCATAGTGAAAAACATACCGAAAATGACAAGGGCATGAACAGAAAGACCAGCAAGATGTAAGTTAGTTTTTTTATACATTCAAGTTTTAAATACTATGTTTGCATAGCATCTAGCATTGAAATTCGTTCTGAATACCGTTTTCCGCTCAATTTAATTGTATACGCCCATTTCGAATGCTTTGCTGCATATCGGTCGAACCCTTTTACATTCAGTATGGCGCAAAAAAGTGATACCTATTTGTTCTGTAATGGCTAATTCAATTGTTGAATATTTTTTTACTGTAGTGCAGGATCTCATAAATTCCATAAAAACATAAATAAATTTATGTATTTTTGTCCGTAATTTCTCTTATGTCATTACTATGTGAATCTCGTTAATCGCATTAAATTGGCTGGTTCTTCTTGGTTGGTTGGTTCGCCTCTCTTTCACTCTCTCAAAGGATGTTTAATGACCGTATTTGTGATACGAATTTCACCGGTGCACAAGTACAAGAATATTTTGATCGCGGGTGTTATTAGGATGGATACATTTGTTTGCCATCTACATCTGGGAGATTTAACTAAACTCTAAAGCAAATATCGAATTCCGTCATTTTTGACGGATCGTGTACACTATAGTATTGTATAATTGGGCTTAAAAATTCATTCCTCCTGCGACTTTCCACCGCTCTTGAAGTTCGATAAAACACAGCGGTCAGAGGATGATTAATATTATTGTGAAGGCTGCTGCTTGCTGCCATGTCAGCCTCGCCTGACTAACGAGAGACAAACTGTCGGTCCATGGCGGGGTGGTTCGGCACCAGCGTTGGTTTCTGGCAACAGTTTGGTTTGGCACGAGTGACTTAATTGAAAGAAAAAGAAAGAAAAGGAAAACCGTTCATTTTCAAAAAAGTTGCCACATGAGATACATACATGCCAGCATGTTGGCTTTTAAACGTTTCTTAATATAAGACGGCCTTAGACAAACGTACCATACGAGGAGTACTAATAGATAAACTATATGTATGTAGTCTGCTAATAGACAAACAATACGAGGTGTAAAAGAACATCTTTACTGATCCGGCACTAACTCGTAACTAAGTATTCCTGTGAGCATTGAAATACAGTCACAAAATAGAATGTCAATATAAATGTTAATTTGATACGACAATCAATAAATTCTTAGTGATAACAATAAGTCGGTAAGAAAGTAAGACGAAATTCAAAAGGTTATCAGCGTTGGCAAAAAATAGAAATGCATTTAACATTCAATGACTCATTTGGCAGTTGTACTAAGTACTTTTCTTCACTCTCCTGTTGGAATGTTGAAATTCATTTTTATAAATTTCACAAGCCAATAGTAAATATTGGGAGATATTTTCAAGTTAATTGAGGGTAAATCAGAGCGTGTCATTCCGAAAATATTAGCATGTCTGCCAGATTGCTCTAATTTTTTAAATCTACTGGTTTTTTTAGCCTGTTGTAGGTGTTTCAATATCTTATAATATAAAAAATAACATGTTACTTGATTGCACACGTGCATTGATAAAGGTAAAAAATTAAGTACTTGTTCGTAAACACACTTATCGGGGATTTATTATGTAAATTTCAATGAAGATACGTTTAACTTGCGGTGTCATCATAATCTGTTGATCTGGAGAAATTTTATCTTGCATAATGTTCTTATGAGCTGATATTTGAGACAATCACACATGAGACCAACAGTAATCAGTCACCCCGAAGCCCTTGGTAACAACTCGCCATCGTCTCCAGGCGTTGATGAAATCGTTGTTCCTTTTTCTCACTGACGTCACCAAGACTGTCCGGGGACAATTTTGGACAGTTAATTGAGCTAATGAGGTAGTGGAACTTTTTGGCTATTCTGATGCCCACCAGCTGGAAATTAGATAGCATATCTGCAACAAGCTCACTGAAGTTTGCGGCCTTCTTGTTGCCAAGAATTAAACCTTTTAATAACAGTCGCCTAATCTACTGGGTGCCCTATTCTTTTTTTGATGCGGTTCATTTATCTCAAAGAAAGTTTGATGGGCTCGTTTTGTGAAGTTCCGGATATTGAAATGTAGCACCTTCTTCATATAGTCACCTCGAGTTACATGGATGTTATGGGAATAATTTTTAAGGCAGCGCTATCTCAAATTGAAACTCGTGGCGTTAAACAATTTATTGCTTATAGGTACAATTGTTACCAGCATAAAAATATAAAACTGATGAATTGCTTTAAAAAATTACAACCAGCAGCGAGGATAACTTCCCACGTGATGACTCCATTCAAGCTTAATTCAGAACAATTCAAAATTCAGAAAGCTATCATAGTCACTCTTTTTCATTTAAAAAACAATTCGATGTATAATGAAATTTTAAAGCTAGGACAAATCTTCTGATATCTAACACATCTTCATAATTTATGAATTGTTTTCATTGGGAGAATAATCCAAAATCTCATGCCTTTCGGCAAAAATGTAAAATTGTTTCTCTGTGTTACATTTGTCGAAATGTCAAGACTTGAGCAGCCATTATCGAGTAGGGTGATTCATCTTATTGTGCAAGAATAACCTCTACGCAAGTATTGAACAACAACACCGATCATCCTTAGGAAATCCACTGCAAGAATTCTGAATGATGACTGACTTAATTAATTATGCGAGGATCATGCAACACTCAAAAGAAAAAATCTATTTTGGTAATATTTTAGAATTTTGAATTCTATTTAGAAAAGCACCGCAAGTGCTTTTCATTGATGCTAGTAAGAGAATTGAAAACCTTTCATGAACTGAATGCCACACTCATTGTATGTAAGTAGTCCAAACGAGTACAAAAATAGCACATTAAGGAAAAGTATGAGAGCAGAATTCAAAGGAAACCGAAGATGGTGACGATAAAAAACTGAAATAAAGCAAATACTAGGGCTGTTATATGTATGGATGCATACTTGAGTGATATGAGTCGTTCTTGACAAGATTTTAGAGCTTTGTACAACGGTTGGGACGTACTTATTACTAAATCTTCTGCAGCGGTCGAGATCCTTAAGTGTAAGAAGCCTCTGGCGCCTCAGAGCTGAGTAAACATCCACCGTAACTCAGGTTTCAGCCTGGGCCACAGAATCTTTTCCTCAAATTTTAGAGCTCATGAGCTGTCAGAAATTCCCGGGTTTTAGGGAAGACGAAGTTTAAGAGAGCATCTGTTGGGCCGCTCACCTCCATGTCTGCGGAAGATCTCGAATTTAGCTCCAAGCGCCGGCAAACTTCGCTCCAAATTTTCAAGCTGCCAAAAAAATTCCCCGTTGTGAGTCGAGGCTCAGGAGCAGAAGGATGCGCTTACGCGGCCGCAAAGCTTGAGCTTTCCAGGTGCCGATCAAGTTTCAACATTTTAAAACTCTCGCTGACGAGTTTGTGGGTGGAAGAAAATTCTTCGAGCTTATGAATCTATCGAGTGAACTTCTCTTAAGTGATCGATGTTTGTTTTGTAATCCGAGCCATGACTGCCCAATCCTAAACTTCAGCGTAGCATTAGAAGCTGAGAGAATTGTTCTCAGACATACGTCTAGTTGTTCTATGAAAAATGTCCGCAAAGTTGGATCCTAACGTAAATAACAGTTTTGTAACGTAAACAGCAAGGGTGCTGTAAAAATTAATACCAAATGTTGATTCTTTTCGCTCCCTCCTTGCATTGATACGATCTGTGGTGTGAAGAGTGATAAACTCATTCAAAAGAAACTCTTACTTGCTTCGAATGACGTACAGACAAAATATCTAGTCTTTGCGAATGTTTGTATGAGAAAGCACGAATTTTAAAGGAAATTATTCCTTGTGTCTCTGCACTTATCGGACTTTTGACTAACAGTGTTTGCAAAGATCTTTTCCCAAGCACAGATTCACCAGCGGCTTTTTATTTAATAATTTATATATATATATCATCGTTTTTCTCAGCAACGTGTTTCAGGTATAGTTGGCGTATTTCAATAAGTAGTACTTCGTTCCGTAAATAATCCTCTTGGTGTACCAATCTTTCGCAATGTCTCGAAAATATTATCATCCGCAATACAGGGGCACTTGAAAACTGGAGTTCTACTCATATAAGTTTTGTGATTGAAGCGTCACTTACACCACCAACTATTAGGTCGATGAGATTAGAATGAACAAATTTGTTCACGAGAAAAAAAAAACAAAATCAGATCTTTCATTTTTAACGACGAAATATTTTCGGCCTCCTGTCGCTGTTTGAATGAAATTTTATACATTTCCCAATTTTCGATAAAACAGGGATGATAGGGAAAGCTTTAATCGAAAATACAAGCATGATTTTATATATGTAAGTGCATACAATATGGAATACAATCATGCTACATTAGGACATATTTCGTTGGTGCAGAACTATGAATTACAAAAGTGTACCAAAACAAGAGGTTCAGCAATTTCCTCGTTAATAATCTCTTGCGAGAAATAACAGCTGAACCTTACATGCGAAAAATTCAATGCGTAGAACTGCCCTATGTCCATTTTATAACTTTGTTTATCAACACCTCAATCTCAGTCTGAAAATTTTCGACTACAATTCCAAAATTGCCTGACAAATTATGTTGAACGTAAGTCCGTCTGCGTCACTACGGTCGTGTGTGCGGCATTGACCTTGCATTCGCGGTTATTACAATCTTGCAAATTTCATCACTCGTTCGTCCAGGGCGTTTAATTATATAACTCGGGCTATTACAGGTGTGCCAGCAGTGATTTCGCGACCGTCATGCATGCTCTATCCGGCAGATTTCATCTCAATGGAAGGAAATTGTATGGAAATGGAGTCCAGGAAGCAAGTCTGCGACGGGTTCTGCTTGAGGTAGAGGTCTGCAATGGGAAGATTGAATAGCTCCTAGCAGGTTAGCCAGAAATGGAGTCTAAATTGAACTATGTTTTTTAAATCGCTTACGATATAAATATTTTTTTAACCCAGTGAATAAATGAACTTGTTAGAATGAGAATGATATATGAAAAATGTAGTCTTCATCAGAATGAAAAACTGATGGAAGAATTTTGTTTTCATATTATTAGATTGGGATTTTTTTTAAGGGAAAAATAATCAACCCAACTGAAAATAACTGGAAGGACAGCGAATAAAAAATTTTCAGTGATGATTTAAACGGACTATTAAAACATTTCAAAAAAATATTTTCAACTATTAGGCTAATATGAGTTGTATTTTTCAGAATTTCAATTCTTCAGTCGATCCTCTGAAAACGATGCAGCGTTACACTTTTCAAACATTTAGGCAAAATCATTTTCGTTTCACGGAGCTGTATCGCTTTCTCATGAGCGTGTGATCCTGGTTTGAATTGTGATAAATACACGAGCCACTTTTTGACCCGGATAGCAATTTGCTAGCAATTCTGTATGCCACTTATAAAGCAATGCATAATTCTGATACCTAGAGTGATCTGATCTAAATTTAGATCATCATCTAATTCCGAATAATTTTAGATAGGGTGATCTCTCGCTGAGGAGAACACGTCCTTATATCCCAGCACCCTGAGTTAGACAGTAAACATTCGAAACAGAAGATCTGTGTCCCAACGGCTGTGTTACGAGACGAGAACTGCAGTCGAGTAAGAAAAAAAGAAAAACAGTAGTAACTGAATCAAAGAAGGAAGCGTGCAGGATGCGACGTGGCTATGCGTTATGCTTGGAGAGAGGTAATTAGTTGCGAATTAAATTTCACTTTTTTTCTTGACGATGGCAATGAGAGAGGGAGGGTAAAGAATTGTAAAGGAAAAAGAAAAAAGTTCGAAAAAACTACAGACTAAAGTTAGAGAGAAATTTTTGAAACTTTAATTAGGGCGTGGGAAGCTATGATGGAGGCTAGGCATCATTCAAATTTGTTTAAAAAACATTTAAAGGAAAAACATTCCTTTTGGCTTATCATAAATTTCTTCTGCCCCCATTGATATATAAATGACATCGTATCTCTGCATAGAATAATTTGAAATTAGATATAGACGATTTTGTTTCACTGCGGTAACAGCTTATTTCTTAAGCGTTTTAAATGTTGGCCAACATTTTCATTTGTAAAGAAAAGACGTAAAGAGACATTCTAGAGTATTTCACTGACGGCGCTGATAGTGGTTTTTCATTAAATTCAGTTTCAGTA
Source organism: Morinoia aosen (assembly GCA_030386875.1). Classification (NCBI taxonomy): domain Eukaryota; kingdom Metazoa; phylum Arthropoda; class Malacostraca; order Amphipoda; family Talitridae; genus Morinoia; species Morinoia aosen. The sequence continues at coordinate 59,339,283 of CM059561.1, read as the reverse complement.
AACATTAGACAAAATTTAAACGAGTTACTAAATCATTGATTAACGAAATATTTCTCGCATTCTAATTATTTTGATTGGCATTACAGCGGCTGTAATCATTAATCTCTCACGATGCATATCGAAAAATATTGGTTTTCGCTCTGCGGGTAACTCTCCTGAAGCGCCAAATGAGCCGCTGTGTGTGTGCTGCATTTTGTTTTTCTCAAGCTGTTTGACTTTTCAATGCGCGTTTTCTTGCATGGGAAAATTATACACAAGTCTTCGTTCTCAGAGGGAAAAATATTGGGCCAAATCTATTGACCTAAGTGCGAGCTCATGGTCCCAAAATTGAACTCAGTTACAATCCTGAAGGATAAGTGAGTACGGCTTTAGTCTTTTTGGACGCTCGTTCTGAATAAATGCACTTTTATGTGTTACTGTGCATCCATATCGAAAATACATAGCAACTGAACAGTGGGTATTCAGGCCTAAATTAACACTAGTCGTAATACTTCTAGCTGGTAATTAAAACGAAGGTTTGATTCACATTATTTGTTATTATAAAAGTACTTAAATTATTTGGTCATTACTTCATTTCGTTCAACTCCAGAAAACGGCTGTTGTTTGTGCCGAGTTTCAAAAGCTCTGAGAAACAAAAGGACATGGCGAGTCGTTTATCATTTTCTAGCTTGCAATCCAGGAGCTATTAATCTTATGATTACTAAAGGCAGCCTGTAAAGAGTGGCCGTATCTTGGAACAGGAGCAAAACTTTGAAGATTAATTGGCTCAGGAATGTTGGCCAGGACCTGGAAGTCCAAAAGCAGCAGTCACAAGAACAGCCAATGGAAATTTGTGATGGCTCTGGCCAGGGTGGAATGACTTCTTAGGGACTGGAAGAGACTCAGTTCGACCCAGACCAATGGTCAGCCGTAAAGTTAGGAACTTTTAGTTATAAGAAACTGCTGAAATAGTTTTTCAGGGTTCTTTGTTCGCTACTCTTTCACAGAGCCAGCACGTAGGTGTTAATGCTTCTGTTTCAATTATTGAGTCTATGAAAAGCCTTAAGACCTGTGGTGGAAGAAATTATGGAACGACTGAACAAATAATAGATGAAAGTATACGTTTTACTCAATTTTAAACAAATTCGTTTTAAAAATACAGCCAAGCCCAAACCAAGTGTAAATGAATTTTTTTATGCTGGTGGATAAAATATTTATGTCATCAAAGGCACTGAAGCAAAAATGAGCGTAATGCCGTTCAAGTAATGCTGCAATGAAGCAGGAGGTAATGCCTAGTAATATTTAGTTTTCCGGAAAGTTCGTGCCGATTTTTAGAGGTTCATCATTCAACCTGTTGTAGACCATGATTGAGTATGGAAAATAGGATTTGAAAATAGAACGCGCTTCAAACCATCTTTTCGTGCAGAATAGTTTGAGATCCTACAATCTTTGTTAATTCTGTAATTCTTTTAAAATAAAATGAAATCGTTTTCGGCTCCTGACACTGTTCTATTTCCAGGAAGGAAAAAATTTCTATCTAGCAACGAAATAAATTGTCGCAGTTTACGGTGCTGATTCTTATTCCGAAAGAACTGTACGGAGTGGTTTGCGAGGATCCGAGCTGGACATTGTACCCTCATTATTGATAAAGAGCGATCAGGCAGATGATTTAGCCTCTACAGATGATGACCAAATCAAGTCATTAATTGAGAACATCTCACATCGCACAACCCGACAATTGGCAGAAAGCCTCGGCTCATTCAATTATGCCGTTCATGAACCCCTCGTAAAGCTAGGGTTCGCAAATCGCTACGATGCCACACGACTTGAGTAAGAAGAATCTGCTAGATCCCATTTCATCTGGGATTTGTTTCATGTACGGAATGCAAACGTATTTTATTGAAGAAAATTGTGGCAGGAGATAAAATCGTATTCTTCCTCAAATGCGCTTGGAGTAAGTGACATAAGCCTTCTATAGCCACTCCAAAAGCGAGTCTTAACCCTAAAAAAAGTTTTGCCATGTGCCTGGTGGGATTTGAAAAAATTAAGCATCACGAGCTTTTACAAAGTAGCCAGACAATTATTCCTGAGAAATACCGCTTACAACTGGACGAGTTACGAGCATCCATTCATGAAACACGTCAATAATTAGCGAACAGGAAAGCTGTTGTTTTTCATCGGGATGATGCAAGACCACACGTTTCTTTAGAAACCAGACAAAAATTGCTATAGCATGGCAAGGATGCATTACCCCACCTTCTATATTCACCACATACTATTTCTTTGGATTTCCACTCGTGCAGGATTTGCAGAATAATCTTAATGAAACCCCTCAGGGGGATACAATTATTGTATCTATGGGAACTAGCGCTCCCAGGGGGACAATGTGAGGGCCCGAGCTAAAGGTTAGGTAGGCTTTCTTTTGTTAAAATAGAATAGGTTTTGTTGTGTTACGGACCATCTTTTTTTCGGTTCACTGCTGTCCTGTTTTTCACCGCCTACCACTTTCTTCTTCAACTTTTTCTTGTTTCATGAACTTCTTTCTTAGCTTTCTGTTTCTGTGCCCTTTCTGCATAGATTCCACGTTCCCTTAACTCCATACTAAATGGTGCCTTCTTCCTTCCTCTCTTTACATCTCATTGTTGAGGATAGGGAGGCAATGAGATGTAAAGATAGGGATAGGGAGAACTAATAAACTAAACTAACTAATCTTAATGAAAAAAATTTCAGTTCCTTGAAAGACTTAAAAAGGATACCTTGATGAATTCTTGGCCACGAAACCACTGCAAATCTGGGAAGAGTGTAATCACATTTCATAATGTAGGAACCATACAGACGCATTGTGTAGCAAAATGGTCTTTATTTGGTTTATTCAAAATGTAATCGCTTATATTTAATGAACTTTTTCTTTCCAAGATTAGTGATGATGGCGTTCTAACGCAGCATCGCATTAGCTTAAAAATTAGCCAATTTTATAAATCAGCGTTCCCCAACAAACGGTGATTTACTCGGCGAGCTTTCCCCTCAAATGTTTATTTGATAGGAGAACCATCCGATCCTTTTACTTTCCCTCGAATTGACACCGCTCAATCATCTCGCTCCCGTCGGGTCAAATTGGGTTCACAAGTTTTTAATTTAACCATGAAAAGGATCAATTTCCTAGTTGAATTACTTCTGTGCTCAGAAATAGACAGGCAACAGTTTAACCTCATCATGCGGCTCATGTGGCGCACGGCAAACTACCCAACCTGCTTCATGTTACTCTTGGTTAATGCTGAGATTTTGTCACACTTTGCAGTTGTGTATGGGGCTCAAAATTTAGAAAAACTTCATGAATTGCCCATACTGTGTTTTAATATCGGTAATTACATCATAATTAACACTAGCACTGGCACAAACTGAGCTGTTCTCATCCTACCCCTGGCCCTGACTCAGTGCGGGTAAGCACTATATTTGAAGTTATATGAAGGCAGATTATAACTGTCAAGTTTAGGTTTGAGGTTAAAACATTGAGTCTAGATGAGAAAAATAGATGAATATCAAGATAACTGTTCATCTTCTAACGCAAACACTTTCGGTCGTTGAGGACAATATCCTGCTGTTGCCTAACAAATTACTTTTCATTTTGACTGCCGTTAACCAGAAATGACGGTCATCTCTGTCACTAAGTGATTTCGATCAGGCTCGTAAAAGTTACCAATTTTTTGTCGATGCAGAACATTCGTCGAAAGTGCTCGAACGTTGAAGGATAAATGTTCTATTACGAATTTTGCTGAATTTACTGCCCTCGCTGCGACTGGGAACTTTTATCGATGGTTCTCTCAGAAGTTGTGCCTGTAATGTGTTGCTAAACGACCTCACTGAAATGCAGTTGTACGGAACTTTGCAGCGAAACGCTAGCTTGTATTAAGTGAAAACCCTTACATTTGCTATGTTCTGTTCCTACTCTTTGAGCATTTCATAGGTGTGTTGGAATGGATGTAAAAATCTTAGAATTATCCCAAAAATGTTCCGGAAATGTAAGTGAATAATCAAACGTTTGGCTTCAGGATTATCAATTAAAGAAATTTAGGTTGTAATAAATGATGGAAATAAATTAAACCCAATAAAATTTACTTCATGTGGGAGAAACACTTTGATCGTTGAGAACCTAACGTCCGTACAAATCCTTTTAATTTTCAAGTCATAATCGTCAAATTGGATTTTCTTATGAGTTGCCGGATGAATGAGGTTTTTAATGCGTTGAGTGCCTTTCGTCAAACAAGTTTAATATTCAACTAAAATTTAAAGTGAATTGCCGTAAACAATGTTGAAAATTGCGAACATTAATTGGGTCATCCCTTCATTTAAGCTTTAATTTAAGTATTTATGCAAATTGGGTTTGTCACTGCTGGTCGGTCAGCAGCATTTTGAAAAACCCCTCAGTGACCACCGGTGGCTCAGGAAGCAGCAAAAGTGTTAATGCTATTAAATTTCCATGTAGAACTCGGAATGACATTCCCTTCATCACTTGCGGTCAACTAACCAACCAAGTTCATCAGCAAAAAGAAGGATAGTGTTCGTTTTTGAAGGTGAAACGGTCCCTAGAATGCTTTCTTCACATCATTACAAGAACAAGAAAAATATCTTTTTCGGCACTTCGTATGATACTCAAATATCAAATCAGAGGAGCCCAGTTATTTCTGCATTTTGATAGTCATGCCAACGCTGGCAAATCCCCCACTGAGAAATATTATATCAATCAATAATATACCATAGATTGATGCATAAACGTCTGGCATCTATCAAACTGTTTGCGTCCTCGTTTCTGATATCCCTTTCATTGCAAATTTGTCTGTATGCTCTTGGATGCCTACAACTTAACCAACCGAAATACTGCACAGTATCTTCAACCAAACAGTGATTCATCGCAAAAACAAAACGTGCTTCGGACGCTTACTTTTCCAATTAAAAATGATGCTCCGGGGAACTCTACTCTTAGTACTTTCCAAATGACTCCAGTAATGCACTCCAATTACGTGCTATCACAGTAGGATATATTTTGAACGATCTTGCCTGCACGTGAAAGTATTTCCACCTATTAATCTTTTTAAGCTCTTTTATATTAGATTTATTTGGTCTCCAGTTCTGGGCCTTCATTTAACATTCTGGCCCAGGTCTGTCCGTAATTGATTCTGGCGTCCACCTTGTTTTATGTTCTAGATGACTATATTTTTTAGCAAAAATGTATGTTCTTCAACAACTTTGAGTTTCCGGTTAGAAGTAAGAGTTCTAGATTCATCAAGCTTCTCGAAAAACTTTCAATAATACTATTATTTATTTTTTTAGTCCATTTGACCCAACTGCTTTCAGCCCTTTCAGGAACATGATTTCGAAGAACGTATATCAGTACTGAACCAATACTTTATGAACATGATTTGTAAACTGAAAATAATCAAACTTATGCTCAATGACTATCCATATTTAGTATCACCGTGCTTGAAATTAGTATTTATATCTGAATTTCGGGTGCCGTTAAAGTTTTTCATGAGTAGCAGTTGAAGTTTATCTTTAAAGAAGCGCAATATATTTTTTAACGCCCAAAATAACGGCAGACCACCCGTTGACTGGCAAGCAAAACCTAACAAATTATCGCAGACTGAAATTAGAGTTTTTTCCTCTGAAAATTTATTTAATAGCTCAAATCTCTCGTATTAACTGCCGCTGTCGATTCTACACATCTTTTTTGTCATTTAATAAACTTTATCATTGAAATTATGATCTTAATTGCAGTGCTTCAACTCGCGCCAACGTAACGATAGGGAAACAAGGCACTTCTTACACCTGGTCAATTTAAAATCGATGCTTCTTATTTCCTTTAAACTGGATCTAAGTTCAATCAAATTTCATATCAGAAGACTTTAAGCAATTTTTTTCGCCGAGAGTTAATTTTTGTTAGATTGTTCGCAGCATGCTAATGGGAGCAGACATAGATAGTTTTTCAGCATGATGTACTAACATACTAGCTTCAGCACGTATAATTTGAAATATATCAACAGTTCATTATTCGCAACAACTTTTCAAGATGATAAGCTTTTTCTGGTAGAAAGAATTACATATTTATCGCGCTGTTAGCAGTTTTTAGTAAAGCTGCTACGTCTGTTTCCAGCGGAGACAGAACCTAAGTTTGCAAATAAATTTCAGGGCTCCGTGTTTTTGCAGTCCGCCTCCTGAATGCCAGACACAGGGCCACAACTCCGTCAGCGTCTCGAGTGACAGTCCCCTCGCCGAATTCGGGACATTTGCGAAATGTCTTGGAAAAATCAGGTGAGTTTGGTCCACGGGATTCTTAATAGAAACATTCAATCTGCCCGAGGGATAGATTATATATTTTTTTGATGGAGATATTCCCAGAGAGCCACAGTGTGGTGTTAATTTGTTTGTTTATACCTCTTTAATGTGTGCAAAAATTATGAATGGTCCGCGTACTTAATTCTGAATCCCGAACTATCTTATTTTGGTTTTCAATACAGTTCTTAGTTATAGCAGCGAAGAGTGTCAATAGCTGCATTAAATTTGGGCTGTATATGATACTTTTTATCATTCAACAAACTAAATGAAGTAAATAATGCAATATGGAACATGCAAGATATATTTACAGGCGATCCAAAATTAGAGATCGACACTTCTCCCGAAAACAACGGAAATTGGAACTTAGAGTGCAGCTGAATTCAGTCTCGGTGAGTACCTCTTGACTGCATGTACCTGAAGTTGAGTTACAAAGCTCATATATCGACAGTCGCCGAAACTTCATTATAGCTGTAATAAATTTTACAATTTAATTTCATTAAAAATATCCACTCATGGAAATTATTTGAGTATAAATAACACAAAATAAATTCCATCACCAAGGGATGCTGTTCATGTCGGTGTCACCAAGTAAGCCTCCCAGTTCAAGGGGCTTATGATGCTTCCTAGCAAACACGTTTAGCTTCTGTCGCTATGTTGGCAACACTCTATGAGGGTAGTCTATTTTTTGTTAGTTTTCATAGTTACGTAAGTATTATTTATAGAAATGTCATTTTTAATGTATATGTATACTCATTGTCCAACAGAATGAGAAACGTGTAGTCTGTATCAAACTTTCCCCCCTCATTTTGTTGTATTTTGTTGTATTTCTTGTATTTTGTAACGAGGGAATGCAAACTTTAGCAATACAAACGTGCTTGAAAAAACTTTTGCTTAAAAACCGACTTCTTTTGATCTTAGCTTACGAATTAGAGCTCACGTTATGAATATCTCTTTATTTATGCTTAGATACGCTTTTTAAAGCCAGAGCAGTATATTTTTTTTAAAAAAAGCTTTTTTTTGACGTTGTAGCTCGTTATGATCTCCTAATGGTTTCAAGAGTTGCAAGGGCCAAGATGCTCGTATGAGCTGCATTCCAAACATGGTTTAAATTTGCGTTTTCTGAATTATTTGACTTAATTTTTCTGACTCGATATGTCGAAGAAAACTCGATCATGCACGTGGTACAAAAATTGCTCTTTAATTGCAAAAACACAGCGGAATAAAAGTACCAGATACAGTAAGCTTTCGCGCAGGGCGATGTATAGTACTCACAAAAATGTCGGTAATTTTGCTCGAAAACCAGCCATGAAAAGTGAACGGTTTATACTAATAAATTCTGTGTGATGTGGATAAACGTAGCTCGAAACAAATTTATAACGAAAGGGGAAGCGGTGAAGGTGAAGTTGGGCTTGTAGAGGAGATAGTGACGGAGGCGGTGGCCGTAAAGGGCAGGTTTCGGCGGTGGTGGAGGAGTTGTTGGAAGCAAAGGTGGTTTTGGTGGCGAAGTTGAGGGTGCAGGAGGTTTCGAAGGAGGCATCGAAGGGGCGCAGCTCCCACGCGTAAGTGGTTGCTTCCTGTCGGATGTGCCGCTCTTCTTGCTCTTGTTACTGTCTTCCTCCTACATGGAGCTGAGTTGCGCACCGCTTCACGGTGGAATTTGTTTTACTTTCTTCCAATCTGACCGGCCTAGCCTTTATATTGTTCATTTGCCTCAAACGAAGGATGGTGCTCCTACTTTTAACATTGCTTGCTAGTAATTTATCAGCTCATCTTCAATGAATAAAGAGGTGCAAATTTTGAGACCCAAACTTGCACACGAGTATGTTATGAGCAATTTTGGGTAAACCTCTCGAAAGAAATTAGTGAAATTTAGTTCAACTTATGGCAATAAATTTAGGGAACATGTATTATAATTTATATGCACGCTGATTTCAGGCCACTTGATGGTCATATTACCGGGACGTGGCACCATCGCACATCACATGCTAGGGGACAGTGCTATGACGCAGTCTTTTTATTCACATTTATCGTAATCGTCCAAGGACGTGGGAATGTTTTCCAAGTAAATGAATCGCTTGGAACTGCAAATCTATCTCTAAATTTGGCTACCATGAATAAATCACAACATTGCTGTTGATAAAGCGAAGTTGGTAAAAAGTTTTCTTTCCCCGTTGTTTGAACTAACGAAGTTCACCACGTTTAAAAACTTGATCTCTTCCCAAAACTGACGAGCTTCGATTAACTTGAGTGTATTAACCACTGAATAATTTTATAAAAAATGTTAGGTTCGTATCTGACTTTTGGAACACGCTTCAACGATATAATTATTTTCAATTGCTAATTAGTTGCTTTGCATATCGGATGTATCGTTTAAAGCTTGTACTGGAGGAAATCCACTTGCTTTGCACACAGACTGGTCTCGTAGTGCCCAATAGCTAAAGTACCCGGAAGCTCCCAAATTTTCAGTCGAACAATGTGCATGGAAGGAGCAGCTCAGAACGAATTAGAAGGCAGCATGTGCATGGAAACAAACCACATGCACGCCGTTATGAGCAGCCTCTTGATGAAATGTATCAATTTTGGGTGATGAAAATTAAAATTTCTAAGAACAAAGCAGGAAACTTTTCTTTTTCTCCTTAAGGCTTATACAAAATCTCACAGGGCAACAAGGAAGCTTCAGGTCGAGTGTTCGCAGTCCTCAGTCCCCCCAACCTGAACTGCGTGTTCTATGAATAACGTGATTGTCTACTGAAATATAACTCAAATATTCCAGTTCGCCTTGAAACTCCAGAAATACTTAAAATTTTTGTTTCATAAATTGGCGTGTATTTAGTCTCATTTTTGTGCTGTGCTTTAAATAATAATAAGCAATTTTGCATTCGCTATCATGACTACATAGGTTTCTTTTATTTTCAACGATTTCAGCCTCAATTGATAGAAGGTAAATTCATCAAAAATACGCGCACACTTAGTACTACGCGAACCTTCGTGCTGTTGAGATGAACGAGTCTGTCATAGTTTTTATCTTCCTTTGAAATGTCAAATGAAAATTTTAAGTGTCTAGAAAAAGAATAACAAAAGTATTTACTTCCGTGCTTGTAACAGTAGCTCAGTTATCGATCCAACGCAAATTTTGATGCTTTTTCCACTGCTCGAGGGTAGAAGAGAAATTTGAAATATCTTTTTGCAGCAGCTTCGAGCAGCCGACTGGAGCTCGGTTTTCGCTTTGGGTTGTGTCAACTCGGTGGGATAGGTAAATTCACGAGTCCAGATATCAAAAAACCTGCATTTCATACTTCAAGTCTCAATAATCCAAATTGTCTTGTGCACGTGCGATTAAATAGATGAGCTTTTGCTGTATGTATTGTCTTCAAATTCAAATTAAATATTGGGGTTTTTGTTAGTGTTAAATAATGAAATTATATCATAGTTTATTCCCGTGCGATCAAAGTCGGCGGCAATGAATCAGTGAGAAATTTATTCAGTAAATTTGGTCGAAAATAAAAGATAACATACTTTACTTGATGTATTTTAATATTTTTTCTCCTTTTCGTTTGTGTGCAAATGAATAATTGAAAAGGATACATTAGTCAAGTGATGAAGAAAACAATATTTCCTTTAATTCAAAACATTTATAAAAGATGTTCTGGATATTTTTTATTCCAATTAAGCCTGATACATATCATCTTGTACATTAGTTTGTAAAATACTTTATGACTTACACCAGGATACGAAGATGGTTACTCCCGATGTAGCCGGTACTAGTTCCCGACACCTGGGGGAAAGGGGAATTATGGTTAAGTTCTCCCAGCTCCCAACGGAGAGATTCACGTACCGGGCTGGCATTCACGGAAATCAAATCGGCGACCCTTCCCATGAAAGGCATGCTCTCCCAACCATTGCGCCACGGTTACCTAAAACGCTCATCAGTAGCTTTGAAGAACAATTTACTCCCTGCGGCCGAAAAATGTAAGGGCTGCGGCATTTTTTTTGCACTGAAGCATCGCGAACCCCAACTTTCGGAGGACAACGATCAGTAACTGTTTGAGCCTGTACAAGCGCCAAAAATATTGGCAAAAGTGTTTCGAGTCCCAGCTGTGACAGACGCCTTTCAGCCAGCCATTGCCCTCCAAACCGTTCTTTATAAGACCGTCTTTTGTAGCGCTCCTGTCGTTGTCGGTCGGGAAGGTGTAAGCGGTTTATTCCCTGCAAAACAAAGGCATGTACACTTTCATCTATTGTAACTGGAACTCTTCTGCGCAAACACAAATTGACAAATGTTTCTTGTGTTTGAAATTCAAATCAAATGAGTTTTACGTTCAGATGTGTATAGTTTCTACAAATTTTTCAGCTATTTCACTGCGTCAGCTTCATAAAACTAAAAATTAAAAACAAGCAGGAGCGTAAAATATGGTTGAAAAATGTTTAATTTACATAACTAAATTTTCGATAACAAGAACAAGTCAGGACTTGAAACATTAAATGTTGTGTGAGGTAACATTTCCCCTAGCATTTGTTCTCTGTTCAGTGTAGTATGGGCTTTCTCAATACTTAAATTAAATAATCTAATGTTGAAGTCTCCCTCTTGTGTTATGCAGCAGCCTTAGTTTTGCGTTTAGTCGTTACTTTCCTTCAACTTATTTCCGAATGAAAATAGTGAGCTGCTGAAATTGAAGAATCTGTGCAGATTATGTATCTTCCATATTGGAAAACGGTAACGTAAGCGAAGCAGTGTCACAGCCCTGACGCTGAAATAATGACTGCGCTTTTTTTTGCATTCATCATGCTGTAGCAATATATTCTTCCTGCTTTCAATATGTATAAAAAATTTTTTCGTGACCGCACGCTTATTGTCGCCTTCTGCCGAACCATGTTAGTTCAGCTCATTAGCTCTATTAACCGAAAATGCAAGCACCATCTAACATGCAGCGACTTACACCTTTTCTCGTTTTATAACCACTCGTCAAAACAATATAGCAACAGTTTGCACAATCATATAACACCGAATAAAAACTAATAACAGCGGCTCAAAATATAGCAACATCCAGTATAAATCCAGTGACGACGCTGAAAAACTGATAACAGATGCAAAATGTAGTGACATAGACAAATAAATATAACGTTGCTTCTAATTGTATAACACTCTCAGAATGTTGCAGCAATGCATCATATAGCCAGTATCACAGGTTCAAAATAATGTAACCGATGCAAAAAATAGTAACGAAAAGTCATAAGATGTAACAACATCTTTTAAACTCCTATTGACCAGAGAAATATTTTTTTCACTTCCATATTAAAAAAATTGAAAATAATGGGTTCACTTTGAAATCTAAAATGTCAAAATTCAACAAGTCAAAATCTCGAATATCTAATTCCCGACCATATTTTGCAGTGAAATACATACTGTACATGCCAGTTGGTAACCCTGATTACAACATTCGGAATTTTTTTTTTTTTTATTTAGATATACGAGATTTCGACATTCGGCATTTTGACTTTCGGGAGTCTGAATGCCACCCGACAATAATACATGTATGACTACAGTCCATTACTGCCCGGTCAGGGGAAGATGCCAATATTCGCTGACCGGGAAGTAACGGAATTTTCCAGAACAACTCTGACGTGGCCGGTTCACGTGTGATACATCTGATGTTCATTCTTTATTGTAATTATCAATAATTTTGTATGCGTAGTTTCAAATTGCATTATGTACTACACTATATGGCTACTTAACTGTTTATTTTGCATATAAATAATTGTGTCCGAAATTGTTAATTTGTTACAATAATATTTACGCAGGTTACTATTTTTTGTATAATTGTTATCCTTTTTGAGCGTTGTCACAATAAACCTACTCTGTCACCACATATTGTTCCCTTGTTTGGATGTATAGTTTCACTGTCATTCATTTTGCTGGGTGTCCCTATAATTTGTCGTTGTTGCTATTTTTTGCGACACTGTTTCTATATTTCTATTCCCTGTTATATTCAATGGTTCGTCGTCGTTAAATTTGCAGTTCGTCGGTACATTTTGAAAGAATGTGGTTATAAAACGAGAAAAGGTGTAGCTTATCTTTCAGAAAACTTGGAAACTCAGAGAAGGGTCATCAATACTAATTTTATAAACTACAATAATTTCAGTTCTCCATAATTAAATTCAATTCATTCCTGAAAATCGCTAAAATGACCCTTACATTTTGTATTATAAATTTCTGTTCCTAACTCAAATGTGGCGAATAATTAGCGTTGGCTAGGTATACATTTTGTTGTTACACACACTGTGAATTCCGAGTAATAAACTGAAAATCATTTGCCAGCATCCATTTGAAGTTAGAGCAATAATTCATCCGTTAAAACAAGTAATTCCAGGAAATGAAGTTTCAATTGTATTCGTTCATTTCTTGTCAAACTCAGGATTCATAAATACAACTTCAGCTGACCAATGCTATTTATAGTTACAGTTCGCAGGTAAATGTTTAGACAAGCAAATACTTTGGAAAATACCTTATATTGCAGCATTATACCGCACTAACGTGCGATTGTACTTTTTAATTTCAGCCAGCACACTGGTATTAAGTGTTCAAATGCACCAACTCGGTAAAAATCTCACTTGATGAACCACACGTTTGTTCTCCTACCTCGTCTGTGTAGGCTGTATCACTCGTAAGCCTAAAAGCCTTCTCAAGTGTTTTATTTTCTACGTTCAGTTTTCCGCTCTCGCCATCAAAACCCAAATGTATGTACTGTATAACAGGGCGGCGTCGTATTATCTTTGAGATAAGTTTATGGGCTTACTTAAACTTCTTTAACACATTGACTGCGATATGACCCACCGGTGGGTCGTGCTTAAGTTTTTCCTGCTGCGAAATGACCCTTTGGTGGGTCGTTTGAAATTTTTTTAACAATGTGCTAAAATTATTGGCATGTAATGGACACAGTTAATGTTTGGTATTTATAAAATTTTCTACAACTAGTGAATTTAAATTTGAGTTGAATACTGAACTCAGTTTAACCCATCACAGAGAGTGAGTGCTTAGTACCCACTTGTAGCTGTGATTAAATACCTATACAAGATTTAATGACGCATGTCTCCGTAAAAATCTGCTAATTTTTACCATATTCATTAATTTCCTTCACAATAACTATTTCTTAGAAAATCGTAAAAATTTCAGATGTAAAAATTTCGGAATACATTTCTTCTTACTTAGCAGAAAATAACACTCGAATATCACATTACGTTTAAATGAAATTACTTATCATTATATTCCTTTACCAGTGTGCAAGGTCCACAGTGAGGTTAAAAAGAACTCCTCTTTAGTTTACGACTGCCCTCATTTCTGAAGATAAAATGGGAGCGAATTTACGAGCATTATGATGAGGCAGTGGGAGGAAGACTTCGGCCTAGGCCTGAGCCCTGGCTTCCTATGCATCAGTCAGCGACGCGACTGCGAGGATTGAGAAAATTTGCAGCCGCTTTTGAGGGTGGCGATAAGAATGCTAATGGAGGATGCCGTCAAGAGATATTTATGCATCGCAGCGCCTTAGCCGACGCTTCGAAGCCGATAGCTCCGAGTTATCGCCCATTTTGAAGTTGAAAAGGCCACCTAATAAGGTGATATACTTCACTCCTTGTGCGGTATCTGGAGCACGTAACTCCGTAGGGACTCGTTCAATTCTCAAAATTTGAATGGGGGATAAACTTTGAGCGCGTTGCTCTGTTCTAAACTACTTATACTAAATGTCCCGTTGGGGCATCCTCCAAACTTGCTTTGTTAGCCGGCAGTCACGGAAAAGGATATATGTTCACCGATAATCTTCCTATAAAAACATGATTTCGAAAAAACTGTGTTATTCCCTCGACTGTCAGTGAGCAAAGCATTCTGGGAAATTTCTTAAAAATTAATGCAGTATTCTAACCGTAAAAGTATAGGAAATTCTTCAACGAACCGTCTTTAAATAGAGTTTGGCTAACACTCACATGCATGTTGGAGAATTCAATTGAGTGTTCGTTGCCCTCTCGCATGGAATTTTCCGCACATTATAGCAAGATTTCCGGGATCAATCCACAGTAATTCCATTAGAACCTACAAATCTCTGCTTCGTAACTTCTGAATGATGGATGGAATGTGTCAATTGGATGTGTCGAACGCAACTGATTGTTAGCATCCTAATTTAAGCTTGGAATTCCCGCAATCACCCGAATAACTACTAAAATGTGTGTGAATTTTCCGAAAACTGAAATTTCTACATGACAGTGCCTTAAGAGTGCTATCAACTGCCTATATCCAAAACGATCAGTGGACTATATTGGTATTATACTATGAACTGATGACTTCTCGGAGTCTTCGTAACAAATTATTCAAATCCTACCTAAATAGACATGTTAAATTCAAATCCCCTTTTTGAGTTCTCGTAAACTGTATATCATTCGTTCAAGAACTTTACATTGTTTGAATTTTTTAATAGAAATCTCGTAAATTTCACCGGTGATGAATACTTCACTACCGGTGGGATGAGCATTTTTATATCTTATTTCCAGGAAACTCTTACTGGCGATGTCCCTGAATAGAAGGCAGGAACGAAAAGTGGACACTTTTTTGGTCGATTGAGCACCAACGGATTGTGTCGTTCCCACGCATCCGCGACGTGACCAAAACATTAGGCGGTCGAGCAAGCGCAGAATTCGTTCACATCTGGTGCGAAACTTGAGAAAATCTCATGTTGTGCTCAGCACTATGATAACGCAATGAGTTTTGTAAATGTTTTCAGCGTGCGAAGCCGCAACAAATTATTCTAAATCGGGATTTGGAGTTTCTGTGAGAATTATCGCATTTCTAGCTGTGAAAATCAAAGCGTAGTGTCGATTATTATGTTATACTGGTAATGCTAATTGATTTTATTCAAAAGTAATAGTATTCGTTGGTAAAATTGCTATGCATAGTTTTTTCTTGTGTTTCATTTGTGCCAAGTTGGGATATGATTGCGAGGGGAGAAGTTGGAAAATATTTCATTTCAATCTTGGAATTACGACAATGAATTGTAATGGAAAGAATTTTAGCAGTAAATTATAAATTTGGAAGTAGAACAACACAGACTCAGTACGGTTCGTTGAAATAAAAAATTTCGGAATGAGGTGAATGAGCGGATAATGCATAAAGCCACAATTTTATCCATTGCTGATCTTGTATTGGCATCACCAGCTTCGCTTTTATTGCTCTTTTTTTATGAAAACACCCACTAACATGTATTCCAAAAATTTTTGATTGATCCATTACAGCTTTTATTCAAAATAGAAACGCGAGAAGTGTTCAATGGTTTTTATTCTGTATTCAAGCACCACGCTATTACTAATTCTCTCTCTCGGTGGCAGGTACCTTAAAAATGCAAACTTTGCATCACCGTTGTCACTGGTAGCTGCCCATTAAATTTAGCCAGCAGCGCTACATTCTGCATGCTCTGCACTCGAACGTGTGAGCCGTGTGTGTGTGGACAAGGCGCGCAGAGTTGGTGAAATGACTTGTGGCAAGAAAAAAACTGCTCAAAATTTAGTTTCCTTCCTGATGGGAAAAAGAAATAAGACTGAACATTTATTCTAACAATATTATACTTAGCAATTCTCACAACTGATAACATTTGGTTCAAATCTTAAATCAAACACATTTTATAACCGATTAAAATCATACTTATGTGATTAAATGAATTGTATTTAAATCGTTGAATTTTGCATCTTTTGATTCAAAATAGAATGAAATGTTTTAATTTTTCCAGTAATTTTCAAGGCGGTTGAACTTCATTGTGAATTATCGCCTCCACGAATCGAATTCATTCCATAATCAAAGTAAACTAAATGGTTCAATTCACTCAAAATTTTAATCAACTCTCATTTTGTTCACTCGTACTTGAAACAATCAACCTTAATGTAGCAACCACGAGTGACAAATACAAAATTATAACATCCACACACCAAGAGTGACTTGGAAACCCAGCATTTTCCAGCGTTTTCAGTGCACGTAAAAATATTCCAAAATGAGGAAGACACTGTCGTTCTCGAGCGAGCAGTAAATGAAGCTCGAGAGTTACGAAAGCGAAGCTTTTAGCCTAAGTTCCCTTCCCTTTAGAGGAGAAGAAGCTCTATCTGAAAGCTTTCCTAATTAAATATTTTGCGAAATGAGTACTAGAAGACGTAAAAGCGGAGGCGAATCTGAATAAATACGCCAGGGACATGCTGCTGAAGCAAAGGCATGTTCAAAGGAAAGACTCTGCATGTTTTATTCATGGATATTTAACATGTGGATATGTTTGTTACGGGAGCATGCATGTTTCAGACAGTACATGAATATGAAGCTGATAGAAACACACATTTTGAAAACTAACGAGAAAACCTGTCTTGAGGCAATACCATCTGCAACCGACGTAGAACACTCCTGAGTCTCCAATCTCGGACTTGATCACTTTTTATTGAGCGCTTGGCTTCTGAAATCTACCTAGAGATACTCTTGTTTAACGCAGACCTGTATTATTGAAAGCAAAACTGTCACATTGGATTGTGAAGTTGACGGCTGCCTGATTTGAACAAAATTAGATTAAATGTGCAAAAGATTTGCTGCAGACCGATTGCGAACTACGCTTACGCAGTCGCTAAATAACAGTTGTTTTGTGCAAACCAAATATGATAGCTATGAAATTTACCTTTCGAGTTCATACTGAATCTTTTCAACAGCTAGTAATAAAAATGAGAGCAAGGAAATGAGAGCACTCGCCATGCACTACCGTATGGGATTTTCAACCGTAACATATCCATCAAACCAGTCGCACGTGTGCCTTCAATTCAGCGATCCTCCGTACCGTCAAAGTTTTAAAAATTGTAATCTGAATTGACAGTGATGGTGTGTAAACTACAAATTTTTTAATGTTGAGATTGAAGCGTGGCGACAGAACTCTTGTCAAAGTCGGGAATTGGAGCTGTTCGCTTGCTCGAGAACAGCATTCACTGCGATGGCAACAAGTTACTTTCAATATTAGGGGATAGAAATCCTATCCTGCGCATTTAATGATTTTAATCCTACTAGATTAATGTAGATGCCTCACAAGAAACTAATGAATTAATGAGTCATTAAATTCAGTCGTAACTGAGCTTGTAATACTTTTTCTGAATTCTATTCTGAATAAATTTCGTATTTCCTTTTTCTTTGATCAAAGTCTCTGCAAAATTTTGTAAATTGTAATTGGTTGTCTAATAAAAATGTTTTTTACTGGTAACTGTGAGAGTATCGGGCAGTAAAACAAAATAAAAATTTTGAGAAAAGCTATTTCAAAGTTAATCAATTTAAAAAGGATATGAGAGAAAATATTCACAAGGAGAAAATCTTTAATAAAAGCGTGCAATTAATGTATTTCTATTAAATCTAAGATACGAAAAATAAATTTTCAAGCCGTAAAAATGTAATTTGGTGTTACAAAGTATATGAATAATCCGCAATTCACACTTCTCAAAATATTTTCTGCAGATGCTCAGTTCGATTTCACTGAAGCAAAATAAATTTTTACAATCTGCAACATATGCAAACCATTTGCCCTATAGAGGATGGTACTATTTCACAAAGAGGATGGTACTCTCGTCCATGAAATTCCGTTCTTCATAACCAAACAAACGACGTGAAAGTTCGCGCCGAAATTATTTTGGATGTCGTGCGGACGCTTCAAAATTGCTTTTCAGTTTTGAACTCTGATGGCGAGTTGACCCTGGCAACACTACATGCTTTTTTTACTAAGCTACCAAAATATTATGATGCTAAATAATCCCTGAATTAAATTCTTGTAAAGCTCCCAAGCTGCTTATAACACAGTTATAAGTCAAAAATAGCTAATAGATGCAATTTTTATTACCAAATCGCTGTACCGATTTTACTAGTACTTGTTTTCCGTACTTTACCTACTACGTGACAAAAAATGAGTTAACAACTAAACAATAACCTACCAATCGTAGTCAAACCTCATAATTTAAATGTCTGCTAGCATGTGTTCGAACTGACTTTATGTGATTTAATATTTAACTATTAGATTCAGGCTCTCAAATCTAGTAGGGTTAACATATATATAATGGAACACTTTCCGCAGAAAATGGAAGTGTAAAACAAAAATTCAACCAAATACACTTGTAGCTTTTATTTCTCTCAGTGAGCCACTTCAAAGTTTGCTTAGATTCAATTTGAAACTATCTGTTAAAAACTGTTTACTGAAATAAGTGTACTCAAGCAGTACGAATTTTAAACTTCTTTAATCGCTCGATATAGCTGATTTGGCCCATTTTATCTGGAGATCTTTCCATTGAAAGACGTCAGGTTTTTTTCAAATAAATATGACAAACTTGAAGTCTCATTCTGAAGCATGAAATCAAAACTATAGCTCACCATCGTAGAGTTAATATTCGCTGTCACTAACCCCCCAACTTTGAACATTCCTTCATCATTCAGGGAATGTTCTCCTCTCGCGAAGTGACCATTCGGGCAATGATCCTGCAGCTATGGCTAAACTCTGCATAAAGCAATTCAACATCAAGATATCAATCAGTTTCCTCGAAACCCGATGTGACATTGCTCTCACTGACTTGACGCTAAATTATCATATCTAATCAGTTTTATTCACTAATGAGAGTTTGATCTCCTTTTAATGTGTTTTTAATTTTCTCTTGAACGCAACTTAGTATAATTAGTGATCAATCGAATTTCGCTCCGGGCTGTCTGCCTCAATCTCGCGCGGATTGCCCCTGAGTGAAGAGCTCCGGTGAGACAGGCTTCACTGCTCAGCGCTGTCGCACGCAGCGCTCTGATAACTGCTGATACAGGGAGAAATCATCTCCGCGTTGTTAACTTCCTACTCCTTCTCACGCTGACAGGAAGTTAGAGCGAAGGTTGAGTTTAGAAATCGTATGTAATTGTGTCCTGTTCTTCCCTCTTTCAAGATTACAGAAGTTTGTATAGAGAAGGTATTTTTCAAGCCTTGAATTCATTCACGATTATCGGAACGTGCGAGCGTTTCAAAACGGGTTGAGGAAGGAAGTTTAAACTTTTGAAATAGTTCCTAAACCTAAAAACATTTATAAATGTATCATTCTCAGTAATTCATTGAATAAGTTCCTAAAGTTCTATAAGCTATTCATAATAAATTATTCATAATAATAAAGTTCTATAAGCTATTCACAATAAAATTTGCACTGATTTCTCATCATGTGACCGAGTTACACCCTACACGCAGCGACAAATGCGACTTCACTTAGAACGAGGCGAGAACTGCACGCGATGCTTGGAGACCGTACTTTAGTGCTCGCAAATAACTGTTCAAGTGCAGTTAAAGTTGAGAGCAACGCCCAGTTGACATGGTTTTATCTCCCTGAGAACACCGATTCTCCAGTCCACCGTTAAAGTAACGTTGTCGCGTAGAAGAGACCCATTTGGAGCGCGAAGTCTTTTCATGACGGCTGCAAAGCCTACTGTGTGCTCAGAAATAGGGCGGTTCAAAAGAGTCCAGCAACTGGCGCGACTGCTTACTTCGTCTCGTTTATGTTTTTCCGTAGGTGCGATTGAAATTAAACAAGTTAGTATAGATTATGGTCTTCTTAGTTCTGAGATTTGGATGCCCTGTGTTAGTTGTTCTTACTACCGTGATTTTTGTCTTTTACCAATAAAGAATTTCTTGCGCTTCGATCGTTGAATAATCGTAGTTATAATACCAACTCATCCTTAAAAGTTATCGTTCTTCATCTAGGTATAATTTTTCAAGTCATTCAAAGTCCTGTAATCGATTAAGTCATAAAATTAGTCTTAGTAGTAAAATTACTATATAATGTTTTCAAAATGCTTTACCTTGCTGGTTAAACGAGCAATATTGAATATAATGCTCTCATCAGTTACAATGTCAGTTTTCTCACTTGTTTTCACGGATGCAGGTATAAGTTATTTTTACTCATGATATACGCATGTCACTTGAACGTGATTTACATTTTTGAAGTGTCATTTGACATAATTTCTGCGATCTGTACAGATGAAAGATAACTTTTTCCTCCATGGGCTTAGAAAGAGGGTAAAAGAAGTTTTTCACTTTTTCTTGAAGTTTTGCGTCACTGTTTGTCGGTATATCCCCCTTGGAAGTACCCCTTAAAAAAGTTTATTATTCCTCCTGTGTATAAATCCTTTTCTTGGGTTTTGGCAAGCGACCTGCTCGCAAAAGTTCATAAATCGCTGTGTTTTCCCCTCGTCTAGTTGAGCGCACGAGGAGCGCCAATCCTTGGCGGACTGGGGCTGCTGGAAATTCTTATGATGAAAACCCCGCAATTTAGAATATTTTACCATTCCCTCTCCTCGTAGCCTTTTATTCTCATGTTCTTTCTCTTCCTTAATTTTTATTTCATTTCAAAGGAAAACTCTCGTAAATCATAGTAATATTGATCGTAATATTCATTGAATATTACGAGTATAGCAATAATCCACTATTAATATGATATTAATAGATTAAAAAGCAACGGAGAACAGCGATCGTCTTTTGTGGATGTGTGTTCAGATGGAAACCGCATGGTTGCCCAACGATAATCTACCTATAAAAAGTAATCGTTAACCATTATTTCGAATGGGGTTCCAGAAAGAGGGCAACCTCAGTGCCATCAAAAAGGACGCCTGCAAGCGCAGCGAACCCTCGTCTTTCTTTTCCAAGCTCACGACAAAGAACAGGACGGCCCTCTTCTTCATGAATTAAATAATTAGCCCTCATGTGTAGACGAAAACTTTATGTCCATGCTTTATAAGAACATAAAGTTTATTGTTATAGGAACTTGTACGTAATGTTTTATACAATATAAGCAGGAACCACATCTAAAGCATAAAGTGTGCATCTTAGGCGTACTCAGGCTGGAGCGCGTAAACCTTTGAACTTATCCCTTGCCTGTGAAGAATTTCTGGCGATATGAGCTGTAAGTGGAGCCCCGATCGAATGCGCATTCAGATCTCAGCGCTCTTCAGAGTAGGAGTTGGTAGAACTTCCGACCTAAATGCCGTCAATTTGAAGCATTCCGTGATTCATATCAGGCGGTACTTATACGTACAAAAATTTGCCAAGATCAAATCATTGGTCCAAAAAGTAATTTCAATTTTTTTCGATTTAAGCATCCCCTCTTGCAACAAACGTCTTCGCAGAGTTTCTCAATCGAATCTAATTACAATTCATGCATAAATCTATAAATCAAATTTTGAAATCTCTATTTTATGACGGATCTTCTGGAATCAAATCTGAGCATCTACTGTGTTTTATTTCCTTTTTATCGAGAACTCACATCCTGTATCGTATAAAGCGAGATCATTTATATATTTAATAAGTTTATTCGGTCAATTCTTCACTTGCCTGTAATTTCGTTGTGCATTGTTGTAAAAATTATAAAGGTAAAACTTGTCATAAAGTAAACAATTCAATAGCGAGCAGGTATCGCTTACCGAATCCATATTTTCCTGGTTATTGATACTTTATTAACGGCTGACACTTCAGATTTAGCTAATTGGAACATGTAGTTTTTGATAACAAGATGTCTTTTAGGAACGACTTTTATGATTGAGTCCGCAGAAAAAAAAAACAAGAAAATAAAATGCATTCCAGAAATTTCCTCAGTCTGCACAGCAAATTATTCGAATCGTAAGCTGGATTCCAAATTCGTTTTGTGCTCATCATAGAAAAAATTCATTGTATTTCGCGGTAATGTGCAATAAATAATTTGCTCATAAAAAGGGGACATCAAATTCATTCGTGAAACAAATTATCAATAGAAATACATTCTACTTGAAATCGCGATAGAATCTAAATGAAGGAAAATCATGCCATAATTATCATTATCTAGTTAAGATAGCCGACCAGTATTTATTGCTTTTATAGTTGAATGAATCAAAACTTAACTTAGCTTAGCTAACTTAACTTCAATATTCAAATTTTAGCATTTGGCTAAGGATCCTTCTAAATCCGTGAATATCTCAAGGGTAATACACTTGAAGAAATTCTTTAAAAAAATTGTCTGGACTCGTCAACCCTTTACTGAGCAACCTATCACTTATGATATTAATTCTTGAAATGACAACATTTCTTATAGCACTCCCCCTCGGAGTAATTCTGATTTAAAATTCAAACTATTTTATGCAGTGATGGGATGAATCGACCCTCAGCTCGCCTAATTAAGAGACTCTCGGCTAACTGCCGTCGTCCCGTCCTTATCGTGTGGTGACCCGTCGCATGCGGCTAAGTGGAGCGCAGACTGGTCTGCAGTTCCAGGAGATCTCTGCGCGCGATAAGTGCCGGCTGGTGCAGGGACCACGGTATACAGTGGCAGAGACGTCGCGCCGGCGGATGCAGTCTGCGGAGGCATGGAAGTTCCAGATAAGTGCCGGCTGGAGTAGGGACGCTGCACCGACGGTTGTTGTCCGCGTAGGCATGGAAGTTCCGGATGAGCTTCAACTCATGTGGTTCTCAACGTGTCCTCGAGGAGTTGTCCATGAGAGCTACTGTGATGTGGTACGGCTCGTCCTGTTGTACTCGTAACAACGTCGGCCATTATGGTGAATTGTCCAAGAATGCCTTCCACTGATGTCAATGCTGAATTGAGGCAATCAGTAGCGAAAACTAATGAGAGTTCCTCATGCACACGTGACTGTTCCTCCACACTCAGTGGACCTTATCAATTTGCGTGGAAGTTTTGTCGATATTAAGATGAATAAAAAACACGAGTTTGCTCTTCAGAATGAATTTAATGATGTAGGGATATATTCTTTATTAATTTAAATATTCATCCATTCTTTGCTCACATATTTTGAACTTTTAAAGTGATGCATCTTTTGAAAAGTAATGCAATAACGGTTATCTGATTCACATATGAAAATAATTCTTTCACTACTCTATTCACGACTGACACATCTGAGTTAAGCAAAATAAACCCTCACAGCAGATTCAGAACGACCAACTTTTAACACAACAATTACAGTCCACCCATCTTGACCGCACGTATGCTTAACAAAAACCACGATCATTCTGAGCAAAAATTTTGACCCGCGTTACTTGGGCGATATTTCTCATGATTCGTCGAACAAACGTGTCCTGCGATGTGACTGTAATTTGTCCCCGCACCCGTCCGGGACGAGCAGGCTGCAGCAGAGCGCACAGGTGCAAGCGACACGCGTCGCGTACCACGCTGATGGTCGTGAGTGTGCATGTGCGCGATACGCTTTGATTTCCTACCATAACCGAGCCCAGCGAAGCCTGCAGACGCCGCATGACAGCTTCCGCACCGCGCGCTTCTCCGCGCGCTGAGCAGACAGCGTGCGACGAGTAATGCTGCTGACGTATGGGGTGTTGTGGGCTGCTTTTCTTGATCCTACAATTTTTTAGGCATATATTCTTGCTGATGTGTAACATCTCTTCTTTTCAAACATTATTTCCATGACAAACACTTCAATTTTTTTTTAGTTTTCGTTAATTTTCCCGTAAGTTCAAAACATTTAAGTCGTATCAACTGATTATTTATTTTTTTTTTAAATCAGATCAGATAATTAACATGAATTTCATCGTCTCGATATTCATTATTCAATTCATTAAGCGTTTGTTTATTATTATATTATTTTCAGATTAACACAGTTCACGTGACATTACGGTATTTTATTAGGATTTCTGTTGGTATTTTAATTTTTCCATCAGTAATTCCTCAGCGAGTCAAAGGAAGGAACACACGTAGAATATTGGTAAAACGATTACTAGCACTACATAAGAGAAATAAAGGTACGCAATCAGGGTGCGCAAATAAAGGTACGCAATCAAGTACTAGTATACTCAACTTTCAAAGAAAATCACAGGGTCTCGGTTTTACATAAATTTTTATGAGTTGAAAGTAACTGTAATGCTTACAGAGACAGAAATACTTCATCTAGCGGGAGAGCAATAAGCTCAGTATACTGACTGAGTTCAAAATACTCCAAGTCAAGCATTAGCATCAAAAGAATCTAGCAAATACCCTGTTGTGTTGAGGCGAAGTCTCGCCTTAGAATGAGTATCATCTAACTCTACTAAGCCTCTACATAGAAAATTCTATAGAAAAACATCGTCTCTGGTGACCGATACTTCAAAAAGAACAATTGATGCAGAATGGAACAATCTTAAAATGCGACTTCATTTTTTGTCGTAATTCTGATCAATCCACATCGTGATCGATTCTCTGTGACATCTATATTTATGCAAACATTCATTTAATAACATCATCATCGGCTTGCGTTCTATTTCAGCATAGATGTGAACAATTAATGAACAGCGTATAACATTTACTTGTATCGTTTCCTTCAGATGGAACGAAGTCATTCTCGCTGGGACATTCTTCTTTTTGAGAGTTGCTCAGTGCAGTTTGCTTTTCCCCAACGGGAGCTAGTGGCTGGTCGTAGGACGAATTTTACCTCTGCCTCGCTTCGGCGGTGATTTGACTTCACTGTGTAATTTATAGTGCACCAACCATGTGATTTTCGTCGACATTCCTTTTCCTCGCTCAGTGATGCTTCTCTCCAACAGCGTTGAACATTAACTCACGAGTTATATCTGAGACATTTCTTATGTTGTGTTGAGGTATTGGGTTCAATTGCTGAATGAAAGTGATCCAAAGTTATTTCGTCCTTCGAGAAAGCTTGTTTTTTCAGCTCCTACAATTTGCTTCTCATGAATAACAACACTTCCTCATTCCGATACGTAAAAGTTTTTGGTGTCGGATCAAAAGAACAAATGCCAGTCGTCACTACGTATGCCAACAGTTACTTTTATTTGTGATACCCGAGCTCCAATTCCATGTTTTTACCAATAGCAGATTAGGCGCTCCGCGCTGCGGTCCTTTTTCCTTGATCTTGTGCTAAACGCAATAGTCACTGGTCAGGCAATATTATCACATCAAACCCAGGTCCGGGTTTGAAAGCGGCGCTTTGCTCTCAATACTCATGGCATGAAGTTCCGATATTGTGTCTATTGATATCCAGCGCAAAAGTTGATTAACTGAAGATAAAGCTAGCATTTTGTAATTTAAATTTCTGCTTTCTTGAACATGGATGGCTTTGGAATATAAATTGGTCTTCATATTCTTTCATGCTTAACTAAGGTTTTCAACGAAAATGAAATGGCTTTGGATTTATCCATGTCTTTGCAGAGGAGATTAAAATGTTCACCACAAAATATGATATTCGAGCTCATTTACTTTCGTACAATCAATTATTTCTCTCTGTTTCGGCAAGTACCCTTTTTGTAGAAATTAAGGTAGTACTATGCATGTATACCCTGTATTTCCTCAATTAATTTAATATAGTTGTTTTAAACATATTCGAAAAATATGCGCTTCGTGTTCTTAATCATTTCAAAGTCCCCGTCTCGTAGATCATGTCTTTTTCTAGCTCCTTAAATGAGCCTGTTGAAACTGGCTACTCCAACATCGCCTGCTAAAACAGTACACTCCTCAAAAATACATTGAATAGATCAACACCTTTTTCACTTCAAAATAATCCAAGTCAAGTTAAATTTAATCCAAGTCAAGTTAAATTTAATCCAAGTCAAGTTCTATTTAATCCAAGTCAAGTTCAATTTAATCCGAGTCAAGTTCAATTTAATCCGAGTCACGTTCAATTTAATCCGAGTCAAGTTCAAATTAATCCAAGTCACGTTCAAATTACTCCAACCCTTAGTTGAGTTAAAAAATGATATAATAATTTGTTAATTTGAGTTTTTGTGATAAATATGTATCTATTGGATGTGATGAGCAAAACTGGTTTCGAGGATTTATTTACACTCATAGATATTTATATATGTGAAATTCCACTTTACCACATATATGAAATCAAATACATGCAAGTACAAAATATTATCATCGGATGATATGTAGATTTAATCTTTAAAAGAAATATACAAGTACTGATTTTATTAGTGTGTTTACAATTCAATATATAATATTTTTAAGACTTCAATAACTCTTATAATAATCATTTTATAAATATTTAAGTCTTGAAAGTATTATATATTGAATTGTGAACACAGACAAATAAACTGAGTATTAAGTTAGAAACATTGTTTCTTGTATTATTATTGTTTATTGTAAGTGGATCCTACATTTCTTCACATTGACTAACACGGAATTAGAATGGATGGTAACATTTATATTGCTAATACAAGAATGTATCTGGGTAGTAACGTACGGGTATAAATTGTAATCAAACGGAATTGTACATTAGTACTCAGTGAATCGCATTTGTATATTTCTTTTAAATATTAAATCAACATATTGTTCAATGATAACCTTTTATATTTTCATGTATATGATTTCATAGATGTGATAAAGTGGAATTTCACGTATGTAAATATCTATGAGTGTAAATAAATCCTCGAAACCAGTCTTGCTTATAACAGATAGATAGATACATATTTAACACAAAAAACTAAAATTAACTAATGACTAGTTACCGGTACAACCCGAGTATCGGGTTGTCCGACTTGCCTAAAAATAAAAAAAAAATAAATAAAAAAATAAAATATAAAAAAATAAATAAAAAAATAAAAAAAAATAAAGAAAAAAAATTAAAAAAAATAAAAAATAAAAAAATAAAAAAAAATAAAAAAGAATAAAAAAAAATAAATAAATAGTTTTCTGCAAATATAGACACCAGTGGCTTCAATTTAATACCTCACTTGACAATATACACTCAGCCAATTTTCTAAACGGACTCGGACAAATTTCGAGTTACTGAATTAAGTATATAGATTGTCATTTTATGACTCTACTGAGGGTTGAATTAATTTGAACTTGATTCGGATTAATTTGAACTTGACTCGGATCAATTTGACCTTGACTCATATTAATTTGAACTTGACTTGGATTAAATTGAACTTGACTTGGATTAAGTTGAACTCGACTTGGATTAATTCGAACTTGACTTGGATTAATTTGAACTTGACTTGGATTAATTTGAACTTGACTTGGATTAATTTTAACTTGACTCAGATTAAATTGAACTTGACTTAGATTAATTTGAAGTGAAAAAGGTAAAGATCTCATTACATTTTATGCGTCAATGTCAGAGAACTCCTAACGACACTATCGACTGCTCCATTATAGTGAATGAATACCTAAACGGGCTTTGCTTCGTAAAGTTTCTCACTAGGAAAAAGACTTCTAAAGGTCAGAAGCCTCTAAATTGAAAATATACTCCTAAGTGGAAGATACAGCTTCTCTGGATACTTTGTCACTTACTTCACACTAGCTTAATTTGAACCAAGATACAAATGCAACATAATAACAGACGTGGCCAATGTTATAGCGAGGGTTCATCAAGTTCAGCTTTAGATTGTGTTCGTTTCACACCTTAGTACAAAACTACTTGAGGAAAATTCAGTAATGAACAAGAACCATGAACAATCGTAGGACGCGGGCAAATTAGTTAGGATTTGGCAACATTAGAATAATGCGGAAAAGTGTCCATATCGATCCGAAGAAGTGAGACTCTCAGCATTTTGAAAATTAAAAACTGTTTAATGTTGTTATCATATTTTGGATGAATTCGAACTCCTTCAAGTTTGTGTCGTTATTACCTTCAGCCAACGAATATGATGCATCGTACGTAATTTTGGTAATCAGTGTACTTCTATACATTTTGTCCTTCCACTTTTGTATCTATACTACCCGTTCCTACGCAGTGTGAGGTCTTACGCCACAAATAGCAGATTCTGCCGCGAGTAGAACCTCGGTCACGGTAGAGGAAACAAGGTAAGGTCATTTCTATGGCAGAAAATACACCTCCTCTTGTTCGGCTAGCCAATAGAAAGGCTTTATTTCAAACAAACTTTATGACGTCACCGAAACGCAATGTCGTTAAGCCAATAGTGGAGCCAGATTTGGCGGTAGCAGTGCTACCAGATGCAACTTGAACGCTGTTATCCCCTCAGGGGGATACAACTATTGTATCTATGGGAATTAGCGCTCCCAGGGAAACCATGTGAGGGCTCGAGCTAAAGGTTAGGTAGGCTTCCTTTTTGTTGTAATAAAATAGGTTTTTGTTTTGTTACGGACCATCTTTTTTCGGTTCATTGCTTTCCTGTTTTTCAGCACCTACTACTTTCTTCTTCAACTTTTTTCTTGTTTCATGAACTTCTTTCCTAGCTTACTGTTTCTGTGCACCTTGTGCATAGATTCCGCGTTCCCTCAACTCCATACTAAATAGTGCCTTCCTCTTTCCTCTCTTGGAACATCATTGTCGTGGTTAAGGGAGGCTAAAACTTTCTTATATAATAATAATAATAATAATAATAATAATAATAATAATAATAATAATGAACGCTGTTATTGGTCCGTTGCCGTGACGTCAGCAAAACTACACCGTTAACGAAAAAAAGACTGGTTTGAACCTACCTTGCTTCCTCTACCGTGACCTCAGTCTTATTACGAAATGGTAGCATCAATTAAAAACACAAACATACCAGCGATATTTATCTGTAAAAGCCAGCTGGAAACATCTATCGAGGTAAAATTTCATTATTTAAGCTTAATAATGAAATTTATTAGGCTCTCAGTTCTGATAACAGTAACTGTGTGATTGTTACAGTATCAGAAGACCTCCCTCAACCATTCTTTATGGAGTTTTCGCAATGGTTACGCTCCTAAAGACGAAAACTGATGTACCCTTTGAAAATAAAACGAATAATTTGTCACTTTTGGCACAATTTTAAGGCAGTGGTTGTTCATCCTAATTTATTTTTTAGACTGGTTTCTTAAAACATCATTTAACGCTAAAATTTGTAAGGTCACTGCAACCAGAAGTGCAGCACAAGTGTTGTTTTAATTGTAAGCGATCTAGATCTCCTGTGATGAAAGTGATGTTCTGAATACTTCCTTGAGCTGATGTATGGATGTTGTACGTGGCAAGTTTAACTTGGATTACGATAGGACTGTTTTACAGCTATTCCATTGCTTTCGTAACTCAGTGCAATCAGTGACTTCATTTAAGCTAGTTATCATTTTCTTAAGCCTTTGCTTTGAACTAATGAGTTATTGGTGCTCAGCTCTCATTTCCCATTTTGGAATGCCACAGAAATGTTTTCAATGTAAATATATTAAACTCATTTTGCGTATCAGTCTCATGATCAAATAACCAGTAGTAAGTTGAATGTCACCTAGCCTGAGAAGACATGTCGTTCCCGTCGCTCAGGGACCTGTTGAAACTCGGTCCATGTGACCGGAATTTCGCGGTTAAACCACATCAGTTCCT
The DNA here is from genome assembly GCA_030386875.1 of Morinoia aosen. Classification (NCBI taxonomy): domain Eukaryota; kingdom Metazoa; phylum Arthropoda; class Malacostraca; order Amphipoda; family Talitridae; genus Morinoia; species Morinoia aosen. Next base: position 59,309,678 of record CM059561.1, on the reverse strand, counting down.
GACGCCTAGAATAAGCGAACACCACCATGGCAGGTGCAAGTTGGTGTCTTTAACAAACCGTTACCGATTGCTTTTGGTTTGTGCGCATAAATCGCTAGCGCCGCTCCATAGAGATCAATTCGCGCAATAATCAGCTCTGATCTGCAGCAAATGATACACTTCGAGTTGGTTAGAATCGCGTTTACGCAAGTAAATCTTCGCATACCATCAATGAACAATCGACTATCCGTGTCCGTGCTCTATTTTAGGGATCAAAAAGCCAAGGATGAAGGCACGACTCTTAGATTTATGAGGGTGACGAGCACAAGTTGTAGCTGTTGTCCGTCCCGCAAAAGCTCGCACTGGTCAATAGTGATCTCTTCCGACCAGCCGTGCGGTGTACGCTGCTCCTGTGAGCGTAGTTCAGTAAGGATATTGTATAACATGGGTGAGTCGAGGTTGAAGTTGAGCTATGAAACTTTTATATGTTTTTAGCTAACTTCTTGGGCAAAGACTGCATATTTCGATGTTCGTTTTCGCAGTCGTGCAAACAGTTTGTAAGGATAAATTGTAAGCAACCCTAAAACGAAAGTAAATTACAATATGTTTGTCTTTATGAAAATAGACACAAGAATTCATTTCATAAATTACCATGAGTACATGAACCTAAACTGCAGGAAATTTGTATCACAATTTACCAATGATGAGTTTTATGCACTTCGTTTAAACTCATCATTTAAACTCATCAACTCACTTCGTTTAGCTAACATTGTATCTTACTTAACATTATTTTATTTTGGCCCAAGATACAAATGAAAGCATAACAGAAGAGGCAAATGCTGCAGCGAGGCTCATCAAGCTTCAGATTGTGTTCGTTTCACTCCGTAGTACAAAACTACTAACAGAAAATTTAGTTTATTGTGAGTTGGATTTATAGTTACGGAGAACGAGAACTATTCTTTAATATATCTAAGACTTCTACTAACCACTAAATGCGGTGTTAATCCATAGAAAAACTAATGAAAGGTGTTCTTATAAGTACTCTTCACAGTGTTCTTGCAGCCTTTTTTCTAACTTTCAGGTTGTTGGGATTTGTCAGACCAACTTCTTAGACTTTCGAAGCCCAAGGTCAAAAGCCTTAAGAAAAGTGAAAAGATGAGCATACAATGGGCTTACCATTTTATCAAACAAAATGTTCTCACGGGGATACTTTTTCAACAGTCCCACTGGGATGAGACATTTTTTCATGGATTTAAAACAGCACCGCCGTAGAAAAACCAATCTGCATCGTACTTTATGTGCGAAAAAACCTGAGAGGTGCAGCTAGATGGAATATTGGCACATGTTTGCTATCTTTCAGCGCATTGTTATTCCATTTTCTAAATTTTTATATATACTCGTACATGTCCATTCAACTGGTTGGGTTGAATGAAATCAATGGCTAAATCGGACGTTAATTCAGACAATCAATTGAAATTAAAATCCTGTGTTCAGACTGATAATAGCCAAGTACCATAAAACCAAACATATGTATTCCTACTAACAGATGAGTGAAGTTGAAAAACAGTTTTACTTCGAAACGAGAGCTATGAGCCACCACCAAATCGTTCACTGCTGTACTGCGTCGCGACTGCAGCCCGCATGTCACCATGAACTTATCAGATTCAGCGCTCGCAACGGTGGCAACTGAGCAGCACCGAGAGTTCTGGGCGGAATAGAAGACCATGTGCCTTTAAGCTCAGCTCGTATGAATAAAACTACAAGTAGATTTTATGCCTCGTTGCAGAAAGGATTGGGAACAAATACAAATTTCAACGCAAATCATGATGTTAACTACTCGAAATATGTACTTCACAAAAAATTATTCTGATTAACATGTGAGTTTTCTAATGCGTATTGCAACCTCATTTCAAACCAAGCAGGCGAGAAAAGGACAACTTTTGTCTCACGCAACGGCTTTCTAGACAACATACCTATCCCAATGCTTGTTTAATAAACGCCAAGAATTTTCTTCCCAAACTCATGTACCTCTCTCAAATATCATCTGCAGAGTAAAAGTAGCCAAAAGTTTTGCTGTTGTTTTCCACCAGGATGGTGTCGCAAGACCATTATTCTGCATATGGCAAGCTTGCTGGAGTTGTGGGCAGTCTCTACCTCGCGGAAAGTTTTCTTTCCCGCAGGCAAAATATCAGCTGATGCTTCCTTCCTTTTGCTCGTGAGAGACTCAAGAAACTCGCCACAAGTTACAATTTTACCGATATTTGTATAAACTTGCTTCTCAAAACTTCGTTGACAAGACTTCAATTTTACAGGCCTGTGAGTCTTGAGGATGTAAGACCACCGTATTCAGCCCCCGGCTGGTATTTGGTCGAACCTATAACTTCTCAAGTTTTGTGCCGGTGCAGAGTCCGGAAGCCTAACCACACAATATCATTTTCCTTGACTCGAAAAACAATTTCTTTGCGCCTTATGAACGTTGATTAAGTCCTTTGCTGAGTAAAAGGAGATGTAATAGCAAGCATTAAAAGCGTTAAGACTAAGAGTTAGTAGATGTTATTCGTGATTTTCTTCAACTAATTTGAAAGCATCTTTTAAACGCACATTCATTTTGGGAGTGATCCTTTTAAGTGATGCAAGCAGTTCAAATCAAGAGTTCTTAAAACTAATTCGACCACAGATTTTCCTTCTTTGCGTTTGCTTTTAAATTCACGGTAACCTACAGCTGAAACTTACAGTTTATTTGTTGTGCAGTAAAATAATCTGGAAATAAACTATCATATACTATACATGATAACCTATTTCAATGGCTCATAAAAAGTGTAAAGAACAAAAGACATTTTAAAAACAATAGAAAACTTTAATTTGTACTTTCATCTATAAGTCATTAGCCTATCATCGGTCTAAAAATAAACTTTGTAAAGCATATAGAGAAATTAAATTTCAAAATATTGAATTGATTTCATTGAGTGGAAGCTGCAATAAAAATGGGACGTAAAATGAAAAAAAAATCCACTAAAAATTACCGTAAAATTTGGAACATCATTTTAGGCCACATATTCGTAGAATGAACGGTGATTAAAAGTAAAACTCCTCAAAATGCAATGCGAATGCTACCTCCGTGTATTCACTGTCAACAAAAAATAAATACTGCAGGCTTGCCTATCCCATACGCTGAGGAGCATTAAAAGGAGCGTGTTCGGCCACAAAGCGCAGCTTCTAGTTTTAAATCCTAGCATAGTAAGGGATAACTAGGTTTAAGTTGTAAAAAATACTGGCTCACGAAGCAATAATTTGAAAGTTTCGTGTCCGTTTCCAGCATATGTAAAGATGCATGACACAGGGCAAATGAAACTCATATACTTCGAGCACTGTCAGAATAAAAGTAAGCGTTAGCGAAACATTTCATGAACCAGCATTTCGTTTGTGCGACCAGCAAGTTTCCTAATTCTCTTCCTCGTCTTGGCAATATCTCTCGTTATGGAAATAAATTATTCTCCCTTTGTCTGTTCTAAGCAGAATTGGCAAGTCCGTTTGATCGTCGTTCCTCTGACGGACGAGCAGATATTTAAATTAGAAGTAAATTTGCATGAGCTGTCGGTTACTGTCCCTGCAACTGCACCGAAGTGTATGGTGAATTATGCGCAGGCATTGTCGTTCTTCGACGTGGCACCTGCGAAGCTTCTCTGAACGCCGCACACTGTCGGTGTGTGGCGACTTGGGCTGCGAGAATACCTCTATTCCCTATAATTATTGAAGCCCCTTGAATCACACGGTAACAAGCGTCGCTAATTAAAAATATCAGAAAACGGTTCCAAGGTTCAGTCATTTTGAAACCCGTGTCTCTCAGCAACTATCATAGCTATTCTACCGTTTGGAACTGTCTTTCTGTAACTACGAAACAGTCTCCAGACGAGGAAGTTTTTGAGATGACTGGTATGCATGACTCGCTTTCGCTATGAATGGCGCTTGGCACAGTGTGATTTTAGGGGCATCAATTCATTTCGTTACTATTCTGCACTCAAATACCTTTAGCTTGCTGGGCATTGTAAGATAGTGATTTTACGCTACGCAGTTAGTTGTCCATAATCAACTGTGTATTGTATGCTGAAATTCGATCTACAGTAGTTTATATCTTTGGGGGGCTTGCAAAATTTCTGAGTTTTCTGTGTTGATTGGGCATTGAAATTCGATAATTTTGCGAAACGATGCTAATTGTTTATGATTCAATAGAAATTTTAAAAGATGTAAGTTTCAGTAATCCTTCTGGTGTGTTTTAAAAGTTTTTAAATGTATTAGGTGCACCAAGGAAAAACTTACTCATGTTTTTTCATGCTTTCACATGCATCCAAAATATAACATAATACGCAATGCTTGCTCGTTTTCATTATTAGTCCAAGGTTTTTAGGGCTAGTATCAAATTGTGTCACAGAAACACTTTTTATTTCTATGTTCATTCCGAAACAATTAGTGAAAAATGATTATGAATACGTGCAATCACTCAAAATTCAGATTTGCCTCAATTTGAACCGTATTTTTTGTGTTTATGAAAAATACATCAAGTTGAAGAAAATTTCCAAAATTTTTAACATTTGGCAGTGCTGTTTTTGGCGTTTTCTGCAGCTGCTTACATCGTGGTCAACTGTTATTGCATGATGAAATTGTATCTGGTTGCCTTGAGCATTGATTCTAGACATAAATTATCTTTCTAGTCAGTTGATTTATCGCCGTAATAATGATCTGTGTTTTACAATTATACACATAAATATTACGAGACTTTCCTACAACAGTATTAATATGATCATAAATGACGAGGATTTATTTCAGCTCAGCCACTATACATTTCTTACTGGAAAGAGTCTTTAACTTAAATCCTTCATTTGAAAATAAAGTTGGCTTCACTGTTTTCGAAAACCAATGATAAAAACAATTCGAATGCTTTACGACTACTTACTGTTTGAAGATGATCTGCGCTTCGTACTTCACATTTTGCCTCAGTCGAAAATCGGCTGTACTGTAACGGAGTTTATTTTATTCCGGCCCCGTGAAAACAGGCTTTTATGTGAGGATGTACGTTAAAATTAAGATTGTGATTAAACGTGACACAATCAAGTGTTCGTATTAATACATAGCCTACGTGCATAGTTAGTTCCTTGTCTTTTCAAGCTTTTTTGACCTTGCAAAACTCACTAGCGTTCTGGACGAGCAAATAAGCTACGAACGCACTTATTAAATATTACATACACTCGACACCCAGAAAACTCTTAACTCAACGACCCCTTTTCATTCGCACGCATAGAAAACACACAATTGAATTGCGCTCGACTTTTAGAGTACTTCACATCTTTCGATAAATGTTGATGCTTGAACTTCTTTTGATATCGATTGTTTTCATTGACTCATATACGAGTAAAATCTTTACTCCTCTAAAGCGTTTCTGTTTGATTCCATTCCCGATTACGAAGTAATTTCAAAGTCCCGTGTTTTAACGACTCGGCCCAGACGCAGGGCTGTCTCGGACGTTCGTTTACATTTCTGAAATGAATACAGTTCAAATCGCACGATGAATTTGGGCTCTAATTGTATTATCTCGCCTAGCAAAATAAGGTCTGGCTTGGAGCGTGTAATTACTGGAACATGTCTACTGGGTTGTTTACGCGAATTCAATTATCCTTCCACTCGAACCGTATATATTCTTGCATTCAAATACTTCTTCTTGAACTCCACTTTCTAGAAATCAACCATCAGAACGGGTATGGAAATATGCTCTGATTTTTAGGCTTCAAACGTTGCCGGAAAGCAGAATATTTATTGCATAAATTTGAATTTAGATGATCTGCACGAGCACAGCTTGGATTACTGGTTGATCCTGAACAATGACCTAAAATTATTCAAGTTCCTTCGGGAATTTATTCTCAGTGGCAGGAACAATTCACAGTGACTTTTCATCCGTTATTGAATACTTATATTCTTCAATGGGGAATTGATTCATAGCTGCATGGCAAAAATTCAGCGAACTAGCATAATTTAGATCACTTTTTTAATTTCTGTATCGAAAAGTGAAATAAATGCAGTACGATTTGCTTACAGTTGTTAATTTTAATGACTATCAAAAAAATCATTTCGTTTTACATTTTTCTTTTGTATTGGAATTAAATTTCAATTAGAACTCGAAAAAAGGCATCGAATTGCGCATCAAAGTTGGGTAATGTGTTCGAAATCACACGAAACTTCGTCTTATCTGCAAACTTGCTCTCATGATACATAGATCAAGTTATCAGGGAGCATAAACATCCATTCTGCAATTACGGGAGAAAAGTTTGCGAAAGCCTCGAAAGTCTTGCGGACGAGCATTGCAACAATTGATGAGAGTCGATCAGTAAAAAAATCTACGCCAAAAACCCCTGCTCAACTCTTGAGTTAATTAGCGCCTTGTTGACGAGCTGTATTTGACGGCAGCTGACTCTTCGGGAGACCTCTTCTCCAGAGAAAACCTTCCCTTTGCTGGCTAGCAAATTAGAGGGAAACAACCGCCCCTGCTGCTTTAAAGCCTCCTGCTACTCTGCAGGAAACGAGAGCGATTTTTATTTTTCTTCACTACCTCTCCAGCACGATAAAAGTTTCTTTGTGCTTGCTAATTATGCTAAGTAGACCTGTGCCCTGAGCTATGCAAACACGGAATGAAAACTGCCTTAAGCGGCTCTCTTTCGCAAATCTTTTCCATAACTCAGGACTCCTAATTGTAATACAGTTGCTCAAATCATACAATGCTCTGAAAAGTTGAGTTTTTCTCTCACTTACCTCATCTACCTCAACGTCTTACGGCAGTACTGTGATTTTGAAGAGGGGAATGGCACCCAAAGTTGTATTTTCGTTAATTTATGGTCATTTTCATCGTTAAAGGAATAGTACCGTGAGCCCGGGCTTTCGGATAACTAACACAAAAACAGAAATGAGATTTAGTAGCTTCGTTCCACTGGTCATGATACCGTGCCTAGTCTTTGAACACTTCTGTAATTTGGTGGCGCTTTTAGAGATACTGGTGAGTAGTTTTTCTAAATTTTCTCAGGCTATAACTTCTTCATAGCTTATCATTATAATCTACAGCACCCGAGGTAAAATATCACAAGTACACTGTATGTTTTAACCTTTACAGGCGTCTACCACATTATTTCAACAGAGATTTGGATCACTGCGCATTTCATAAATTGGAGTTATACGTGGTCACAAATTTCGTTGACATTCGTATCAACTTTTTTGTGTTATCCAGTAATATGGATTTGCCTTTCACTTTTAGTTGTTTAAATTCTGATACAGTGACAATATGATGTTTCTCTGTATCTTCATTAAAATTAACTTCCTCCGGCAATCAACGCCGCAAAAAAAATATTCAAATACTTAAGCCGCTGCTGACTACTACTCATTTCGAAAAAAAATTCTGAAAAGAAGTTGCTGGCATTTTGTTTAAGTAAACATATCCTTAGTAATAATTTTCCTCCATCTTGGAAGTATTCTTGACTACGTTGATTTCACTCAAAATTTCAACCAAAAGTCATTGGAACGCATAAAAATTGCGGCTTTATTTAATTGCCACAAAAAGTACCTGTGTAGCCTCAGTTCTCCATTGCCCAACATGTATCTGAGTGAAGCCCACGAGCTCGGGCGGGAAGATTCAGGACTCCCTGGAGATCATTCTGTCTCATTAACTGGCAAACCAAATGCTCCACGCCAACGAAAACACTGATGAGTAAGATAACATTAATATACAAGATGTTTAGCGCCGTCTCAACATACCAATGAACGGCCACCCTATAGTTAAACAAACACTCTGTGCGATGTTTGTTTAGTAATATTTATTGCGAAAAATTGCCCTGCAGAATAAGAAACTACGAGAAATCTTTTCTACCGTTAGCCCGAGTTATAGAAGTACTTTTACGAACTTTATCACGGCAGCAGAGGGTGCAAGTTTGCGGGTAAATTTATTTTACGGGGCAGGACCGGAGATAATGTGAACAAGGGAGCTTTATGGCAGCCTGCCCCCATAAACTCCTCTCAGGATCTCGAAGATAAACTAGCCGTAAACTCTTAATGTCCTGCTCGCTTTATTGCTGCTCTTATTTGCGCTTACCTTACGTTCTTTTCTACAGCCCTAATTAATGAGGTGAAACTGAGCAATGCTGGCGTAGGTCATTTCCCAGCGCAACGAACTCTGGACCTTAGGCGTTGTTATGAAAAGTGTTTAGGACTCGTTCTCCGCTGTTAATTACGCAGGCATCATGTATATTCTTATGGAATTAAAATTCATTGCAAAGATCTTTGCGCTAAGGACGAACTCTATCAGTATCGTCTGCACACAATGAAGGGCAGTGAACACCAATTGCCTGCTTTCTATCCGAACGAGAGATCTGTCATAGAAATTTAAAGCAAAAAACACGTTAATGCTTGTCGGACTTGAATTCATTTATACATAAGTTTTTAACGATAAAAGTTGCTCGCTACCTGATAGGCTTAAATGACTAGCGGAATATAATTTGACTTCAACACAAAGATTTATCTTATGTTAGGGTAGGACGCTTCCTCTCGCCTTGTTCCTTGGTAATCTGACGGCTTGATTTTTGCCTTCTCAAACTGATGCATGGTAAGTCAATCTCTCGACTCGTTAACTCAGTTCAAAGCTTTCTGCTCTGGACGCTTCAACAACAATAGAATATTTTTCCTCCTCACATTTTTTATCAAAGGGAAAACTTTTTGAATATATTAAACAAGGCTCAAGTTTATCAGGCCAAGTAAGTGGGTCTGGGAAAGACAGTAATTACTTTTGAACATTTGCCATAAGTTTAATTAAAACGAATTTATCTTTCTTTGGGCTCTGAAGTTCCGCCAGATTGCCCTTAGAAGCAAGATAATAGTTAATTATTCGTTTATATTTGTATAAATGAACATGGGAGCAGTTTATTACTGCCTCACCAGGAAGGATAATGTACCTATTTGGATGAAGCGTTTACCGCTTGTGACCTGGAGCGGCGCACCCCATCCCTTATCTCACAGTTTTACGCAGTTTCAAGTTTAGAGAGCGGACTGAGAAACTGCCCCGGCCATTACACAGACCGAGCAGCACGTTCCAGTATTGACTCCAGCCGTAAATCGGTCGAGTTTAGAACCAAATGCTGTCACTAATTATACTCTAACTTCCGTAATTTAGATAACTTAGGCAATCTCAGGTCTGGAGCAATAACAGCGCGAGCAGCACCCCTTCACAAACCGTCGAGGTACCAGCTAGCTAGAATTGTAGGCCCTTGCCTTCAGGAAATTTCGTGTTTGTAAGCAACGTGTGAACTGCTGGCGACTACGTTACATCCACCAGTAACTTTAACTTTTTAATCCATTGGTTTTAGAGACATAAAATCATGAATAATTTTTTCACACTTTCTTCAGATCTGTTCTTTATTGGTCTTTGGCATGTGAACATTCCCGACAAAGTGCAGCACTCACTTAGTTTTCGCTGTTCAAAAACGTATGCATAAAATGAATAAGTAAAATAAATGAGTGAGATCCGACGCAAAATGCTCCTTGGCTAATGAGTCCAATAAAATTTTTTTTTAGCAAAATTCCTAAGAGTGCTTAACCAGCAGTCATCCGATATTCTTCATAAGGTTATACTGATGCAGCCTTCATGATTGACCATGTTGTGTTTGGTGAGTCCTTCCCATGTTTACCATTTCTTGGTCAACACCATGTCACAACGGTGGTTGTACGGGCATGTTGAGTCCAATTATTCAATAAAGCAATATTTCCAGTAATAATATTCTTCACATGTAACGACGATACTGTTATACATGTGTCCTAAACAACCTATCGACGTCACTTCATAATAATGGAAGCGTTTGCGGAGCGTGATCATGGTAAGGTCAACTTGATGCGACGTCGTATCGTATGTATTAATTTATATTTATTCGACCGAATCATTTCTTTTAGGAATCATTTTACTAGAATATTTGCTACTATTTGATGCCCCCAGCCCAATATTTGTCCAAAACAGTGTTTATATTTTATATAAATTAGTGATCAAAGAACATAATTGAGTAATTAACCATATTCGGTAAGCGTGGCCAAATAATGTGCAATTTTTTATGCAAGCAGTCATCATTTTTGTCTCTCTCAATCTCTTTTCCGACAACTTTCTGGCAACAAGAGATAATGCAAAACATTCATCCTACATTCTACTATATGAGTTATGTCGACTACAACATTGAACTACACATCCCATATACCTAGAGGGGTTAGAATACGGGACAAATTGTACAGAGAAACGAAAGAAGGGAGCACCCATGTCATGAAAGGCTTGGCTCAGCTGACAGATCAGCTTATCGCGATAACGCCACTTCGCCAAGGATATACTGTGACGGTAATCAGTCATGACCGTAGCGAGCAGCCTCTGAGCACTTTAATGGAGACAATATGAGCCCAAATAGTTCAAAATGGAGCGCTCTCGGCCTAACTGGCCAGAGAGGCTGGGCAAGCATGCTTAATAAGGCGTTCTCCCGCTCGCTGGCGTCGCTCTCGAGGGAAAGCGTCTACCGCTCACGCTCGGATGAGGGTTGAAATACCAATGGTTGTTTACGAAAATGACATATGAGAAATATTAACGGGAGCTATTTCCTAAGTTATTCAAATAAATCTTAGAAGAATTCTATGAAAGATATACCGAAATCCCCCTTTCTCCCGTATTAAGGTTAAGAAAATATAAGGTTAAATGTAGGTTAAGCCTCGTGGCATCTTCTGGCGGCGTCTCGATACAGGACCGTAACAGCGTTGTGACAGTGGTGGTAACACTCCAAAGTTTCTATAGAGCAGAGCGTCAAGGTTCTCACTGGCGACAACTTTCCTTTTACTTTCAGCACTGGTGCTTTTAGAATTTAATTATGGAATGATGCGCTGGGCCAGTCGTATCTCCACGTCCCTAGCGTTATTTTTTGATAGTAGATCATCGGAAGTTATAAGCAGTTATAACAACACACGAAAATTAAGACTATGCGTGTCAATTATTTATTTCTAATTTAATCAAACAAATTTGTAACGCAGCATTTTTACAATTTTTTTCCTAATGTTGTTATGTAGACTACTTATAAAAGCAAATGAATATTTTATCTCTTACGGCTTTTGTTGGATTTTCATGCTGATACATAACAAGATACATTTGCTAGACTCCTAAAAACTCGTAAAAAAATGGTGTTGACTGGCCCTCTTGATAATATTATTCATCTAGATTAATTTTATTTGATAGCAAAAGCCCTTTCCATACCCAAGTTCATAATGATCTGGAAAATTTATTTTCTCAGTTTTTTTTAATCTTTACGTTCAAGTAATGAGTGTCTTAATGAAGAAAGTACAGAGACTAAAATCACATCCTTAGAGAATTCCGTAATCAGCACTCGTCATGATGAGATCAGACCTGCCATGCCATCGTCTGAATATGGAGCACCGACAGGGAAAGAGACAACCTCCATCTGGTCTCGCAGTGCCGCACTAATTGCCAGGGGCTTCTGCCACTGACAGCTCTGCACTTGCCATTATCTCTCTCTCTTCGTGATTATTATTGCAGAATTGAAGGCAATCAGGGCAGCCTAAGACGCGACCCGAAGCGTAGAGTTCTTAGCTGTCCGTCATAATGAACACTTCGCTCTACGTAGAGGTCTTTTGAAGAGCTTCCGCGCTTCTGATGGACATAGGTGATAGATGTCCTCGTTGAGCGTCGGTAGTTTGCTGTTTACTTTGGAATAAAACTTGGAGTAAATTTTGTGATAAATCTCCCAGTGAATTATCAGCAAATGTGAATAAAACCTTAAATTGACACCTCGGCTCGCTGACCACGCCATAAAGATATTTCAGCGACTGAAGTTGCTGCAGGCCATTTTCTCCGCAGGAATAGCGGTTAAAACTTCACGGGTGGAAATTTGAAACTGAAAAATTGATAGTAAAATTTTTAAATCTCGATTCAGTTGACCAAGTTACATCTCGGCTCTGGGGAAAAACAAATAGAAGCCGAGCGTCCCGGTGCTCAGACTTCCAGCACAACTAAAGAGGAAAATGGATTCCTGGGGCGTGGAGGGCATGCTGAGAGCCCTCGCTATTCTATTTGCCTTCCCTGCAGAACAATTCAAGAAATGGTTTGCCTCTTATTTACTCAAGGTCGCGCAAGATGAAAGAATCCAAGTTCAACGAGCGGCTTGAAACCCTCAGAAGAGGATCACATCGGATATTTGCTCAGTAACTCAGGTTGAAATTAGGGGCTCATAGACCAATAAAATTTGGAGATTCTATTTACTTAATAGTTATCATAAAATTTTTTCCAGCAATGCATTTAATTTAACCATCGCAATGATCAGCGAAAACATTATGGTGGTATCAATTATTACCTTCAAAATTGACTAATTGAATTCAACAACAGTAAATGGTTTGCAACTCAAGAAAAATTTTCCTCACTTTTCCCTAGTTTCTTAGGTAATGATCACCTCATTGGAAACTCCCTAAATCCCCGCACCTTTCCTGAGTGTGTTTTCAGCCGTAGAAATATCGTCATTTTTTGGGCAAGAGCTGGAAAAACTTGACGAAGAGTAATTTATGACCCAGTTGCCTTCCTTCTGTGAATTTTTTTCTAAATTTGCTATTTTTCTCAGCCTCACCAGAAGAAAGAGAATGAGAGAACGACACTCGTTGACTAACTGCGGTGGAAAAAAGTGTGCGCGGGCTCCTGCTTTTGCCACTTGATTTATTTCGAACGATAAATTTCCCAGTTTGCCCCTGAGATATCACGCCGCTCTCAATAGTGGTGAAAAATCACCGTCTTCCTTCGATACCATTATTTTTTCTATATTTGATTATCAGTGAGAGTGTGACCTTTCTAGACACTTTTCTGAATGAGCTTACCGGTTTTTCGAAAAGCTTCTCTCTGTATTGGCTCTGGTATTATAGTAATCGTCTTATTTTGTGATTGATTATAAAAACGTTGCCTCTTCAGCCACTGAAGATCTGATATCATAAATTTTACACAGTTAACTCAGTAGTGAGACCGTGTAAAACCATGTCAAATAAAAGTTTTATTCATCACATCAATCTTTTTCGATTCTTAAATGACATGTTTCGCCTGGAAACGTGAAATATCTTTTCATCAGGTTTGCGTGATGCTCTTCAGTTTCAAAATATAAACTAAAATTCAGGGGCGACGCGTCGTGATTTGATGACGAGGCATTGTTTTGACTGACAATGTTTGTTTTGCAACACCTGCGAATCACAGCTCAGTTCGTCGTTGATTGTTATCGTGCTCGCTCTCATTCTTGGCAACGACGCTCTATACTCTTTGCCTTTATCAGAAAAATAAGTTGCGGGCATGCATCAACATTGAAGAGTGTGCTCCTGATAGTGTTGAGAAGGCGTAAACTCAAACAATCTTTTAATTATAAAACTAACTGCTATAAATTGCGCTAATGAAGCGATGAACTGTTTAATACTAGTAACGCAGAGACGCAGGAGGCGCATCAGGTAATACAGGAAATTTCACAAAGGAAAAATTGGACATTTTGATGTGGTAAAGGCGATGAGCAACCGATGGCTGCATCCAAAAAATGGCCACACCGTATTAGTTGAACAAGGTTTTGCTCACCTATTCTCTCAATTGTACATCAGCTCAGCTCAGAGATGAATAACCTGGGTTTTTTATTTCTTATTGATTAAACTTACCGTTCTTCGTGTTCATTTATTACCATAGCAAGTTCTCAACTGCTAGGTTCATAATAAACATTATACATTAGAGAAACATGCTCAAAGTAAGCAAAGACTTTCTATTCTGCAGCGCGAACAATGTTTCAAGAGAAATTATGCTTTGATATAAGCTATAGTATCCGAGTAATAATAATCCAATAAGAACAACTTTAGTAGGCGGCTACACACTGTATAATAGCGCAAACTATGCAAGTAACTACAATGAGCAACCACTTTAAGACTAATTGCGCTTTGAGAAAAATAGCATCCGACTACATCTACGTAGCACGTTGTTCTTATGCCAGGATACGAGGGGAATGAGCGATCTACCAATTTTGGTTCATGAAAGAATTTGTCAGGATCTACCTGAACTCAGACGAATCAACCACCCTACTACATAGTAACTTGTAACCTCGTTTTGTTCTGTGTGACGCTACTAAACTCAGAAATTTTTTCCCTTCCGATAGTTTCCCTCGATTTACCTACACCTGAACGACTATAAGAGGCATTTTGACTCCCCACAACTTGTTTTCTATTCTAACTTATTACATACCTTTAACTAAAGTTTGAGGCTAAGTCGCGACACAGTCCTTGAAATTCATAAACTCTACAGACAGAAATACCTGCTACCCTTTCAATGAGCGAGTCTTTGCAAATGTTTGTTAAATAAGGAAGCCATTAACTTACGTTGTGCCAGTAAGACGTCTCGGCCTCGTTGGAATGAACGTCGGTTGTCCTGAAAGCATCTTCGAAAATATATTTCCGTTCCCGAACTTCAAACAAGATCGACGGACCACTAAAAACTTTCCTCGGCCCACGACTTGGAAAAACAGCCTTGGTAAGATACGCGTTGTTTTTGTCGCAACGGATGCGGACAGCGAGCGACTGCTGCAATTCTTACGAAGTTGTCCGGATGGAGCGAGCGCCTAAGCAACGTCATTAGACTCGTTCATCTTTTAGAAGCTCGCCCCCAGCAGCCCTTTTCTATCCTGAAAACTTTCGAAATCTTAACTTAGATAGCCATTATGCTTCTATAGCTTCATTTCATTTAATAGAATATTACTAGAATTCATTAGCGTTATAAGAATGAAAGTAAATAAATGTACGAGGAGTTCGAGTCTCACGAACTCCTAGTACATTTATTTCATTTGAAAAAAAAACCTTGTGGAAGCAGTGTCTTCTCGTACCAAATTCATTAATTGTTTCTGGGGGTGACTAGACTTTGAGCTCTCGATACATATGGGAATAAAATATATCTGTCAGGACAGTGCACCTGCTTTCACTGTGCCAAACATTGCTTTCGTTGTGCTTCGATCACCTTTTAGGGTGATCGATAGCGCAGTCGATAGCGTGTTGGCGCGGTGATCTCTAGTCCTGAGTTCGAGTCTCACGAACTCCTCGTACATTTATTTCATTTGAAAAAAAAGCCTTGTGGAAGCAGTGTCTTCCCGTACCAGATTCATTAATTGTTTCTGGGGGTGACTAGACTTTGAGCTCTCGATACATATGGGAATGAAAGTAATTTTCAAAGTACCGACTGACTCGTCTCAATCATTTAGAGGTCTTCACCGTTGTTCATCTTTAATATTAGGTCATTGGTGAAGATAATTTCCATTTCACAGTCAATAACCTAAGCGCCATTTGTAAAGGATTTCAGCTATAACAATGACACTTGGGTCAATTTAGCTCCTTTTGCTACGCTTCTTTTCACTCGGTAAAATTTAAAGATACTCGTATTTTTAAAAGCAGGGAAATCTCCGGTAGTTTGTGTGATGATACTTTGAAAGTCTTGTGACTCATAAGATTTACTTTGAACTCAGCTTTCTAGATTATGATTTTTATGTTCGATTCGACCCATCAGTAATTCACATACTTTTAGCGTAGTTATTGGGTGATGCTCTAAGGTTGTGTTTCTTTCTTCGCCCACCTGCTCTCCTTCAAGCATAGCTTAATACTGGAATGGAGACAGAGAGTGAATACCCTAAGTTTTGGCTCAATGTTTTGTTACTCTGTAAACAAAAGTGTACGACCCGAAACTCGAATTATTTCGCTGTTATGATGAGCTCTGTTGTCCTCTCAAGCAACGAACAGTATTTGCCCGAAAAAGCCCGCCTAATTTAAATAGCATGTTCTGAAAAATCTATGACAAAATATGTTAAACGTGTAAGTATAAATTTTGAAATGTTTCCGTGTGACATGTTTTACAATGCTAACGTCGATTCAGGTTCCCTTGCCACAAAGCATAGGCAAAAAAAATATTCTAGTCTTCCGAAGAGACAGAGTACTTTCTTTTGAGTTCTGTAAAGAACCTCCCGAAAGTGGCCATTTCAAATAGTGCATAATGTACACGGTCTCGGAGGGCTGTATGGTTGGAAAGCTTGAGTGTCCTTAGAAGTGAAACATTTCCCGGGAGCACTCAGTCAGTATGCAAATTTATCTGAAAAATTGTAACTCAAAAACACGGACTTCATGTTGTGCCACCTTGATTCCCGGACTCGGTATAAAGCGTGTCGACCTAAAGTGAGATGTGAAATAATTAGCTTTTTATTAACACGCCCATTTAAATCATTTGAAAACGAATTTTTGGGCCAAATTTGTCTATAAAACTGAATGACGCTGGCTACATTTCCTTCAAGATCAACTATATACTGATGCAGATAATCAACACAAAGCGGCGAGGTTTTATGTATTATTTTATGCATGCATGCTGAAAATAAAACAACCAAATCAACAGAATCTCGTATTCTTTTCAGCCAATCTCTCTCCTAAAGTTATACCACCGTACTCAATCGGAAAGTGGTGAATAGTCCTTACATTCTTGCGACAGAGTATTGCATGAACGTTTTTTTAAGAATAATAATATTTCCTGTGCAGTTGATAGCAGTTGTTTCGCTATAAGAATAATAATGTAGCTAATATAGTGGCTGATAATGGCTTTACAATTATCGGGGTTGAGATGGAACCCCTCAAAATATACACTAAATTAGGGTAATGGAGGATTAAATATGAGAACTTTGGATTTCTATTCGTAGATATAGTACTTTTATAACTTTTGCTCACAGACTTTCAGGGAAATTTTTATTTTCACCTCCATTTAGTTCACTAACGGAATCGTTCCTAGCTGAATCAATCCTAGCTGAATGTTATGATGAGCTCTGTTGTCCTCTCAAGCAACAAACAGTATTTGCCCGAGCATCATATTTAGCATCTAAAAAATCGGACCTGAGTGACACTCAGTGTCACTCAGGTCTGATTTTTTTAGATGCTAAATTTTGAAATCATTTTCCTGTTATTTGTTATACCTTACTTCTCTTTTCGAATCCAGGTTTATCGTCGTTTCAAATTTTCAATCATTTTAAGTCGGATCTTCAAATCAAAGGAGTTATTTTCAGAAAGAAAACACATCTCTTTCAATGTGGCCACACATTTTTCTTGTTTTAATGAAGGATGAACACATAAATATGACAAGAGATCGATGAAACTAGCAAATTCAGGAATAACAATCGTTACAATTTCACGTAACTTGAAGTATGCAGCGATGACGAAGTACGATAGCAGGGTCTCGTATTTTACGTTAAGTTATTACGTGAAAGTTAACACAATGTCGGAGTCAAATACGGTGTGCCAGCCGTATGCAAATTTAACAAGTTAAAGAAGTGGCACTAGGAGACCTTTCAGTGATGAGTTCACGAGGTAGAATGATCCCTCTAACTATCGTCGTACCCTTTAATAACTCTCGTGCTGCCGGGGTAGCCGCAGCTTCCGCGACCGTTAGGAGCTGTACTCTTGCCGCAGCTGCCCACGTCGTCGTGTACTGCTGCTGATCGTTGTTGTTGTTGCTGTTGCTAAGACCCTGCTGTAAGCTTGTGGCAGCGCTGTTGCTGAGATCGTCGCCAGTCGCCAGCTTCGGCTGGGTAGTTCCTCCTTTTTTTTACAACCGCCAAGTTACTGCTGCGCAAGCGTCACTCCTTCCACGCCGTGTTGTGCTGAATTTGCAGGTTTCTTTTTTGTAGCAGACCAGATGTCGGACTCACGCTCAACCGTCCTCACTCCTTCTTGTGGTAGAATTTAACGGTTCGTACTAGGGACATGACAAAATTCCCCCCGTCCTCTATTTCTGAGCATCCTCCTGGATGCGAATTGGAAGCTTCCGTCTACTGAAGTCACGCATCTGAGATTCGTACTTCATTGCAGGGGTGAAATTAGACAAGCCTTGAGATTTGTGCTTCTAACGCACTTCTGAATCGAAGATCCTAAATTCGCAGTAGCTTACTGTCGTCGTCGGGACGCCCTGTTCCAGTTTACTACCGAAGATCTTCTCCCGTGGCTATCGACGTTCTACCAGAGGCCTTCTGAAGACGTCCAGGGGTAAAAACCACCTTATTAATACAAACATCGAGTGTTTACTCGATCAGTCCATACTCAACCTCCTGCGTGTAGTTATTATGGACGTATTGATGTCCATCGGTATCTTCTTTACTTTTCCCTCGCCGTTGTTGAATCCATGTCCGGCGAAAATATAGATGTTTAGGAGAAAGTCCATGCCTTGTACGAGTGCGTGTACCGTCGCCGCAGATGGAAGCTCACTCGCCCGCCGATTTCACCACGCACAGCTGCGGTCGTAGGATACCCAGACAGCTGCGACAGACCCTTTAACCGCAAGGTCGTAGCAGAAGCGTAGCGGGACAGCTGGTTGAGTGCGGTGTTGCCAATGCCTCAATGGCGCACAGTGCATGAGCACTGCCCCCCGGCCGCTGCTCTCGTGCGTCGTGTGTGTGTGCTGCTGCTTTGGTGGGCTGCCCACGGCCACTGCGCTGCGCTTCGTCTCAGTCAGTCGCTTGCTTGCGTGCCACAGCAGGCACTGTGTTGCTGGAACAATTGTTCGATGTTAATTTCAGGGCTTGAGAAAATATTTCCCTTTGGATTTCTTTGAATATTGCAATCAATTGCTATCCATCTACTCATCCCATCTCTCCCTTGCCATTTACAACCCGGTGTATCATCCTTCAATCAGTACATAACTAGATAAAAGTAATCTAACGCGCAATAAGCTCAAAGAAATCCATAAGAGAACATTATATGCAAAGTAAAGGAAACGGATTAGATATACACAATACATCATACAATATTTCAGATAGCTAGTGGGCTGTAAAGGAAATTTTCTACGTATTAGCACGCATTCCTGTAGAGGAGTTATGAAAAGACACATGAACGGGATACAAATTTGACATCAAGTAAATTTTCTATCTAATTAATGAGCATCATCAAGGTGAATACATAAGTTAGCTTATCAAATCGACATTAAACATGTAATACAAGAGGGTAAAAGCATTCTACTCGCATTTCGCTGGAGAAATCAGTCAATTCTAAGTCGAAGCACTTATCCTAAATTTGAAATATGAAAGAAATGTTAAACATAAGGGAAATGATTAGGAAACATTCTTAACATTAAACATAGTACATTTGAGAATGAAATGAGGTAATCAGGTCGAAGTTTTGGGAAATCCTCCTGAAAGGGGCAAGCGCAATTACGCCTAATTTTGTCGCTGAGTTCTATTCCTCAGAGGATATCTGCGCACAGTTTTCTCCTTTTGGCGATGTTCGTTTCGCGTAACCGGAACGTTATTTATTTCCGATTCTTGGGGATCATCTTCTTCTCTGTCGTTGTTAAAGGGAAAAGCTAAAGCGTCGTCAAGATAAGCACGCTTCACACGGTTCAAGTGTACATTCTGCTCCTTTCGGTCTGAGTATACACCCCTGATGGTGATGTTATTTCCGCGTCTCGAAATAATTCTGAACGGCCCCCTGAACCGAGTCGGAAAGGCCCTGTCCTCGGCATTTCCTGACTCATTCCGAAGCATGACAAGGTCCCCTGCTTGGACATCACATTCTTTGGCCGTCCGATCATAATTGTTCGCAGCGGCTTGCCTCGCAGCTTCCGAATTTTTTTGAACTGCAGCAAATGCTTTAGACAGCCGGAGTGAAACCTCGACTGAATACTCCTGGTCGCAAGCGTAGTTGATTGGTTGTTCCTTGAATATATCGTGGTAGGGAAGGTTTTCATCTCTGCCGTAGAACAAGAAGAACGGCGTGTCTTTAATTGCCGTCTGATAGGAGGTATTTACAGCCAGAGTCACGAAGGCCACGCTCTCGTCCCAACTGAACTTATCTTCAGCAGCTAGATGAGAGATTGCAGTTTTCAGGATACCGTTCATTCTCTCGCAGCAACCGTTCGACATTGCGTGATATGCAGTCGTGGTTTGAGATTTAGTGTTCAAGTTCTTACTCACCTCTTGAAACAGTCTATTTGTGAACTCACTACCTCTGTCACTGACGATCGTATTCGGGGCTGAAATTTTTCCGACGTATTGGACAAAAGCTCTGGTAACAGTATCGGCAGATTTGTCGGGGAGTGGATAAGCATCAACATACCTCGTAAAATGATCAACTATGGTCAAGAGGTATTTGTTACCATCATAACTAACAGGTAATTCAACAAGGTCAACAGCAACTCTTTCAAGGGGGTAAGAAGTCTCGGGGAATTTGCCCAAGGGGACTTTAAATTGACCTTGCCATTTTCTTCGTTGGCACGGCAGACATTTCTTTACATGGTCTTTGACGTCACGAATTTGATTAATCCAGAAGAATTTATCTCTGGCACGTTCAAGAGTTCTCAGGAAGCCCATGTGAGCTGATAAATCATTGTCATGGCTGAGTTTTAAAGCAACCTTAACTAGAGACTTAGGAATGACTATCTGTACATTACTTCTACCGTTTCTGCGTTTTTTTCTCGACAACCTACATAGGACATCATTGTCATCAATAAAATACTCGTCAATGTTCGAGATCTTACAGTTTCCTTGATCATTATTATTTATCACATCTCTAACGGAAGACCAATAAGAGTCCATTTCTTGCTCTGAGACAATATTATCTAAACTTAACCGTTTCGCCTTGACGGCAACGTTTTCATCACGTTCACTGGACACAGGTTGAGGGCACACGTCGTCGACAGGAACATCTGTCGCATCATTACTAGAACAAGGCTTAATTCTAGAAGGAACATTAATACTATTTCTAGGATCATTCTTATTACTACTGTTTGACTCCGCAGAGTCAACAACAACATTGACGGTTCTCTCAGATCTAGACAGGTAGTCTGGCAAATGATGTTGCGCTCCAGGCTTGTATCGAACAGAGAAGTTATATTCCTGCAGAAGTAAAGCCCATCTGGAAATACGGTGGTTACCTGTTTTATTAGCAAAAATAAACGTTAAGGGGCGGTGGTCCGTCACCACGACGAATTCATTCAAATACAAATACGCATCATAATGCTTGATTGAATCATGAATGGCAAGCGCCTCGAGTTCCGTTGCAGAGTATTTGAGTTCGCTTCCCTTCAGCTTTCTGCTGTAATACGCTACGGGCAATTCGACACCATTATGCACTTGAAGTAATGCTCCACCGATTGCAATGCCCGAGGCATCAGTGTGTAGAACAAACTCTCTCTGAAAGTCAGGAAATTTAAGTATAGGCGCTGACACAAGTTTATCCTTCAAGTCGTCGAAAGCTCGTTGATGAACATCAGTCCACCTAAAAGCATTCGTCTTCTTGGTTAACTCTGTAAGGGGCACAGCAATATGTGCGTAATTCTGAATGAATTTCCGAAAGAACCCGCTAGCGCTTAACTTCTTTAACACTTCGGGGTCTCAAAGCATCCGCCAGGGCTCGTACCTTATCAGGTCGGGGAGTTAGTCCCTCCGAGCTGACATTGATACCGAGAAAAGTCACACTACTTTCTGCAAATTGACACTTTTTTAAACTAAGTTTGAAACCCGAGGCCACTGTTTGTGAAAGGGCTTTCTTTAAATGCTCAACGTGAGTTTCAAAGTCTTTTGAGTAGATTATGATGTCGTCAACGTAGCAGAACAGAAACTTTGAAATGAATGGAGCGAAAGCCATATTAACTGCTCTTTGAAGTGCCGCAGATGTTATGAGACCCTGAGGTGAACGCAAGTATCTGCAACTGCCTGTCGACTTTCTGAAAGCGGTGATGTCCCGGCTTTCTGGAGATAATTCAATCCGATGGTAGGAGCTTCTCATGTCTAGAGTAGTGAACAAATTAGAGCCCTTCAAACTTTCCAATGTCTCGGTCATATGTGGAATTGGGAAAACGTCTTTCTTACAAATTTTGTTAATAAGACGGAAGTCAACGACAATTCGATGTGAGCCGTCACTTTTACGTACAGCTAAGATTGGGGAAGACCAAGGCGAGAAGCTCGGCTCAATCACTCCTTGTCTCAGCATTTCTTGAACATGCTCCTCTATCAATTGCTTAGTAGCATGAGGAACACGATACTGGGGCGTATTTATGGGATTTTGTCCCTGAACGTCTAACCTATGCACAGCATTTCAGGCGAGACCTATCTCGTCTCCTACCGCGAACGCATTCCTATGATTGTTAATCAAATTTACAAGGGTCGTTTTCTGATGCATTTTTAAATGAGATAAGTCTACATCGTCAATCATTTGGTTGAATTCAGGTTCATTGCGTTTCTCCGCGGCTGGCAACAATCCACTGTTAGGCAGTAGCTCACGACTGCACTGGCTTTGAGCAGGCGCCCGTCTGGCCTCGCACACTGTTGCCACGCCTACATCCCTAGTGTTCTCGAGCGTAGTCACAACACGGGCGTCACTCTCGCTCTCACGCGGGTCTGGCTCGGGCTCCTCAACAGCAACATCCAATGTGGCACAAATTTTATTCCTAGGTACAAGAACATTCTTATCATTATAATTTACAAAGACTACAGGCACGGTACCATCACGGACAGTAGCTAACGTACGAGGCACTGCTATTCCTTTGCATGTAACGCTCTGTTTTAGAACGACTGTCTTGCCATTCATGTGCCGGGGAACTCTTAAAAAAGAATGACACAACGTGCCTCCTTCAACGGTTAGATCATTTGACATCCTAGCTACACTGAAAGACGCGTCCTCAGATTGTTTTACAAAGTTAATTGAATTTGAGGCGCCAACGTTTTGAAAATGATAAGTTCTGTCGTTAATTTTTACATGGCCGCTTTCACGTTTACCGTATTTAATTTCAACACTGAACCTCTTAAGGAAATCGCGCCCTAGAAGCACAGCACCGGGAAAAAAGGTATCTTCAACTATGATGGCGGCGTGAGAGCAGTTTACATTGCCTAAATTAAATTTAAGATCGATTGTGCCAAGAGTGTGAATTTTGTCTCCGTTCACAGAACAAAGAACTTTCGTACAACGTTTGATTCGAGGGGGATTAGGAAATAACCTGTTCAAAACACTAGATTTTATGAGGGTAACAGAAGAACCAGAGTCCACGAAAGTAGAACATTTCCTTTGTTCGACATCCAAGATAAATATGGGGGGTAAGCATCCCTGTTGCCTTGGAAGTTTTTTTACTTTACCGCGGCGATGTTACTATTCTGGCTTGGATGTTCATTGAATTTACGTTGATAGTTATTAAAAGGACGGGAGTTCTAAAGCGATGCGCTTTGCCATTTGTATGGGTTTTTAGGCTGATAAGCTCGCTTTTGTGGTGGACGGCATTGGTATTTCTCCACTACTACATCACTTTCGTGGGCTCGTCTTTTTCTGTTCCACATAGCTCTCTCTTCAATAAGAGATTCCTCAATCGACCTCGCTTTATCTAAGAGTTTGGTAACATTTTCCGGGTCGAAATCATGCGGTAATTTTTCACTGATCTTGGGATTCATATTCTTAATGATAGTAGGGATGAGGATCTTTTGTGCTTTGCCATCCTCGTAGTGCCATTCTTGGCCGAATGCGTCCTTCCAGCTGGCCAACACACGTGTAGCAAAAGCATTGACACTCTCATCATTCTCTTGACGCAGATTAAATAGGATTTTATGAACGGTTTTTCTATAATTCAAGTCCCCCTTGTACACAGAAATAAGCCAAGTTTTGACATCGTCCAGTGTGATTAATTGGTCAGATTCAAGAACATATGAATCCCAAGCCTTACCAGTAAGTGAATTTTTCAAATAACGACATTGCAAGTCTACATCGTTAGTGTAAATATCAACTCGAGTCTGGAAGTGCTTTAAAAATGAAGTTACACAGCCTTCACCATTAAATTTAGGCAGTTCGATCGCATGATTTAAGGTAGCAATATTTTCATTATTGTTCTCCGCCATGATTTCAACAGGTAATTAGATCAAAATTAGCAATGCAAATGTATCCACAATGAACATTAATAGCAATTAGAGCTTTAAATCAAAAATTTAAATGCAATGTTTCGTACAACATGTTTCCAAATACACAGAAATAATTGAATATTTCGCACAATATGGTTTCCAAATACACAGAAATAAATGAATCGGTAATAACATCAACAACAGCAATGTAAAATAGGGTCATAATAGGCCCAAAATAGGGTTTGAATAGGCATAATAATCTTATTAGAAAGGTAAAATGGGTTAAATTGGGTAATGCAAATGAGATAGTAAATGGGTAAAAACATCAAAATGGTAAGTATGGCATAAGTTCACACAAATTTTTTTAGAAATAAATCAATACACCGACGCAAAATGCAAATAATGAAACTAATTAACACAGGAAATACACAAATAAATCAAACAATGACACAAATTATATGAATAGAATGGGTACAATGATGAGTGAAATAAATTTCCTAATGAACAATCATTTGGCCATTTACGTTAAGTTATTATTTGGATTGGTAGCGTGGTGGTGAGCGGTCCCTTGCAGAGGCGTTAAGAGCTTTAAGCTTTAATGGGTTATGATCCCACCGCTGCCACCACTTGTTATACCCTACTTCTCTTTTCGAATCCAGGTTTATCGTCGTTTCAAATTTTCAATCATTCTAAGTCGGATCTTCAAATCAAAGGAGTTATTTTCAGAAAGAAAACACATCTCTTTCAATGTGGTCACACATTTTTCTTGTTTTAATGAAGGATGAACACATAAATATGACAAGAGATCGATGAAACTAGCAAATTCAGGAATAACAATCGTTACAATCTCACGTAACTTGAAGTATGCAGCGATGACGAAGTACGATAGCAGGGTCTCGTATTTTACGTTAAGTTATTACGTGAAAGTTAACACAATGTCGGAGTCAAATACGGTGTGCCAGCCCTATGCAAATTTAACAAGTTAAAGAAGTGGCACTAGGAGACCTTTCAGTGATGAGTTCACGGGGTAGAATGATCCCTCTAACTATCGTCGTACCCTTTAATAACTCTCGTGCTGCCGGGGTAGCCGCAGCTTCCGCGACCGTTAGGAGCTGTACTCTTGCCACAGCTGCCCACGTCGTCGTGAACTGCTGCTGATCTTTGTTGTTGTTGCTGTTGTTAAGACCCTGCTGTAAGCTTGTGGCAGCGCTGTTGCTGAGATCGTTGCCAGTCGCCAGCTTCGGCTGGGTAGTTCCTCCTTTTTTTTATAACCGCCAAGTCACTGCTGCGCAAGCGTCGCTCCTTCCACGCCGTGTTGTGCTGAATTTGCAGGTTTCTTTTTTGTAGCAGACCAGATGTCGGACTCACGCTCAACCGTCCTCACTCCTTCTTGTGGTAGAATTTAACGGTTCGTACTAGGGACATGACAATTCACCTTGATTTGTTGTCATATGGTTTCATTTTTAATTACCAGGGTACATATTATATATATATAAATAAATATATATATAGGACAATAAATATATATATATAATTATATATACATTCATATTCATAATATTTAAATAATTTATGTAATTGGCATCTCCTACCCAGCACAATACCACCTGCAGGACATGTGCACTCACCTCAGTGCCTCAAATTTCAGCTAAAAGCCATTTTTCAAAGAGTGATGCAATTCATGACGAATTACACACGCTAACAAATGCGGCACACTAATTTGATCCCAGATCTTCAGCAATTTCAGAGCAGAGGCGGCACAGCGCTGCTGCTGCTCAAAATTCAGGTCACATGAGTTCAGTAGTAATGTTATTCCAAAGTTTGAAACCCTCATTTGCACAATTTTCCAGCAGCTCTATACATTTTTCGTCCGTATTATGCCGGAAAAATAATTTAACTTTTCTCATTTCTGCGAAGGAGACTCATAATTGAAGGGCGCATCTGCATTTATACATTTACCATTCAAGAGAATTTTGTTTTCTTTAAGCAAAATCTTAGTTCAGGGCTGCCAGATTGTTCTTTTTTTTCGAAAATATTCTTGGGAACTTTACAAGGCTGATGTGAAGTTAATCAAAGCCCAAATGAAAAACTGCAGGGCGAACTCGAAGAAATAAATTAAACTGTCTACGAAGAGAGAAATGTACTGAAAACTCTGCACATAACAAGCGAAATTAGTGCCCAGCATGCAATTGTGTTAATAGATTTACTAATGATAACAGAGCAACTCTACTGAAGAGAAAGAAAATTATTCAGCACACAAGTCAACATACCCTTGTTTAAGGTTATTCGTATCAATAAAGTTCGTCGAAAATAATTGAAATTCAGTGAAAATTTGAAATGCGTATGGAATCCAACGGTTTCACTTCATTCGACATATGTCCGATAATTTTGGAATTAAATATATAAAATTACAAAAGTGCAACCACTACGCAGGCCGCCAAACTGAATTGTTTCACTGAACACAAATATTTCTGACTTGGTAAGCCAATCCCTTGTAGAATCAATTGCAAGCTATTTGAGGCTTTTCTTTTGATAAGTTGCAAGCCAACGTCCTCTATCATGAATGCAGTAGTTATAACTGCTATTTCAATGTACAGAATGAGCTGACAAGCCAAAAGATAAAAAATAAAATCATTCTCAAGAGGAAGTGGCTTTGTGATAATTCGAGCCGTCAAAGCTAGCCTCAATTCTAGGCAAATCTCATAATAAATCTCGACTGGAAACAAAAGTATCACGGTGACATCCTCACACTCATTTTTTACTACACTTTTTCCAATATTATACATTGAAAACAAAATTGATAGCAAACAATTTTTAAATAACAAGTGCAATTTTGAGTTCCTCAGTACTAAAGCATCACACGAATTGTAGGAACTTCTTTCATTCGAAATATTCACACGCAGTCAAGCCTACCAACAATTGCGGAATTTATTATTAAATTTTATTGCTCACCAGGAGCTCAAGCTGAATGCTCTTGTGAGCTACAGTGATTCCCCGCTGTCAGAACGCTTCTCTTCATCGACCTAATGCAGCATCAGTAATTAACGCCCTGCATTAACAGCGCAGGCTTGCGTGAGGGCTGATCTCAGTTCGAACTGCGTTTTTCTGGCTCATTTAGATGTAATTGTTCACAATTTAAGCGCGTAGCTCATAAATAGGTAATACGAGGAAATACTGGTTGTTTGGAATATTGGCTGGAAAAGAACCTCTAATAACTTTAACAGTATCTGAGGGATTTTAAAAAATAACGCATTTATGTAATTCTGAGAAATTCTGGTTATGTTTTGATGACTTTTTCAGGATAACAATTTTCATGTGACACGCCCTGAGCGCAGAGAAGAATCGGCTTGATTGTGCAGGTTGTTCATTACGGTGCTTGTGAGATCTGATCCAATTTGCGGGATTACTTCCTCGATGGATGCCTTGAGTTGTTGTAGATATGTACGCTTTACACAGTAAACGCTTCCTTTTGAGAGCTAACCACGAGTTGCAAAACAGCAATAACACCAAAAGAAACGATGAAGCCTATATGACTGTGAGACACCAAGAACTTTTCAAAAAAAATACGAGGTAATTTAGAAGCAAAAAGAGAATGAAAACATGGAATAAAGGAGCAAAAAGATCTCTGTCCCCTGACAATGAACACAATAAAAACAATGCGTCTACAAAAAAATTGCAACATTCGCTAGATGATGTTTTTCACTGCGGGACCAACGACTTGTGGCGCTGCATCTATAGATGATTTACTCCCAAACTTTGAAGCATTAATTTCCATTCTAAAAAATCTCAATCGTGACAAGCATCTCCCCGAGTATATAAGACGCAGTTGAAAATGATCTAGTGCGTTATATCAAATAGACGTTAGCAGAAATGTGCATAGCAGGAGGTGTCGTCTTCCTAGGTCTGACATCCCAGCATTTCGGCCGCGTTGACCTTTTCCAAAAAGACGCATGGCATAATTTTCACCCCAGAGAGGTGGGAGACGCCAGAATTAGGCTTTTATTATCAACAGATACTATTGAACGAACCGCCGCTACATGCAAAACTCCACGAGACCTTCAAAATTAGGCAATTTTTTCGTCTTATAATGATATTATGTTCGGGCCCACAGGTAGCTGTACTCTAGTTTGACCATTGTACTAGACTTAAGAAACATTCTACCTCTGTATCACCTTTGGTAAATAAATTGTTTAAATTGTTTAAATATTGAAAACATTGTGACCGAAGGTCATTTGTAAAGCAGAAAATTCAGCCGAACAGCAGCTGCTCATCAAATTGCTATAGCATAGGTCGTATCAGTGAAAATGATTGGAGCACAGTGTTGCGCCAAACAGAAATGAAGTATGTTCAGTGCAGCTGCAGGAAACAGTGAAGCGAACAGACGCTTAATGAATCAGCTAACAGAAAATCCTGAATTTCCTCGCAAGAAGGAAAGGACAAACGCCTCATGAAAACACCAAGAGACTGAAAACTTACCCGCGTGTAGGCTCGCTATGTAGCTTACACGCCGCGACTTCGGAAATAATGGAATTCAACCAGCTATTGGAAAACTCCCACCGCGCCAGAAAAGGGGACAAAATCTAGATAGGCATGCATAAAACGATGACCCACCTTCACAGCGCGCATCGGCACAGAACGCTTACAGTATATGTATATGATCTGTGGCATTGGCAACGGGTATGCATGCCTCCACAGCATTCAATTCTACGGGTACGGGAAACAACAACCCGTACAACGTTATGCGCTCCTCAAGTGCCGCAGTCCGATTACTTTATCATATTACTCTAACACGTTACACAGTATTAAGTCCGTGAACCATTTATTGGTTGCGATATACCGAAGAACTTCTTAGAACAAGGGTTTGGTGACGGCAGTCGAACTAGTCTAGTTTCGATAGTTCTAGATCACGGCCCGTCTATCTAATGCCTCGCTGATGCGATTCAATTCGGACGAGATTGAATGAGATGCCCGCGTGCTCTGTGCTCCATCGACCATCGCCCCCAAGCACGAATTCTAACTGACGCCTGACACGAAAGTCAGCTCAGAATGCCAGCCTCAGCGAGAGACGCTATTCTAGTCGCCATGATAATTAATAATTCTGCGTAAATATGAGGCACGTGTATTTGGATCGATGTCGAGATAAATACGCACTTTTAAATAGTTCACTCGTACATTTCATACATGAACAGAGGCAATTCCTTAATGAAGTCTTTCTAAACACAAACTCATCAAGATATAAAAATAAAGACAGAACACGAATGTACTTTTACAGCTGCGCCTTATCGATTGCGCCAGAGACAGAAATAAATCCGCGTTGTTGCATAACCAAAGTCGCCCTCAGCGGTCCATATTGCATAGTTGTGACTTTTATGCTCCCAATTTGGGGTAGGTATAAAATAATTCTAAAATGGTCTTGGAATAAAAACGCTTATTAAAAGGAATTTTAAAACATTTAGATGGTAATTGACGCTGACAAGCTGCTTTGATAGAATACAACACTCTTTCCTTGGGAGAATTCGGTTATTATTGTGCAATAATAAATGGCATACTTTATATTAAATCATCAAAAGTAGGAAAGTCACTTTAAATATAGAAATTTTGTGGAAAAAAGTTCTTTAACTGCGCTCGTGAACTTTGGATATTTAATAGCTATTATCGTTGTGAATGTTTCTTTGGTGTTAAGCATTTTTTCATTGGTATATTTTCCTTCAGAACTAGTGGAAGTAAACCAATCTTCCAAACAGTCACAGGCTTGATTCCTGCTTAGAATTGAGTTCCATCGAATTAAAAACTTTTTACATAGTTGGAAATCTTTCGCTAGGTAAAATAAACTGATGATACCAGTTAAAAACGACGAGGATGTAAAGAAAAAAATGTTGTGTCAATGTAAAACGTCAAAAACAGCCCACTAGTCAAATTTTATCAGTTTTCTTACTCAATCATGTTACTCCAAATTAAGCATACTGTAGTTACTTCAAATCTAATCGTTCCAGCTTGAAAAAGTACTGGAGATCCATACATTGGAGTGCAGCAGAAAGACTTGGAGCGCAAAACCACCGTTATTTTAAGCAAGACACACTTTTCATTGTTGGAACATGTGTAGGCGCTGTATTCGGGTTAAAATTTTTTGCTAGGCAGAGAAGCTCGCAAACGCATCGACGCCCTGAAAAAAAAATATTTAACCAACTCAAACTCGACAAAAGTTGTGGATACTTGATGGAAGGGAAATGGTCACCATGTAGCGCTAACTTTTGTATTGTTATCGTGCTGGCACTTTTTGCCCTGCGGAAACTAATGTTACGGTTCAAATTGGTTATGGAAAATCAAATTCCTCGGCCATAAATAATATTGTACTGAAATGAAAGTTTAATCAAGAGGAAATTAATTTTCCGACAAAAAATATTGATACGAAATGTATTTTCACCAGTGAATTTTTTTCAGTCCGATACGAACCGATTTGAACCTAACCGACTATTCAGAAGTTCTTTTCCTTTACCGGAAATACAGAGATAAGTATGAAGGCTATTGAACAGCCAAATCAACCCTGAAATCATTGAGCACATGAATAAAGGTTACATATAATATATCCTATCGTGACGCGGAGAACTCCTCGCAGTACAATTGATCAATGCCCTGATCTGTTGCGATGTAGCTTAATTAATTAAGAATCGCAACTATGGCAAGAGCGTCGAGCACTTTCCCCAGCCCAGCAGTTAACGATTCCTTCCTTATAGAGTGAGAGGGTGTTATGCCCGTAAAATCATATAGATCCTATTACTTGCCTGTAATTCACAACTTTTCCTGTCAAGTTCAAGGGTTGTAGAGTAAGAACGCCATCATGATACATCTGTCTTTTGAAGAACCTAAAACTCTGCAATTTCACCCAGAAATATTCAGACAAGAAATAAGAAAACTACGAGAAATAGAAGCATCTTGAAGGTCCAATTTTTCTCGATCTTATTACATGCCTGAAAATGCTTCGACGGAATGTAGGTTGCATCATCAGTATCAGGTCCAGCTAGGAGCCAGGCACCTGACTCACGAGGTCAGAACGGCAGCGTTATCCAGCGAGCGTGTGCTCTTTCAAGCGTCCTCTATTAATGCGTGCTTTAGATAAAATATGCAGAGTAAGCCACAATATCTCGATAGCTGATTTTAAATGACGATATGTTACCATTTAATTATATTAGCTTCCTGAGGTTTAAGTTATTGGAATAAGATGTGGCTCTCTGCATATAATTAACGTAAGTGCCCCTGTTTTACACACGGACACCGACGTGTAACTTCGTCGATATAACGATAAATTTGTGTCCGAAGCAATAACTTAGATTTTACATGAATGACAAATGTCAACGTGTAAAATAAAGACGTTAACACGAATTGAAATTGACGTAACGCGCACGCAGGCATAATTTGTTCACAATCATACATAATAATAATGCATAACAAGTAAAAAATGGCTTGATAAAGATCAACAAAACATTTTATTGATGATCGGAGATTTTAAACCGAAAGATCCTCTAATACTCACTTCTCAATTGGCAGTTGAATTTCTTGCCGAAAGGTATTCTCAATTCCGAACGACCGTTGTTCCGGTTAGCAGTCGGGCATTCCTGCTTACATTCTGTATATTCTGGCGAGTCTGTTGGAGGAGAGAGGACGAGAGGGGCGCAGATCGGTTGATGAACAAACAGCGTTGCTGAAGACGCCAGCGCTGAGCAGCTCACGAAACAAAGCAGCACTGCTGCCTGGGACCACTGCATGGTCACGCTCCACTGCAGACACAACCTTCCTCCCAGGCTCATGCCAGCCAGCTACTGTTCGCTGTTTCTCATACATGGGCAGGAAGCGATGCTTAACTTTTGTGTGAGACTGAGAAGGGGTCACGCGTGTTTCTGAAATCACATGTATCACAAGCTCCTTTTTTACTATGATGAAAAATGAACGGGCTAACGTCTAGCGAGAACAAACAGTGATGCCATGCGTCTATTCCATGCCTTATTTGGCATCAGCCTTGGCTGCGCGGTGCTCATAATTAGCTTCGCAATGCTGGCTTGCTCTAACCAGCCCAAAAGTGAGCGTGGTGCACACGGCTGCGCTGCTCCCTTAATACGTCAGTGCGCGGTCTACTGGCCGTGCGTGTCCGGCGGGGAGGATGCGCTCCCGTGGAGGTTGGGAGCCGTCGAGTGTCTTTCATTTGGTGCAAACATTAACTCTGCAGCCCCGACGCCTCACTCCAACCGTCGCTTGTACTCCTACATAAACTTAAGCCGTTGAGGTTCGAAGCAGCTCTTTTTAAAAATCGAGTGAAGTCGCCCGATCTCTATCTTTGTTTCAGAGTACTAATCGTTGGGTGTTTGATTAAATGTTGTGTAAATTAAGTCATATAATGTTGATACACAGCATTTGTACTATAATTTCACTAAAACATAATTCTCTACTTAATTCCGTTTCCATTAAGTTGTTTTCAATAAATATTTATGTAGTAATATGTACATTTTGATTATTACGTATTGTAGTTTCCTTAGATGACATTTTTCTCTGTGATCCCACAGTTGAGAATCGTGGCAGTTTAAAAGTCTAACTCGGCAATATGTAATTACAGACATAAGTTCTATAGGTTCTATAAGACATTATAAGACATTACATGATATCCCCAAAAACAATTAATTTGGACACAAATGTTCGGGAGCAGCCAGGGACGAATGCGATTTTGAGCGTCAGTGCGCACTTTAGGGGAAGGATTGGAAGCTCAGAGTCCGTTAAAATTTAATTCAGAGTCTGTCTGCTCCCATGAAAAGCTTATCGAAATCTTTTCCTAAAGGGTTAGAATTTCATGTCTTCTGTCGGGGTCACTATTTCTACATTTCTGTAATTGTTGCATTGTTTCACAATGAATAAACGAACGAAAATTATCGAAATATTCCTCATTTTTGATTTTCGTGTTTTTGTGCTTCCTAAGCTGCGTGTTTCGGACTCGCGGTGACAAAGAACAATGCTAAAAAACGCTGTTATTGAAGAATTTTTGTCGTAAGCTCTGCTTTATTGAATTGAGATATGCGTTTGAACATCAACGTTAAAATCTATTTTCATCGGCCGGAGATGATTCCCTTCCTGTTCATGATAGAAACGAAATCCAATTGAGATTCTATTCGCTTTCTCTTTACCGATGACTGCTGCCATAAAATTCAGAGCCGGACGAGGCTCGCATCCTGCCCGTTCTGTGAGGGCCGGAGCGCGAGCAGCACGGTGGAGGAAACAAGGAAGGGTTATTTCTATGAGGGAAAAATATACCTCCTCTCGTTCGGCTAGCCAATAGAACGGCTTCATTTTAAACGAACTTTACAATGTCTCCATTTCGACATGTCGTTAGGCCAATAATTGTGCCAGATTTTGAGTTAACAGTGTTGTCGGATGCAATATGAGCACTGCTATTGGTTTGTTGCCATGACGTCAGCATTGCCACACGGTCGACGAAAAAAAAGACTGGTTTGACCCTACCTTGTTTCTCCTACCGTGGCGAGCGGTGAGGCAGCGGCTCCGTGTCCTGCCAGCAGCGCAAGTGTTGCACGCCGTCGCGATCTTAGCTCTCTCGTGTCCTGCAGTGAAGAACATGGACGTGTAAAATGAATCTTTCCGATACATTCCTCAACAAATTTTCTTTTGTGTGTGGGATTCTTTGTCATTTATGAATTTCACCAAAAGAAATAAATAATGCTCGTGATTTTAAATTCAGATATTATTTGCATCCCTGTGGAAATAATTCAACAATTTTCTAACACAGCTTGGAAACCGCATTCCTCGGTAGGCTGGGCATTTGTGGCGAGTGTGAGTCCTAAAGAATCGAGTAACAATAATGAATGCAAAACGTTGCTTCTACCCAGGGAATAAACATTTATAATCTTTTAACAACATATTCACAGAGAAATTACAATGGAATTAAATTGAATATACATAAGACTGTGCTGATGCAGAATTCCCCCAAAATTTACTCCTTTTAGAATGTAGTTGGTAAACTAAAAAGCTAGAAGATTGAAATGTGAACCTTTTCCGAACCTTATATCCTATGATAGAATTGGAATACAACTTTTGTCGTAAATCAACACTTGAGGGATGTTGGGTCCGTATAGCGCAGCGTTAGAGGGCAGTTCGAAACGGAGGTTATTTTCAGGCGCTCATTTACTTTAAATAATCAATTTACAAAAAGTGTTCTACCAATATCTTTCAGTTTCTCAATACGATTGCTAAAAATGGGGATTTTAATGCTCATTTTCCGCTTCAACACATCACAGGGAGGAAAAAGTTAGAAGCGACTGAAAGAAAACAAGGTATAAAACCGCAACCTGATATTACGATGTCACATGCTCCAGGGTAATACAGCTATTTTATGCAAGGGAACAAACGCTCCCCGGGGAAGTTGCAATTGTGCAATACTGGAGAAGAAAGAGCAGCTAAAGTACTGAGTCGCCTTCTCCAAAAAATAAAAGAATGAATCTGGTTTGGTTCTCATTATGGTAAATACATTTGCCTAGTAATACGGTGAAGGTGAGTTAAAATGTGAATTTCTGCACCTGTGCTCTTTTAAGAGAGTTATTCTCAGATATTTATACTTCTGTTTTACGTTCCGTTGTTGCTCGAAATTACTAAACACAAGAAAATTAGTAACGAAGTACTTTATCTAGGACCTTCTCTACATAGTACCTTCCTTATTGTACCTTCTTTATGCCAAGATCCTTCAAGATTTCACACAATAATGTCCACAGTTTTTAAATCATGAGTTTAAGGTAAAACAGTACGGTGTAAGTTTAAATATGATTATAATTCACTGTAAACAAACGTGATCAACTAGAAATTTTGAAAAAAATCTTGTTTTTTTTCGGTTCACTCAACACGTATCTTGAAACTTTTATTGACGATTGAAGACAACATCAGAGAGCATGTTCATCGTTTAATCCCTCCAGTTCTACGCTTCGCACCTCTTGCATCCTGCAAGCTGACCAAGTTGTTCACGCGATACCCCAACAATGGAAGAAGACGCAAGCGCGCAGTATCATGCGATAGTAACGCGACGCCAGAACCTGACTTGATCTTTCCGGTGGCAGGCGAGTTCCTTCACGCTGTGTGAGTCGTTCTGCGTGGTTACACTTGCTGCGATACACAGCAACAAGCGTAAAAAATTCAACCATTCAAATTTGAAGGAGCCGAGACAACTTTTTATCGCTGGGGCGAGATTTTGGCCGTAGCTGTAAAAATGATATGTAAAAACTTATTACCATAACGCACAAAATTTCTCCTGTAACCTCGTCAGTAAATTTTATGACAGTTTTGATTGGTTTTTACCACCGTGAAAGAGTTTATGCGCAACAGAGTGGAGAATTTATTTTCCCAGTTCATCCTAAGCTAAAATTGTTTTTGGAGGCTCTAGCATGCACCACCGGACACTTTTTCTTATGTCTAATTTTTCAAAAACAAAAACAAAAGGGCTTTCATCAATATTTTTTATTGGTTTTCTCTTCACATAAACAGACTTTTTGTGATTTATCGGGAAGAAATTACCTCTTCAAATAATTCAAAACGTAGAACAATTTTTATGAAGTAGATCTTTTTTTAACATATGCACTTGGGCCGCCGAAAACAGCATTTTTTGACCCGTGAAGAATTTCAAGTTTCTTTTAACTATAAGGATCAAACCTAACTTGCTCTTTCCTAATTTGTTTTAACCTAATCTTAACTCACTGTAATGAATCCTCTCCCAATCTAATCTGATCTATTTTAATCTAATCTACCCTAACGAATCTACCGAATATTTTCGACACACTTAATGATAGCTAACCAGATAGCAAACTGGGATGTCGAACTCTTTCTTCTGTGTCGATTTACAGAACAATGAGGGAATTGCTCGACGCAACACAGTTAACTACTATTTCTATAAAAATATACATTAGAAATGAATTGAATGAATAGCTTGTTGTATTTCCATTATTCTGGATCTTTGCTGCCTTTTTTACTTTCCTTGAAACTAAATGTAGTTGCATCGTGTATCTGTGCTACAGACTTATTATAGATGAGCGTATTCGACCGCTGGGGATAAAGATATATGTATAAGCTAGTATACGCGGCAGATTAAAAATGGCGACTTCCATAATGACCACGCCAAACCAGTAAACCTTTATAAACAGAGAATGAACAGAGGAGACCGCATTTCAAACCCAGTATCATATGAAATATCTATACTCGCGCATACATACAAAGGATTTGAATTGCTCATTTGTTCTATGAACCTATTATTCGTTTTCAAAGTGTGACGGAAAAATTCAGCTTCTACTATAATATTGCTTCTGAATTAAATGTGGTTCATTATTTTTTTCGTACATCTACTACTGAATATATTCAAACTTTTATCCCGGGTGTTGAAAATTAAGTAGACAAACCAGTTTCAAGAAAAAAAATGTTTTCTAGTCAAATATCTTAGCCAATTGATTCGATTAATACGTGTTTACTTCGAAATTAGACTCACGTCACCCTACACTTGCGGTACACGGTGTCAGGCATGGTGGAGTGACACAGTTATAAGTCGAACTTCGCAAATAAAGCAATCTAGACATGAGTGTTTGGTTTATTTTGTGCTTTACAGGCAAAGCAAATCGTACGATATGCAGTTTTACCGTCCTTTTGATTCTGAATCAGTCACAACTGGTTTCATGTTATCCCATGATTTCATGTTATACCATAGTTTCATGTTATACCATACAGACAGCAAGATTGAGCCATGATGTGTCCTGACGATATTCAGATTCATGGCCGAGCTAGACCGAGCCGAAATGCCCGGACGATCGATGCTCAGTTTCATTATAGACTCGGCTGGCGCAGAGATCCGGCCATGATGTACGTACGAGGTACTTGTATTTTATACGTGTGACGTTGGCGGGTGCGCGCAGCGGCCGAGGACGTGTTCCTGCGACAATCATGGATCCTTCCAGACAAACGACCTCAGTCATCCTATGAAATGACGGCAGTCGCATAATCACGGTCATAAATATAAACCTTCCAATATCAGAAGCAGCGCGTGGAGCTGAAGGCGCTGTCATAAATTTTCATAGCACAAATCGAAGCCACTGTAGGACAGAGGTAGCTATAAATTGCGTCGGCGCTGCACTGAACTTCCATCTTGCGGGACTAACTGAGGCTGTTGACACGAGAAACGCCTTGTCAGATAAATGAAGGTTACTCTGAATGCTAGAAAAACTCGTTTGAAATTTGCCATTGTCATTTGGGGTTTAATTGACTGCAATGATTTACTTCAAAAATGAGGATCAATTTTGTGAAACTTCTGCGTGTGCATGGGTCTTAAGGTTTTTTCTGAAAATTATCGGTGACTTTGTTGAGGAAAAAATTGAAAGACTCAAGTTCCTACAGATAAATACCCTTTTTCATGTAGGGTAACGGAAAAAAACACGACTCACGCGTAAACATCATGTACTTCCTTGTAGCCTCAGAAAATGAATCTTACTACAATTTATCTAATAAAAACAGGAACATATTCAAATAAAATTAGTACATCCGGTTCATATAAGATTTAGTTATTCATTTCTCGATGACATCGTATTTTTAAGCTTTCCTCTGAGTAGACTATAGCCGAAGTAAAATACGTGAACATTTCTCTGTGCAAAAATTGTCATTGCACAGATCAAAGCATCTCCCTTTTCAACGTTAGGATCATTTTAAAATTTCTACTAAAGAAAACAGTTGTCTCTATTGAGGATGCAATTATTTTAAAATAATACCATTTTTACCCATATGTAGGTACACGAGAGAGTTGGCTAAAAGAATTATTTTCCAGGACCTGTTAAGCCTTCAATATCTCCATCTGTCTGACCTGCAGCTTGCTGCATATTATCCGAGTCTATGAGGATGTGAAACATAATGAGGTTGTATGGTCTTCGTGAGATAGGCAAATAAATCAGGATAACGTTCAAACCAAATATTATTTGCTTGAAAATTGAGCGAGGAAAAATCATTAAACTGTGACGGATACAAATTAGATGTATTTTTAACTAGCATTGAACGAAAAATAATTGTTTTGTAATAACCTTGTCAGTTGTTGCGCGTAGAATTCTTAGGCGCTGACGAAAATCTCGCGCGAGCTGCACCGCCACCTTTCTTAGGCTTCTAAACATCACTATTCGTACTTCCGACTGTTCCGATTCGTACTTGAACAGTTCAGTAATTGTATGTGCTACCAACGCCTGAAAGACAAAAGTAGGTAGTATTCGCCTCAGTGTATTGTTTTTTAACGCTAAGAAATTTTGTGGCTTTTATATACGTCAATGTTCTTTCAGACACTCTTCTTCATTATAATTTATGGATAATGAAAACACTCATTGAAGTTCAAGCAAAACTGCCGCAATTAAATATTTACTTTAACACAACATTCTTATTTTGATGAGTTTTTCTCCCCTTAGATAACACACTTGGCATAGACAATGAAAAATTACACAAAATTTATTGACATTTTAAAATTATTTTATTGTGCTATATTTCCACTCTGTTCATTTTAGACGCAGTGTTAGCCTATCGGGCCTCACTGAACATCGCTTGCTCGTCGCTGAAAATTCAGTGTTACTGGACCACGTTTTACTGAAGCGTTGAGCCTCACACTGCACGGGGTGGTGCAAAAAACCTGAAATCTAAAATTAAATAGCAATAGCAGTACTTCACAAAACTATCCCGGTACGGTTTTTATCATAGGAAGGAGGGACGTAGCAGTTATACATTATCATTTAGAAGCAGAGATTCAATAGTTTTTCTGGTCGACATAGTTCAGTTCAACACGCACCAAGCGAAAGGTATGCACGAGTCGACTACCAATATTTCTCACCAAAAACAGAAGACTTTTCTGCGCTTAATACTGATAAAAGTCAATTGATTAAGGTCCCCAAGAAAATGTGTTCACGTCGTTATGTTTTAAAGTAGAATTTTTTCGTACCTGAGTCTTTTTATTCTAAAGAAGCCATTTTTTCTTTTTTTAGAGCAAATAGTTTACCGACCTAATGGCAGCAGCGAAATTTATTCATTTTTATTGTACGGGAATCTTACACATTGTTTGAAATTCAGGATTTGGTCGTGTGGCGAAGTCACTGAATTCATGTAGGAAAATGAATGAACGAGAAATTTTCAAGGAACAAGGCAATGGTTCAAACTTAAGGCATAGAGCCCATTCAAGAGAAAACTTTTCAACAGCGTGCAAAAAAATCGGCTCATTCAAATAAAACTTCCTCAGCACCCGGTTAGCAAACAAACGAAACTTCAATCGAACGATTCGGGACATCGATAAAACACTGAGCAAATAACTGGAGAAGTAACTTTTCTCATATTCTTCCACCAGTGAGAGGAATGGCACGATAGAATTTCAGTAAATTTCTCGTCTACTTTGATAAGAAGGATGTGGACGGTTAACTTCCGTGCTGATGAATCTGACGCATGCAGTACGTTTGATTTGATCTAAAATGTGTTTTTTTCACCTCTGTATATTAAGAAATGATCGTATTTCACCACTCGGCACAGACTCACATTCGTGTGTGTAATTGCTAATAACACTAATAGCCATAACCTTATTGTTAATATTAGGGATTTGAGCGAGAAATGCTAGGTAGATATAAAATAAACCTCGTTATGCCATAATGATTTCATTTACATGAAAATGAGTGCTAAATTTAAAGAAAGTTATTTAACACCGCTGTAGCGAGTTTGTGCACTTTTTAGTGAGATTCAGTCAATGCGAATAAGATGAGTTTGCTGCGTTTTTACTAATTTGATAGACCTATCTTTTGCACCACTGACGACTAAATACTTTCTGTTTTCCATACTCTTATTAATGGGCTAGGTATTTGGCATAGCTGCTTAAATTCCAGGGGTTACATTCTCAAGGAATTACGCACTTGTGCACAACGAATGCGATTCTACGACTGTAGTTTCTACGCTGCGTCCAAAATTATTTCATAATGCTTAGAATGCTTTCATCCATCTTAAAATTTACTCACACTCAATTCTCGAGATATACGACATCATATCTTACGATCCTTGAGTGGATAAAAATTAGTTCCAGTTATTTTACAAAGACTATGCTTCATTCAAGTAATGAATAATGGAGAATAAATGTGCAGGTTTTGCAAGTCTAAGTTAAGGTTCACATCAGATGATGCCTAATTCGAGGACTACATAGTGATTTTTAACATCATTTTGCATGGAAGTACTTAAATAAACTGCTTCCTAGACAGCTGTTTTTTGCGTCCCCCACTGCATGATCTCTCCGTCCCGGTCAATCCGACTCCTTTACAATTGTTAACTACCTGCTCCACAATTGTTTTCTCAGCAGCTAGAGAAGTTTTTGCCCCTTCTGTCACCATTGTTTAGAACACTGTCCGTTTTCTGCATAGACGCTTCACAGTTGTTTGTCGATAGTTTTTGTCGATAAGCAACCCGAACGCAGAATACGAGAAGCAACGCAACTTTTAAGTTCCAAGAACATTGTTTTCAGTCTCGTTTACCTTGTCTTTGTTTGGGCAAGTCTGAGACATCTCTCAAGGTCCTCTCACCACACAAGCATCCAACGCTGCTCACCCTGTTTACTTCAGTAAAATGCTTCTGGAAACTTTTATGGCGTTTGCTACGCTGGGAAGTTTTATAGGTCTTAGTAGACCAAGTTTTTGTGTAGAGCTGTTGTTGCGTTATATTAAAGCTTGAGTAGGGAAATTGATCACTTCTAAATTTACTCTGGTTACATTGACCATAATTTAATGGATGAGAACTGATCATTAGTCTTTCGATTGCTTCTGACTCGGTAATATTGGTTGCCTCTCAAAAAAGACGACAAATGTAAACATCGAGAATTAAAATTTCGTAAGGTATTTTACACGCAGCAATAGTGACGTTCTTTAAACTGTTTTATGAAAACTATCTTAATGGTGTAAGTTAGTGATAATAACACAAACGTGTCAATGAATGAGGTTGCTAACTTACATAAGATATTATTAACATATTTTATTAACTTTTTTTTATTGCAAGACAATGAGGATCATTTGTTCTTTTATTTCTATCACAATTTAATGTTTCGTGCGCGCAACTCAATTTCTTGTCAAGTTTATCATCCTCCTGCAGAAAAGGCAGAGCTTGCACGCATGTCGCTTGCATAGCTCATTTCTTAACTGCCGAAACTGAATTCATGTCATTAACTTCAATTGCTTTTCGTGCTCGCATTTTGTTGTCATTTGACGGGGGTTGAGTGCTCTCTGTTGCAAATTTGTCTGTTAGGTCAGAGGCAAATATGTCGACTAGTGCTTATATAATTTAACCGGAAGGAAAATAATTCTCCTCGCATAACTAAGCTCTCGTATCACAGATACTTGAGTAGCCTACTTCCATCACGATCCTCAAAATTTGGAAAGAAAAAGAAATACTTGAGAAGAAAAACTTCAAACGCAAAACTAAGAAGAAAACTTGAATGGAAATACGAAAACGAAAACTCCTTAGCCAGAAAATTCTTCGGCTCTAAAACTTCAAAGCTTGATTTTTATATCGGCTTAAATTTCAACAGCTCGAATTTCATTTCGGCTCTAATTTTCTAAGCCTGCATTACTAGCATGAAAAGCTCGTAGCTTATTCATCTCGACTCAAATTTCGAAAGCTTGAAAAACCAGCTCAAATCTTCAAACCTTGTAACCAGATCGGACTCCAAAAATTACTGAATAATATTCGCAACTTGGAAACTGTTGAAAAACCCCTCGCCTTGATAAAATAAATACTCAGCAACTGACTTCTCTCATATCCCTGAAAAATCAGGAAGATTTTCCGGAATAAAAGCCTTGGAACTTGGAACAGGGATTGCCATACGAACTATTTAACAGTGTCCAACAAGGTGAAGGAATATGAAGAAATTCAGTCTTGAAACTTAAGAAGCCGTTCATACAATGACCCATCCCAAACATTCGTTTTTCATTTTTTTTTAGAGTTATACAAAATATTCACTACGAACAAAATTATCAGTAGGTAATTCAATTGTGTTTGTAAGGGCTTGAAGTTGTGCTTTACTTTCTTCCGTTGAAGAACGCTTTAAATATTTTAGTACGAATCCATAATGAGTTAAATTGAAGAATAGAGCGTCTAAAATTGTGGGAAGAATGAATATGATTTATATAACATGTGCTATTTTTACCGAGACAAGTTTCAAACAAGAAATGGGGTAAATTACATTCGAGTGCAATTTTGGAACCACTTCTAGAACCACTGTTGAAACCACTTGCCGTTTCTCGGCTCTCATTTTAAAATCATTTCTCCTAAAACCTTCATAATAGTTTCACTTCAAAGCTGAGCCAATCCGCTACGTGGACACGCAACGCACAAGTTTTTCGTTCCTCCAGGGGAGAAGCAGCCCATCACCCCATCCCCTCTACCGTATTCAGTCCTTTTCTAGCAAAAGATTCATTCTTGCCCATTTCTTATTTCTAAAATATCCATCCTATAAACTTGAAATTAGTTTCCGTTTGAAGCTCAACAATTCCCTGTGTATGCAACCAAACAAGTTTTCCGCTTACCCTTGTGGGTACCCGATGCTTCAAAGTACGCTCATCGTTCCTCAGTTCATATATTCAAACTACCAGACATAGAAACTTTAAATTAGCTCAAATTTAGTCTCACTCCTTCCCCTCTATATGAACAAAAGAATAGAATGCTATTTATGAACACAGTAAATTATCTGAGCTGTAGTTTAAGACAAATTTCTAGTTCCAAGCCTTGGAAATGAAAGCTGGTTAACGATGAATGGCTCGTGAGTAGCTACAGTTGTAATCAAAAAGCGATTATCTGGTGAAAATTACCTTCGAAGTAACAGTAGCTTCTGCACACCGATCCAGCTACTAAACTTTATACCGCTAAGTTTGTTCAAATAAATTGAAGTGATCAAAAAGCTGTCTTTAGCTTGAGCCCATTGTCTCAAAGTAATTAACAATATGTTAGACACTATTAATAATCTCTTAATTTTCTCAGTATCGAAAGTCAGTTCATCTAAACGTTTCGGAGGACCTAAATCGATTACCATTCGAAACACATACGAATTGTTTGCATTCAGGGTGGGAGAGAACGCACGATGTTGTTGGCTGGGACCTTGAATAAAAAGTACTACCTCACTCGCGTTATGTGAGCGGAGAAGACAGTATCAGGATGTTTGTTTACAAATTCTCAAACCAATCGAGTGAGCAAATAAATAGCATGTAATCACTACGGGTACAAACGTTACTTCACCATACGTCGGGCGCATATATACGAATCTTCAACATGCGTCATAAGTTTATACGTGACGGCCGAACCCATTTGCCTGAGGAGCTCCCCTATACATCTGACCTATCCGCTTTATTTGATCCATGTTGCAGTGACCTGCAGAAAAATCGAGCAACAATTTGTTTAGTTTTCCCTCCCAGAGTTGTGCAACTGGCGCATCGCGTAACGTATTTCTTCTGAGGAATGACCCAAGACGTGTATCGGAGAAGTAATCTGTTATTGGAGAGACGTCAACACGGGGCCTGTTTGTGTCAGGCCTGGACGTCGGTGAGATGGGAGACTTCTTTTATCTTTCTTGTCACCGACGCTTTTGGTCGTCCCGTTATTGTGTGGTCAAATAGATAAGCTCATAAGTTTCCATATGATCTAATTCTGAAACCGCTGCAAATATTGTGTTATATTTCTTATTGATAATGTGCACTTTGATATTGGCTAGGTCAAAAAACTGATATTTAGCTCGGAAATGAAACACGCTGCTATTAACGATATTAAAGTAGAAGGTTCTTCCGGGTAAATTTAAAGGAAAGTGTGCCAATGTGCTCGTGAGTATCGATTTTTCCGTGCCCAACCAAGAACAACAAGAAAGAACACCTCAAAAAAAGTATACTCGCTAGACACAGCTTCATTGTTTATGCGAATCAGCCATGAATTCATGAATGGCGTACTAAACCTCTCCAAAAAGCCTTGCTGATCTTTGCTTTTCTCTCAGGCGCTGCCTCTCTTCCATCTGCGACACGGAAGTTTTAACGAGTTTTCGCTGCAATATTTTTCTCTGTAATAATTTTCGCGTCGCAAAATATCAGAGCGTCGGGGGAGGACGAAAAACTTCCCTGCCAAACGATGTGACTGAAATAAAAATTTGTGTCAACTTTCCGTGAAAAGTTAGCAAAATTAGCGAGTAATTTCGCCGCTACGGACCAGTGAATGAGCGGCGGAGGAGCCATTGAGCCTCAAACTCGGCAGCATGAATTTATTTATAAGACCGAACGAACGCAGGGAAGAAGTTGGGTCAGGATCCTGCTACTGGTAATTTTAACCTCTTCGCTTCAATGATTTAGCCTCCTCGAATAACTTTGAGGGCTCAAGTCTTTACTTTACTCGTTCCAAGATGTAATGACATTAGAGGTTGCAAAAAATTAATTCAGGCTGGTGAGTTTTTATTTTTCTGGCATGGAACGAGTACTCAGAAATATAATATTTGGTAGTTCTTTTTACCTTATCATCTACGGTCTTCTTTGGGGGCACTTAGTACTTTTTACACCTATCTTATGAAGAGTAGCAGACAACATACACTCGTGCTGGTTAAACTTTTACCAAGATCGATCAATCAAGGCCTAAAATAATTGGTTTTAATCAGTGAGCATTATCATTCTTTAAGTTAATAAATATTTCAAAAGCCGATTGCGGTTACAATATTCAAGCTCAGCACGATGATTTTCTCGGTCACTGGCCACATGAAATATTGACGAGCAATTTGTTTACTGTTTTGAATTCTGAAGGAACA
Source organism: Morinoia aosen (assembly GCA_030386875.1). Lineage (NCBI taxonomy): Eukaryota > Metazoa > Arthropoda > Malacostraca > Amphipoda > Talitridae > Morinoia > Morinoia aosen. The sequence continues at coordinate 59,264,912 of CM059561.1, read as the reverse complement.
TTTTGGAACCCAGATGGACTTCGCAACATTATGATTTACAAAGCTCCTAAAAAATGACCGTTACAATACACATTTCAGTCCATATCTATACTATAAAAAGAGCCACGTCTGTCTGTCTATCTATCCGTCCGAAGCCAGCCGAAAGTGTGTGATGAGCGTATCTGTGATACAAGCTCGGCCTCATCAACTCTCGAGAGATTGAATTTTTTATTTCTTGCGGCCATTCTTTTAAAGCGCCTTCTTCCTCATTTAAAATAAAGGGAGGTGGATTAGTACGTAATAATATTAGGACTGTAATATTAATATTACGACTCCCAATACCGACCGTAATAATGTACATGGCCAGAAGTCCTGGAAAATCGTTGAAGTTTTTGCATTTAATTTCTTTCTATTCTCGTTTTCTGGAAATAAAATTTCCGCAGTGGCTCAATAGTCCTTCAAAACCAGTTGATCTCTAGAATGATGAGTCGAGGCCGTTACTTCAGCCACAACCACAGTAGAGGAAACAAGGTAGGGTCATTTCCATGGGAAAAAATACATCTCCTCTTGTTCGGCTAGCCAATAGCAAGGCTTTATTTCAAGCAAACATTATGACGTCACCAAAACGCCATCTCGTTAAGGCAATAGTGGAGCCAAATTTGGGGGTAGCTTTGCTACCAGATGCAATATGAGCGCTGCTATTGGTTCGTTGCCGTGACATCAGCAAATAAGACTGGTTTGAACCTACATTGTATCCTCTACCGTGGCCACAACTTGCGACGACTGGCGTCAAGGATTTTTGAAGAGCTAAAAACCATTAAAGCACTAATCTGAAACCACAGTGCCCGACTTTTTCAAAACATTATTTTGGTGTTTACATAAATTCTCCTAATTTAGCATGCGACACGAAGTGGACGTGCCAAAAAACATTGGAGGACTAAACAATCTAAACTTCTCCCCTATACAGTGCTCCTCTCATCAGGCAGCCCAACTCACTTAGCATCGAGATAATTTATCCGCGATCACTGCTATTAATTCACCCATTCAATAAATGCAATATCTGAGTATCATTGATACAAGCTAATAAAAAAATACATGGAACAAATTCGTTAAAATATTCGAGCATTTCACGTGCTAATCAAAACTTTACAAAGCTGTCGGAACCGTCAACTTGAAGCCTTGCTCCACTGAATCACACACCTCACAAAAGGAGACTGACAAAAAGCTCCCCTGCGCAGGACAGGCAAATGTGCTGATTGATCGCCATGCAAGCCTCACCCACTCACAAAAGAAAGGAAATTGTTGGAAAGTTTGCGAGAAGAATTGAGTTCGCGAGTTAGCGCCTTTATTTATTTCCCCTTAATGACAATTTTTACCTGTTTGCGACTGTTTTGAAATTTTCTTGTCACACGAACTCTAGGGATCCCTTCATTTCTTTTCGCTGTCTAAGTTTAGGATATTTATCTAACTTTGCGTGGCAAGTTAAGGATTGAATCAGTGTTGTTGCCGCGTCGAAGCTTCTTCAAGACGCGTTAGAAACATTGGATTACGTGAAAATGGCCGGTATAAAACAAGGCTAAGGTGACCTAGCAACTCCCTTTTCCAATTTACATAAAATAATATGCTTAAAATTTGCGAGGAATATATCATTAATTCAATCCTACCATCGGATGATTTTTGTAAATTTACTTTGTACTTTAAGACAAACTTTTTTAGTATCGCGTATTATGCACTAGACGGCCGATATTTATCGAAACTCAGTATAAAAATTCACTTCTGTAACTAATACTGTGCAATAAAGAATGACTGCAAAAGATGAGCACGCTACTTTTGACTTCGTTATTCATGCTCTCCACGAGGTTCTCAAACATAAATTGATAATACTTACCTATATAACAAATGCAATGAGCTACGTCCTTGGAAGACGAACGATCGATCAACGTAGAAATATTTCAGCTGAATGTTTCCAGGCAACATCGCTGAGATGTTGTAAAAATGTTATATGTAACCTATACTATAATAAGAGCCGCGTCCGTCGGTCGGTCGGTCTGTCCGAAACCAGCCTGCAGTGTATGATGAGCGAATCTGTGATACAAGCTCCAGCATATGTATTTTGACGGGCCGTGTTCACGCGGCCTTATCAACTCTCGAGAGATTGTATTTTTTTAATTTCTTACGGCCTTTCTCTCATTTCGCCCTCTATTTATTTCATATAAAGGGGGGTGGACTAGTATGTGATAATGTTCCCACTCGAGTGCGGTAAGCGAATTTGGAGCGGCTATTTAGGGTACTCAGGAGGGACTGATATCGGAATCGATGTCTGGTGTTCTGTAAATGTACTTCACCGTCAGGTTTCAATGGTCAACACACTTTTCGCTCTCGCGTTCAAGGTGGTTATAACAGGGGAACTACCTCAATCACATTCTGATGAAGACTGTAGACAGACGGTGCGAGAGCTCCTGAAGGCCAAATCAACGTGAACCTTAGTAACTCTGACATCACTACAGCGAATAGGCTGGGAAAAACACCTGCACCCGGAAACGTCGATAGAAGAAACATTACTTTTGAGCTACGACAATACGAAAAGAAACAAGAAGTTTTGTCAGCCTGCCGTTTAACTAAACCGAAATTCTACGTAAACGAATACCTCATCCCTTCGCGAGCAAATATTATGTACACTCTGAGATTGGCCAAACGAAAATTCCCGGACAAAATAGGCCTCGCAAGATCTCTGGATGGCAATATCAACGTCTACTCTCCAAAGATACCTGGACAAGCTACTCTGAGAAATGTAACTATCAACACACCTGAAGCCCTTGACCAGTACTTATTGGAACATGTCGGCAAGTCCTCAGAAGAAATTATTCGTAAATAGTATACTTATGGACTTACGTACTAAATTTAAAAGCATTTTGATCTCTGTCCACATGATTTTTTCTTGTTTTCTGATAGAATCGCCTTTGCCTCTTCAAGGCAACCACGCAGAACTTGCAACTTTGTTTTACTGCTCACTAAATTGTTTTTTTTATCTACTTCTTTTTCTTATCTTTTATAGAAGGCTCATACCGAATTTTCTACTCTGACTTAAGTTATATGTTACCACATGTCTCTAAATCTGAAAATAATTTAGATACTCAAGATCTTTATATTAATTAAATAACTTCGCTGTCACTTCGATTCTAATCCATTTCGTCCTTTGCTACATCTTATGTGTTATGTGCAGCTACAACTGGTATGACAGCCTTGTAACTACATTATTCGCAATTTATGATCCCTAATGCTCCCACTCATGGACTGAGTTTGCGCTCTCCTTATGAAATCATACTAGATTTTAGACAATTAAGACTAATAATCTCTGTGTGTTTTAGTTTCTCTTTATTTCTTAATTTTTTTATAAATAGGAATGTCTTATTTTTAACTTGACTCTGTAGTCTGTATCATTTTCATCATTTTTACGTCACATTTTACTTACTGTTTCTTAATTGTAATGACTGACCATGTTAATATGCTCGATAATATTGATCCAGATATCAACCATTTGAATAGACTGCATCCAAACTTAAATGAAACTGGGAATTGTAAATACCTAAATATTAAAGAATTCAATGAATCAATGAGAAAAACCTGTAACGATTTCTCAATATTATGTTGGAACTGTAGGTCCATTTATCCGAAAATAGATGAAATATCTTGTACTATCACTGAGCTAAACAACAATTTTGATGTTCTCAGTTTTACCGAAAGTTGGCTAGATGACTCATCTAAAGACCTAATTCAAATTCAGAACTATAATAGCCATCATTCACTCCCAAATAACAAACGTGGTGGTGGCATCAGTACGTACATATCTAAACGCATATCATCGAAAGTCATTTTAAGTGCAACTATGAATCGTGAACATATTGAGACTCTATTTACAGAACTATCGAAAAATGGTAAACGGATTATACTTGGGACAGTATATAGGCCCCCAACAGCTTGTAACGTCTCTTTCCTGAACGAGCTTCAAAGCATAATATCTCAGTTTAACAAATCTCTATACAATGACATAATAATTTGCGGGGATTTCAACTACGATCTTCTACAATATGAAAGCTGTGAGCAAATATGAAACTTCATAAATGTTTTTCAGTCTAACTCCTTCCTTCCAATCATCACGAAACCTACGCGTGTTACATCTGAATCAGCTACATTGCTCGATAATATTTTTATGTTAGATCCGACTGATTTTCTTACAGGAATAATAATTTCTGACTTATCTGACCATTTTCCGGTGTTTCTCATCAAGAAAAATGTCTATAGTCCCTGTAACAGCCCACAGGCTGAGAAATTTTCATATCGTTGTGTAAACGAATATAACTTGGGAACGATGCGAACTGTTCTAGAAGAATTAATGCCATCATTGGACATCTATGAACTGGATAATAATGCAATTAACATTGATCAAGCAATACTAAATCTAACTGAAATTATAACGACCGCATACAACAAGTGTTGTCCAATAATCACCCGCACAATTACGCCGAAAAATAGACAAAAGCCTTGGATTACTGAAGATATCGTGATCAACATAAAGAAACGTCAAGCTTATCTAGCCTTACTATACGAAGGACGAATATCTAGAGTAACATATAACAGATTCAGGATTCATGTGACAAATCAAATACGAACATCGAAACAAAACTACTCTACGCGTAAATTTACTGAATACAAAACTGATATTAAAAAAACTTGGCGCCTGCTAAATTCATGCTATAGACCGAACAATAACGCTACAAAAACAATTGAGTCCATCATTCACGAAAATGTAAAATATCATGACAAACAAGATATTGCAACAGTGTTTAACAACTTTTTTATAAATATAGGGAAAAATATCGCCGATAGTGTCGTTAGTGAACCTATAGACCACCTGCAATACGTGGACCATGTCCGTGAACACAACTCTTTCTTTTTTACGCCATCTAATCCCTCCGATGTAATTACGTGCATAAACAACTTAAAAAACAAATCAAATGGATTAAATACATTCTCAGCTAAAGTTATTAAGGCTATAGCTGATATAATAGCACCGTGCATACTTAATATTATCAACCATTCAGTTTCTCAAGGTATCTTCCCCAACTCTCTCAAAACTGCCAGAGTGACCCCTATTTTAAAAAATGGTGATAAAAATTGCATTAATAATTATAGACCTATCTCTGTACTGCCAATTATTAGCAAAATATTTGAAAAAATTGTGTATAAAAAAGTTTATTCGTATTTTGAACAAAATTCTTTTCTCTACGGCAAACAATACGGTTTTCGTTCTAAAAAATCAACGACACAAGCTATTTTAAATCATTTACAGTACCTTTACTCTAATATTGATGAAGGAGAGCTTGTTTTCTCCGTGTTTCTTGACTTTCAAAAAGCATTCGATTGTGTGGACCATAACATATTACTCTCGAAACTACACTGTTATGGCATTCGAGGAATCGCCCATGATTGGTTCAAATCATACCTAACAAACCGGAAACAATACGTTGTCATTGACAATGCAAAATCAGACCCACAGAAAATTAGCCATGGAGTTCCACAAGGATCTGTCCTTGGGCCTCTCCTTTTTCTGATATATATAAATGATATTATCAAATCTACATCATGTTTCAATTTCATACTCTTTGCCGATGACAGCACGCTTTATGCGGTCCTTCCGAACCAAAATCCCGCTATGATTGCGGAGAGTATAAATAATGAACTCCATAAGGTTTCATTATGGCTTTAAGCTAATAAAATAAGCCTCAACATCGATAAAACAAAATATATTACATTCTCATACAAGAAAAATATATCTCTCCCACGCATAAAAATTGGCGAAGGTGAAATCGAAGAAACCAACTCATGCAAGTTTCTGGGTATCATAATAGATAAACATCTGACCTTTAACGAGCACATCGCTCATATTAGTTCTAAATTATCAAAATCCATCGGAATCCTGAATAAAGTTAAAAATTACCTGCCTGAAACAGCTTTACGAATGCTCTACCGAACGCTAATTTCACCATACTTGCAATACGGAATAGAAGCATGGCACGGAACTGATAAAAATAAAACCAATATAATTTTTACTCTGCAAAAAAGAGCCATCAGAGCGGTAAAGAATCTAGCATATAATGCTCACACAAATGATTCATTCAAAAATTTACAAATACTTAAACTTTCGGATCTCTACAAAATCTCCATTTGCAATTTCATTTACAAAACATTATCAATTGATGGCGACAATAGCCTAAAACAATTATTAACTGTGAAAACTGGTCATCACGACCATTTAACCCGAAATAGAAGTAAATTTATGCTTCCTTATTATTCAAAGGCCCGGTCGCAACACAGTATCCTCTTCGTTGGAACTAAAACTTGGAACTCAATACCTGCGGAGATCCGTGATAGTAATTCTTACAAGGTATTCAAAAGAAATCTTGAGCCTCACTTCCTATCGAAATATTAGTCGGGTAAGATCACCAAGTCAAAATCTTGTCTCCTACATGACTGTTTCCAATAATGTAATATGCCATGGGTAATATCGCCGATATTCAATCTACTGTTAAATCGTTTATCGAGTGTACTGTTAATACAGTCCATATGACCTATATTGTAAAATGAAATATCTGATATCGAGTAAATTATCTCACTGATCAGTCTAATGCGAAACTAGGTTAAATGATTTAGGTTAAACAGTATTGTAAGCCTTAGAATAACGTGATGGTAGGATGCCCCAGAAGTCGCTGAACTTATTCGGGCCCACAGGTAGCTATATTCATACTTGTCCATTGTACTAGACTTAAGAAACATTCTACCTCTGGATCTCCTGTGGTAAATAAATTGTTTAAATTTTTTAAATACGCCTGAACTGGTGTCGCTGGAACACGTGCGGTGTTCTACTTCAGTGTGTTGACCGAGTTGAGAAAGAAATTAGTGTTCAATTAAAATAAAGAATTTAAAAATATATAGAACAACCATACCTCTTTTAACTTTGTATTAAATATGTTCATTTCAAATTATCATTATTGTATAGCTTAGAGTGCTTATCAGTGTGATTATTAGGCTTATTAATATGATTATTGATAATGCAATCACAATTTGTACATGTATATTACACACATTATACATTGTCAGTGATTTAGTATAAAATTATCATCGTCTTTCGTTCGCAAATGATAGCGTAGCTTTCAATTATTGCTCATCCTTCTACTCTCTCATGTTGAAGAGAGTAGCCTCCCAGTCCTATAGGTATCCATTAGAAAACTATTATGCATTTTTCCATTTTTTCTTCAATTTCCCCTCCATAAACCAATGTTAGTATGGTGATGATATTATATCATATGTACTAAGTTTTTTAACCGTATTCTGTAAGGTAAAAAAAAATATTCCTCAGACGCTGTTAATTTAAATTATTTCAATGCAACGCATCTTCAATAAAATTAAGGTAAAACTTAGGTTACGATAATGTTCCAGTGTACGAGGAAGTTGTTCTCGATTCCGGATGACCAGTTACAGGAAATCGTAGATGGAGTATGCTCCAGTTTCATGAGTTCTAGTGTACGTACGTGAGTTCCCCTGTTACTTCCCATACTGGCGATTTACACGTACACATTTCGCAAAAAGCCGCTAAATTTTGGAGATAAAAAAAATCAGCTCAATGCAGGAGATAATATAAAGCAGCTAAATAAAGGAAATAATTTTAAGAGAAGCAGGAGCTGCCTGCACTGGAGATAATGAAAAGCAGCTAAATGCAGGAGATAATATAAAGCAGCTAAATAAAGGAGATAATTTTAAGAGAAGCAGGAGCTGCCTGCACTGGAGATAATGAAAATCAGCTAAATAATGGAGATGATAGAAAGCAGCTAAATAAAGGAGATAATGTCAAGAGAAGCAGGAGCTGCCTGCACCAGACTAGAGCCTCCCGGACGTCGAGAGCACCAAAGTGCCGTACATCATTTTGCTCTTCTTTTCCGCGCGTTCTCTGGAGCATTCAAAACCGCTCGCCCGAAGATTGCGATACGAGCTTCCTTTTATTGAATGAAGCCGCATTGTGCAGGCTGGATGCTGCAGGGAACTGGCTGCCACAAATGCAAGAAATCAATGCTTAAATTTCCTATTGAGATTTACGTTCAGAAAACAGTCTATGGAAGAGCCATTACGTGTCATAGCTTTCTCAAATTTCTTTTGTGCTCTGGTCTGTTAATAAAAAGAATGTAATGTTAAAGGAAATCTATATTCATCTTAAATTCATGACAGGCCTGCTTAAGAACCACGAATAGTTCTGTAAAAATTAAGAAAATTATTGGAATGGAACTGTTCTGTGACAAAAAAAAACATAAATTTTACTTAGAAAGAATATAAATTTTTATGGTAATTATAAACTGTTGGTAATCATAAACTCTACAGATGTTTGACCCTAAGCCATTCCTTGAGCGTACATACATATAAAGCTTGAAGTTAAAAGTCACAGTATAATTTTACATTCATTCTGTCATCATAATTATTCATGCACTGTACGTAGATGTCACTACACTGTTTTTTAATTCTAAATTTATAACGCAGATAAATTTTCTTTTTATATTATTACACTAATACATGACAACATTTGCACCAAAACACTCTTGTAGCTTAGTTTGAATCTCGACTTTTAGATGGAATTTCAAATGAAGGAATGTTTGACAAATTTTAGTGAAATCATGAAGGCCAACTATCACCGCTAGCATTTCTTGGACCATACAGGCTTCCAGCTCACGGAGGGAAGCCTCCACCACTCGTCAATGAAGTTAACCGCGACTTGAGGTTTAATCCTTGCGTCAGACAAATTTGAACACTAGAAACCGGTTCCATTGTCGCCTCGCTTGTCGTTTCTGTCCCAGATATCGTGTGCATATCTCCAGTATTTTGACTGGTCTCTTTATCATGGATATTGTTCATTATATCTATGCCTTACCGTCGTATTACATTACCGTATCTTTGTTATGCATAAAATGAGCGATCTATTTTATCTTCACTGTATTTTCCTTGATTTCAGTTATAGTATGCGATAATTTAACTTAAAAATACGAGGTTACAAAGATATTATAGACGAGAAAATTTCATAAAGCTGGGAAGGATTTCTTTCTAAGATTAGTAACTTTTCAAATCATTACACGATTTCCATAAAAATCTCTTGCCAATAGAATTTCGTTTTATAGCCACAGTCCATGATGCTTTGTCTCAACTGTCAGAACGTAATAATCCATTAATTATCTACTGCATGTCGCTGTATTGCAAAAATGAGCCTTCCTCTCTGAGATACTCTGTTGGGTAAATACTTTTAGCTTCATTCGTGCCCGAGATAAGCCAGGCACGAGAAATTTTCCATGTTCGATCTTGTTTCTTCAAAAAAAAAGGAAAATGTTTCGAGAACCTTTGAGCAGAAACGAGCCCCCGTGTTTCTAATCTGCCGAAATCTTTTCATTCCATTTTCTCGTCTTAATTGAGCCTCTCGGAGCAGTTCTAGATCCCCAAGTCTAACTTTGACCATCAGCGTCGAGCTTCACGAGAAAGGAAAGGACTTCGAAGGCTACGCGACGCTGGGGCCCTCGTTGAGATGCCGTGAATTTCTGCAATCCTCGCCCGATTGGTCGCTGGTCCTGATCGAGCGCTGTTGACAAAGCATCAGTAAACTAAACCTGGATTTACGAAGTCTAATTATAAACGTTACTCCGAAGATCAATTTGCAATATGATTAAATTATAGCATCTCATTGCAACGTTGGAATACTATCAGAAATTAAAAGAATCTCGCTCAAATAACTATTAAAATGAAGACAACCGATTCGATTTTCATACCACCTAAAACCTTGACATTCCTGGCTTCAGCTTAGCCTTCACATTATGAGCTCTTTTTCATTTTTCAATAAGTGGTAGTTATTCTCAGGTCATTTGAAATTTTTTCTCTGTTTGTTCAGAACAAGAATATCGCATTTTCGGCATAAAATGACTGTGCTAAGAGAACAACGCCCAATGCACAGAGACACTACGAGCGAAATGTATCAGTTTGGTTTACAAAATTGTGCATACAAAATCCACGAGAATAAGAAGAAATTCAACTGGAAGAAGTTCAGTGTATACATACTGTAAGGAAATCACCCGACCATGCGCTCACACTCAGGAATTACAGCTACGTTTGATGATGATGATTTGGTGCGTGTTTTTACTATCGGAATGTTTCTTCCTCTGTTTAGTTATTGGAACGCGATGGCTCTCTCACATATCTCCACCGCATGAGGGTACAATAGCAGGGAACACGTGATGTTTGACTGCTGCTGCTGCTCCACTGATAATTATTTTACTTTAATTATTTTTCTCACTCTTTCTACCTTGCTTACTCCTTACTTTTTCCTACTTTTGCACTATCCTTTACATAATGAATCTGTATTTTTTGTCACTATACAAAAATTAGGTAGTTAATGATGTATTTGTTGGGTTGAATTTTTTTTATTTTACGGTGGAGTAAATTGAAAGTACATATGATTGAGATGAAGAGTAAGAAAATGATTCACCAAAAAGAATTCTTGATCTTGTATAATTATAGTCAGATACTCGTATATGGTTGATAATGAATTGAAGGTCAAAATTTCTACCAAAATTCAATAATTTCCGTCTGAATTACTTTCCATATTCGTAAAAATAATAAGCACTTTCTATTCCTAACTGAAGTCAAAGTTTTTTAACCGTCACAATCCAATGCCACGTTCTTTACAGAATAATCGCAGCTTTTTGAGCTTTTCAGCGAGCAGGCAACAGACATCAAAATTAAGGAAGAAGTCGAAAGTATTTAAAAGTGCGAATACGGCCTCGTTTGCAGCTCGGTCCGCAAGCCTGCCATTATACTTTGTCGAGAGCGCGTCTAAAACCATAGCCAGGCTTTCTAATGCCTCCATAAACGCCCAACTGCGGCAGATACAAACTCAGCTGTATTAGGAAAGTGCCCCAACGCCATCTTATGCGGCACAGACGTATAAAAACCATCTTGACCTTTAAAGAGCTCTATATTGCTGGTGCATTTTACCGATTTGAAAGTGTGATGCAAAAGAATTGAAGTTTACATTCGGATAACAGTACTTCACGTTAGACATGAATTGCAACCTTAAGGCTTGTTTTGAACACTTCATTCTGAACTGAGTGAAGTTCATTACGCTAGCGAGGTCTCAGAGAACCATTTATTGAGTGAAAGATTTTAAATCTTCTGAGCGCATTGATAGTATAATAACATAAGGCTCTGGTATTTCGGCCAATGAATCTGGAGAAAATCGATACTTGAAAAATGCTCAAACAATAGTGGATCTGAGATATAGTAACTTGAAACGCATGTTTTCAGAAAAAAAATGGGTTTCATTGTTATTACTGTGCTTCTCTCGTTACTCCAAGAGATATAATATCAACCATTAGTTTCTGGCTCTTTGAAACTCACTTTTTGCTTGCTCTTGAGGCTCATATTTCTTTCTGGTCGGTCTAGATCATTTGGAGGCGATGTTTTTAAGCCACAAGACTTAGGATTCGAATGGAGCTCATCTCCGTAGTAGTATCCTTGAGTTTTTCTAGAAGGCTCAGGAATTTCGAACGCCGCTCGCTGGGAGTGTTTTGCTGGCGTTAACTTCTCTCGCTGCAAAACTCCTCACACAAAATACGTTCTACGAGCAAATCCGATACTCCAGCTCTCCCTCCCCAGATTTTTCTTGTCATGAATAGAGAGGATTGCATTCGATTTGAAAGGCATAATATAAACCGGGTAAAGAATTAAAAAGCTCAAGGATCATAAACTTGTTCAATAGTTTTACGAAAACTTCGCTAATCAGACTTTTATCCCTAGTTCTTTATTTTAGAACCGCTACAAAACCATTCATCCATAAGAGCCTTGTGCTTTCGGGCTGTCTGGCGTCAAGTGCTTGCGGCGAAAGCCATCGCATAAATTTGTTAAATTGTTTTAGTTGTACGATCTCCTGGATCATTTTGGTAAGGGTTCCAAATCACCTAAAATGAGAAAAATTTGATTCATTTCAATTGTATACCTAATGAGATTGTCAATTGTCATAGATAAGAGCACTTCAATAAACTGTCCTACTCACTATACATCCCTAATCAAGATCACACGTTTTTGAACACCGACTCTTTGACTCCCAGCCAGTCTCATTTGCAGTTATTTATTGCTAAATGGAGCTTCAAGTTTCATAGGTTATCTGACTTTCAAATTTACCGTAAAGTAATAGATGATTTGTTTGTGCCAACCTCTATACGTTCTTCACAGTTCCACTTATCCATTCGTCACTCCAGATTTATATTTCCAGTCGGCACGCAGAAAAAATACTTCAAAAATCAATTCTGTACAGTTCTCGGAAGCTTGCAACGACTGTAAGTATATTTGTTGAAGAGATATCATCAACATAAGCGCAATTTTACCATTATATTTTAGCTCACGGTTGCCATATCCTGGCTGAGTGTGAATGCGGTTGTGCATAAGCTCTTGCTCGCCCCCTGTGCCCTATCACGTCGCTTCGATAAATATTTGCTTGATGGCGTCGTTTGAGGATCTAGCCGAGCCACCTTGCTCCTTTGTATGCTTAAGTTCCCGGCCGTGGAGGAGCCATCACTCCAGCTGCTGAAGTACAAGGTGAGAGCCATTAAGCTTCACTTAAGCGGATAAAAGAATACATTCTTAGTGCGATGTTGTTCGCTCGTTCGATAACTTGCCTCCCACAACCTCAGTATGTCAAGCTAACACAAGCTTTTTGTCGAAGAAGATTTTTCGCTTGCCACCCCACTTTGTAGATAACGCGTCTGATCAACCCAACTAACGGGAGCAGCCCTTTTTTGTTGAGGTGACTACGGACAACAGATGATAAGTCAGCAGGCCTCACCTACATTGATGAAATGTTGGCCTTGATTTGAAATTTTCGAACTCTTTTATATATTATTTTTATCTGGATATTGGTAGTGTAATTCACCAGCTTTTATACGGCTGACTCAACACGCCTTGCCATTCCTCTATTCGCACTGAAATGTTTCTCTCTCACTCCCTTTTAAAAACAAACCAGTTTCTTCTTGTCAGCATTTCGAACAAATACTTCCTGGAATACCTCAGATTATAGCAGATGAAAAAAAAGTGAAGAGGCACAAAAATAAATGCGCATTTTTCATTTGAAAGCATAAAGAAATGACGAAATGACATGATGAAAGTCATCCCTGTTAGAAATCACTTGAAAGAGCAAAAGAAATAAACCGTCTGAAGTCCCGGAAGAAATACAACCTGAATAGTAAACTTGAGTCAAAAGTCAAGCTACCGAAAGTGACTTAAAATTTTTTGAGAAAAATTAGACTTGTGGCGGTGATTTCTGACAATGATACGCAGACACTAACTTCAATTAGAACGAACCAGTCAGCCAAATGTTCATAATGTAGATTTCATTCATTTGCTTTTCCTTGCCTAACTCCTGTTGTGTGATGCAGGCCGGGTCTAAGTCTTCAATAGAGTAAGGAGTATATTTTATGACTTTTATTATTAACTGTACTTAAATAAATTATAACATACTTCAGGAATTTTTCTTGTCGTTCTTTCTTACGCAAAACCATGACTTGAACAGATAGGTACATTTTCCCAGGAACTTAAGAATGGTCATCGTAAATAACTTTTAATTTAGTTTTCCGTAATTTCCTTCAATCAGAAAATATATTTTTGTGATTTTTTTTTGTAGGGAAACTTGCTGCGTGGGAAACAGCCATTGAGCACCTTTCTTCTCTCTCATACACAGGAAAACGTTTTCAACACGTTGGGTTTGTCAAGTGTTCTCAGGTCCGTAGGCCGGATAACTGTGAACCTCTGAACCACAAGATCAACACCAGTAAGTTGACCTTCTAATGGCGTGTCGTTATGTGCTTGTATAGGAGCATGATCTTATTCTCATCGTGTTTTCCCTGGCGTCACTTGAATAGTCGGCGTAACTGAATTTCGTAATAGATTTAAAATTTTGATAAAACTACAGATTTTTTACTACATTTAACAGCCTTTCAAACCTTCATTGCAATGCCTTAAAAGGATACCCAGTTTGAGGCCTGATCATTCATTACCTGAAAATTCCCGTGTTTACATGGTCACTCGAGACTTCGATCAGTGAGTGGCTGGGGCAATTAGTTCTTCGATGGACAAAATTTCATCGCCACTAACCTAGTTTTCCCTCGTTCACGAAGGCCACATCTCTGCATTGGTGACGTTTATGACCTGCATTTCTAAGGAGCCGCTGCTCGAGCTGGCAAAATTTTTCATGGAACGAAGATTTGTGGAACTAAGACCGTTCTCGACCCATTGCGTCAGGATGTTGGTACGGCCATATTTAAGCAATTTGGCAAGTATTCTTTGTAAATAGACGTTTATGACATCGTATTCACTGTCACTGGCGAGAGAATTTTAAATTTTTGCTGTAAGTTATTATTGAGGGCAGGGCGTTGAATTTTGTCCTTTGTTGTGGCTTTAAGCCTGGGAGGGACGTTGTCAACCAACCAACTATGCAAACAAACCTACAAGAATATCAGAGTTTTATCGGTATAAAGATTTCAATGATCTGCCTCCCGCTCTCTGATGCCGAGAAAGTTTTATCCTCTTCTGTTTCGCTTCTGCCGGCAATTTTCAATTGCAGATGGCCATCTCCATACAGCCCGACGAATCTTGGCGAAGATCTCTTTCTTGAAATCCTAGAAAAATGCGACGTCTGGTTAAAACTTGAGCAAAGAAAGTGGAGTCATCCATTTTGAGGCGTGTTCGTGAAAACACCTAAAATTCTTTAATTAGTTCTAGAACTTCTGGTTTTCTGATGAGATACAAGCATCTCTTTCTTCCCAAGCGCGAGCGAAAATGAAAACCCAACGCGAGTGTTACAAGAATGTATTTTAATTAAAAAAATTCCCTGCCACGCGTATTACTTTTATCATGGCTTTACAATTCCCATAGGATGGTATTCATAATGGCATCACAATTTTTATAAGATGAAATTCATAAAGGCTTCACAATTCCAGGGTTTCATAACGTATACGCAATTCCCATATGATGCTATTCATTATGGCTTTACATTTTTTTTTTTACATTAGCCAATGACGCGAGTTCAAGAAACGTCAGTGAAAGCTTAATGATCAATTGAAGGCAACGTACTCTCACATACATAATTTGTAAAACGTTCAACATTCTAATTTGCTCCCTGAGACCATTTTTATAAATGGCATCACTGAAAACTTGGCAGTTGAACAGTTCACACTCATAGAGTCAATTGTCTTCATACCTGCACCCTCCCCTGCTGTGTAAAGTACAACGTACGATCAATGTTATGAAAGTAAAACAAACACTCGTGTAATTAAGTTAATGACTATACACATAAACTAATTCAATCTTTGCCTAATTTGGATGTGCCGTTTTTATTGCAATGAATAATAGATTTCCACAATTTGATATATCAATGGGCAATTATTCTGAAATTCAAAATAATATACATGCGGTATGTTGTCAAAACCCTAAAATCCCTTTTCCGAATTTTCAAGATAGTATGTACTCGATTTGTTGCCAAACCCTAAAAACTGGAAAACATTTTGCTGTTGAGTAAGAATTCTTTGAGCAGCAGAAAAAGTTAAATATAAATGAAACCCTCATCTCTATTGCGATGCGCACTATGCTAACATGAATGTTTTCCAAATTTTGTCAAGATTGGTATAATTTCACTAAATGGATCAGGATTTATCATCGTCTTCAATGCTTCATCTAAAATCCAATATGTATTGAAGCTAGTTTAACAGTCCGCTTCCATTGCAAAGATGCTTTCAAAGAGGACCATGGCTCATTCAGTATGGAGTAAGGAAAATGGGGAATCTATACACGTGGAACCTATACACGTGGAAACTATACACGTGGAATCTGTACAAGTGGAATGTATTCTATAAATTTGCAGAATAACAGTTTACAATTTCTCTAGAATTTTAATCATCGCCACATATTTTAAAATCTTTAATATCTGTCAATTTAAGTAAATGATGTTAACAATAGAATGAAGAACTTAACAGAAGTTATGACTACTTCGGATCATCTACGTCACAGTCAATATGTAACGTTTTTGTTGGCAAAAATGGCCGTGTATCCAGAAGGTACTTTCTTTCCTTCCGATTGAGTTACAAGCTATTGGGGGCTTCTTTCACACTTATACCAATCGTACCTGCCATATTTTAGCCAGTTGCTTGAGTATACATATGTTTCATTGCACAAATTGAATGCATAACATTTAAATTCCATTTAGAAAACTAACCTCACACTAACTGACACAAAAGAACACTTACACATAAAAAACTTGAAAGTCCTATGTTAACAAAAAATTTAAGTTGCGTTTATTAGCCACATTACCACGGTATACCGTGCTCATCACACACTGATGAAGTAATCACGTATCCTGCATACGTTAGTAGGCTTTGCTTCCACAGTTGTTCCATACCTCTCTCTCTTTTTCGCTTTCTCCCTCGCCAGAATAATAATTCAAGGCACAATTTTGTCGCCGCTCACAAACGAAGAGAGCTCGAGCTAATGAGAACATTCACAAGTTCAAATTTTGTTTGCGTCTGATAACGGCGAGGTAAACTTTTCCATCATGACATGAATAATTTATTGGAGTGCGGAATGTGACTGCGAATACGTCGCCCTGCCGCCATATCTACAGAACTATCTCGCTTTTGACTCCAAGGCAAGAGTGGCTGTTTGCGAATATTTTGAGCGGTTGCTTAATTAAGTGAATGTTTGTAATGAAATCTTGAATGTGACTTTCGTTAATGCAGATTTTCAACTTTTCTTCCCTCATTAATGCTTCGTAATAGTCCTGTTAGATTGCGAAAAAATCTCAAATAGTCATTTAGTTAAAGTTTTCAAAGTTAAGTCAATGACTGAAGCGTAAGAACGATACATCATGACAGTGCTGCACAATGGCAGCACACAAGAGACGCAAAACAAAATTTTCGTTCTCACACGGCAACTTCTCATCTCGCCTCGTTGTGTGAACCGTCGAGACGTTTTCCCGTTTATCTGTATGAAAATCTTGGGTGAAAATTAATAAAATTCTAACAAAGAAGAAACTGAGAATAAATTAGTCACCACTGAAGTATCGAGACGTTTCATCGACTACCAGTATGAAAATCTATCATGAAAATAAATAAATACCAACAAAGCAGAAACGAAGAATACATTTGACATCGCTGACAACTGATTGGAAGCGTGTGGGGTGACCTGATCAACTGGCACGCTGAAGTGCGGATCACGTACTCTGCGTTCCACAGCTGCGAGGTGTGCGGCCTGCTGCATGCAAATGCCATGCCTGCAACAACTGCGTCATAACTACTAGTCCACCCCATTTATTTGAAATAAAAAGAAGGCGAAGTAAAAGAAAGGCCGTAAGAAATAAAAAAAATCAATCTCTCGAAAGTTGATAAAGCCGAGTGCAGATGGCCCGTCAAAATGTATAATAATGTTCGACAAATCACATGACACATGTTCCTATTTCCTAAGCTTGTACCACAGATACGCTCATCACACACTTTCAGCTGGCTTCGGACAGAGAGACAGACAGACGGATGCGGCTTTTATTAAAGTATAGAATATGAGTCCACCCCCTTTTATTGGAAATAAAAAAGAAGGTGAAATGAAAGAATAAAATTGTGGAATTGATAAAGCTTGTATCACAGATACGCTCATCTCACACTTTCAGCTAGCTTCGGACAGACAGACGGACGCGGCTCTTATTATAGTATAGATTTATCCATCCTGCATTCCCGTGTGTAGTGCATCTTTCAATTTTTTTCTATCTCACGAGCATATTTTTTAAGCACCCTACGTTTTTAAACGTCGTAGCTGTTTTGCCTTCATTCAAAACATCACAGAAAATAATGAGTAGAGACTGGAGATGGAGAATGGAAAATACTTAACTCATATCAATGAATAAAGAAAGGCCTGGTCCCTTTCTTTGGTTTGCTCAGAACGCACAGCACAACAGAGGTTGGATAGTACTCGTACGTGATATGAATTGAATACTATTTAGCTGCATTCGAACGATTGTCTCGAAGGGAACCCTTCAATCTCTGCTTCCTTATTCGGGTACTATATTCACGGGTGATATTAAGCCTAAACATGACTAAAAAAATCTTGGGAACAAGAGCTACAACATTTATATATTAAAATAAACTCTGTCAACTTCTTATGTCATTCTTCGTTTTTCTCTGTCCCACACATCCTCTATGAATCTTCCTGTGAATTCGGTTCTGATATCATGTTTAAACAATTTAAACAATTTAACAATTTAACAATTTATTTACCACAGGAGATACAGAGGTAGAATGTTTCTTAAGTCTAGTACAATGGACAAGTTTGAATATAGCTACCTGTGGGCCCGAATAAGTTCAGCGACTTCTAGGGCATCCTACCATCACGCTATTCTAGGGTGTACAAAAGTTTAACCTAGTTCACTTAACATAGTTTCGCATTAGACTGATCATTGAGATAATTAACTCGATATTTTACAAGTCGGCTATATTTAACAGTATGTTCGATAAAACGATTCAAGAGCAGAGAGAAGATTGGTTATGGTACACAAGGCAAGTTACATTATGACATTATCATTAGTTACATGTAGGAGGCAAGATTTCGACACGGTGATCTTACACTACTAGTATTCTGATAGGAAGTGAGACTCAAGATGTCTTTTGAATACTTTGTACGAATTACATTCACGGATCTCTGCAGGTATAGAGTTCCAAGTTTTGGTTCCAACGAAGAGAATACTGTGTTGCGACCTGGCCTTTGAATAATAAGGAAGCATGAATTTACTTCTATTTCGGGTTAAATGGTCGTGATGACCAGTTTGCGCAGTCAATAATTGTCTTAGGCTATTGTCGCCATCATTTCTTAATGTTTTGTAAATGAAATTACAGATGGAGATTTTGTAGAGATCCGAAAGTTTAAGTATTTGTAAATTTTTGTAAGAATCATTTGTGTGAGCATTATATTCTAGGTTCTTTACCGCTCTGACAGCCCTTTTCTGCAGAGTAAAAATTTTGTTGGTTTTATTTTTATCAGTTCCGTGCCATGCTTCTATTCCGTATTGCAAGTATGGGGAAATGAGCGTACGGTAGAGCATTTGTAAAGCTGTTTCAGGCAGAAAATTTTTAACTTTATTTAGGATTCCGATGGATTTTGATAATTTAGAACTAATATGAGTGATGTGCTCTTTGAAGGTCAGATGTTTATCTATTATGATGCCCAGAAACTTACATGAGTTGGTTTCTTCGATTTCACCTTCGCCAATTTTAATGCATGGGAGAGATACATCTTTCTTGTATGAGAAAGTAATATAATTTGTTTTATCGATATTTAGGCTTATTTTATTAGCTTTGAGCCACGATGAAACCTTGTGAAGTTCAGTATTTATACTCTCCACAATCATAGCAGGATTTTGGTTCGGAAGGACCGCAGAAAGCGTACTGTCATCGGCAAAAAGTATGAATTTGAAGAATGATGTAGATTTTACAATATCATTGATAAAAATCAGAAACAAGAGAGGCCCGAGAACAGATCCTTGTGGAACTCCATGGCTAATTGTCTGTGGGTCTGATTTTGCGTCGTCAATGACAACGTATTGCTTCCGATTTGTTAGGTATGATCTGAACCAATCATGGGCAATCCCTCGAATGCCATAACAGTGTAGTTTCGATAATAGTATTTTATGGTCCACACAATCGAATGCTTTTCGGAAGTCAAGAAATACAGAGAAGACAGGCTTTCCTTCATCTATATTAGAATAGAGGAATTGTAAATGATTTAATATAGCCTGTGTTGTTGATTTTTTAGAGCGAAAACCGTATTGTTTATCGTAAAGAAATGATTTTTGTTCAAAATAAGAGTACACTTTTTTATACACAATCTTTTCGAATACTTTGCTAATAATTGGTAGAATGGAGATAGGTCGATAATTGTTTACACAGGTTTTTTCACCACTTTTAAAGATAGGGGTTACTCTAGCAACTTTGAGGGAGTTCGGGAAAGTGCCTAGTAAGAGAGACTGGTTAATAATATTTGATATCAGTGGGGCTACAATGTCAGCAATAACTTTAAGTACTTTAGTCGGAAACGTTTGTAACCCACTCGATTTATTTTTCATGTTGTTTATGCACGTAATTACATCGGAGGAGTTTGTAGGCGTAAAGAAAAAGGAGTTGGGTTCTCGATTATGATCCATAAATTCCAGGTGATCAGTAGGTTCACTTGGAATACCATCAGCTATTGTTTTTCCTACGTTTACGAAGAAGTTGTTAAAGAGATTAGCAATTTCTTTCTTCTCATGATATTTTACATTATCTTGAACAACATATTCAATTTTCTTTTTATCGGCATTATTCGGTTTACAGCAGGAGTTAAGGAGATGCCAAATCTTTTTAACGTCAGTTTTGAATTGAGTAAACTTGAGCGTAAAGTAGTTCTTTTTTGATGTTCTTATCTGGTTTGTTACATAGTTTCTAAATCGGTTATATGTTTCTCTAGATATTCGTCCTTCGCAAAGGAGGGCTAGGTACGCTTGACGTTTCTTTATATTTATCACGATGTCTCTGGTAATCCAGAGCTTATGTTTATTTTTCGGGGTAACTGTACGAGTTACAATTGGGCAACACTGATTGTATGCGGTCATTATAGTTTCAGTCAACTTTACTACTGCTTCATCAATGCTCGTAGTATTATTGTTTTGTTGAGAGATGTGCAATGTAGGCATTGATTCTTCTAGAACGGTGCGCATTTCTTCAAGATTTGATTCGTTTATTTTACGATATGAGTAAGTTTCAGCCCGTGCCTTGGTGCAAGCAATATAGACATTTTTCTTAATAAGAAAAACTGGGAAGTGATCTGATAAGTCAGAAGTAATTATTCCAGCAAGAAAATCACTAGGGTCTGTCATAAAGATATTGTCAAGCAGCGTAGCACACTCTGAGGTTATTCGTGTAGGCTTTGTAATGATCGGAAGGAAGGATTGAGACTGAAAGGTAGTTAGGAAATTAGAGATTGGTTCATGGCTTTCATGTTTCAGTAGATCATAATTGAAGTCACCGCATATTATTATGTCATTGTATAAGGGCCTGTTGAACTGAGAAATAATACGATTCAATTCATTCAGGAAGGATATAGGACAGGCTGTAGGAGGCCTATACACCGTTCCAAGCACAATGCGTTTACCATCTCTAAAAAGTTCTACGAAGAGTGATTCTATATGATCCTGATTCATGGTTGCACTTGCTATGGTTCTCGAGTCTATGTGGTTAGATATATATGTGCTGATGCCTCCGCCCCGCTGGTTTTTTCTTAGCGAATGGTAACTATGATAATTTTCAAATCGAATCATGTCTTTAGTCGAGTCATCTAGCCAGCTTTCGGTGAAGCTAATCACGTCTAGGTTATATTTAAGTTCAGTAATAGTACATTGTATCTCTTCCAATTTTGGATAGAGTGACCTACAGTTCCAACACAGGAGTGAGAAATCTCGGTCAGTTATTCGTATAGTTTCGTTGAATTCTGATATATTAGTATACCTACACTCTTGAGAGTCGTTTAGGTTTGGATATATTCTGTTCAAATGATTGAAATCTGGATCGATTTCCTCAAATATTACAGGGTGATCAGTCATTTAAAATAAGTAAAAGTAAGAATTAGGTACTATAGAGCTTAAAACGAAATACAGAGTCAAGCTTAAAGGGATATTCCAGTCTAAAAAGTAGCTTATTAAGTAAGAGAGAATAGAGTAAAAAAGAAAAATCTAGCGCGATTTCGTGAGTACACACAAACTCAGTCCATGAGCGAGTGATAATGGAGTTCAATATCACAACATTGGTGCAAACAGATTGCTAAGGGCGTTTTCGCAAGTTCACATACAACAGGTAATATATTTCTAAAGATTATGACGACAATGATACAATCAGCTAATATGGTTTACGCGTAATAATAACTGTAGTGGTAAATAGAGAAGAATTCACAGTAACATTGGTTGGTGAAAAATTACTAATTGCGATGTTACAAAATGTGACACACAGTTGTCATAGATGTTTACACACACATCTATTATTTATTTGTTATAATATTGGAGTTCGATATCACTACATTGGTGCAAACAGATTGCTGAGGGCGTTTTCATAAGTTCACATACAAGAGGGAATAAGTTTTAAAGATTATGATGACTATGATACAATCAGCTAATATGGTTTACGCGTAATAATAACTGTAGTGGTAAATAAGGAAGAATTCACAGTAGTATTGGTAAGTGAAAAATTGCTGATAGATTATAATGACAATGATATAATCAGATTATAAGAAGATTACAACGACAATGATATAATCAGATTATAAGAAGATTACAACGACAATGATATAATCAGCTAATATGGTTGTACGATGGCAGTGGAGGGCAGAAGCGATTATCAGATTATAAGAAGATTACAACGACAATGATATAATCAGCTAATATGGTTTACGCGTAATAATACTTAAGTGGTTAAGAAGAGAAAAAATTCACAGTAACATTGGGAGGTAAAAAATTGCTGATTGCGTTGTTTCAAAAGTTCACACACAGCTGTCATAAATGTTTACAAGCACATCTGTTATACACTTGTATAGATTCAGGTTGAACGAGCATCAAGTTGAGGTTTACTGACATGATACCTAATTGAGGTTAAATTAATACGAAATTGACATATTTAGGGGATGAAAATGAAATTGACTAATTTAGGGGATCACCTAGTCTAGGGAATTTAGGGGATCACCTAATGACAATGATATAATCAGCTAATATGGTTTACGCGTAACAAAAAAAAAAAACTTTAGTGGTAAAAAAATGAAAAAAATCACAGTAATATTGGGAGGTAAAAATTGCTGATTGCGTTGTTGCAAAAGTTCACATACACCTATCATAAATGTTTACAAACACATCTGTTAAACATTTGTATAGATTCAGGTTAAGCTAACATCAAGTTGAGGATAAGCTGATATGATATCTAATTGAGGTTAAACTAGCACGAAAACTGACAATCAAATTGAGGAGATCACCTAGTCTAGTCACCCATGACTTGTTTTGATGTCATATTGAGTTGTTGCATCAGGTATTGCTCGAGGTCATCTGGCGTGTTGATCTCGCGGCGTCTTGAATCTGGGTTTCCGGGGTTAAATATGAAAATGTTTCCATCCTGTGTTTTTGGGGTTCCAACTTTATCCGGGAATTTTCTTTTGGCCATCCTCAGAATGTACATGGCGTTAGCTCGTGAAGGTATGAGGTATTCATTTATGAAGAAGAACTTTGGTTTCTTTTCTCGGCAGGCGTTGAGAATTTCACGTTTTTTGTTGTAATCTTTTAGTTCAAATGCAATGTTTCTTTGATCTACGTTCCCAGTTACTGGTTTTTTCCCCATTCTTGTAGCTGACGTCATATCAGTGTCGGAGAGGTCAATGTTGATCTTGTCCTTCAGGAGTTTGCAGACTGTATCCTTACAGATTTCGTTTGCGTGAGATTGCGGTATTTCCCTTCCAGAAATGACGAGAGTACATTTTTTGTCTTCAATGTCTCGGCGTTGATTATTTTTTTCCAACTGGTCGAGGCGGGAGGTTAAGCTATCCATTTTCTTGTTCTGTTCATCGAGAATTTTTTTGTGTTCCGCTTCTTTGTTCCAAATAGCGTTTTAAGGTGGCTTATTTCATTTTGCATTTTTTCAATATCGCTATTAAATTTTGTCATCACTGAATCGAAGTATTTTATTAAGACAGAGACCACTTCTTTACCGCCTTTCGTTAGGCTAGACACATCAGGGTATTGACCAAACTTCGGTTGAAAT
This sequence comes from Morinoia aosen, assembly GCA_030386875.1. NCBI lineage: Eukaryota > Metazoa > Arthropoda > Malacostraca > Amphipoda > Talitridae > Morinoia > Morinoia aosen. The sequence goes on along the minus strand of CM059561.1, from coordinate 59,240,997 downwards.
TCGGTGCTGTTGTTGCTGCTGTTGTTGGTGCTGTTGTTGGTGCTGTTGCTGGTACTGCGTCGTTTGTTAGCCATCTTGAAGATTGAGGGAGTGCGGTCGTTGTTTAAACGAGGGTTGAATACTCTCACGCTTTTGAGGGAATATTATGCTTTTAGTTTGATTATTTTTATATATGGGGTATTTAAATCACATTTGAATACTCAGGACGAGAGTGGGTACCCATTTAGGTTAGAGGTACATTCTTTCTAACAATAGGCACTTTGTTTCGGAGCGAGCGCCACACCCATCCTCACACCACGGAGTCACTGAAGACACTGAAGTTTAAGATGAGCGAGTGTTTTTATTGAGACTGAGGGGTAGTTGATACTTTGTAGCTTCGCATCCAAACCTGTCTGTCAAACACTGTCTAACACTGATAAATTTCTATTAGAAACTTTGATTACAATATCACCTAAGGTTAAATGAAACCCAACAATAAGCACTTTCATCGCAAGCTTAATTCAGAATCTACCTGTCACATCAGCAAGCTGTCGATCTCCGTCTCCATGTCTCATAACCTTACGTTTAATCAAGACGCTTAACACAAGCATAGTCCGTCAAAAATCTCAGCTACGCAATCACTGTCGCACTCAAAACGATCATTGGAATGTTAAAGAATACAATAATATTTTTAGTAATATTTTTGTAGATGAAATTTAACGCCCGACTGTGTAAATGCAAATAAAAATAAATTTAAACTTTGAAACTATCAGTTTTAATCAGATTTTATTCAAAGATCGATTTCTTCACGAGACGAAACATTTTTCTCTTTTTTTATCCAATTCTAAAACTGAAGGCATTCCTTCAAATGTATGGAATATAACACATTGAATTGAAGCATACAATGTAGTCTGATCTTAACGTTTCACAATCGCAAGACGTTCCATGAGACAGAAGAAAATGTATTCACACGATCGTTAAGCAGCACATTTTCTGAGCTCCTCTGAACTGTACAGTTTCTAAGGAGGTAAGAATTATCATAATTGCTCTCATTACCAAGCGAGCTGGTCGGAAAAGTACACGTAATAATGAGAGAGCGATCTTACGTCGAAGCGAGTGTATCATAGACCGTGATAAACGGACTCTGAAATACGCGATACACAGGGCTCCGTAAACTGTATTTGGTTGGAGGTCGGCTCAAAGTTTCCTTTGGCAGCAGGTCGAAGTTGCACAATTTGCAAAGTTGTCGCTCTGCAGTTCAGAGCTCCAAACAAAGTCGAGTTATTTAAATACACCGCTGGATTCAGGGCGCTCAATTCTAACTTGGCCTGCGCGTACTTATTTTCATTCACATAATTGGAATATTGCTCAGTCCTGGACTCCTGGCAATCTGTTGAAGAGAAGTTAGTGCTCCCGTACCCTCGTTCAGATAGTATGTGCAAATTTTAAAGGTTCACTTTGCGTACGATTCCGTAGATTTAATTAAACATGATGTGTAGTTTCAAATGCAGAGCATTAATAAGCTCACACTGTCAAGGAAGTAGATACTCATTGCATTAGACTCGTTCCTTTATCACCATAGGAGTTCAACTGTTAATTACGCTAAGGTAATTCTCCTCTGGTGTACGACCGCTCATATTTTGCTGAACGCCTTCTCAGTCGGATCATTAAGTTTGGCCCAACTATGACTGCACTGTTTCTGTTATTTTCAATTCCTGTAAGTCACCTGCATTGATAATCTCCATTCTTTTTAACAATTGCTGTGCCTTAAGTTTGTTTTGATTTTCCCCTCACCCGAGCTTGGGCACCCGCGTGCTGCGGCAAGCGCTAGGAGTGGATGTATGACCCCTCAAAGTCTTTATTTTAATTTTAATTAGATTCCATACCCAATTGTATAATAATATTTCCTACCCCTTCACTGCTACTCACTTATGTTTTTCAACATTAACGAATAACTTTCGTTGTTATGTAATTGAATAAGTTTCAGATTCTCCATTTTATAAACTTGATTCCCCTATCTAAAGTACATTAGCACAGATCTACTTCAGACATGGAAACTAATCTCCTTCATTCATTTTATACTTCTTAGTGGTATTTTGATGAGCGAATACCAACACAAGCACAATAATTTATGCTGAAGAAAAATCTACAAAGCAAATATCATCACTAATGAGTTCCAAAGGTCAATCCCTTTTAAAGACCTTTGAAGAAATTAATAATTTTTTCAGGTCAAACCCCTCGTGGCTCTAATGTGCCCAGTCGTACGCTTGATTCTTATACTACTAAACCAAAATCCGACCATAAAACGCTCTTGAAATGTGTTTTAACTGGACTAAAGTTTAATAAATAAAAAAATAAATAAATTGTTTGTGTGGTAATGAGGAATGCTATCTGTGATGTTTTGGAAATGATGCTGAGGCGCTAAATTGAAGCACACTCGCAAATGCACTGTTCTTGAAGTGTAGTAAAACGATAATCTTGTAACACATATTTTACGCAAATTTAGGGACGTAACATGAATTTATTGCAAACGCTTCATTGCTCTCTTTACGTAGCAACCTAACCCTGAGTTAAACGTCTGGGGTTTCATAATCTGGTTGGTCTACTAAAGTTTCCTCACCCAATAACAAAATATTAAAATATTTTTTTCAACAAAATAAGGTGATAATGTTAAAAATGATATGCTTCGCCTTCCTACCACCTCCAGCCAAATGATACGTCAGTAAAATGTAATTTACGGAACAGTGAAAATTCAGTTATAAATATACATGAAATTGTCAACTGTTTGTTCAAAACTTCCTTCGAATTCCAATTGAATAGTTTGAGTTGCTTTTGGATAACTGACATTGGCAGAAAAATAAACAAAAGTAATGAGGAAAAATGGGCAAAGCTTAATCGCTTATCCAAAATTGTAGCGCTATAACACCCCAATGACGAACGCAAAGTCTACGACTCATTACACGTTCAAATGACTTAACTTAAGATATAATCTATTGCTGTATCACTTGTGGTAAATATATTGTTTAAATTGTAAATAGTCGTATTAACTCGACCCGCTGAATATTAAACAAACAGCTACCCTAATTTTGACTCCCATTTTCAATAGGTAGGGGCTAGCCTGATTTATCTCATTGCCCTCGTCTGGACGAGGTTCTCCATCAATCTGTCACGGGTGCCCGTCCAGAGCACACAGCGGCCCGCATCCCGCCGTGCACTAATTGTTCTCATTAGGGCAGATCCAGAGAGCTTCACTGCCCGACTGTCGCACTGCGCTTTAATTATTTGGCCCAGGACCCCAGCTGGGAATCAGAGCAGGTATTGCACAAAGCTAAGTGTTTCAGATCCAACGTTCTTCAGCTGGTTACTTTTTGTGAGCTTCAGCTTAGGAGTGTAATGTGAGCTTCCATAGGATTTTTTGAATTCACCTGCGTCAACTTACAGGTACCGTATGGAATTTCGAAAGTTGTTACACCACCCCATGTCTAACTCAATCAATAGTACAGAATAACCATGTACTGTCAGAGTTCGGTTTTAGGTAGGTTTTAATTTAGTGACATTAGTGCTACAAATTGTTTAGTTTAGTTCAAAACTGATTTTAAGTAAGTGTTATTTTTATTCACGCTTCTACTCCACAGTTGTTGAAATTGTTTTTGGCCTTCGGAATCGGTCGTATTCATCGGTAGAGAAGCAGTGAGCACAATTATTTGTATCCAAGCCTACAACCGACAATTTGGAGCAGCTGGTAAAAAATGTCCTCCCTGGTGCTTGCAATTACCGTGGGCGTAACTAGCTAAGCGCACCAACAATGCCTGGAGTGACCTGCAGTCAGCGAGGCAACATCATGAGCCTGGGAATGTTGTCGCTACCTCTAGGGTGGACTAATTTGTTACTATCTTACTGATTTTGCCTCATGTAATGCAACTGAGTCATATCAGATGCAGAGTAGTTACTCCTCCATGCGTTAAACTGCTGTGGGTTATTTTTCCCGAATCCTATTTGTTTTGAACTTATTTCCGCTGAATTTTTGTTTTTTTGCGTCACACCGGACGCGACTACGAATGCTGAGCATAAAACTGGCGTATTAGCGACTCACGGCATGACCAGAACAGTGTGATCTCGACCCTCGCGTACTGGGGTGCAGCTCTGCTGTCCTGTGCCTCAAACATTTGTTATCACTTCGTTGGTGCATGAAAGTGTATATTTTTGAGTCAAATGTGAATTTGGATTTTTGACTTAACGCTTGAGCTGTGTGTGCTGATGCGAGTTATTTATACTCCGAAGTACTATTTAGAGAGAGAAATTTACAAAAATTGTTCAGTTTATCATGTTCTACTCATGAGATCAATAAGGAATAACTGACAAACTCTGTTGTTTCTCCATCATACAGAAAAAATTTCATTATAAGAAAGTAGGCAAGTAACATAAAATAACAACCTTTTCAGCTCTTGCGATCGTGACCCAATAGGAAAAAGGGAACTTCTCACTCGCTCCAGCCTGTCGCTCGTGGATCCGACAAATAATTTACTCACTACAAATTCAAGACCAATTTCAAAACACGAACTGACATTGACTTCCACGTTAATTATATCTGTAAAATGAATTATAATATTACGATATTTGGCAGCGAACTCCACAACTTTATATTGAAGTTTTTAATCCACTCCTTTTTTTCACCATCCCGCACCCCGAAATGAACAGTACACTACTTCGATACTTAATACTTACATGTCTCTCGTACGTGTGGGGCCGTGAGAACTAAAGAAACGCTTAGCTGACACTGAATTTACTATATTCGAGATAAATATATTTTATTTGAACAAATGCTCAAAAATATCTCACATTTCATATAAGAGTTTTAGATCTCTTCTTCTCATCATTTTAACGTCAATCCGCTGTCAATAAAGAAGGCTCAAGTTAATATTGTTCAATTTCAAGAGATCTTCTCGACGATCCGGAGAATTCATTTCTCCGTTTGCGAGGCTACTTTCCCGGTAGCGTTTTCTAAATCTTTTCTCATAAATTTATTGATCAAGAAACGCTCCGCTGATCCCATGGTCTTTCTGTGAGTAATATTGAAGGGAAGATTGGTCCTTCCTTTCTGCTTTCCTTCACAGCAGCATCATCGACCACGAAAATGCACAAATTAGGTTAGATGACACCTGCTGTGATTTCCATGGAAGGTAGCAAAGCGCTAAAAAATAAGAAAATTGACAGCTGAAAATAGTCCCAGTTATGGATTATAGTCAGCGATGAAAGAATTGATAGCCCTTAAATTCATCTTTTTTAGCGTATTCAACTTTTTTTACCTAATTCCGTATTTTTTCCTTTCAGGTAAAGGGCCAAAGCATTTCTAATATTCAAATAATTTACAGGCTTCATTTACCTCAACGCGTTTGAGTAAAAGAAAGTTAGTGAATAAAATACAGTATATACAATATTGTGACTATACCACTGAAAATTCTTGCACAATCACGCTTGTCCTCCCAGTGCCGAGATGGTGTTCTTCCTGCTCCGCTTGTGTTGTAGCGTATCCAAGCCCTTCGACGACGGCACCCAAACTTCTCGATTAAGACGGAAAAACAGCTGTCGTCGTGTTCACGTGAGTTTGAAAGTTGTTGACGAATGTGCCTCTAGAGTTTTGATGCGCTAACTTTTCTGTGCCCCGCAGGAGTGAATTTTATTTTCCGCACTGCACCCCACTAGGTGGAAGCGGTGTTTTTTTTTCAAATTGCCTTGGCAACATTTCTCGATCAATTTTATTCGGTGCTTATTTCGTTTCTTCAAGCTTAACTAGACTTGCTTCGAATCTCGAGATCAAAGTTACAAGTGGCTCTCAGTCCATTACTTCATCGAGAATTTAGAGCTGCCGCCAAACACTTTCGTGCCAGTTTGAACTCATCCGAGATAGAGTTTAACCTGAAGAGGCATCCTGGAGAGTTCCTTTTCGAGGGCAGCGGACCGAGGCTCGTTGCCAAGAGAAACTTGCCCGAGATGGAGGGGGCACAAATAGAACTCATCCCCTTGGCCCCCTGCCAGCCTCCGAGCTGCTGGACTCTCCTCAACTCACAAATGTTTGGTAAAGAACTGTCACCGAGACGCTGCCTCACAGACCCGAGCGTAACTCTGGCTGGGATACTCCATTAAGTTTCTAGAAGTTCCATGAAACTTTTCATGGCCGCGCACAGCGATATTTTCGGTTTAAGAAAGCCTCTAATACCGTTGTTGGTAGACTTCATGTAGTCAGTTCTTTCTGAAACCTTTTAATGGTAAGGAAAGCAGTTAAAGGGAATAGGGAATAACCACCTGCACTCGACAAGTAAGGGAGTGACGTCACAATGTGTGAATGAGAACAAATTTACCGAGAGATAGAAATCTTCGTGACTCTTCTTAAATTTAACTCCATTTATTGCCACCATTGCTTTCATAGAATCCATTTTACCTTCTCAGCTCTGTGTTATTAGACTTCTAATTTTCGAGCATCAAGGAAGCTGCTTGACGTTGTTAGGATTGGCAAAAAACTTTCAACCATCAGCCCTTCACTTGCAATTTCACGCTGGTGAACTGCGTTACTGCGTTGAAAACTTTTATTCTCATCAGGAAGTGTGTCGATACTTACATGAATGATGACATACTTGACTTGATTTCTGACGCTCTCAGCTAGCTGAGTGATTTGAATCGTATTGTTATTTCTAGTTTCACAAACATCTTTCGTCGAATTTACCATTTACGACCTCGCTGTTCATTAATCAGGCACAATGCAATCATTGCCGAGTCTACATCCTGTTTATATTTGTTAGAACATCAGTACTGGCATTCGTAAGCAATTGAACAACTGTTTGTCAACACCTTTCGCTCAATTTCCGCAACTCGTTCCAGTATTCCTTCGCGATGACGCAACCCAGCGAGGTGGCGTGAACTTGGATGCACTCGACTGTCTGCACCACAACCATCCCTTCCTCCAGCGGATGCGTCTGAGGGCGCAGGAATCTCTAATTTGTAATCCAATACTTGCTCACGTTCGGGTGCAGCTTCATTATGCGGTTGTTAGCATCCTTGTGGTTGCAGGACTCATTATTTCATTCTTTCGACGAAATTTATTTCGGATCTCACTACATTGCTGCTGTATTGTCTACGCTCTCGCATCTGGGCTTTGTCTTACTAAGATGCATTAGTGTCACGAGAAAAAGGTCCCGTCTCCTCTTGTTAACATTTCATTAACAAGAAGATCAGGTTCTCGGAGATGAGGGAATGGCAAACCTCCATGACATTACACAATACACAAAAATATGAGGATGTATCAAGAACACAGTCACTAAGAACAAAAAAAAAACAATGATTGTATACTAAAATTAGAGCTGTACTCACCGATGATGGTTGACTCGACTTACACAGCGCATTTTCTGAGCGCCCTCCGTGGTGTTACGATCGATCGCTTCTAATATTGTGGGGCATGATACACAGGGTAAAATATGCTAACATTTATGATTTCCAGCTATACGTCATACAAACATCAATGAGTGTACACACAATGAATGGTATTAGGAATGATGCCAATTAAGTAATGGAATCAAAACAGCATACGTCAATGACTTACATCACATAACTATACTGTATGTTTCGGCTGGCCAGCCTTACCTAAGTTACAAGAGCTACACATGAGACATGATAAATTCTGGTCTATTCTCATTTCAGTCTTCCAGCAGCACAGTGGGCAATGGTCACTTCAACCACAAACATTCGTCCGCGACTCGTTTCAGTTCAAAGGCCTGTATTATTCACTGTTCAGAAAATGTCTAGTGATGACGCTATATTGCTCATTCCGCTTCAGTATATTTACACGTCGATTTCCTTTCATCCGAGCTGATCAATCCTCAGATATATGACTTCGTCCCACCTGTCAAGACAAAATTTTAACTTGTTACTTTTTAAGCGCGTCAATGACGTTCCCTCAAATATCTCAATTTTTTACTTCACTGAATGACATTGAAATTTCCCAATATTTATCTCAAAACATCTTTTCCAAAGGAAACTATATTTCCCTTACCCTCCCATCTAGTGTGGCATCTCCGTTCCATCAAATGATTCATACAATTTGGTCGATTTGGTCATCTCCCCTTAGTGAACGTGGTAAAGGGAACAAGTAAAATTTCCTCTCTGCAAGTGAAACGAAAAATGTATGCATTATTGGATTTACATTATAGCGTAAACTTTAGTACAATTTTCAATATAGCCACTTTTTCATTATTTCTTTTAAGCACGTTTGTTCCAGCGAACACACCCGCGTTTTATTTCTTATACTTCGCGTCGCGGCGTCGGCTGTAGAACTGCCTTTTGTTCATCCCGATGCCTAGCGCATTATCTTGAGGGTTGTCCTCTCTCTCATATTCGACCTATAAAAATCTTCCAACTTCCACAACGCCCGCCTACCCCTTTTTCTAATTGGTAGCCCTGTAGCTCGCCTTCCTTTCTTTGCTTCGAGGGTTTGTCACAAGTATCTAGCTTGCCACGCCTACATCAGTCTTGAGCAATCTGAAAGTCGTTGTTATGGACACTCTTTTAGCTCAAGTGTAGCAACATAAATCTGTCAGTTTCTGCGGCGGTGTTTCTCGCGGCATTGGCTTTTTCGACCATCTCAAGTGGGCAGCTAATTAAATTTCTCGTCCCAAGGGTTCGACCGAGCGACCGAGGCCTCACAAGGATTGTTTACACAATGTAGACCGACATCGTTCGAGCCCTCACATCTTATCGCTCCACCTAACATTTGCTAGTACAAACATACAGGCATAAAACATACATGTTGCAGCGACCCGCCTGTGCTGCTGGAACTTACTGAGACATTTCAACGGCATTTCAACGGGCAATTTTTTTTTTAAGTAAGCACAAAATTTATTACACACAATTAAAAGATTTATTACACATGATCAAACTTTTCCTTAATTTTCATTTTCAATTCACAAAATTGATCGTTCCTAACAGATTCTTGACATTAGTTTCTTAAATTGTACACTAGGTTTGTATTCTTTTTGTGATCTCAATTGTAATTGGTCGTGTAATTTGGAACCTTGGAAAAATGGGTGCCGCATGATAACAGTACATTCCGCATGCTGATAAATCTAGAATTTATACTTTGTAAAGCATATGCATTCAACTCATACTAAGGATTTTGTTTAGCTATTCTCTCTAGATTTTCACTTATAATCGTGCAAAGCACACCCGTAACAAGTCAAGTTGATGGCTTGGTCTCGCCCAGTACGTATAGTGTGTTATGGAGAAGGAAATTCTCTGACGACGCATTCATTTCTAAAATTCCGTACCATTTCGACAAAATGGCTCAAGAATATAATCATCTGTTTTTTGTGAAAGCATTTCAAAAGTTCTGCCTCGAAGGAAGCGTTCGTGATTTTTTTTGCAGCTCCCTGCTTGCCAAGGTAAATCCCAAACAAAACTTAACTAAGCTGAAATCAAGTCACAGCGACCCGTGAACCGGACATACTTTCCTCCTTATTGAAACGTCTTTTCCATTTTTAATTTCGTTTTGAATAAATTTGGTTTTTAGACTCTCATGTGCTTCTCTGAAATAATTTTTAAAAGGTTATCTTTTTTTTCTTTTGGAGTGACAAAGAAAAAGTGAAGCTTATATCAGTCGACGTTAGCATATTTTTAATTCGCGTCGGAAAAATTTTACTGAGCATTAGCGCTTGGATTTACCGCCAGGCCGCTACGCTTATCGTCACTTTACACTTCACAGTGAAGTGTATGCATAATATAGTACTACAGAGATTTGCATTCCACTCTTTCTTGATGAAAATAGTGACGCTGATGTAGCCTCCAGAGTTCGTGATATTCATTTTTAGTTTATTTTCTCTCCTGTATGAAATGTTTGGTTTGGGCTAGAAAATTGAGCATTGCATACCCTTTTATTCGCCCTGTTTGAGAGGAGCAAAATGAGGCTTCAGTCATGGCAGGTCATCATCGGGGAGAGTAGACTAGCAACGAGATTCATCTGTTGCTAGTCTGCTCATCTATCATCACGAACTTAAGTTCTGGCTTAGAAAACATTTAAAGTTGAATTTCATATTCGAATGCTCTCTAAATCAGTAAATTTAAGTTTTTTGGTAGAGTGCTCATTTTTTGCGTCTATGATATAACAAAAAACTCAGAAAATAACCCATATTTTACTCAGAAAATAACCCTTGTTTTACTCAGAAAATAACCTTTCTTCAACTCAGAAAATAACTCTCGTGTTACTCTAAGGTACAGAATTATTTTACATTATTCCATAATTATTTTGCACCTTACTTCTAAAACTGATATTAAAATATACAAGTGGCGCCAAGTAATACACATGAGAAGTTCCAAATCGTCGGTCTGATCTCGTCTTGCAGGCTACAAAAGAGGTGTGCAAAGCCCGCTCGCAGAAACACTTTCTCTTTCGTTTAATTTTAAAACGGGTTTGCTCAGTCATACTTCGACAAAAAAAATTTTTATGAATTGTGAATTCAAGAATATCGTTGAAAATAAATGCTTAGATATGATCGAATTCCTTGCATACTAACCATGTCATGAGACAATCGAAGAACCACAGGAATTTAAAATCAAAAAGTTATACTCCCATCGCACATCGCAAAAGCTGAGCATGCGTGATTTTGAGTCAGGTGTTCAATTTTCACACTCAAATATTTCGTTTACAGCTGTCATAGCTTTGGCTTTGTACCTGCAAGAGTTTTATAAATGTGCGATGGCAATGGAAGTTTAATATATCTCGTTATTTGTTTTGCATAATTCAAATAGGAAGAGCAATAATTTTAAACCTCGGTGGATTTTAAATTAACTCCATTTATTGCAGAAGACCGCGGCAAAACGCTGGGTGCTAGCATTTACTGCTGGCTTCTTCTTCTTTCACTGTTGCCATCTTAGTTAGAATTTGGCTGTCTCTAGGAGGGTTATCGAGAATAAATTCTTCCATTAAGGAAAATTTCAAAATTGCGAGCCCTCGGTTTAGATTTTTCATGCAGACGAGATGAACGCAGACCCTGGGGCGGCAGCTTTACGCAAGAATTCCCAACTGAGGAATTTTAAGGTTACTCGAGCGCATGCTATTGTCAAGTTGAGATATTTCGGCTGCGATTCATGCATAATTTGTCAGGAAGTTACTTTTTATAAAAGCATGAATAGCAACGGCTCAGAAAGTTCACATATTTTTGTTCTTTGTAAATGAACGTTTTTGACGTCATAGGGGAATATATAATTATATTTCATTTCAGGAAACGTCCGCGTAGAGAACTCTTCTTCGTCACATCACCGACTCAGAGTGGAAAGTCAGTTAAAATTTATTGCTCAATATAAGATATAAAGTTTGGACAACTAAACTCTAACCCACACTACTACATATATTCCAATCACACCTGCTCAGCATTCTGCACTGTTGCGCGTGAAAAAGTCACTGTAGACTATACTGGTCATTCTTAGTAGTAAAACAACGTACTGCGCGGATATCATCATTATAACTCTTTTTGGGTTGACAGTGCACAGCTCTGCTCTATCAGGAAAACACACCATGGCAGTACTCCGTAAAACATCCATCGAGCACCTTAACTCTGCTCTCCGTCTACAAATGTGTGCAGTATGTCTTCAAACTAGCAAAATCACTCATTGCGTATTTATCTGTTTAAAATACACTACGTAACTCACTTCAGCACAGCACCACGGTCAGTAACTTGTCGAGATCATTCATAAATTCACTTGAGAGCAGATAACACGAAATATCATTTGCTGGGACTGATTAAAAAATATCACTTGCTTCAAATTCTCACGCAATAAATTGACGGAGTGTTAATGGACTTTGAACAGAACATTCTCTAAGTTTGCTAGCCACTCCTAAGATGTTCGATTTATGATTTAACGCTACCGGTAGTTCGCCACAAATCCATCTGCTCGACTCACGAGTGTCGACATTTTCTGACTTTCTCCTCTTCGATTTCATTGGACTTTTCCGTTCATCCAGCGCTGATAGCTTCGTCCAACGGCAACCGAGACGCGTTGCGTAAGGCGTCCGTCTGTACGCTCTCCTGAGCAGTTCCGCGGTACGTGACCCAAATGACATGTCTGACTCAGGTGGCTGAAGTGAGCTGCAAATTACGACGTGACCTCGATTTATTTGACGCTGGTCATAAAATAACTATAATCACGGAGCTAAAGTGCTCGTTCTACCGAGGAATGTGAATAGGTTTACATTACACGATCCCTGGAAATGTATTCCCGTCATTTGTTTGTTTTGTCAGCAGCGGCAAACTGAAAGTTTGCAGCCCTAACATTTGATTCGGGTGTTTCTATCACGACATCAATAAAGCACAGAGGACTTCGTGTTCTATGGAAAAGAACATAAAGTTATCCAGGCACAAATGGTTGCAGTTTTTTTCATACAAGTTTACTTCACAAGTTTAATCTAAAAACATGTTCTGAAACGGATTCAACTCATTTCTACTTGTCCATATCAATATAGACTGTATCAGTATGTCTCCTTCTGTGCCATCAATACACTGCGTAGTACAGTGTTTGTTATGAGGGAATAACATCAATTACATAGTTCTTTGAGAAACGTCACTGCTGCATTTTGACTCACGAAAAAATCATTCAGTAAATCATTCTTTTTATGTGTGACCCAGAAAGGAAATGAAGTCGTGTATAATGCTCTAATTTTGTGCTAAGCTTTTCGAAAAAAAACAGTCTTAAAAGTTTGAAAATAATTCTGACAAATTACTTGTACCTAAATTGTTTTAGTCTAAATATACGCAGCGCGTTACGCTGTAAAAATTTTCTACACAACTTTGAAAGCGTTTCTGGATAACCACAAGTGCATCATGATACTCAGTCGATTTCACAATCACTGCGTAACTTAACATCAGAGCGGAAGAGTGGACGTCTACGCGCAGGTGCACTCGGAAACTTCTTCCTGTTCCTGCACCTGTCATCGGCAGAAACACTACCTTCCCAACACACTTTGCAGTGCTGTCATGATCAACGAAACCGTAAAAATTTTCACTCTCTTATTATCTAATGAAAAAAATATTATGTGCTTATAATTTTAGAAGAATTATTATTAATAGAAATAACTACTTCATATTAGGCAAATGAATGTAAATGCTGACTCATTGATATAATATGTTCGAAAGAACAACTCATAAATTCCGCATTCTCTATTGAAATTGTCCATGCTAATATTTCTATTGAGCATCGTTGTCACTCTTCAAATTTCAACATTCAAAGAATTATTTGAGTATCGCAAAGGAATATTTGAACGATTCGCAGAAATTAAGCGAAAGGTGCTGACAAACAGCAGTCCAATCGCTTTCGAATGCTTCAGTTTATATTCTATGAAATATGAACAGAAAATAAACTCGGCAATAACAGCATTGTGCCTCAGACGTTGCAGACCGCATCCCCACCACAAAAGCTGCATCTCAAGGGCTTTTTGATTTAAAGGTCGATCAAACGTTTTCATTTGTTAGCCTTTGCAGTTATGGTTAAAAAAAGGTTGCCGCCATTTTCCGGGTTGCACGAATATACGAGTATATATCAACGTTGGGCGTTTATAAGCCAGTCGCCTATAATTATACAGGTTACACTTCTTCAAGCATTATCACTATACTGCGCACCGATATAAAACTCATGGTACTTGAGGGACACCATTGTGATCTAGTCGGAAGTTGTGCGGAGAAAACCAGGAAGGAGGCTACAAATGGACGCGCAAACACTCACCTGTCAGAAGCGCACTCGTCCCAGGACATGTTCTAGCGCTGAAAAAGGGGAAGATGCGAAGTGAAGCGAGTCTTCAGCCTCTGAAAAATGTTTTATTCCTATCAGGTTGACACTTATCATCTTGTCCATTGGTTTTTCAAATGCCTTGAAACACACACAAGACCCGGTGATGGCAACCCGCAGTAGCCTGTTTCCATTTCAAACCTTTGGGCTGAAAATAGAATCGTGTCTTACATCCTTTTCCCAAGGGGAAAAAAATCTGACCTCCACTCCGAAGTTTTAAACCCTCGAACCTTTCACACGAAAAGCAAGCACTTAGCCACCAGGTGTCGGTGACCAAGTATTCAATCATAGAAGCATTCCGCGCTGAACGTCATAGAAGTCTCCAGTGCTGGAGCGAGTGCGAGAAGTACATGTCCTGGGCAATAAATTTTCATTATCATTGGAAAAGAGAGTTTATATTCCAGTGTCGATAAGAAATTGAACAATGTTACTTTAAAGCTAGTATAACTATAGTCAGTTGAAGTTTTCCTCGCGGAGTCTTGCATGAGTAAAATCTGTCTTCACTAGGAAGCATGTTAAATATAACGTTAAAAGAATAAAAATTTTCGAATAAATTCTGCTTTGTAAAGAAATACCTTGAGTGGCCACAAAAAATCGCGCTTTGCTTTCTAACTAACTCAGCATCTTTTGCATCGTTTTATTTCAGAGTTAATTTGTTGAAATAAAACTGCACTTGGCAATGCTCCAGAACTGTTTATCAAGTAGTAAAAACATGTTTTGAGTGCTTACAGAATTCTATATTTTTAGTTGCATCGAAGACAGGAAAAACAATGGAAAGGATTTGTCAGAATTTGATAAAGAGCGCATCATTTGCTCTCATCGAATTGAAAAAACAATTCAGTTGATCTGTACACTAACTGGTATAAACATCAGAACGATCCAGAGAATAATAGCATCCTGGAAAGAAGATAGCGAACCCGATTCAATTTAGCGAACCGTTCGTCATCGTAAATGAGTAGCGAATTTTTTAAAAGTCTAAAAACAATTTCTCGAAAGACTGTAAGTCGAGAGTTAGAAAAATGAATTCAGAGAAGTGTTTGCAATTTCGTCATGAAGTCATTAATGTGAGTAGCGCATCGGAAAAAAGCGTTTGATATTTACTCGAGAACATAGAGATTGGATTGTCGAGAATTGAAAGCATAACAATGTGGTAGGAAAAATCCAGATTCCCACCCTTTCATAACGTTGAGCGAGTTCGGGTACGGCGACAACCACATCAAGCTATGGATCAATTTTGCTTTGTCCCAGCTGTTCGGACGCCTGCAGGCAGTGTAATCTTTGTGGCTGTTTTTGCTGGCATGGGTATGGATCTGTTACTCTTTGCAATAGCAAAATGAGCTTCCAGGACTCTTTGGAAGTAGTTTTTGATCACATTCATTCTTCCATGGAGTTTTATTTTGATGATAACGATGCTCGCGTCCACCGGGCTAGAAACGTTCACGTTTGTTAGCTGTTTTTGCGTGTAAAAGGACATTTGAGCGCTTGGACTGACCCCTACAATCTTCTGAGACGCTGGAACGCTGATATTAAACTCCATTGAAAATTTATGAGATGAGTTCGAGAGGAACTTGCATGGCACCGCTCTTTCCTTCATTGATTGCTCTGGGGACAAGTTACTTCAATTATGGCCAAAAATAGAGCTCAAGAGGATTCAGAATCTTGCAGAAGCTATGCCAGGTAAAATGAAAGCTTCAAGTCGAGCGTAAGAAAGGTCCAATCGTGAACTAAGAAAAATTTTAACCACGCAATACTTTCTAGCCTCTTGGTGCATTAAATAAGTTGAAATTAATGTATTATTCTTAGCACTCGTATGCGTACACTTAACGTGCATTAAAATGATGTTCATATTTTCCATGAATTCTGAAAGTCCTTATTCTGATAAATACATGGGCAATTCGAAGTAGCGTTTGTTCTGTAATAGATTTTATTTTCGAGTCGACAATTTTTTATCGCTGGAAAGAACCTTATTTCTAGCAGATCAGCTTCGTTTCCATATTACTGTTAACTTTCTTGGGATGCTTTGCGGTTCAACTGAGCATTTCGTGTTAATAAGAAAGAGTTTTACATGCTACAAAAATAGCTCGGACAACGCTTGTTCTGTCAAAACCGTGGAAAAGACCTGACAGAATTTGATGAAGAATGCATCATTTGCTCTCGCTGAAGTTAAAAAAATAAATTCAGTTGAACTGTATATTCAACATTAATTATCTTTGGCCATAACTTGCAATCAAACACTCATCAAGTCCAGTCACCTTGTCATCCATTCGAGGAAACAAACGAACCCTAACAGACTTGCTCAAATGAAGAGGGACTTCCTTAAAGTTAAATGCTCCTCGACAAACTTTTGCTTGCAGCATTGCGCGAAAAAACATTCGGAAAACTTCGCAATCTTCTAATTTAATGGTTACGAACGGACGTCTTGAAACAGATTTATTGCACTAGTTCCAAAGCAAATATCGTTTATTTCAGTGCAAACAACACACGACGCTGAGAGCGTGAATAATTTTGTCAATATAATTTCTTCTTTTGTAAATTCCCCAAGCGATCAGATAGGACATAGGACATAAATTTAGTTTAAGGCGTTTGGCATCAAATTTGATAATTATATATGTTAGTTTAAGCCTCCTTAACTACAACAAAGATATTTCAACGAGACTATATGGAGGAAGGCGCCGTGAAGTATGGAGTTTAGAAAACATGGAATTTATCCACGAGTGTTCCCACACAAGATCCCCTTCGAAAAGAAACAGTAAGTTTAAAAAAAAATTATGGAACAAGATAAAAGTTCTAGAAGCAAGTCTGTGGTACTGAAAAACAGGAAAAACAGGTCCGTATCAAAATAAAAATCTTATTCTAAGCATTTCAACAACAGGAAGGGCTCCCTTACTCTCACCTTAGGATTTTACATTGTTCTTCTGTATCATAGAACCCTGAGGTCGACATAGAAAGTCTTCAATATTAGTTTTGCTTCTGAAAATGATGGCACTCGAAAAAAATTACCGCGTATCAAACAGTGTATGAAACGTGAATATAATCCTCAAAAGAGAAGTTACGTCAGCACCTTTCCGTAAACACTAAAACATGACTTGTCGAAAGTATATAGTAAGTACAACACAAACGTTAGGCCACTGGTAGACATTTCAACAGCACATATCGTACAGTAAATTTCAAACTACTTAATTTTAAGAACCTTTGACATCGTTCTATATAGTCTCATCTTTAATTCGGTTTGTTCTAATTTCGTGGTTGATTTTTCAATTATTTTTATGGCAATGCGGGCTTTTAAGTAACAATCGTGAGAGACATTTTCCCCTCAATTTTGCGTACTTGGCGAAGTCATGAATAATTTCGTTTTGAAACATATTTGACTCACGATTTTCATTTATTCTAATTTTTAGTGAAAGATTTTCTGCTTAGCCAGACTATGTAGAAAAAATCTCTAATATAAGTCTAGAAGCTGGCTGCTCAAACGTTATGGGGTAAAACAGAACGCTTTAGTGATTGGAAACCGTAAAGGCTCTTAAATGTTTTCTTTATTTAAAGAATCTCCGGAAAAATAAATTTGATCTCTGAGGAGCCTCAGAAAACTGCGCGGGGGTGCAGCGATAGCAGCGGAGCAATTCGTGAGCCGGGCGAGTCTCGAATGCGCAGGAAAGAGCGAGACACGGCGCGAGACCGGCCTGCTCCGCACTGTTGCGCCCCACCTGCATATAAAAGATTTATAAGAAAATGGGCAAAACATCGAGATTTTAGAATATCATTGTGGTAGAATTTAGGCAAGCTTCAATTTCTCAATTTATCGTAATAATTTTGTTGAACGTGAGCTTGCTGATAACGAAATAATAATTTTATCGAATCGGTACCACAATCAGAGAATAATATATTCAGACTTCAAGAAAGTAATTTGCACAGCCAAATTGTGATGAAGAAGAGGTAGTCTAAGAGGCGCTTGCGAAACGCAAGCCCGGATACACGATCAGATGCAGGTGCCAAGCAGGGCATCGAACGAACCTCAGACGAGGAGTATCCTGGTGGGCCATGTCTTCCCCCGTGGTGGTCGTCTTAGTAGACGATCCCCTCTGCCTCCCCCGCTGCCGATGCGTAGTCCCCCCGAAGTCGAACTTAGCCGAAAGTGACTTCAGCCATCACACTGATGTCGCGATCCAAGAAAAGTGTGCCGCGCTGACACAGCTACGCCGAGGCGGATGCTTATCCTTAGGACTGAATGAGAGTTGTTGCAGGTTAGTGTGGAAGTGTACGTCTGTCTGTCACAACCGAAGCACGCTTGAGCACGTCTCCTCTTGTGGGAGACTGGGCTTTTTCTTCGTTGCATTTGGAACGAAAATTGGATGTATTGAAAGTTGGGACTAAATGCGAAAGGGATGGCATGTGCAAAAAAACTTTCCTAAACCTAAATTAATTATTCAACAGACTAGGCTCATGGCGCTAGAGACTCCAATTTCAATCGTACCACCAAGTCTAATTCTTGAATTTTGTTCAGCCTGACGTTCACATTGAAAGTCAAGCGCTGAGTGTCGACGGCCCCTTATTATTCTTCTTTAGGTTTAAATTGACGTGAACCAAGTCATACGAATTTCTGACCTGAATAAATCTCTCAGGTTTAAAATCTGTTCTTCTCGTGCTCGTCGCCAGCAATCTAACTTCCTCTCAGCGAATCGCTGAAATGATTTGCTCAAAAGAAGTGGCACCAATTTGGCTTGGGTCGTTATTATGCGGTAGTAAGAATATGATTGGTTACTTTTCAAGTGTCTTCAAACTAAACGCAAGTTGAAACTGAAGACCAAGCCATAGTTATTGAGCCCAGAAAATTAGTGTGAAGGTATTCCGACCACACGAGGCCAACTTTGTGAACTCTATCAAGAGATTTTTTAACTACGTTGTTTCACACTGAATGTTCCATCTCGTCAAACATTAGTGACTCATCGTTTTTGAATTGCCATAAGTGCATTTTAAGACAGCTGATCAAGCTAAGAAAGTATGATAAAATTCATCCCTTTTGAAATGTTTCACTAGAATTGTATTTTTATTCTGCCAGGCCCTGATAGTCTACGCTCGCCGGCTTCAAAAAATTCGAACGCGATTCTTTACGCAGGAAAAAACTCGAAATCATTTGCACGGAACCCTTATCAAACGTCACAGCTCTGTGGCTCTTATACGGAGTTCAATCATGCACACAATATTGTGGATGAAATTTTTCTCGGACGGATGACGGAACACGGACATTTTATGACCGCCTTCACTCTTCATCAGAGTTGGTTTTCCGGGGCAAACCTTTGTGAGCCTACCGGCGTGACGGCCGTCTGCATGGTTCACGGTTTGGCGGGTGGTGATTCTGGTGCTGCTTCTGTTGATGCTTTCTGCATCAGATGCGGCTTTCTCTGCTTCTTTCTGCTACTGATGCTGCTTCTGCTGTTTCTTTCTGATACTGGTATTGCTGCTGCTGCTTCTTTCTACGTCAGATGCTGCTTTCGTTGCTTCTTCTGTATCTGATGCTGCTTTTGCTGCTTCTTTCTGCTACTGATGCTGATTTTGTTGCTTCTTTCTGCATCAGATGCTGCTTTCGCTGTTTCTTTCTGAATCTGATGCTGCTTTTGCTGCTTCTTTCTGCCTCTGGTGTTGCTACTGCTACTGTTGCTGCTTCCGATGCCGGTTTCTACTACTGATGCTGCTGCTGAATTTGTTCATAAGTTCGACATCAAAGCCAGAAACACGTACTTCAAAGAACTTGTTTAAATCTTACCATGTTTCTCTTGCAAGTCTGTATATTTATTCCTGTTCTTTTTGGAGCTCTGTGTTCAGTTTGTCTGAATATGCCGCATGTGTTGCTGTCCCCGGAGGTGCTGTGATCCCCTGAGCGCTGCCATTTGATTCTGCGCGGTGCAGGTGCTGTATTATTAGCCGCTTGGTTTTTTCCTTGTGCGGTTCGTGGTGTTGCTTATGTTATTGTTGGTCAACAGCTGATCGTGATGTAACGCGGCGCTCATACTGCAGCTGCATGATGTCACAACTGTCGGTGGGGGTAAAGATGGGCTGTTGTGGTTAGCTACAACCAGCGCTTTCGCCTGATGGTGGCTCTGGAACTGACGGTCGGTGTTGGTGTTGTTGATCTGGAGTTGTTACTTATAGATTTACTCCACAGCGTCCGATAATTTTTTGCAATGTTTCAGTGTATCCTCCTATCACGGCACGGATAACTACACGACTACCCTTACCCTATGGGATTTAAGTCAATTCGTGTACTTGATACTTCTTGAATAATCAATCAACTCGTACTCGATTTCTCACACAGCTGATTCTCTAGTTCATGTCCCTTGTGTTACACACGTTAGGGCTGATCAGTTAGTGTATGGCAGCTCTGCGGTAGTTGCATCAACTTGTCTGACTTTTGCAATGAGTTCTGCTCTCTTGCAGCAACGATCTCGCACCATTTGCCGCGCATTTCCAAAGCAAGTTTGCTAGTATTACTGCGGCTGATACTAGTTTCACTATGGCTGATAGGTCGAATGACGCTAGTTTTGCCGCAGTGCTAAGTCGAGTGACGCCAGTTTTGCTCAAGCTGGTAGGTGAAGTGATGCCAGTTCTGCTGTGGCTGGCGCAGCCGTCGCTTCTCTCGACGGCCTCAGGTGTTGGCTGGGTAATGCGTGGGAATGGCTGGTGGAGCAGCAAATCGGCGCTGGTGGTGGGAACAAAAGTCGAGCACTTCCCGGAGCCCAAGGCGCTGGGATCAGTAAAGTCCTGTTCCTGCTGGTGCTGCTGCGGCTGCTGCTGCATAACGGAGAGCTTCATGCCTTCTCAACTCCTGCTACGTGAGCGCCTCATCACCGATATGTGCTCCTAGCACCACGCGCGTATGCTAGATACTGTCTTAATTTTCGTCCGAATTACAAGAAAGACTTTCATGAAGAGTTAAAGTTGATTTATCAGTAAGCTCACTTCACGTTGGAAGACCTTTAATATGCTGAATCAAAGGAAATGCTTTCATTTGGAGTTTTTAAAGCTTTTCATGCGCACGTGAGAGTGAGTGAATAGCCATTTACATAAGACACTCTTTCATTAACTAAGTAACAGAACATTTCTGGACTTCCACCCGCCAACGATCGAATATTCATGATAGTGAGCCCTTGCTATGAATAAACTGTATCGCAATGAAGCGTCGTGCTGTTGCCATTAGAATTGCAGTCGTATAGTTTGATGAAAACAGGACAACGCAGCTGTTCTCTTGCATATCTACGAGTCGCTTGAAGCTGGAAAGAAGTCTTTGCTCTGCTGACGCATGAGAATCTTAGCTCTTCTGACGCATGAGAAGTTCATTGGTAGTCATGGTTGTATGCAAACACTCCAGTGCATATTAATACATATTCTAACGAACAGGACACTAAACACTACGTTGTAAGGCAACGATGACTGTGAGTTCTCTGCCTATATTGGTTCATAACTTTCAGTGTTTGACCAAATTCTAAAATACACTCACTGTAGTATTAATCAAATGTGGCCATATGTTCTGAGCATATTAAAAGCTTGAAGTATTATGGTACTGTAGGTGATAAAAACGCACACTTACTTGCCTTTCTTACCAACTGAGGCAAAACAAAATTCCTTTCGATGTCATTTTTTGGAGTCCATTGCCCACAACACTCATGATCATCAAATCACCATGGGCCTCAGTTATGGAGACAAAGGGCCCTTGCATCTCTTGTTCTTCCAGACATATTCGAATTTCTGAGAATTTATGAGCCTAATATTATTTTTCTCTGCGAAATTTTGTGCCTCTCAGAAGGTTCTCGAGATCGCATTCAGCCATTAGGCAAGAGCCTAATGAGCGGATTCTTTACAATACTTGCCTCAATGGGGAATATTCTCCGGCATTTTTCCTTTGAGAAACCCTTCGGGCTTTTTAAGATGATGGCCTTTCATGCGCAGTGGTCTGCGAGCTCAGCTTTTTATGAATTGAGTTCTCATTAGAGGACAAATAAAAAGACATCTGAGTGCAATGAGAAGGCCGTCGTAAACGGATCTCCCTAGAAATTTCGACCGAAATAACCTCATCTCATATGAGACGAATTCGTGATGTAGTAATGCGGTTTTCTTTCTCAGATAAAATATTTTCGTTGAATTTCGCGTGTTTTCAATTATTTCTGTGTGTATAGCGTGCAGAGAAGGACTGAGGTTTAAATCAGAGGAAGAACTTCTGTCGCATGTGTACAAGAAATTATATGATTTAGCAATATTGAGTTTTAGTCCGTAATATTATTGTGCGATACTCACCAGAATAACTCGAGCAATATGCTGGAAATAAATCTCTTGGACGAACACCGTTCATGAGCTTCTAATCCATGACGATCTCCGTAACTACGAAGGAAAACCACCGGAACAGGCGCATGAATGTTACAACTACCTGTTAGGACTTGCGAAGAGGCATTGGCTACTCACTCAACTCATGTTATTTTATTCGCTTCTATGTTTCGCGTAGAAATGCAGAACGCGACGATGTTCGTATGCAGTTTGGTTAAAATTGAATAACGGGAAAAGTTGTGGATGCTTGAAGGCTGCTTCTTCGAATTTCGGTGCCATGGTTTGTTCATTTCACTGAGCCTCACGCGCACATACCGAACATGACAAGTTTCAGATTTCAGGTATCGTTTGAAAAGTGTCCAAATTTGTATGCTGTTTGTACCGTACATGTTTCTTCAAATGTTCAGCCTACAACAGTTTCACGTTCTTTGAGAAAATTTGAAATTACTCGCAATCACATTCAGCTTCTAGATTTTTGTAAAGCTCATTTCAATAATATTCTGTGCGTTCGCCGAGCATTTATTTTACAAAATTGATACCAGGATAGTGCAGGTGTTTTTTCCTCAACTCCAACATGTAACAGTCACGAAGGTTTTTACTTGATGAGAAACCAGGCTCCAGATACCAAGGAGTCTCAGATGTTCTCACCAATTCAGACGTTGCTCAAATTACCGCTAGAGTTCCGCGAAACTATACAAAAAAAATAAATATCCCCCCATTATTCACAGACCACTTAATTAATCATTTAGTTGGTTTTAAGAAAATGAGTGAGCTGGCTGCTACAATGCGTTCTGAGCGCTCAATTTCCCCACGAAACAGTTTCAAAACTTGGGTTCTCACGTAATTTATTTAGCAGTAACGTAGGTGCGCCTGAGGAGCGGGCAACCCTTCCCAGCTACACCTCGTCTGTGCGCGCTCGTGTGATGCTCCAGCGAGAACATCGCTCTTCCGTGTCCCGCTCTTGCATTCATCCCAGTGTTCGAGTTGTTCTAAATATTAATATCTAAATATCAATCAATCACAATATTAGTATATGAACATGTATTATTTTAAATATTAGCTCCAAATATTAGTATATGCATATAATAATATTCTTTATATTAATATATATATATTAATATTCTAAACTTTAATATACGCATGCTAATATTCTAAATATTAATTTCATCTTTAAAAATAGGGAAGTGGTAAAAATGCTAATCTTTGTTCATCGGTTTAGTTCTTTCCGATTTCTATTGAAGCTAAAAGATGCGAAAATAATTAAGAAAATATCTGTATTAGTTTGGTGAATACCAGGGTTCATCTGTTTTTATCCATAAGTAAATTTTAGTCAGTTCTTTCTTTAATTCCCTATGAATTAAAAATCAATGTAAGACTATAGTTATTTAATCAGATCACAGGCTTGTTGTGTTTTGCCAATGCTTCATCACTATTGAAGTTGCAGCAATGCATGGGATGAGTAGCAAGGTTCAAAGGCGAAAGTAGTATTATTTTATGTATTTTGTGAGCTCATATAGTTTTAATTTACTGTTTCTATTATTCCTTTCACAGTATGTGAAATTTTGATCTGTTATATCGGCAAGACGCATTTTTATTCCTGATGAAACTGTGTGATTTAATTTTCGTGACTGAGACGCATCATTCTTGTGCAACCTGTAAGAACTATAATGAATATGCATTGGGTAGCTAAAATGAACGAGATTTCATGGTTAACATCAGTTCCCACTCATTCCATATGGTTTGATTTTTAAGCGAGCGTTTCTATAAACGATTTTGCCTCTCCAAAAGGAGTAGCGCGACAGTTCCCCGAGAAGGAAATGGAAGCTAGACTCACAGATTCCTAATTTCTCCATCGATTTTTAGGCCAACAACCAAGCCTCAAATCCCTGTTGTTGCATGGAAAACTAGCCTGGCAGCGCTGACTTCCTTTTTGGACCTTAAGGCTCTGCATATTTCAAGGAAGATAACTTTCGACCCTTATGAAACAACTCTTTTCACAGCTAACAAACTTTCACAGTTCTAGTTGGCATAAACAAGTCTCACATTTTAAACTACCGTCCCATAGCATAAAGACGCACACCCTACACGAAAACAGCTTGTCCTGTCTCCAGGCTCCTCCAATTCCTGGCTAAACCTCAGTAACAGACGGTCGCCAATTGCCTTGCCAGAGCTTCCTTTTTCTGCAGCTTTTCAGTGTTTCTGAGACGGGATGAAGAGCAGACAACCTCAGGGCCTGAGTTTATTGGCGGAAACGCTACTTGCCTCCTCGCTCGACCCAAGCCTGATATTAGAGCAGCGTGCATGCATGCCCTGGTCTCATGCCTGTGCTCCGATCGCAAGCGTCCGTCGCCTTACGAAAACTGATCCTGCTTTGAGATCCCTCGTGTCACGGCAGCTCGAACTCAGACAAATATTTGTGTTTGCCTCACGTCAAACACGACAGGGCAGCGGGCTAATATTTGTTTTGTGATGTTGACTTGTCGTAATTCATTGTTCTGAGATACTCCCGATAACCGTAGGGTAAATATTTTTCTATACTTGTATGATGTTTGCCATTACTTTATCTGATGTGAAAGGGATAGCTCTGTTCGAATTATATGCTACTAATAACATTGTTTGCTAGGGAAGAATAACTGGGATGAACCAAACCTGATATGAACTCGTTAACTGTGTAATTTGAGTTAATTAACAGATTCACATGGTAGCCGTGTACTCACGAGGATTTTTTCAAGGCTTTTAAAGCCTAGATATGACATACAAGACAGCCTTTTCTCTTTTCGATGTCCTGTTCACACACTTAAAAAATATAAACGTAAAATCGCAATATTGATTACATTCATCACCGATATTATCGTACGTAATGCAACCGATGAGGATTTACTTTTTTATTTCATTTAATATAATCAATGGTTGTAATTTTTTGTCTTGATTGCTGTTTTTGTGAATTTCACCAAAATTCATCAAAAACTGAAAGGTAGACATCGTCCTCTCTTGATTCTCTTCTATGGTTTAGGCAAATCCTTTGAATGCCCGCACAAGCGACCTCACCTATGAAAAATGACGAGTGGCTCTTTCCTCGTAAGGTTTACTGAAGGAGTCCTACCTAAATTTCAAGCTGTTGCAGAGAAAAATGTCAGTATTAATATTCACAACGAAAAACTCACAACGAAAAATATTTTTTAATTGACTGGCAGCCGCTCATTACCTCGAAATTAACCAATTACTGAAGGGAAAGCTCCTTCGAAAAGCAAATCTTGTGATTCATTCTCTCAGATTATTAAATATCTGTTCTGCTATTTAGCCTAATCATTATCTCCATCGTCAGGCTTTAAATCATATTTTATTATCGTGCTCTGTAAGAAGAGCTGCTGTTTTATTCTAATGAAAAATTCGTAGATCCGTCACCGACTTCTTGTCTCAGATATGAACGATATCGTGTTCAAAGAACTATTCATTTTCATAAGCTACGTGGAGTCCTCAGGCATCGGCGGAGAACCAAAATGAGAAAATCCTTCCATGTTTTTCAGGGATAAAATTTACTTCACTCCTAATAAACAAATAAAGGTTATTGCCTCCAGAATGATACGACCTAGAAACTCATTATTGTATTTACTCTAACCACTGCTGAATACTTCCTACTCAAGTTTCTCAAATAAATTTTGTTCTTATTGGATACCATACTCGACAATGATGAATGCTTTCCTGCATTTTGTAATTCATTATGCTTTGAAACTCTTAAAAATAATTTCTTTATCAATGGATATTCAGTAACTACATTAGAGTCCCAGTTGAAGAAGTTTTTGTCCAAAAAGCTAATTAGTCTTCTGTCCACTGATGACCCTAATAACAAACTTTACATTTCTCTCTAATATTTCGGTTCTCATTCAGAGAAACTTAAAGAAGAGTTGAAATCTCTTGTGGTTAAATACTTCAAAATTAATTTACATTTTAGTTTTGTGAACAACTTTTATATTAGATCATTTTTCAGTTTCAAGGAAAAACTTCCCGTTGCGATGCGATCCTCAATTGCTAATGAATATAGCTGCGCACATTTTGCATCCAGGTACGTCGGTTGTGCAGGTCGTAATCTAGGACAGAGTACCGCTGAGCATAGGGGATCGAGTCAGTTACTGCACAGGATCAAGGCTAGGACAACCACCCCTTTCTGTAATCCGTATTCACACAGACGACTGCAATTCAATAATCTCCAATAATAAATTTTCAATCATTGAGCAGGGGTCAAATTTCACTGACGTACGCATTTTAGAATCACTGCATATTTTAAATGGTAGACCAGTACTGAATGATATGTCTAGTTCTTTCCCATTGTACATTTCCATCTAATTTGTTATCATCTTGTGAAGCGTTGGTGTCTGATACTAATCACATTTATTTTCATGTCATGTGTTTTTTTAGCTGATGATGGGATTTATCCCGAAACGTTCAAAATTTTTTAAGAATTTTATTCTTCGCTTTTAAATTTTTAATTAACTTGCATTATCGTCAAGCAAAAGATGTACTTTCTTAGCAATTACATACAATATTCATCAAGCGCCTGATTAAGCTACTATCGAACTAGTTAATGATAAGAAAACACATCAAAACCCGTAATCATACTCATTTTAACAGCAATGGTGCGGAAATGTTCACCATAAAATGCGTCGTGCGACTGACATGGATGGAATCAACACTTTTGCGGTTTTCTGCAGCACCAAGAAACATCATAACATTTAAATTGTTTGAGAGGCTGCGATTAGCGAACGCCTCGCTCGCAGCGTTTGCTTACAGTGTTTGTCTCGTAACTGCGCTCCAAGAATCAAGCAGACGACATAATCTCATTTCACTCAAATGCTTTTTGTACTCCGTAAGGAAAAAAGGCGTAGTACGAGGGTACAATTTTCTAGGCAAATTAAATAATCTTACCTGAAAAGATGGTACGTTCGACGCAAGCTCATTCTGAATTGTGAAGCTGCGAACAGGAATTTTTGTAAGTCTCTTCATATTTTCACAGAGCGCAATGCCTGAGTTGTAATTATGCGAATGAACATTGAACAAAAAACTGAAGAGTAGCTTGTAAAAGTAGTGCATCTAATAACGCCTCTTTTATCTCAGTAAATTAATTATAATCGTACAACAGTGGAGATACTCTATTTGATTAATTAATCAATTCTGTAAAAAGTAAAGGGCGGAAGTCTTTGACAGTAATTTTAATCGTGATAAATTAATTGTAGCAATGCTTGTCTGAAATTACCCTCTGCAACAAGTAAAGTTTGCAATTTTCTGGTGGTCAACTTCATGAGGTCAACAACATTTATTGAATTCGCGCACTCGAGGGAGAGCATTTCTCTGCTTCAAGTCCTACAAGTTTGCAAAAATCTTGAATATGAATTAAAACTTCCTTAAAATTTCTCTGCTTCAAGTCGTACGAAATACAAAGGTTTTATTGCATTCGATGGGATAGGTTGAGCATTTGTTAAAATTTCAGTTGAAAATTTGAGTGTGAATTGAAACGGAAATAATCATTTCATCCGAGAGATACAAAATAACTTAAGCAAACCCTCAGCCGTCTGAGTTATTTTCCTAATCGTGCCGTTATTACAAGCGCCATCATTAGACTGACATCCGCATCAGGTTGTCATCGACTCAGGCCCTAGGCGGTGAACTTCAAAGACCACACCAAGGTACAAATTTGACAAGAAATAAAATAAGTTCGAGCTGCTCGTATAACTGGACAAAAGCAGCCAAAGTGATCAGGGATGCCCGTGGTAACGTGGCTGTCAGAAAGCAACTTGAGCTC
Source organism: Morinoia aosen (assembly GCA_030386875.1). Taxonomy (NCBI): domain Eukaryota; kingdom Metazoa; phylum Arthropoda; class Malacostraca; order Amphipoda; family Talitridae; genus Morinoia; species Morinoia aosen. Next base: position 59,213,087 of record CM059561.1, on the reverse strand, counting down.
ATTTATAAAAAGCGCGTCATCAAATGATAGTTTCCAATGTTTTCTTGACCTACAGGAGAAATATTTTATGAAGCTAAATTGAACTTTACGTTGCGCTTTGTAACAACGCTGACTCAAACACATTGTAGCGGAAGTAGTGTAACTATTTTCGAGGGATAAACGAATGAAATTCACACAGGAGTATCTACGAAAATATGTGTGAAGGACGCAATTACGAGATGAAATTAAGCTAATTTTAATTTTCGTTAAAGCCAGTCTCTTATCGTGATGGGTATTGTGTTCCATGCTAGAATCTCAATTTGAGACATCGGCTTCTAAATTATGCGCACTGATCAACGAACGACTAGATTGACATCCAAACACCGTGTGTGGGTTATCCTGCTTGTTGTACAAGCAAACGAGAATTGAGTGAAAAATTTTAACTTCTCATTTCTCAAATGCAATAATAGTCCATGTCGTATTACCATTTAATCAACTTGCTTACGCTTCTAGGTAATCCGTATGTGAAATGTATTTCACATTGCTATGTATTTTAATTATCTTGCATATGATTTCGAAACCTCTGGGGCTCTCAAATTAAACACTCATCTCGCGAATTTTCTTGGGATAAGTTTGCTTTGTTGAGGGCGTAGCTGCCGAGTGCTTAAGAACATTTCTGGAAAAATTCCTGAGGTTTGTATCTAACGCATATTCATTTTCTATTGGCACACGGTGGGGGGTACAGAGTTTTGTAATTTCAGCATTCGGTTCGTCGTTGTGAACACTTGTGCTTGCCTATTTAATTAAAGCTACATTCCAAGGCACTATGTTTTTTAATTCATTTTGAGTATACGACATTCATACAGAAGAACTCTTGTGCGGCAGACAAACTGCCCTAAAATTTCCTCATAGCCGTACGCGAGCTCCCATTCAATAAGACACACATTAGGCTCTAATCCCCTCACGAGTTCACGAGTCTGCTTTTCTTTGAAAAGGACGACTTTCGCTTTCATGCACCAGCTAGCTGGAATGGTGCACGCATGACCGAACGCGGCCTCTGGGACTTGCGAGAAGGCGTCTTACGAGAGCCTTGTATCCTTCCAGGCGCTGGAGCAGCGCTGGAAAAGCGCTCGTCGAGCGCCCATATGAAAGATGTCCATCAGAAGCTTTCAATAATAAATGCTGCATGCTAAAGCTCGCTCATGACTATCTCATATGGCCCACAAGGAATATACGGTTATTGTTTCTCCGTGAGCGGTTGAAGCGCAGTTGAACGTGCACATTCACTAGATACGTGCTGCAGTCGTTGGTCACTAAGTATCAGAAATACTATTGCAGTAGGAGGTACACATACAACAGACGCTGCGATCAGTGTGGCGTATCGTAAGGTTTTAAAACTCTTGGAAGTGTACTTTGGGTAGAAGTGATACATTTCAGTTCGTCAGTAGATCGCGGAAAAACTACAATACTTTGGAGATGCGTAGTAGTGCTCAACTGATGCTCGTCTGTTGAATTTCAAAATTTAATTTTCTTTTTTGGAGCCATAAAGACAAAACTTTGTAAAGTACAGGGGTAAATTTTATTCATATTTGAAATAAGATTTCATCAGTGAAGATTCACACTCATTGTTATTTATCAAAAAGATTTCAAATCAGTCGAATTTTATCGGTCCCTTTATCATTTGAAATTCTGTCTGTTGTTAATTCTAGATCTAGTATAATTGAACTAATTTAGGTCCCAATTTTATTCTAGATCCTAATTTTAGTTCTAAATCTTTAGTTTTCGTGACGAGAAATACGAGCTTTATATTTTATTCATCACTTACGTAATGAATTTACCTGATTTTTGCCTGCAGTCAGCTGCCTTCACTCCTGAGACATTCTAGGAATCGCTCTGAAGATTTGTTAGAGATTGTCTTTTTTGTTTGCGGTAAGAAGGAAACACATCTAATTTGTATTAATCAGATCCAATCAATCAAATTCATTTCCTGCGTTATAGTGACGTAAAGTTGCCGAGGAAAACGCAAACGTATTCTATGTAAATAGAGAGGTGTCTATTAGATGAAAGATTTATCAAACGTTTTTCGATATATGAATACTATAAATGAACATATATGTCCCTTTGCAACATAAGTGGTCGTTATGACGCTTATGACTGAAAATCAGTGTTTCTTTTTCAGTACTTCCTATATTATTTAAATTGAAGCTCAAAACACCATAATCACAAACTATAAACACACATCTTTATGCCTTTAAGAGAGCCCGCCTATTTGCCAGGATATGTCACTCGGCTTGTGTTTAATAATAGTTTTTAGAGCAGACAACAATGTCAGGTTTCTAATATTAGCTGCCGCAGCTACGCCCGGGCTCCTTTAGAGCGCTCGCAGCCGAGCATGCTCGACGCACTCCGTCGGCACTTCTTGCACTCGTTATTCTTTGAAGGCGGCAGGCAAAAGAACACTTGGATTACGTTAGGCTAGGTCTCCTTTAACTCTGGTCGAGCATCTAATCTCCCTCCTCCCGGCCCCTCATCAAAACCCTCTTGGTTAACAGCTCGTCCGGGACTCCCCATTCGTGTTCTCAGAGTCCAAATTCCGGCAGAGAAGCCAAGAAGCGCGACTCAAGAAACGTTTCCTTGCCCCTCACTTGCCTGTCTTCTTGGCAGTTACTTTTCTTAATCCGCCTATCGAAGGTCTTCACTAAAGACTCAAAGTTTGCTCAGGTTCTCTCTTTACGCGACTTTGTCCAGTGATTGATGCCTTCGGCCCTCGACAGGCACAACTTTTCTATAAGATCATTTTCCTTCTAAGTGATCTAGAGCCGTGACTTGCTCGTGGAAGTATTGCATGATCATAAATAAAATTTAACTCTCGTTTGCAACGAAGTGGCTACCAAACATTTTGTGCGTATTACGTAAACGTAAAATTTCAGTTTCGTTGATACTCACTAAATTTCTATCACGGCGCTAATAAGTAGTTTTGTCCAATAACTTACAGAAGATTCTCCTCGAAAAATTTAAACTCTTTAATATGATTAGGTCATACATGTGTTATGCCCAGAAATTTTGATGACGAACGTACATTTGGTTCCTCGTAGAACAGTTTGCACTCAGATGTATTTTATCTCTGACGTAACTTCTAACCTATGCCATGTGCATCGATTCCCGTAAGGTCTTAAAGACGTGCCTTTGTTAAAATGCGTGCAACGTAAAGTATGATAATGTGAAATTTTTTCACCAATTTCTCGAGTGCGTATAAAATGACGCTAATCGTGTGTAACAGTTAAAAAAATATACATTTTTGCTCCATTTTTCTCCCAATGTAATCTAAGCAGCGTAAGAGGATGATTGAAATGTTAACATGAGTATTTAATTTTTTTTTTCAAGCATATTTCCTGTTTTTATTGGCGTATTTCAAATGAAAACGTATGTAAGAAGGAAATTATACCAATTTGAATGAGCTGAAAATAAGTTTTTAACACATTGTGTAAAGGTTATAGAAAATATAGGAGAAATCATCCGAAGAGAAAGTGTGGAGGAGAGGATGTTAAAATGTCCTATTTTCATCTTCTCCTCCACACCTTCTCTTAGGATGGCCTCCCCTATACTTCAAATAACCTTTACACAATGAAAAAAACGTTTTTTCAGCTCATTTAAACTGGTATAAATTCTATCTTACATACGTCTGTTGCAGAATGCACCTGATGCTCAATGAGCTTGCATTCAGCCTCTGCTCATAGAGCTAAAAGTTAAAAAAATTGTAATCGTATTTTGTAAATATATGTTATAGTGAAATAGAGCGAGCAGAAAGAATAGTTTTAGGCGACAGCCTTCGCCCAATTGATGGGAGTAAAGCCTGCAGCTAGTTACGGGATAGTTGGGCAGCTATACGGCATTCTCGCCCTTGTGGAAGTCCTGAAACGCTGGCAGGAATTTCAAGGCTTCAAAAGTTTCTCCAACGTAGGGCGTCGTAAGGCAATGGATGGTGGCCCTGCTCGGTGTTTTGCTAAAAGATTCAATAAATAGCGATCTTCAGAGCGGGATTAGTCTTTGACGCCTAAATGCTAACAGACTGATCTCAGCGTTTAATTTTAGTCGACACGGCGAATGCAATCATTTTCGCTTGAACTTCATCTCCATACTCCATGAACCGCGCATTGAAGATCGTGTTTTTTATTAGAAGCGGAATTATATGAATGCAAGATTGGATAAGAAAGGCAGCCATGATACAGTTACGTTTGACTAAAGCGTAGTACATAGATACAGCCATGCAATTTATTTTTTTGCTAGACTTAGAAGAAAAGAAGTTGAGCAACGTGATTATTTGTCTGAACTAACCGGTTTGAAATTAATTTGGGTACTACTGTTTGAACAAAATGAAAGTTATGGAAAACTCAGAACTGAACTTCAAAATGTATTGACGGGTCTGTTCTACATAGATACACTACTTCAAAGAGACAACAATTGTGCGTATCAAGTGGGTCTGCCAAAGGGAAAATGAAGCTATGAGTTGTTGGACAAACTATAGCTAAAATCGAGAACCTCATTGAGTTTAGATTGCAAACAAACAACGCACTAACAATTAACTTAAGTAGTGGAACTGTATCAACTATGATACACTAGAGGTATGCGAAATCAAAAGATATAGTCTGCTGCAGTCTCTGCGCAACGTACTCAACCAGCGTGGTTGACTGCAAACTCATCCATGACTACTCAGGGCAGCGAAATGTACGATATGACAGTCTTCTTTAGGGCATTTGCGGGACATTTAAAATGTAAGGTCATTTGAATGAAACAGGGCTGTTGTTCAGAGTAAGGTTCTCTAGTGTATTTGATATTTTCATAAAAATCATAATTGACTTGAAATCAAGAATATTCTAACACGTGCTTATGATTTCCTGCTAAAAAGCCAAAAGCTTCTTTTCTCCTCACAAACATAGTTTAGAAACTAGCTTCGAATTGTTCCTTTTAGACAAGTTTGCTGGAAAGCATGCGACGTCCCACCACCTCTAGTTTATGTAAGATCCTTATGAAATGATATGATCTTTAGCCCATGATACCTAGGCTAATGATCTTTAGCCTATGATACGTAGAAATAGCTGCCAAATTAAATTAAACGCATCTTAGAAGCACCATTTTTAGGTCACTCCAAAATTCCTTTGATAAAAATTCGTTATATTACGAATGCATTGCTTGTGTTGAAACGTATTCCATACGAAGAAACATCTGGCAAAATCCTAATGCTGTTGTGAGCATACTGTCCTTGAGGACAAATTTTCAGTTTATATTAACGTCTCCGAAGTAAGAGCATCGTCGAACATTGCGATGATTTACTTCGATCGTGCAACATTTGCCAGTAACCTCGTACTTCATCAGTACATTGACGCCTCTTTTTGTCTCCTGGCGTCTGCCTGAAGCTCTTACCTGAGCTTTTTTACGTCTTTTTAAAGCATGCAACACGACTCATAAAATATCATTAACATCGCCAGTACAGTTCATTTGCTCTCGTAAGGTGCTCATTTCTCGTTTGTTTCAGGCTAAAAATAAGCAAAAATTAGCCCTTATTTGGTCGTATACTACTCAGTGTTGCGAGACATTATGCGAGCAGGAGTCATTTCCCGGTACTTCAGACACGAGGCTGGTATGACACACCGCATTTTTCATAAAATAAAGCGCAAATTTTTATGCTCATGTGCTGATTGAGGGCATGCTATGGAATATGTCATTGCTGTGATAAAAATGTTTGAAGAACAAAGAGCTTACCTGTAACTTGAACAACAATTTCTTCAAAAACTCCATTAAATGAAGCACAAGAACCTTTCGCTTCCACCATTTAACTCTGATGAGTGAATCTAGCTCTTATAAGTATGTCAGCTCTTATAAATCGCTTAACCATCTGAATTTGTGTAAATCGCTTAACCATCTGAAGGTAATCGAACCGTTCGTACTCTCAAGACTCAACTATACTGTCGCAGTAACTCCTTTAATCAATCGATCACGAAATTTGGTCGTTCATGAAAACAGTATGTGTATATTTGACCACTGACGTACGATATCATCACTGTTGATGAGCTCCTTTCGAGTCATACATATTCAAATACATCTGAAGTGAATTTTTTTTTAATCTTCAAGGCCTTATTTTGGCTTGAGCACTGAACTCCATCTAGCCGTCTGAGGGTGGATTCACCTTTCAATACTACACATGTGCTATTCCTCATCCTTCAGAGGTGGTCAGCTCAAGAATATTGTTGTGTCCTACGAGCAACTCAACTTCCAAGTTTATCTGACACCGGCGAACACTGTCGAATGCGAAAGCTCTCAGCAACTCAGTCTAACTTTTTCACCGCCTGCATGCATGTTTTTCTCCGCCCCAGTAATTAAATCGCTTAGGCGGCGAAAAACATGCGTGCTCCGGCAAAAAAGTTTGACTGGGAAGAGATGGTCGTGTTGAAATGCTGTATCTTCGGCCTGCGTTGGTGTTTTTTAATGAGACAAATGTGTGACCCTATGCTCACCCTGGGAGTATCATGTACGTCAATGAAGCATTTTATCACACGATTCATGAATCAATAGCACACATTCATCTTCAGCTACCTGCTTTTGTTTGCTCTTGAATTATATTAACGATGTTTTTAAAAAATGTATTAATGTACTCAGTGTTTTTAGCCGTTATCTCACAATGACCAAAACAGGCTTCAAAGTAAATAGTTTTCATCTGCTTTCATTGATTCATTTTCTTCTTAAAATATTAAAATTCTGGCCGAATTCCTATTCTTTTTCAGATTGTTTTCATGTAATTCTAATAGTTTTGTTAATTCATTGTTTTAAGGGAACTTCTTCTATTTTTGCAATTCCAAGATGTACTAAATTTGAACATCTTCGTTCGGTGTGATGCTCAGAAGACCTGGTGCACACAGCCTGTAGTGTTGTGGTAACGGTGAGCCGAACAAGAGCCTGACAAGTGTGATAGCTGCTCACTTAAATGACACCTCCGTAGAGCGACCGTCTTACACCCAACCTGAGTGGCAGCATGGCTGGGGCTGACAAGTTTGTACCTCGATGTGATCCAATAAACAGAGGTGCTTCGCGTTTGATGCAGTTCATATAGAACCTCCCTTGATTAAGCAATGTTACTCGTCTCTGTTTCAAAAAATTCTCTGCTGATCTTAAATTTGACTCTTTGATTTAGGAATTAGAATGAAACGTGTTTTCCAATTTGTTTCACTTATAATTATTCTTCACGGTCTTCAATTTTAAAAATTTTGCTCTTGGTTTCAAAAATAATATTAAATCCTTAAAATAAATTGGTGATGTGAATACGAATATTTCTAGTGCGATATCATTATTCAAAACGGTAGCGCTCTTTCCATGTCTGAGAATCGCGACATATAGGCTTGGGCAGTTTTTTTTAATTTACCGTTTAATGTAAATTTATCACCACCATGCTGCCAATCAAGAAGGTGAGACAAATGCTCGGAGTTTTGTACAAGACAGAGAAATTTGTCGCCTAAATCATTCAGCTCTTTTCTTGGAACACGCAGCACAGGCCTTTGCTAGCTACACGCAGCCCGGCCTGAGTATTGGTTTCCCATAGGGGCGTCGCATCATCGATGCAGCTTCGCGCCGAATATTTGCCGATATTTGGGAGCAGCTCAGGATCATGATTGCCTATAGTTGCGGCCGTTCCCAAGTCACTTAACCAGCATGCCTCGTGACACGAATGCTTCAGATCCTCCTAACAATCCTCTCTGGATAATCTAACTCCGATACCCAGTGCTTCAGCAACGCTCATAAGTGTGAGCCGGAATCTTTGCGCTCTGCCTCGCAATAATTTGCCCCTCACAAACGATGACCGTTTCTTGGGAGCATGTGAACGAGAACCTCAAGCAAGTCTGAGCGTCAGACCATTCGAGAGTGAATCTGATTTTCAAAAAATACTGAAATGCTTTCCTAAGAAATTGTTCGAACTTTATTGTTGTACACAAAATTTATTTTCACTCAAACAGCTGTCTGGAACAATAATCGATCGTACTTCTCAAATCTCAGAAACAATGGCTTAAATTTCCATTACATTCTTCTATTTTGCTGATCGTAACAGGCAAGTAATACACGGGGATTTAGAAGGAGGAAAAGTATTTCAAGAAAATGTAACATGGTCAACATTTTCACGTATTCATTGCATTAACATTAACGGATTTTTAGTTAAAATCCATTTCTTTATTGGTTTTCATAGTTACATTTTAACAAATCTGAACTTTGAAAAGGAAACATCATTTGGTACGTTGTCATTTTCTTGGTTTATGTGCTTAATTTTTTCCTCGTAGTAGACAACTTACTCAATTCAAGAGAGTTAGTCTCTGTTTCCAGCGTTCTTATGTCACTATTACGTGATACCTTCTCAATGTTTGTATGTCAAACATTATTATCATCGTCGTCATAATTACGAAGGACGTACATAATTACGAAGAACGCTCCAAAAAAAAAAAAAAAATTTGTTCTGCTTCTGATTTGTTTTCTATCTGATAATCCCATCATTTAATTTCACGATAATTTGAACATGAGATTATTTTCACGTGATTGTCTGCGTAAGTGAGCATTGTACCGCATCTATAGTCCAGACTTGGTTATTCGTGTGAATTGAACACTTTACAAGTACAATGCGAATGACTATTTCTAGTACTACTTATATGCCTGACGTTAGTTTTGTGACGACGAGAAGCATTAACAACGATTGAATATAAAATTGAGTCGCGTCGTTCTGGGAAGTGAGTCCACTCGTCGGATCATTTGTTTCTCCTTTATATTAACGAGGCCGCTTTCCTTTGTTAAATTCACCGTCGCTGGTAGCTGCTCATTGCATGATAAGGAAAATGAATTAGCAAGATATGCTACTTTAATCATTTAAGGTATGTATTCGAATAAAACCTAATTTCAAACGTTTCGGCCGCAGGCCATCATCAGTGGTAAGAATTCTGAAAAGTGCAAAGTGAAAAGTAAAAATAGACTATTTTTGAATGACAAATTTAAAAACATGCTATAAAATAATGTTAAATAAACAAGCTATGATAATGTTATACAAGAAACGGTCACTCGTTACTGTCATGCCATTATTCCTATTGTATGTAGGTGCAAAAATTTCCCCTCTTCTTGCTGTGTGTGTGTGTTTTTTTTTTTTTGTTTGTTTGTTGGGGGGAGGAATTTACCTGAGCCAGAGCAAACAGCTCGGTGAGGGAACTGAAGTTCTTTTCCGCGACAATGTTTGTTGTCGTGAGAGTCTCGCCATTATAAGGAGGGCAAACACACGCATTAATTCCCCGACGTAATTCTATTATTCTTCATAGTCTGAGAGAATCCTGGAGGCGTGCGCTTTCTTTGGCCCTGAATTTCCCGTTTTGCGGCGGGTGTTTGCTTCCTATGAGGACTGTTGGCGGTATAATTTGCATAAAAGCATTTTTTTGCCACATTGCAGCAATGGCTCCATTTTTTTGCAGCGATAGTTCCTCAGCTTTGCGCCACACAAAAGCCGAATATGAGAAGGAAAAATTTATTATTTAAAAAAAACACCTTTAGGTGATTAGTTCTGAATGGAGCTTTCAGCTCAACTCTTATTTCTCAGCAATGACTATTTTTTTTTCATTTTACGATACCAACAGCAATGCACAGAGTTAAAATGTAATGATTTGATTTGATTTAAATGTGAGCAAAATATAACTTCTCAATTAAACTGGGAATATTTTTCAACCAAAAAACCACCGCAGGGTCTCAGTGCTTTCAAACGAGTCTTTGAAATGAGGCCCAACGAAGTTTACACTTGCGGAAACGCAACTCGAGGAACTTCCTGAAAAAACTTCCTAAGTTCGAGACTTCTAGCTCTTGGGAAGTAAACTCACGTAAATTCCAATGCGTTAACACTCGCTTCCAAGGTAGAAATGTACATTTTCATTTAATTTTTAGCCTACATCATTCATTAAAGCGTTATTTTTTGTTTTTGTTTTTGAGAGATTTTCTTGTTAAATTTCATGAACTACATCCGGAAAATTAAATTTGCGTATGTTTAGACTGAATAAGATGTTCTTGGTTAGCGTGAAATCATTGTAAAAAAATTCACTTGAAATTATATGAAGTCAAAAGTAAAAAAGAAGAGACCCTCAATGTTGTGAAGTTTAATTTGAGCATTCAGTTCCGTCCAGTAATTTTTTGGCCATTTTTATAAGTAAATTTCAAATTTAGTTGCTCTTCTTAACATTTGAAAGTTGGTATAGTGAAATTGCGCCTCCTATTCAATAGCCCACTAAAAGTTGAAAGTTTATGTTCAGAAGTGCAGTGTATAACGGGTAAGAATCGAATAAAATACTTCAAAGAGAAGAGCCGCGTGGCCCAACCTTGAGCCGCTAACCAAGAACATACCTTGCCGTCAGAAATCAGTCACAGGCACCTACGTATAGGAGAAGACAGAAGCAAAATTAATGTTCACGCATAAGCACCAGTTCATCCCGTATATCTGTTTTCAACTAAAGACAGCCGCCGTTTCATGTACATATAGCTTTCAATTGAAAAATTTTCCCACCCAGTCAATAATAACAGAACCGTTACACGCTATTGCCTTCTTTCAAGGTGAGTTCCCGCTGTTAATTTCCAATGAGACACTATGAAGTGTGTCGTAAATGTATGGATTCTGACATAGCTTAATAAATTCTAATTGTATTATTTATGTTTCAAATATCTCTCCAAAGTTATAGTAAACACTTGATTTGGCACTTCAGAATGTTGGAGGATTCCGTGCCGAGAATTAGTCAAGAGGATTTTTTAAGTTAATAATCTACAAGCAGGGACGATATTTTAAGGCAGCTATTTCTTTTGAAAAGGCTTATGATCTAAAGTGTTTTTAAATATTGTTTTATTTATTTCAGGACTTTATTTCTGGAACGAGCGTTTTTCTTGGAGTCGAAAATCCCCTGTAAGTTAACCTCGTTGACACTATCGAGGTATTTATAGGTCTCTAGCTATAACATTCTGCACAAAATGTAGCCTGGAAAATTTATTTGCGATTTAACTCAGAGCCACCATGATTTAAAAAATGAGAATGGGACTTCGGCATGTTTATTATTATTTAAAATCCCTTAAATTATTATTTAAAATCATTTACTTAAATCCCTCGGTCTCACAAAAAAACTCCATTTATGAAATTAAGACGCTGTAAAATTCTTAGACCAAAGTCGGCTGAACGATAGTTAGACGATAACTTCGAAAGTTGCAGAATTTGGTCACTGGAGCCACAATAAAGGGCTGAACTATGCCAGGCTGTAACGCAAAGCCTCGAGTCTGACTCAGGCCGTTGTTTCGACAAGCGAGTAAATTTTACTGAAAATGAGGAGGCTGCGAAAGTTTAAATTAAAATGTTTTAAAGAGTTTTCTTTGCCACATATTTTCTCGCAAAGTTGCTTCGCCGAAAAATATATCCGTAACATTTTTATACAAGCTTGACGCAAATTCTATCCCGTTTACCCTTAGGCGCTGAGAATATTTTCCCAAACTTGTGCTGCTCGCACAGAATTGAAGCAATGAAGCTGAGATATGATATTTCACTGACATCGCGTAAGGCCACGTAATTTTGAAACAGCTAATGCAGCCTAATGAATACTTCTAAATTTTTAGTTCCTGATTAGCAAAAGAAATAAAAAATTATGAATATTTTAATCAGATAAATGTAGCCAATTTTAGCATATTTTAGAGTAGAAAACACACTCGTAAGTAAATAGACTTTCGGTTGTTTCGTTACTTTCATCAAATCATGAGTTTTCTATAGTAAGTGCACAGATACGTATACGTGTTTATTATAACAGGTAAGCTTACCCGTTTCTCATAACGGGTAAACTCACCTGTTTCTTATCACGGGTAAGAAACCTGTTTATTACGCCTGTATTTCACTCAAGAATATCAAATCGCTTAACTCACGAAAAAAAATATTTTCGCACGATTTGGTCTCATTATAATTTCTGTCAGGCACTCCAAACTAAAGCCTAGTGTACTCATCCAATTGCGTGAAATTAGAGTTGTTATTTTTCAGAGCTCTACTTTCTGCAAACTACCGACTTGGTTCGAACTCGTGGCATTCAGTTAGAAAACTCTTAGCCGAACTCGCTCTATAGCTTGCAGCCGCTTGTCCAACAGCCGGCCTCCAGTTCCGTGAAGAAAATAGCGAGACGCTTGCACTGAAATGCTCGTTACGACTCCAAGTTATCCCGTTAGAGCTCATGAAGTTGGCCGTTCTGGTCGTGCCGGGCTCTGCTCCTGCGGTCAGCTGCTTGTGGGGTAAAACGCCCGGGGAAATGTCGCCTGCGTAACTATTGAGACGCAACTTCGAGAGACGCTCCTGACGCCGATGTCGTCTTGCCCGGAGTAATTACCGCTCTCGTTACGTCGCAACCAGCCAATCCCCTCCGGGTAGTTCATGGCTTTCATGTAGCATGGAATGATGTGTAATTTGTCAGAAATTGAACGTGATACTTTCTGTACCTACAGCCAGGCTCATTAATTTTTACGTATATGCACTGCTAGACAAATAAATGTTAACTTGCAGTCCTCTGTTGATGATGAGTTGTTTAAAATAAATGAATCTGTAGAACAGATTTCTCTGAGGACATGTTTCCACAATTTCCGAATAATATATCCTTGAATAACTATTCCTTTGCGTATCTCACCACATTTGCACAGATGTGAATTCTGAACTTTGCATTCCCTAATCCCACTACTTCTTGTCACGTGAAAGAATTCTGACTTGACGCTGTAGTTTGTGTTAGAATAGCTCCAACAACTTATTGAAATTGAGAAAACTGCACCACTTCATTGTCACACCATCTTACACGAGAGACACAGTTGTCATAGTTGTTGCCAAGAAAACTGCACCACTTCAACGTGCTGTCATAGTTGTTGCTAGGAAGGTGAGTGAAAAGAACCGCACTGCTGTGCTCAGAGCACTCACAAGGCCTGTGCTCAAGGCCTTGTTGTACGGCCGAGTTCAGGAGAGATTTTATTGGTGTTTCATTGGGTGTTCACGAGGCCTCTCAACAGGCGAAGACGAGCGCATTAGTTCCAGACCTACACACCATTCCCGAGGGGCTCTTCGACTTCCTCAAGCGAGTAGAAAACAAACAGTTCTTACGGCGGTGATAGACTGTATTGTGTAATATTTTTGTACCTCTCTTGAGTAAATTGTTTGTTTTGAGTTATTTCACGTTTAATCCTTTGAGGTTTTTTGTCTCACGCATTAAGCATTACTTTCAGATCTTTGAAAAGGCATTAATTTAATAAAGAATTTTAAAGTATAACTCACGCCAGAAGTATTGCCGGATAAACTCAACAAAATGCTTGGCAGTTCTTGAACTACCAAGGTATATGTCGCTAACTTTGTTCATCGAATTTCGCAGCTATGCTGTTCATGGCATATTAATAATTTAACGCGAGCTTTAATGGTGATATTCAGACAGTAGATCGCATGAATATCTTACTTTTCATCCATGAGATATTTTTTGAGAGTTTTGGACAAGTAAATAAAAGGGATATATTGTATAACGAGCTGGCGAGCAGGCTGCTCCTTTTTGTAAAACTGAGGCTCTATGCCCATGCATATTTCGACTCGCCGCCTGTTCCGCTTAAATTAAGCAACTTTTTACTTTCGGGGGGAAAAACTTCGGCGAAATTTTCCAATTACCACTCAAGGCTCCAGACGGAGATGAAAAAGTATTTTCCTGCTATTTGGAAGTTATCTGGACTCACTTTTTGAAGCATTGTTAAATTGTTATGAAGTTGAGCTGCAAGATGAAATAGTCTCTCGGATTATTATTATCTTTTGTAGCGTCACTTGGTAATGGCTTAGTCCTGATGGTTAGTTCTGAAAGATGTTGTTTTTGTACAGTATTTACGGTTCTTCACGTCAATAAGACGGAATTATCCATACAGCTACTACGTTGCCTGACTTTGAATGAGAAATGAGAGCGAGAACGTTAAGAACGTTGTGGTGAAAAAATAAAGCTTTAAGGTAATTCATGGGAATGTTAATTCATGTTTAGTTAATTTACCAACAAAAGGCGTGTGTCTAATATTAGATGAAGGAAGAATACCGTAACTAGTCATTTATAAATAGAAGAAACAAAGCTCAGTTTTTATCGCTGAATTTCCTCATTTCCTGCAAACACCTGTTTTTATTCCTTTTTAAAATGATAATTTGAAGGTTCACGGCGCTGAGCTGAGAGAAATGTTATCTATTTCACTCCCTCATGCTAGCACGGAGGAGAAACATTCACAGCTCACATAACGCCCAATCGAACAGCGCGGTAACGGTAGCTACAAGCACCGGGTCTGTTAATTGGCCGTTGTGGGGGGGACCGCTAGCTCATTTGAGACCCTTTAATCAAAGTCCCCCACCGAGCTTCAACAATTTCCCGTCTGTTTCTGTTGCCCCCCAGACGGCGGTATGTTGCAATGTCAAGTGTCAAATGATCCCGCTTTCGCATTGGCTCTGATCGCGAAAGCTTAAAAATGCACGTCATTATTGAGCTCCTCTTCCACAAATCACCGTCCAGCGATACTTTGCGCTCGTCCTAAAGCCGATTATTTCAATGGAATGGAAACTGGATCAGCTTTTTGGCTTCGAGATCCGCCCGGAGCCGCCAGTTATTAGGTTTCCAATTTCCTGTGAAGTGATGCGAGCGTGCCTCTCCTTTATATATCAAACTGCTATCAGTTTAAATTTAAATAAGAATTTGAGAGGAAAACTCAGCAGGAAAATTTCTATATTTTCTGATGTGTTAAGTGGCCCACCAGGCGGCGATATGCAATGCAAATGTAGTGGTGATATCATCTGTGCGTATCCAGGCATTAATTTTTCCTTATATAAATCATGCCGCTGAATTTGCATACCCAGTTATCATAATTATCATATGCAGTAACCTAAAAAACGTCCCATCGTAGTACTAGTGCTTCTGAGTGTCGGACGGCAGGAAACTTTCAATAAATTAGAGCAATAAAGATTCGCATGATTATAAGGCTGAACTGAACCGCAAGAACAAGCGCTGCTGCATCTGTGATGGTAAACCGTTTAAAAACTGGTCATTGGCTGAAAATCTCCCGGTAAGAAAAGAACGTTTACCACTAATCAATTTATAACCAACCGATAAAATAACTGGCATTAACTCTGATAGGGATCTCGTTCAATTCTTCCTCGGCCAATAACGATAAGTGAAACAGAGCCCACTTGGTGTGATCCGAATTGATTCGACCTGTCAGTTAGAAGGCCCTGGGATATGACAGCAGTCGCATATCGAGGAGCCTGTTTCGAACCTCACGTGATGAAAGATCGTGATCATTAATTCCTTTGGAAGTACTTAATGTCACTTAAATTATTGTTCATTTCAAAGACGAAGTATCAGATTTTAATTCTTGAAATCGAATTATTATTTTGTCATTCATCTCGCATTACATTTGGTTAGGAAGGCGTGGAGCACCGATATGTACGAACCTTAGGGAGAACGGTTTTGCTGGGCTGAAATTTAGTGAAGAATTGTTATCAATTTATTACAGCATTCGGTAGGGGCTTTTCAATAGCTACACAACTGAGAATTGAACTTATTTGCTAAGGTTAGACAGCCTCAATGCAATGCCAGAGATACATCCCTCACTATTGCACTCAAGAGTATCAAATAAATTGTCAATGACGGCGAAGCTCAATTTGAATGACCTTTTGAGAACAAACTACCTAAATAAAAGGAAACAAGATCTCACTTTGAAGTCAAGTTAAAGGTGGAGGCTAGGCATTCGTACTCTCAAAGTGCTTTCACATATTTCCAATCTGTATAAAACAAGTTCTTCGCGTCCACTCCAGGTTCGTATAGATGAATGAAGTGGAGGAAGTCTGCGTATCGCACAATAAAAAGCGAGCATGACAGCAATAATTGCCAGTAAATCATGCGAAGCGACAGCTCAGGACCTAATGCTTGCCATTGTCGTGACCTTCCCCCTTGAAGTTGAACATGTCGAGATTTCGCGGACTGTGCCAACAGCCTTCGCTTGTCCGTACCACTGCCATGCCTCGAAGTCATTAATGAAAGTGTGACGTTACTGTTAATGCTTATTTCGTGCTCATTCAGCGCAGAAATTGAGTTTTTTTTACATATTTCGCTTTTGGTTTCTGAGTTATGAACGTTAACGAAAGGGATGAAAATTCAAGGTTAACACGCGGAGAATTCTGGAACCTTTGTCAGAGTTACCTATTCGTCTAAAAATAAAATTTCAGTGCAAGTTATTTGTTTTAAATGAATTAAACTTATGTAACAAGGCTTGTGAGTTATGCTCACGCTTTAGACTTTCAGTCAAATTTTGAACCGAACAGAGTTGAAATATTTGAATAACAATTGTTTTATTCATTTATTTAATAAATCAATCATTCATTTAAACGTCGTAATAAATAGTAATTTTCCTCACAATCCTTCCTTCGAGTGCTGACGTAACATTTTTAATACTTAATTTAACAGTCTCAATGATTTCCGAAGTAATAATACTCGAAGAAAACTAGGATCGAAATACTTGCTAGTATACTTAAGCTCAACACAAATGGAGAATATTAAAAGCATTACAAAATGCAAGCAATGCATGAGTTGCAATGAATTAAATAACTATTTATCTCCAGTTCAGGCTCGACAGATATGAAATTAAAACTTCCAGGCTACACAATCAAATATGATTTATGCGCTTACATGCAAGTGTTTTCGCCGAAATCCTTGAATTTTGATACTGGAGAATATTTACTGCAATACACGTGAACAACTCCTCCTCAGGGAGAAACAACTATGGAATCATCGGGAATTAGCGTTCCAAGGGAAGATGTAAAATCACAAGCTGAACTTTAGGTAGACTTTCTTTTTGTTGAAATAGAACCTTCCTTTCTTTCAGGCCATCCTTTTGCTATGTTTCAATTCACTGCTGTCTTTTTTCAGCCTGATTCCTCTCTTCTTCAACACTTAGGTTGTTTCATAAACGTTTAGCGCGTTTTCTGTATCTATACGCCCGAGGCGGGGACTCATCTTGTGAATAAACTCCCTGTCAGCTTAATTCCATTCTAAATGGTGCTCTCCTCCTTCCCTCTTGTAAACACCTTCGTCGTTGTTAAGAAGGTGTACACTGACTTATTACCCAATCTAATCTACACTTGTGTGTTTTCAGTGTCACGAATACGCTTTGAGCTCACTCCTGACTAATCAATTATGAAGCTGACAAGCCAATCGATTTCAAAGGGCTGCGCTGATTGCAGACTTTCCTTGAGAAAATGAGACGGTGAATAATTATCATCCATGAAATGATAGAGCAAAATTTCAGATATGTTGAACTTGTATTGACGCACTAATTTGAATCAGTAAAACTTAGCAAGTTATCAGCTCAAAAGCGTCAAAATGGCTTAGAAACCATCTTTCTCGTAGATCAAGAAGGATCAAAAGCCTTATTTCCATCGATGGAAATTGTTATATTGTGCAGCATCGCTTGAAGGCCAAATATGTACGAGTACGTCCAGCGACAGCGGGCTCGACGAACGCCTCGCCGAAAGTTCAAAAGCCCAAAAGTCAATTTACGCCGCATCTTCAAATGGAATTTGAGAGGTTGTTAGTGAACGCTCACTCTTAAATTTTCACTTATTTGGTCGTATTTACAACGTGGTCAAGAACAGTCAGTTAGTCGCAACCGAAATGAGCAACTCATCGTCTTCCGAACAAATTTTGTTTGTTCTAACAACTGTCGCTTTCTCTGCATAACTTGTGTCTCTCATGAATATGGATAACAATTTGTGGTCCAATTCCCCTGACGAAGTTTTATTACTCGGTAACTGTTTTATTTTCGATCTACTGGAGTATAGCCGACAGGAGTAAACATGATTCTAATGGAACATGACATCGCATCTCTTCCTTACTGAATCCATTCGTCACTGCAAATATTTCCTACTTTTATTCTATTATATATTCAGACGTTACTGTAAACAGAATAAAAATAATGGAATTGAGGGACCGATTCCATCTAAAATTTTCAAGTCTCAGCAGACGCCACAGACCGAAATGTTTGCTTAATAATATAAATCGATAATTTCCAACTTCATCCCCCAACACTGCCGCGGATACGTTTTTCTTGGGTCTATTCAAACGCACAAAAACAATGTATGCATTTAAACATGATAGTAAACGTGATAATAAGCGCATGCTCGGTTGTATATAAATGCTGATGAGCGTAAGCAGTCTGATCCATCACCGACGGGAATATTCGAACGAGGTGCAAAATTCCTTGAGACTCTCACTTCCGCCTCACATTCTTGCAACTTGCCGGCCAGAGCAATCTGGCGATGCGATTCCCTATCTCCATTGTTAGCGAACCTGAATTCCTTCGTTCCTTTCCCAACTTTTTATTGCTTTTTTGGACCGCTGTTAGCGAGGCGGCCGTGAGAAGAAGAATCCCCGCAAGTCCCTAGGCCAGGTAGACGGTCGCGCGTGACACACCCTTCACGACCGCCGCTCCTCCGACGCTGCCAGTCCGTTGGGGCACCTCGAGGTGTCGTCCGCCGCTCCCACGTTCTCCTCCGACCACCCCACGCCGCAGATCTGGGTATTATTACCACCCCACGTAGTAAATATGAGTATTATTACCACCTCACGCCAAAAATGTGGGTATTATTATTTATTACCACCCCATGCATTAAATATGAGTATTATTTCCTCCCCACGCCGCAGATCTGGGTATTATTACCACCCCACGCAGTAAATGGGAGTGTTATTACCACCCCACGCTGTAAATAAGAGTATTATTACCCCCTCACGCCACAAATCTGGGTATTATTACCACCCCATGCATTAAATATCAGTATAATTACTACCCCACGCCACAGATTTGGGTATTATTACCACCCCACGCTGTAAATATGAGTATTATTTTCACCCCACGCAGTAAATATGAGTATTATTACCACCCCACGCTTTAGATCTGGGTATTTTTACCCCACCCCCTACGCCGAAAATCTGGGTATCATTATACCACCCCACACCGCAGATCTGGGTATCATTACCATCCCTCACCGCAATTCTGGGTAGTGTTACCACCCTATGCGGTAACCATGAGTATCATTACCACCCCACGCAGTTAATGTGAGTATCATTAGCAGTGACAGCCACTCTGGTGTTGGGTGAGTGAACCTTGTCATTGCACATCTGCCGCAGTAATTTGAAGTCCCGAACTCGTTTTTGGTGTTCAGATCTGATGACATGATAGACCTCCTACGTCATCGTCAACGGTTCGTTCACGAATATCACAAATTTGCGAGCCGTCGAAGGCACACAGCAGCATGAATTCAATGTGATACAACGCAGAGGTATTCCGTCAACGATTGTTTTCGCTCACCATTCAAAATTAATTGCAAATAAGAACATTAAGATTCACCAATTTCCAGCTAAAGCTGGAAACTAGACTTGGGTTGTGCCCTCTGCATAGCATCAATTAATTTGAGTTAGTTATATAGGGAGCAGTTTCCTGGCGGGCTACAACACGAGCATGAGAGCTATAAAGAATGAAGCAGACCTCGTGAAAATTGCGGTGCCTTACTTATTTGAAGTAAGGCACCAAAATTTTTAAATAAATCACCAAAATGGGAATTCAAAGTGGCCTATGAAATCCCGGACGTACAAGAAGGCTCATTTATCCCATCTGAAACGTATTACTCTTACTTTCACAAATTCACAGTAAACGGAAAAGTAAAAGTCCACCGGAACAAATCAGAAACTCAGCAGCTTTAACGTTGATCTTGCGTACTGCAGCCCGGCAAAGCCTCGGGCCAAAGCCCTTCCTTACAAAACAAAGAAGAGACCCTCAGATTTAAATTAGCGCTGAGTTCTCTGTGCCGACATACGGCGAATGTAAATCACGTCATGCGTTCTCTATCATCCGCTATCTTTCTATCAGAGCGTGCAAAAATCTCTTCAAGAGATCAAGTTTCCAGGAAGGATTTGTACCTCCCACGATCGTAGGGACCCGTTCACTGAGTGCAGCTCACGAGCTTGCGTATGCCGCCTTACATAAGTTCCTACGCCTGTGTAGCACATGTTGAAGTGTGTCGATACTTTTTCATCCTCATGCAAAAATGTTCGTCAGTCTTTCGTGTCCTGCATACCACGTGGTTGTATTTGTGTTTCATTGTCCAGACCAGCTTGAATGTGTTAGGGAGTTCAAGAGCTACGCTTAAATTATGATTTTTCTACTATATCTGGGAAAAATTCATCATACCTGTACTAAGCAACACGTTACCTACAAAGGAAAAGCTACGCTGATAAGCTTTTTTTTAACTAGGCTTAATTTTACATCTCGAATTCATGAGGAAGTCAAGCATAATATTTTCGCTAGACCTATACGAACTGAATACTGAGTGCACACACCTGTGTGAGAAGCAAGCGTTCGTTCCTCAACTAACGCATTCGGACACATTTGAACGTCCCCAGACGGACGCTGATCAGCACAGGCAGGCCAAACCTCGGACACAGTTTACCACTGCGAGGACGTGGCGTACGAGACGAAAGATTCTACCTGTTTAATTCCCCGTCTCAGGGTACGGTGTAATTTAGCTAACTCGTGCAGCAAGGTAAGCTTATACCGTTGAAGCAAAATTAGTCCACTCTCGAGTATATCTGAGAATATTTCACATATGCATCAAGTAGTGCTACAGCTGTACGCAAGATCGTGGGCATTATAAAAGTGGTTGATAAGCTTTGCTGATGTTCCCAAAACCCCAGCACAGTAAAAATTATTTTTCCATTAAATAACTCCTACATAATTTCCTCTGATTGAAGGCATATACAGTTACATTAGTCTTTGTTCTGGACTCGACTTAAATTAGCACTAGATTATCGCTGAATAATGAAGGCAACCCACTTGACACCGTAAGACGTAACTTAATTCAATTGCACTCATGATGGCCCATCAATAATCTTTGCAACTACCTGCAAGTCCTAGAATGATGATGGTAGTCAATTATCATGAACAAAATGGTAATGGGTAACCCACAATATTCAACGTAATCGTTAAACTTAATTTTATCACATGTAAAGTTCCCGATACATATTTTCGTACAGAACTGCTATTGACTGGATGGATTACGAGGATCCCGATAAAAAATGGAGCTATCACTCCATCTATAAAATGTATTTAAATTATAATATAAAGCGAGTATTGCGCTCGAAAAAACATAACGAGTTGCTTTGGGAACCTTCGTTCTAATCCAGACAGGAAATGTGTGGTGAAAGTTTACTGCTTGAAGAACAACATAGGACAAGCTGCGAACAAAACAGCTGTTACAACATATTGACGGTCAGTAGTGGCATTCAGCTACCAAGAAAAAGCATGAGTATTTTGTACTCACATCCCGATCCACTTACAGAGCAACCTCTGATAATCCCATCATATTAAGGCTACTGATGGATTTAGAGTCTGAAATCTTTCATTTCCGTGTGAAATCTTCATTTACACAGCTGACCACATTATACTCTCATTCGTGTGCGAACAACTCAAATTCAGACGTACAGAACTAAAGACCTTCGGACTCCTACAAGAAGGAAACTTTTGTTCAGTAAATGCTTTGCTAGCCCCCTCAAGCTCGACCTCCCCACTGGGCACCGTGTGCCGACAAACCTCAATGATAATAATTTGTGTTTGAAAAAGTGTCGTGAAACAGGGACACCCACCATCGAGTACAGCGTGACTTCCCACGAAGGCTGCGTCGTGAGAGAATTCATGTTCCCGCACTCGTTTTTCCAAGTAACGAGCGTCCTGTAATTCCGCATTTCACGCGTCAATCTCCGATGGTAAACCTAGTCTATCTGGAAGTTTCATTCTAATCATTTTTCCCACAGCCTGGACTCCGACACTGTCGGACTGACTCCGCCCGCCTCAAAACTTTGTAATTTACAAAACAGACTGATCCTGCCGCGATAGACTATGATTTTCGTCACAGGCCTTTCATGAGCCGCCCGATGGCCAATTGCGAGCGGCCTATCCAAACACAATCTAGGTCTCGCCCGGAATCAGAGTGCTAATCGAACGCTTGTTTATTACTCGGCCGGCTGCTCTCGCTTGACCGTTACCTCATCAGCGGGTTTGCCTCAGTGTAATGCTCCGGTGGGAGTGTGCAAAGTGCTAGGCCAATTTTCAATCGCTCGACAGAATAAAACCAATCGAGCAGGAGAAAATTGTCAACACTCTGATATTTGCACTATTTATCATTTCTCGCCACAGTCTGACGTTTGCATCGTTAACAGACTAACCAGTCGGACTTAACGCAGTGTTGTGTGGTGTGACTGTAAACTACGACGCAAGTCACGCAACTTATAGAATATGACAGGCCCACTCCATTGCTTTCGGTGCTGTTCTGATGAAGAGACTCAATCGACAACCCACTGGTCAACTTTGAATCGCCATTAGCAGTAAGAAGTATAAAAATATAGCACGTATAAAAGCAATATCCGTAGGTATGATATTGCTTAACTAATTTTGAGCAGCATGGGACATACGCAATCGGTGCATTGAATGGTATTTAAAGGTTCGATTCATTTTAGCTGTGTAATGTTTCGGTAATAAATCTAAATCCTTTGTATAAAGTTCCATACCCGATTAACCATTATTAGACGTATAATATTTGAATGGGCTAAAGATACAGAGCATACGCTTGCATTTTTGCTTGTTGTTTTTTATTCTGCAGTGAGGTGCTGAGAGAATACTTCACTGACACTGGCGTTACTTAGCTGGCATTTCATTTTCTTGGAAAGCCATTATGGATTGTAATTCACGGGCAGATTTACTTCGGGGGAGTCGAATTTTGATTTGAAATCACAGTAATATAGAAGATACTGCGTAAGTATCTTCTATATCTTAGTAAGTTTACTGAGTAAGTTTTTAAGTATCTTAGTAAGTTTTACCCACGATAATACTGTAGTTGCAACTAAATTAAATTTGGAAAAACAAAATCACACTGGACATAAGAATGTAAGGAGATCTACCAGAAGTTCATTTTAGGCAGTTCTGTATAAGTCGATATTCCTTTAACTACTTAAGCCTTCCTTTACGAATAAGTCTCTCTATACAACTTAAATGTTGATCAAAATTGTTCATAACGCTTCAACGGCTACGCACTTCTCTCTATTGAGAATGAAATTTATATAAAAGACAAGAACTGCGTCACACACGAGGATAGTAATTTATAGAAACGAGCTGCCGGGCTATTGCTATAGATCTAATGCATATTAATTAAGAGCTAGGAAATGAGTCTCTCCAAGCCCCTACCTCGGGAGCGAACTCAAAGCAACACATTAAACAAAATGATATAACAATTGTTCATGAGAGATGCTGTTGCTGCGAGATGGACTTGCGCGGAGTATTTTCACTGAACATAACATATTTACGTTTGAATAACGATGTTGCTGCGCCTCCAATGAGGAGCGAGCGAAAAACATATCATCACCCGGCTGAAATTTAACATTCGGAATTGGGCGTCAATCAGCTCTAACTTCCTTAGCTGACTGATGAACACGATCAGAATTGTTCCAGCTCTCTCAAATTTCTCCTCCATTCCATATCTGCTC
Source organism: Morinoia aosen (assembly GCA_030386875.1). NCBI lineage: Eukaryota > Metazoa > Arthropoda > Malacostraca > Amphipoda > Talitridae > Morinoia > Morinoia aosen. The sequence continues at coordinate 59,189,460 of CM059561.1, read as the reverse complement.
GCTGGCATTGATTTTTGAAACCTGTATTGCTCCTCCGCAGATACAATACCAGCTCCCCCAACGAACATTGATGATTGAGGGAATAGTTTGGAAACTGTATTCCCTTTGTTGCTTAATCTAGGTTTGATAGTAAATTTAACTAAAAATTGGAAAAACATAATAACAGTGACGATGCATTGTTGAAAACACTCTTATTAGACCGCACTTACAATGAAATACGAGCTCAGGAACTTGCGGTACAAGGAATTATTGTTGAGGGTAAAATGGGCGGATTAAAATAATTTAGCGTCTAGGACTATGAGGTCGACATTCGGATAACTAAAAGCATTGTCGTGAGCACGACATTGTGGTCCCACACATAATATCTCACGAGTAAATTTCTAAACAACCAATAAGACAGGAAAAAGATCCGATCCGAGGATAAGTTGGGTTACGAGAGTGCTGACCTCAGCTGAACAGAGCTAGGAGAGTCTCAGAGCCGTGAGTTTTGCTTTGTTTGGGATTGGAAGGAGCAATGTAAGCCCAGTACACATCTTTTGGATTTGCACTTTTTTTTGCAGTACGCAACTTAAAGAGCTGAAGCGCAGGACAACTATGGACGCTCGTTCCGTTTCTACATATGTACTGGCCCATTTCGATGTTTCACTGGCCCTCACGAGGGCCTTAGGTATCTCTTCAAAGTTCCTACCCCTTATATTTAAATAAAATCTATGTAAAGAGTTCTACGCAGTGACCCATTGCACCCAGGCACAAGACATCAGTTGGACATGAACCTTCGATACCTGCTGGGGCTAAAACTTTCACTCTGTGCTAAATTGTGAGATATTCATTGCAGGAACGTATTTGGACTTCATTAATATAAGTTAAACGATTAATATCAGAGTATTATCGAACTGCCCAAAGCACTTTTCCATAAATTGATGCTGGAGGTCCTTCTCTATCTAACGCTGTCAAGCCTTGGTAGCCAAATTTCTGGGAGAGTTAATCTACGCATCCAAGATTGATCTCTATTAAATAATTCACAGTTTGGAAAGTCACTAAATCTAACTCCACTTGTTCAAGCTTTATCTAACTTCTACGTAAAATGTTTTTCATCGCTTTCCTATAGAAATTTAGGAGACCAATATCATTGAGAAGCAATATTTGATTCTTGATTGGAAACTGCAGTCATGGTGCTTCGTGGGTTAAATTTCCATTTGGCCTATTAAATTTTTTGGGGCAAATATCACTTCGTATGATTTTAACATCATGTGAAGGGCCATGACAGACCTTATATCAAGATTACGCTTCAACGTCCCTATTCTTATCGAGTCAACTATACAGTTATCTTGTTCGCTTGATTTCATGCAATCGCTCATTACAGACTTTGACTTTATTGGCTATGAGGCATTTATTTTTAAAATATTACTGACTTTAAATAGACAAAACCATTTGCGCGTTAGCAGGAATAGGTAAAATTCATGATTTTTTATAACAAACATGTTGAAATTCACACACATTACGAAACAGTGCTTAAGCAGCGTCGACCATAACAACCTCACTGTTCAAATTTTAAACTTAGATTTGCTGCGCGCTGCGTTCATGCGCACATGCGAGAGTACTGCAAGACGTTCAAGTAAAGAGTAAACAGACAGTAAATTGTGAACTGAAACGAAGCAAAAGGCATTTGGACGTTTGATGATTTGAACGATTGATATGACTTGAACGTTTGATGAGACTTGAACGTCATGACTTGAAGGAAGGCTTCTAATTATTTATTGACCGTAGCTCAGGAGCCGGTAGATGATATTTGGATTGGTGCCTCGAAGCCTGCTTACAGCCTTCCATGCTGTACGATGCCTAGTTCATTTATTTTCCGTGGAATTATGGCATGTATGTAGGTTACGGTGCACGTGGAACATGCGTGAAAACGTTCTGCAACTTTAGCTCAATGACTTCAAAGCGCCGATAGTCGTTCAAAAGAAGCAGAAATAGCATCGATAACTCCACCTTTTGTATATTTATTAAAAAAATGAAGTAAATTCACAGTGTAGGTTTTTACAGTAGGTTTTCAAGGGATAAGTCTCATTTTACTGGATGTTGATGCCGCTCGTGTGATTAAATATCAATTTTTACACGCATGTCTCCACGCACGAAAGAATGGCGTCTATGAATTTTTAGAGCACCATTCTGTTCTATTTTTCAAAATAATTAAAAAAATTATAAAAGATTTTTCATTTGGGAAAAAATACAAAAGTTTTGCGCGCTTGACTCCACGTGCGAAAGAATGGCGACTATGAGTTTTCTAGAACATAATTCCGTTCTTTTTTTCAAAATAATTAAGAAAATTATACAAGATTTTTTATCTTGGAGGCATATGAGAAAATTTTATATTGTATCTAGGCACCCTGTAGCCCATTGGGTCAAGTTACTGTACAGGAACAGGCGAAGCGAATGTAGTCTTATCAAAAGTTTTATAAAAGAAAAGCTAATAACGTTAAAAAAATATCTTTGCACTTCTGTAAAGCACGTTGAATTTAATTTTTTTATATAGTAATTGCGTGAAGGAGATTAGGAAACCAACTCAACATCGTGTAGAAACAATTTATACAGGAAAGAATTCTACGAACAACGTTTTAAACGTGGTAGTGAATTACACTCACATATATCTAGAATATTTTATTTATAAAATTTTAAAGGCTGCTCGGGCAGTAACTTTCGGGAATAGAACCAAGGATCACTACCATCGTCAGAGATTAGTGCCAGTACCAAGGAAGATTGTGACCTGTGAGGCTCTTATGTTTTCCAAACACGTAACGTTAGTGTGATTGATTTCGTACTGTCATTGTAAAGCGCTTGAAAGCTTGCTCTATCCACGAGTTGTCCAACTCTCCTCGATCATGATCCTACGGACGATCTATGGTTCCAACTAGGTGCTAAAACCTTGCATGGCTCTTGACCCTCGTTCGCAATTTTACGCGACACAAATATTGAAGGTCTAAAGGCAGCAACAACTTACCAAGGTATAAGAAACATAGGATGTTTGAGTTTGCGGTATCATGGATACCGAATTCTTCCGTATAACATTTAAAAGATGGCCTTTACATGCATTGATATGTTTGACAACAGGAAATGGTTTAAATGACCATGGTAAACTTCCGAAAGAGACTTCAAAACTACTCCGACATCACCGGTAGTAACTTAAGAGATTAGATTTTCAACGCCTCGCAAAATAAAATTGCAATTTATGTTATAAACCAAATGTTATTTAAAATTTTCCAGCGTTATTATTAGTTCCCCTTTTATTAACCTCCGAAATCGGTACACAGCTTTTCAAGTTCTTAATTCACTATATTTTTACAAAATGTACGTCTAGAAGTCAACATTTATAACAGACGAACGTTCCCACAATACAGTTTGCGATATATTTGAATTTTACTCTTTATTAGTATGGAGTATGGAGTAACAAGAAGAGATAGGATCAGGAATGAGTTGGTTAGGGGGCAGACGGGTGTTATCAAAAAATTGAGCAGGCGAGTGGATGAAAGAGTGCTTGGATGGTTTGGGCATGTTGAAAGAATGAATGTTGAGCGGCTGGTGAAAAAGATATATATGACGGAAGTGAGTGGTCTGCGTTCGCGAAGTAGACCGAGGATGAGTTGGATGGATGGGGTGAAACGTGCTTCGTATGAGAGGGGTCTGACTGTGGACGTGGCGAGAGGGATGGCTGCGGACAGAAGTGAGTGGGGGCAGTGCATAAGAAGGTAATTTTATTTTTGACGCGGTACTGGAAGTTGCCCGCGTGTGATGGGGTTGACCTGTCCTGTGCGGGGAGAGGGGCTGCACTCAATGAAGCGGTCGGGGTAAACCAGCTTTGGCTGTCGGGCCTGACTGTGGAAGGTGGTTGTGCTGGGCTGCTGCTGATCTTGGCAGTTCAGGTGCGGCCAGTGCTGCCTCTCTCGCCTCCTAGTGCCTAAGTGTGGTGATTGTGGCCTGCTGTCGGCTACCCTCCCATAGGGAGGATAAGCCCGGTATATGTATGTACTCTTTATTAGTACCAAAATCAGCGTAGTGAATTTTGCCCTATGTTATAGCTGAGACCGGCATGTTGAATTTCACCCTGGGCTACTACTGAAAGCAAAATGCTGAATTTTGCTTGAAGTCATTACTGAAAGTAAATGGTAAACTGTGTTAACAGTACAACCATCCAAACAAACAAGGATATCAAATTTTATTAAGTATACAAATTGATCCAGCGTTTATAAACAATAACCCTGGAAATTTCAAGGTTTCCAATTCAAGTGCCGAGATCAGGGAAAACAGAGGCAATTTTAAAAAAGAACAAACTGTTCAATTCTCAAATAACGATGGTGAAACTCTACATGCTCATAAAAATTCCAATCCCAGAGGCCATGTTTGATTTGCAGTGACACGCCACCACGATGATCCATAGTGATCCATATCAGTCCAATTCACTCTCACCAAGGGCTTTGCTACCTCATTGAATTTGTTCGTTACTTGAAGCGTAAATAAATAAAAGCTCCGATAGTTTCCCCCAACTTGTATAATCAATTATCACAGTAACATCTCAGGTGGATCACACAGACAGCTGCTTTTATTTGCAATAGCTTCACAACTTTTAAAATTTTCTCTCTTTGCTCGCTGAATCGTTGTCAAATGTCCGAGCAGTGTTTGAGTCATTACTGCTGAATGTGTGGAAAACGATTCACAAAAAAATCTTTCGGAATGCAATGAAGCACTCGTCGTGCGCAGAATATGTTGTTAAATGCCCCTGTATTGTCTCAAAAAACAAACACTGTTCAAGAACAAATGACAAGGTCACAATTAGTGAAACAAAGGTTCAAAGGTTGACAAAACTATTAGACCAAAGAGCATGTGAAGGAATTTTTCCGAATACCATCGAAACAAAATTATTCGGTAGATAAGTCTCTTTCTACTGGAAACTATTAAGTTAATGGACGCAAAGAGAAAAAAGCTAATACCAATATCTACACAGTACGCTTAAATAACTAATATAACTGTAAAAAAGTATACTCAATAAAAATAACGTACCACTTCTATTTAAACAAATATCAGCCATGCATAGTACTACTTTACTTTGACATAAATGGTATTTCTCATGGGGCTTACATAGTAAGTATGAATGTTTCCTCGAGAAGCCCTCATGAATCATCTCCAACGTTCAACTACCCTAAAAATTAAAATAAGTGACAAAAAATTGTTCCCAAAATCGGTTCTTTCGCTCTTCAAGTATTCTTACATATGCACATTTGATTTCTAGACCAGCATTGTTCTCAGACGTCTTCCGCCATGAAAGAATCGTACCCAACGTATACATATAATTGTACTATGTTCTCAGTGTATAATTCCTCACCAACTACAGACGCCTCACCTTCAACCTGGAACACTGAGATCGACTCCCGTGCAAAGGTGTTCAAATGAGCTCTCTCTCTCGCATACGTTTCCTTATCAGTGAAATTAAATCGCTCTCGTGTTTGGAGGTCAAGGTTGCTCTACACTCGACAGTCGATCCTTCATTACCGTTGGATCCCATACGCTGCTCTGCAAAACTCAGGAACAATTACACTCGTTGGTTCCAAGGAAATTTTTAGCTTACTTGTTCTTTTACCCGGCAAAAAATATTTGCTCTTGCCATCGATCTTCCAGTAAAATTGCCTTTATCGCTATTTTCGACTAATGAGCTTACAGGAACGGCTTCAAAGACTGCTCATTATCGTTTTATATACAGTAATTGATATCCTAGTGTGGTACACACAAAAACAATACTTCGTTGTCTGTTTTTATCCAAAATTTTGATTAATAAATGAGTATTGTCATCTTTACTGCATTTAAATTTGCATGGTATTCTTTTACGCAGAAAGTGCCACAACCATTTCGATATAATTGGTAAAAAACAATTCTGAACTTGTTTACTAGAGCAGTTTTGCTGGGGTGCGTGTTGACTCCATAAGTTTCCCAGAGATATTTCAGGAGACATTGCCTGTTAGAAACATTATACAATTGAAGACTTGCAGTAAAACGGCTTTCACAAACGAATTTGAAGTCCAAATCCTTAAGTGAAGACTCCATATGTGGTAAACATGTTCTTTATCTCAGCGCAGAATGGCAGCCCTCGGTTCAGTAAATAACAAAGAGGTTTTAAACACAACCGTTAAGGTTTTCTTACTTTTCAAATTTGTGAAAGTGCGTCGTGGCTCTGCACTTGCGATGATCGTAAAAAAAATATTTCTTTATCCTTATACATTTTCGTTGAACTGTTTTTTCTTGTTTAGCATGCACTGCGTTTATTTGACGAGTTGGATACTACAGATACTCTCAATTTTTTGTAGCAATGTACACAACATACTATAGATATATTATTCTCATAGCTGCACGTCCACTTCATTGTTTACAAGCAAACTATTTCTTCCAGAAGCTCAGTTTCATACAAACGTAAGACAGAATTTTCCTCAAAATAAAATAGGTTTGAGCTCGGAATATCGTTTATTTCCTAACAATCGACCTCCTTTCTAATGGATTTATCGATAAAAGCTGGCCTGAGTTCCCCTTGGCCGCTCTCATTCGCCTTATCTCCCAGAAGTATTGCGTAACCTTTAGCTATCTGGCTTGCTACTTTAGACTAATCTAGCCAGGTCTCTAACCCTTTCGTCCAATCTGAGTGGAGCCACAAAACGGCCACAATGTCCCTTGCTTTTCTGACGCCTGTATCGGCGCATCGGACCATCGCCCTTACACAACTCGAGCCTAGCCATGCCGTCTTTGTTATCTGTTTTCCCGGAGACTGGCCGTAATGTCACCGCACGATAAGAGGAGGAAATGCCTTCTCCTGCGCTCCTTTTTCCCGATGTGAAACCTGTGTAGTCTTAGACCAATACTCATGAAGCCTGTGTCATCCTATCGCTAATACTCATGAAGCATGCTTCTTTCCAACTCCAATATTCATGAAGCAAGCGTCATCTTAACGCCAATACTCTGGACAAATGTATTGTGGGAGACGAATACGGATTAAACCTGTGTCGTCGTTGACCAGTCCTGATGAAATCCGTGTAGTCGTAGACCAGAACTCATGAAGTGTGTCATCTTAACGCTAATACTCATGAAACCTGTGACGTCGGAACATCAATGCTCATAAAACATGAATCGTCCCAACACCAATACCAATAAAACGTGTTCTGTCTTAACACCAGTACCCAGGAACCCTGTGCCGCCTTTATATTAATACGACCAAATTTGCCTTAAATTTATTGTGTTTTGAAATGAATGACCTACGAATCTAGTTCATAAAGTGATTGCTAGCAAAATTTTAATGGATACACTAAATTTCTCATAATCATCCACTCAAGCAACTCTTGCACTAACGGCAATATCTGAGCTAGTCCTCTTATCCTATTATATGCACACGTTTATGCGTTTCTACTATACCGATAAGAATGGCTCTACTGAAGGAATATCATTTGTTTATGTATCAATCAATTACATCATTGAATATGTGGATTTTTTCAGGAATCTAAGCTATATTACCTAGACAAACTGGTGTGCTTTTGAAGATTTTTGTTTTAAGCATAGGAATTGAATTTTTTTAACCAAAGTATACGGAGAAACGAATTTTATTTTTTTGGCGAATAAAAATCCCATTTTTTACATTCTTCGCACAGAAGTCATCATCGACAATATACTGTTTTTAAAGTTTATTCAAGTGTTGAGTTTCAAGTCTTGCATTCCGAATACACAGGAACTGTGGAATGTCAATTGTCATCTTTTACGGAAGCACGTTGTAGAAATGGAGCTAAGGACTGGAATCCATCCACTTCGTTGTTAATGGTAATTTTTCAACTTCGAAGACTTTTTATTACTCAAAGTAGTAAGCAAATTCTTTTCTCTCTTTCAGAACATGTTGCGTCTTTAGGTTTCTCAAGGTTTCAAATAAAAGAAGATTCTGCGTTGAAATTTCTCCTCTTCTCGTCGGAGCAATTGCTTTAAAGTTTTCACACGCGATTCCTGAAGCTATTTCGTAGCATCACTATTTTCTTTGATCAATCGTTTGAGACTTTACGTAGTTGAATAATTTATTTAGGTTAGCAGTGCACAGCGCTCGTAGTTCATTCCTTTAGCAACGGATTCACGTTTTTATGTAACATCAAATACACTACGAAGACGTGCGCAGAACTCTCATGTTTGATCCCGCTAAGATCCCAACGCTGAATAAACTGTGGCGCAACGAAAATGTCTCGTTCCCCCTTCATGATCAAAGTGTTTCCATTTGGAGTCATTCACATAAAAGTTACTGCCTGCTGATAAAGGCTTGGCATGAGAGCGTGGGCGGTGGTTGGGGGAGTGAAGCAGCACCTCGGCGCACTCTGCATTCTGACGCCAACGACCCTCATGTTCGCATCTAAGTGGTGTCAAAAATTTTCAGTGTCTATCGTAACCTGGTTGCAGTTCTTGCTTATTTTATACCCCTTGATAAAACCTAGGTGTTTCTCCTAGATTAATTACAGATATTTGATTAACAAGTAATTAATGAGCATGGTTGTTTCATGGATGGCGCCATTGAGATCAAGCCGTAGCTGTTATGACTTCTATGACTGCTGCCTGATGCTAAGAACCTGAGCAATATAGAAAATTAGTCATGTAACTTGCCTGAGTTAAGCAGTCAGCGCACGTAATTTGATGTTTCTTATCATGCCTTAAAAGGTTTGTCTTTATAATTAGTTGCCTCTTCTAGTCTCATCAAGTCGAAGAAGTGTCGACATTCTTCGAAAAGAATAAACTCATTTTTTAAGCAGAGTGCGACGAATGAATGCAAACTCCTCTTTCATCTGAAATGCAATTGCTCGGAACATGATTTTCAATTTATACAGCATTTTCAAAACAGTTGAACGCACGTTAGCTTGCTACCATAGACCACCTTTATCAACTTAATCACGATGCTATCATTTGAAACGTGTTATCGGGAAGCATTAATTCGGTGAGGCGACTTCTATAAATTCCTAACGGGGCTCTTACGTTCAATTCGAACTAATTCATTTTGAGTCAATTTAGTACAAATTCAATCTTACTTCAATAAAAACAACAATAAAAATATTTACGACCATCGCTAATCATCATCAGCAAGCGAGAAGGGAGAGAAGAATATATAACACCATAAATTTTCCCTGCTCCTTTGTGTCTCGAGGGCAAAGCTCAATTTGAGTAATTCACATTTCTTCTTCTACACTTTCGCGTCTCTATGTCGCAAGTCTTATACTTATTATTCATCGCTAAAACTGAAACTAAATCCAACAAATTCTCATTGATTTTGCTACCTGGACTATTTCTTCAGTAAATGAATACGTGTACGGCAAGCAGACTTGTAATCTTCATGTTGCAATCGATAGCTCATTTGCACAACCTAGACTACTAATTTTAGCACAAAGCGAACTCTGTGTTGCAGTCCTGGCCTGAGGACGAGAGGGAAACATATATTTTTACTACGGTCTTCCGCTCATGATATTGATTGCATGGAAAGTAGTGTACAAAGAGTTGCAGGCTGTCGTACATTTGCAAGCCTTTATGCCTGAAGGCCACTGCTGTGTGGCGGTATTTGCGTCATGTGCACGTCGTAGTGCGATATTCCCCTGCTTTCATTTGCTTATTTAAAGTAGAGAGATTGAACTGATTTCTCCCCCTAGGATATAGAATAAGAAGTGCCAGATCATTCATGTGCCTCTCACTACTTATCGCTGACTTTCATATTTTTCGCGTGAACAGTACTCGTGGCGCCTCGCTCTGAGTGCTGCTCGTTGACTGGCAAGATTCTGCTGAAAGCTTCCGAAATAGGCTTAAATAAGACTTATCTCACTTCCGTTTAGAAACCACCCGTTTGTAAACCTCCTCTCTGAGAGATATATTCCGCACCAAACGCTGCTTCGAAAGCACTTGGCAAGTAAATGCGGGTTTGTATTCAGATCCACCAGAGATACTGTTTAGATTTCGCCAGCTGGGGCAAAAGAGTCTCCTATCTGCTTTAGCTTCAAATTGTGAGTCTGAGCAAAGCCTCACCGAATAAATTGAATAAATACTAATATTGTTTGAGTCGCTACGTTATATGAAGAGTTGAGTCCAAAGTATTGAGGACACTCATTAATTGGTTGAAATGTATCAATGATAGAAACTGAAGTGCAAAAGTGCGTATTGTGGCCATTACTTCTGCCATGCTCTTTTGAAAATAACTTCTATTAATCAGCGTTTGAAAGCGACGACTTAATTTTAAATGCTTGATCTAATTAAAACTTTTAATGGACCTATCCCTGATTTCAACTATGAGAGTAAAATTTTAAATTTTCGAAAGGATTGCACAGAATCACCTTGTATCAATTTCCGTCCACGTAGCTTAAAGCTTGCCATGACGAATACTTCGAAGAATAAATTCATGATCCTTGAATGATACGTTCCAGGAATAAGTTAAAGAATTTCGACCACAAATTTACCCACATTTGCGCAGGAATTTAGTTCCGGTTGTTCTCCCCGATCTCAGAGCGGTCGAAATGCAATTCGCTGATCAGACAGGAGGAAACTATTGAATCTCAGCGTGTCGTGGCAGGCTTGCTCAACGCTTAGCGGGCTCGGCAGCAATGAATTCGAAACTCTGCTCTCAACAGCGCGTAACAAACTGCCTTGAGTTTCACCAGAGAAATTCAGGGAACATTTCGATTGCAACATGATGATACATTTAATTCTGGAAAGTTTTATACAATCGAAGATTTAAAAGTTTTCTGGGATGAAAATTTACCTCGATCATCTCCCTTTATTTGGAGACGTGTTGGTTTACGTAACAACCTTGAATATCAACTATCAGCGGTACGAGGAAGTAGGTTCTTCTTCAAGCGGTTACATATCTGTGCGCAAAGAAAACACATTCAAGCGACCTTCGCGAGATCCACGGCGCCTGAAATTTTGAGTCGACTGTGAAAACATTACAATACCTCGACCTGATAAAAACGAGAATATCTCCACCAGGAGCACTTCCAGATACACTGATATTAATTAAGAGCTCACTGTCATGTTATCAAAAACTTTCATTTCTACAGGTTTCTTCCTCTTCCTCAGTACATGTTGATATAGAATAGAACATGGCCGCGTGCACGAGCAGCACTGCAGTGCTCGTATAGAATGTGCCGCGCGGCCTATTTTCGAGCTGCCACCAAAGTTCCAAGAACGTCAGGCGTTGATCACGCACAGACAACTGAGTAAAAGTAGGAAAAAAATGAACCCACATTCACAGTCTTCCACATCTTTGCACATGTACAGGTCATCAACATTCAGGCACATGTACAGGTCATCAACATTCACGCAAATGTACAAGTCATCAGCATTCACTCGCACACACAGATCACCAAAATTCAGGCAAAAGACATCAACACACACGCACATGGCATTGCTGGATGCCAGAAATTTTGGTCTATCGGAAGTACCGCAGAAAACTAGGAAGAAGATGACTCAGCACCATGAATCATCGTTCTCTCTGAGAGCCGCGTAACTTCTAGTTGTAAGTCTGGAGGTCTTTAAGCCGGAAACTTGCGAGGATAAGCTTGTCCGAGTGACTTATAACTTCTCTAGGACTGCGGGAAGTCCAGCGTATTGGTGCTGGATACTCCTCGTCTCGTGTTCGTCTAACTTTTAAAGCTGTTTCGATCTTGCTATTTTCATTGTTAGTTTCACTAAGAGCTGTTTTTAAACTAAATCGTTTTTTTAAATTTATTTCATGGAATGCAGATATTCATGCATAGGAACGAGTATGAATATATATCACTTCTTAGGGACAGGAACTCCTATTACGTAAATCGAACAGAAGATTTATGAGGTGCGAACAATTTTTTAGTAATTTTATTTTTTGATATCGTCAAACGGTTGTAGCGCTCCAGAATCATCCAGAAAAATTTATACAGAGTACCATAATACAGGCAATGCAGCCTGGCGCTGGCTTCCAGATGGTGTTATCACAAAATTGATAACTTGGGTGGGGATTACCAAGTATCACGACCCAACAAATCTTATTCAAGAACGTATCGTCTTTTTCTTTCAACTTTACCTATCTGTAGGTTTGTGTCTTCTATAAATCCCATGCGACACGTTTAACTGTTAAGTTTCAGCGAGACTTCAGCTCGAACACTGCAAAGAATTCATTTAGAGAAATGGCAAAATGGAGTTCACTCGTTTTCGAACTCGTGACTTGAGACTGAAAGACCAGCCAGAAAAGCTCGCCCGAAACAACTTAATTCCGAAGAGTTGGAAGCTGTTCCCACAAATCCCCTGTAACTTTCAGGGAGATTGCAGATCGATTTAACTTAATCCAAAGGACGATTGGAATGTCCAACATAGCCTGAAAAAGGTTAGAATAAATTCAGCGGTTAGAAATAGGCTCCACACGAACTGTCCTCGAAATATCAGCCACAACGTGTGGCAGCATGTTGGAGAGTGTAGACATCATGACATCTTCAGGCATCCTTTATTGACGGCTCCTTTCTGGTGATTAGATATAGATCCATTACCATAACCTTAACAGCCACCGTTCATGGCTCAGGAGACGGAGCAGACCTTCTCAGCAGACGCCAGAGAAGAGTAATACAAACTTACGTTGCGTGCGTGTTGAAATTTGGCGAAGTAAAATTTATGTATACAAAGCTGTAACACATTCAAATAATTACTGCTGATCTCTGCAGTCATCAACTGCACCGTTTGTTAACCTACTCTCGACTTAAATAAATAACAGGAAGGGCATCATTCTCTATTTTTTGCAAGAGAGCCACTTCGGTTAAACGCATTGATTGAGAGAGCCGCAGCTACTTTCAAGTTAGCTAATACTATATAAATTATATATTAATTAAATAATTTGAATATTTTACGAGAGCCGCGCAATGAATATCACTGCTCTACCACGTACCATAGGGCTTATCCTCACCCGCCTTAATAAAAACGCTGGGAATAACTGTGCTCACCCGACTATCTCACTCTGCTGAACACCAACCATGAATTGGGTTTGTCTCTTATCGTAGTCGTAGAAGGTGCTCAGAAAGTCTTCGGTCTTTTTTTCTTACTGTAGAAATCACTATGACTCTCAAAAAAAATTAATTAGGGTGTTCGAAATTCCTTTTGTTTTTATCGATTCAAAATTAATTTTTATAATTTTCGATGGTTTAACTACGCAAGAATGCCAGAAATTCGGACATGGTTAGGTCTTGAAAACTGTCAAAATCCAATGTTTACCATGTTTGAGTGAGTATCAAATGTCCAGCATGTTATGAGTATCAAATGTCAACCATGCTTTCAGTGAGTATCAAATGTCTAGCACGTTAAGAGTGAATAACAAATTTCTACCACATAATGAGTCAGTATAAAAAGTTTGACGCTTCTGAGTATCATCCGAGAATGGAATTCTCCTGGGAAATTTCTTCAGCGTGTTTGTGCCAAACTATAGAAGAAAAAATTATCGCCTGGAACAAATACAGTGCGAGTTGGAGTAATATAGTCTTAGGTCCAACTAATACAGCGTTAACCCTAACTGATACAATATAATTTCTTACTGTTGAAATGTTAGTACCAGCCAATTCAGTGTTAGCACCAACCAATACAGTTAGCACGAGCCAATACAGTGATAGTACCAGCCAATACAGTGTTAGTACCAGCATAAACAGTGTTAGCACCAGCCAATACAGTGTTAGTACTAGCCAATATAATGTTAGTACCAGCCAATACAGTGTTAGTACCAGCCAATACAGTGTTAGTACTAGCCAATACTGTTATATACTTCTTTTTTTTGTAGAATCCGAGTTTATGATTTTTCAAATTTTCATTCTTTTCAAGGCTAAAAATCAAAGGAGTTATTTTCCGAAAGAAAACACGATTCTTTCAACGTGGCCACATCGTTTTTACTTGTTATAATGAAAGATGTACACAAAATATGACAATGGGGTAGATGAGACTAGCAAATTTAGGAACAATTGCTACATAAGTCTTACGTATCTTTTGGGTACGCAGCGATGTCGGGGTATGATGACAAGATCTCGAATTGTACGTTAAAGTCTTTTACGTGAAGATTAACACAGAGTCAGGGACTAATACGGTGTGCCTACCGTATACAAGTTTTACAAATTAAAGAAAGCGGCACCGAGAGATCTTTAAGCGACGGAGTTTCGCTCTATAGTGATGATGCCCTAGCCCTCGTCGTACCCTTTAACCCTTTCGGTACTAACGGCTACTCCAGTGCCAAGTTGGCTAGTGCTTCCAGTTTAGGGCATCTAACCTAGTTTTAAAGTAATTTAACTAGTGAGGGAATATTTTGGAGTAAATAACAAAATTAGGGAAATTACAAAAATTCTTTAAACTAGTTTTTGAACAATTCCAGAAGCCTGCAAATGTAAATTACCATAGGCTACATTAGGACCCTATAGCATAGGCACGCGTAAGTTCCTGCTACAGGGTCCGTGCATCACATTCAATACCCTTTACAATTAACTTGAGCAAGTTGTTTCTGAACTTTCTTTATTTCTGGTAAATTCCGGCAAAAACTTATAAATAATTTCTTCGTAAATACAAAACTGTATCATCAACATCACAAATTTATGTCGCAAAGCATGGAGCTTCAAAGATTCAAAAAATTTTAAAATTAAAATAAAGAAGTAAGCACTTGCTTAAGCTAAAAGCACCCACACTAGGAAATTTTCACTGATCATTCAGGGTAATGACAAATTTTTTCCCTGGATGTTTTTACCCAAACCATTTGAATTATCGTACCGAAAGGGTTAAGTATTCTCGCGCCGTGACCGTTACTTCTGGGGCATGCAGCAAAAGCCGCAGCTGAACACCGTTGTCGTCGCTTAGGCCCAGCCGTGCCCTCGGGTAGCGCCAGCCGTCGCCATCTGCTGTTGCCGTCCGCTGCCACACTGGTGCCACGCTGGTGCCACGCTGGTGCCACGCTGTTGCCACGCTGCCACGCTGCCCCTGGGAGCGCAGGTGTTGTATACTTCTTTTTTGTAACGGTCGAGCCCTCGCTGGGTAAGCGTTGCCCTTTCTCACGCCGGGTTTATGCTAAATTGCAGGACTCTTTTTTATAGCAGTCCAGATGTCGGACTCACGTTCAACCGTCCTTACTCCTTTTTTGTGGTGAAAACTTAACGGTTCGTACTCCGGACACAACAGAATCCCCCCCACCTATATTAATCAGCATCCTCCTGGATGTAAAATGGAAGTTTCCGTCTACTGAAGTCACGCATCTGAGATTCGTACTTCATTGCAGGGGCGAAATTAGACGAGCCTTGAGATTTGTGCTTCTGACGCACTTCTGAATCGAAGATCCTGAACAAGCGATAGCTTACTGTAGTCGTCGGGACGTCCTATTCCAGTTCACTATCGAAGATCTTCTCTCTTGGCTAATGACGTTCTATCAGAGGCCTTCTGAAGACGTTCAAGGGGTGAAAACCACCTTAATAAAATATCGAATATGCATTCGACCAGTCTATACTCAACCTCCTGCGTGTAGTTACTACGGACATATTGCTGTCCAACGGTATCTTCTTATTTTTTTCTTCGCCGTTGTTGAATCCGTGTCTGGCGAAAATATAGATGTTCAGGGGAAAGTCCAGTCCTTTGTACGAGTGAGTGTACTGTTGCTGCAGATGGGAAACTGGGTCCGCCTATTGCGTCTGTACAGCTGGGGCCGCGGCACGCCAGGACAGCTGAGGCGGGCCCTTTAATAGCAAGGTCGTCGCTGACGGCGCGCAGCAGAAACAGCTGGTATGGAGAGCGGTGTTGCCATAGCGTTGGTAGTGTACTGTGCGCCTGCACACTGCCCCTGGGTCGCTGCACTGCTGCGCGGGCGAGCGGTGCGTGAGTGCTGTGCGCCTGTACACGGCTCCCCAGCCGCGGCGCAGCTGCGGTGGAGAGAGGAGGGTGTGTGCTGCCGCTGCTCGGGCCCCAGTTGGCGCAGCATCGCTGTAATCAATCGTTCCACGTTAATCTCAGGCTTTGATAAATTTTTCTCTCGGATTTCTTTGACTTATCGTAATCAATTGTGTCCATCTACTCATCACATCTCCCCCATGCCATTCACATCCCGGTGTACCATCCTTCGATAGCATTTTAACTAGAATCAAAGTAATCTAACGCAATAAGTTCTAAAAAATCCATTTAGAGAATATTATAACTAACGCAAAATAAAATAAATGCAAGGTAAATGAAATTTATGAGAGATCAAAGTAATCTAACGCAATAAGCTCAAAGAAATCCGTTAGAGAACACAAAATGCACGGTAAATGAAGTTAATGAGAAATACATAATATGACATTCAATATCTCGGATAATTAGTGGGCTGTAAAGGAAAGTTCCTACGTATTAGCACGCATTCCTGGGGAAGAGCTATGAAAAGACATACGAACGGGTTACAAATTTGACATCGAGTAAAATTTTTATCTGATTAATGAGCATCATCAAGGTAAATACATAAATTGATTTATAAATCGACATTAATCATGTAATACATCCTATCTGCATTTCGCTGGAGAAATCATTTAAATTTAAGTCGAAGCACTCATCCTAAAATTGAAATATGAAAGAAATGTTAAACACAAGGGAAATGATTAGAAAACATTCTTAATATTAAACATAGAACATTTGGGAGTGAAATGAGATAATCATTATTGAAGTTTTGGGACGTGGAAAATCAGTTAATTCTAAGTCAAAGCACGTATCCTAAATTTGTAATACGAAAGAAATGTTAAACACAAGGGAAATGGTTAGAAAACATTCTTAATATTAAACATAGTACATCTTTAGAATGAAATGGAGCAATCATCATCGAAGTTTTGGGACGTCCTTGCGAGACACAAATAATCATACATAGTTTGGGCGTCTCGTCCGATTCCTCAGAGAATATCTAGGAATCATTTCTTCATTTCTCTGGCTTGTGCTCGGCACTGTAGGAATGTCGTTCGTCTCTGCCCCTTGCAGTTCGTCCTTTTCTTCGTCGTTGTTGAAAGGGAAGGCCATGGCGTCGTCAAGATAAGCTCTTTTGGCTCGGTTGAGGTGAACCTTCTGCTCTTTTCTGTCTGAGTAGAGGCCTTTGATAGTGATGTTATTTCCATGTCTAGAAGTAACTCTGTAAGGGCCTCTGAACCTCGATGGGAAGGCTCTGTCCTCGACCCGCCCTGCTTCATTCCTCAACATAATAAGGTCCCCAGCTTGGACATCACATTCTTTGGCCGTTCGATTGTAGATCTTCGCCGCAGCTTGCCTGGCCGCCTCAGAGTTTTTTCTAACAGCAGCAAATGCTTTGGACAGTCGGAGCGAAACTTCTGTTGAATAATCTTGGTCACATGCGTAATTGATGGGCTGCTCCTTGAAGATGTCGTGGTAAGGAAGGTTAGCATCTCTACCGTAGAACAAGAAGAACGGCGTGTCTTTAATCGCAGTCTGATAGGAAGTATTCACCGCGAGAGTCGCAAAGGCAACGCTCTCGTCCCAGCTAAATTTATCTTCCGCGGCCATGTGAGAAATTGCAGTTTTCAAGATGCCATTGAGTCTCTCACAGCATCCATTTGCCATCGGGTGGTAAGCAGTAGTCGTTTGTGATCTCGCTTTAAGATTCTTGCAGACGTCCTGGAATAACTTGTTGGTAAATTCGCTGCCTCTATCACTGACGATCGTATTTGGGGCAGAGAATTTTCCGACGTATTGGACGAAAGCTCTGGTGACAGTATCAGCAGATTTATCTGTAAGGGGGTAAGCATCAACATATCTTGTGAAATGATCAACTATTGTTAGAAGGTATTTGTTGCCTGCGTAACTAACAGGAAGTTCAACAAGGTCAACAGCAACTCTTTCAAGGGGAAAAGAGGTTTCGGGGAATTTACCTAAGGGGACTTTAAATTGGCCCTGCCATTTCCTTCGTTGGCACTGCAAACATTTCTTCACGTGGTCTTTGACGTCACGAATTTGATTAATCCAGAAGAATTTATCTCTGGCACGTTCAAGAGTTCTCAGGAAACCCATATGAGCGGACAAATCGTTGTCATGGCTCAACTTTAAAGCTACCTTAACTAAAGACTTAGGAATGACTATTTGTACATTACTTCTACCGTTTCTGCGTTTCTTTCTCGACAATCTACACAGGACATTGTTCTCATCAATAAAAAATTCGTCAATGTTTGAAATCTTAGTATCACCCAAGTCATTGCCAGTTAACAAGTTTCTTACATCAGACCAAAGTGAGTCCTTTTCTTGCTCTGAAACAACATCATCCAGGCTCAATTGCTTTGCCTCGACGGCAACACTCTTATCACGTTCACTGTACACGGGTGGAGGGCACACGTCGTCGACGGGAACATCTGTCGCATTATTATTAGAACAAGGCTTAATTCTAGAAGGAACATCAGCATTAATTTTAGGATCATTCTTATTACTACAGTTTGACTCAGCAAAGTCAACGACAGCATTGACGATTCTTTCGGATCTAGACAAATAGTCGGGCAAATGGTGTTGTGCTCCCGGCTTGTACCGAACAGAGAAATTATACTCCTGAAGAAGCAGAGCCCATCTTGAAATACGGTGATTACCTGTTTTATTAGCAAAAATGAAAGTTAAGGGGCGATGATCTGTCACCACGACGAACTCATTTAAGTACAGGTACGCATCATAATGTTTGATTGAATCATGGATAGCAAGAGCTTCGAGTTCTGTTGCAGAGTACTTAAGTTCATTTCCTTTTAATTTTCGACTATAGTATGCTACAGGTAACTCAATGCCGTCGTGCATCTGAAGTAATGCTCCTCCAATTGCAATGCCCGAGGCATCAGTGTGCAACACAAACTCTCTCTGAAAGTCAGGAAATTTAAGTATAGGCGCAGACACAAGTTTATCTTTCAAGTCATCGAAAGCTCGCTGATGGACGTCAGTCCATTTAAATACGTTCGTCTTTTTTGTTAGCTCGGTTAGAGGTGCCGCGATATGAGCATAATTTTTTATGAACTTTCTAAAGAATCCGGTTGAGCCTAAGAATCTCTTCACCTCTTTAACACTCCTAGCCCGCGCACGGTCGCGCATCCCTCAGAAAAGTAGTCAATTTACCCGCGTTACTCTGCCGTTCCCTGTTCACTTACCGTAATAGGCAGAGATGTAAAAATATGAAGTAATGAGTAAAAAATGTTGCTTTACACTTTGATGTTGTCAGATTTTTGATAACTTGAACCGTTTCTTTGTAATATGGAGTCAAACTCCGTAGATTTTTGCACAACATTGCTTCAAAGAGATCAATGGCCATTTTTGTGTTTTGGGAACAATGTAATGTTTTTCACTGCTATTTTATGCAGAAAATCCTTCCAAACCTGCTGATGTTTTTATTTTTCCTCTACAACAATTAGAAAAAAAGTTATGACCATTTATGTCTACTAGGTGTTATCCATTCTTCGTTTTAGTTCCTACATAAATGCATGTTTGCATGTCTGGTTATATTACTGTAAGTATAGTGTTTCGAAACTTGTAATTTTCACACAATATGAATAAAATACTGCTCTACACGCTGCTGACTTCAGATTTGTCTTATTTGCCATTTTTACGAAATAAGGCGAAATAAGGCCCTGAGTAGTTTCGCTGGTAACTGAGGCTGCCACTGACTGTTCGCACGCACACCCTCTCACGGTCGCCTCATTTACCACACTGACTGTGCTTACCCCTCCCAACTTCCAAGTGGTTGGAGCTCTGCCTTAACCCCCACAATGTGGGGGTTTCTGGCTCCAGCTGTGTAGCACTCGCTGAGACGATCATTTTGGTGTATAACAACTTGGGGTTATGCCTTACGTCTGGCAACCAGTGAGCCTGGTAAATGAGGCGACCAGTTACAGTGCGCGGGCTAGGTCTCAAAGCATCCGCTAAAGCTCGCACTTTGTCAGGTCTGGGAGTTAGTCCCTCTGAACTGACTTTGATACCAAGGAAAGTCACGCTACTCGCAGCAAATTGGCATTTTTTGAGACTTAGTTTGAAGCCTGAAGCAGCTGTTTGAAGCAACGCCTTATCCAAATGTTCGACATGAGTCTCGAAATTTTTTGAATAGATGATGATGTCGTCAACGTAACAGAACAGAAATTTTGAAATGAATGGAGAAAAAGCCATATTAACTGCCCTTTGGAGTGCAGCTGCAGAAGTGATAAGACCCTGAGGCGAACGGCAGTACCTATAACTACCTGTAGGCGTTCTGAAAGCGGTAATGTCTCTGCTCTCTGGGGACAGTTCGATCTGATGATAGGAGCTTCTCATATCTAAAGTGGTGAACAAGTTTGAGCCCTTTAGAGATTCCAAGGTGTCTGTCATATTCGGAATTGGGAAAGAGTCCTTCCTACAAATCTTATTGATAAGTCGGAAGTCAACTACGATCCGATGTGAACCATCACTTTTACGTACAGCTAAGATTGGGGAAGACCAAGGCGAAAAACTTGGTTCAATAACTTTTTGCCTGAGCATCTCCTGGACATGCTCTTCAACCAATTGTTTTGTAGTGTGGGGAACTCGATACTGCGGGGTATTTATGGGGGAGTGTCCCTGAACGTCTAATCTATGCACAGCATTTCGCGCATGACCAATCTCGTCTCCAACCGCGAACGCATTCCTGTGTTCGTTAATCAAATTTACAAGGGTCGTTCTCTGATCTAAGTTCAAATGTGACAAATCAACATCGTCTATCATTTCATCGAATTCAGGTTCATTGCGTTTCTCTGCGACGCGTATGAGTCTGCTGTTCCCAATCTCTGCCTGCTGGTCAGAGCGGCATTGAGCTGACTCGCTAGCTTGCCTACATCCATGGTCACTGTGCACTACAGCCACCGCCTCATAGGCCTTGCGCCGCGTCTGCGCTCGAGCATCACTTTCGCTTTCGTCTGAACCAGACTCCGGCTCTTCAATAGCAACATCTAGGGTAGCACAAATTTTATTTCTAGGTACAAGAACATTCTTATCATTATAATTTACAAAAACTACAGGCACGGTACCATCACGGACAGTGGCTAACGTACGAGGCACTGCTATTCCTTTGCACGTAACGCTCTGTTTTAGAACGACTGTTTTTCCATTCATGTGCTTGGGAGCTCTCAAAAAGGAATGGCACAACGTGCCTCCCTCAATAGTCAGATCATGTGACATTCTCGCGACACTGAATGATGCATCCTCAGATTGTTTCACAAAATTTACTGAATTAGAAGCAGCAACTGATTGAAATGGGTAAATTTTATCATTAATTCTCACGTGACCTTTCTCATGCTGACTGTATTTTATTTCAATACCGAATCTCTTAAGGAAATCTCGGCCTATCAAGACAGCTCCGGGGAAGTAAGAATCTTCCACAATAATAGCGGAGTGACAATACTCAACATCACCTAGTTTAAATTTCAGGTCAATCGTACCTCGAGTGTGGAGATTATCTCCATTTACAGAACAAAGAACTTTAGTGCATCGTTTAATTCGGGGTGGAGTTTGGAATAATTTGCTAATTACACAAGATTTCACAAGAGTCACGGAAGAGCCTGAATCAACGAAAGTGGAGCATTTTTTCTGTTCAATATTTAGCAAAATCACGGGGGAAAAGCTTTTCGGTTGCTGTGGAAGTTTTTTGACTTTACTGCGGCGATGTCACCATTCTGACTCGGATGGCCATTGAATTTGCGTTGATAATTATTAAATGGGCGAGCATTTTTGTGTGAAGCACTTTGCCATTTGAATGGATTTTTAGGCTGGTACGCTCGCTTTTGTGGTGAATTGTATTGGTACTTCTCAACCACCACATCACTTTCGTGAATTCGCCTCTTCCGGCTCAACATAGTTCTTTCTTCGATCAAAGACTCCTCAATTGACCTCGCTTTGTCTAGGAGTTTTGTCACACTCTCAGGATCAAAATCATGAGATAATTTTTCACTGATCTTGGGATTCATATTTTTAATGATAGTAGGAATGAGTATCTTTTGTGCTTTGCTATCCTCGTAGTGCCATTCTGGACCGAACACGTCCTTCCAGCTAGCAAGAACGCGAGTTGCAAAGGCATTCACTGTCTCATCATTCTCTTGACGCAGATTAAATAGGATTTTATGAACGGTTTTTCTATAATTTACAGCCCCCTTGTACACAGAAATAAGCCAAGTCTTGACATCTTCCAGTGTGACCAATTGGTCGGACTTGAGGACATAAGAATCCCAAGCCTTCCCAGTAAGAGCATTTTTCAAATAACGACATTGCAAATCGATGTCATTCGTGTAGATGTCAACTCTGGTCTGAAAGTGTTTTAAAAATGAAGTTACACAGCCTTCACCATTAAATTTAGGCAGTTCAATTGCGTGATTTAAAGTGACAAAGCTACTTTGATTGTTCTCACCATTGTTACTTTGATTACTTTCATTATCGTCCCCAGCCATGGTTTCAACTGATAATTAGGGCAAAATTGGCGAAGCAAAATAGATTCACAATGAACACTGATAGCAATTTTAGAGTTTCAAATTAGAAGTTTAAATGCAATATTTCGTACAATATGTTTCCAAATACACAGACATAATTGAGTTTTTTCGCACAATAAGTTTCCAAATGCACAGAAACAAATGAATCGTCAATAACATCAACAACAGTAATAGAAAATAGGGTCATAATGGGGATAAAATGGGGTTTTGAATAGGCACAATAATCATATTAGAAAGGTAAATGGGTTAAATTACGCAATGGGAATGAGACAATAAATGGGTAAAGCATCAAAATAGTAAATATGGTACAAGTTCACACGAAATAAATCAATACACTGACACAAGGTGCAAATAATGACAATAAATCACATGGGAAATACACAAGTAAATCAAAACAATGACATAAATTATGTGAATAGAATGGGTACAATGATGAGTGAAATAAACTTCCTAATCATGTGGCCATTCATGTTACGTTAAACATCTAATTTTTTTTTAATAGGTAGCGTGGCAACAGCGGTCTCTTGCGGAGATGTTAAGTTTTAATGGGTTATGATCCCACACTCGCTGCCCACCATTTTGTTATATACTTCTTTTTTTTGTAGAATCCGAGTTTATGATTTTTCAAATTTTCATTCTTTTCAAGGCTAAAAATCAAAGGAGTTATTTTCCGAAAGAAAACACGATTCTTTCAACGTGGCCACATCGTTTTTACTTGTTATAATGAAAGATGTACACAAAATATGACAATGGGGTAGATGAGACTAGCAAATTTAGGAACAATTGCTACATAAGTCTTACGTATCTTTTGGGTACGCAGCGATGTCGGGGTATGATGACAAGATCTCGAATTGTACGTTAAAGTCTTTTACGTGAAGATTAACACAGAGTCAGGGACTAATGCGGTGTGCCTACCGTATACAAGTTTTACAAATTAAAGAAAGCGGCACCGAGAGATCTTTAAGCGACGGAGTTTCGCTCTATAGTGATGATGCCCTAGCCCTCGTCGTACCCTTTAAGTATTCTCGCGCCGTGACCGTTACTTCTGGGGCATGCAGCAAAAGCCGCAGCTGAACACCCTTGTCGTCGCTTAGGCCCAGCCGCGCCCTCGGGTAGCGCCAGCCGTCGCCATCTGCTGTTGCCGTCCGCTGCCACACTGGTGCCACGCTGGTGCCACGCTGGTGCCACGCTGTTGCCACGCTGCCACGCTGCCCCTGGGAGCGCAGGTGTTGTATACTTCTTTTTTGTAACGGTCGAGCCCTCGCTGGGTAAGCGTTGCCCTTTCTCACGCCGGGTTTATGCTGAATTGCAGGACTCTTTTTTATAGCAGTCCAGATGTCGGACTCACGTTCAACCGTCCTTACTCCTTTTTTGTGGTGAAAACTTAACGGTTCGTACTCGGGACACAACAATACAATGCTAGTACCAGCCAATACAGTGTTAGTACCAGCCAATACAGTGTTAGTACTAGCCAATACAATGTTAGTACCAGCCAATACAGTGTTAGCACTAACCAATACAGTGTTAGCACCAACCAATACAGTGTTAGCACCAACCAATACAGTGTTAGCACCAGCCAATACAGTGTTAGCACTAACCAATACAGTGTTAGCACCAGCCAATACAGTGTTAGCACCAACAAATTCAGTGTTAGCACTAACCAATACAGTGTTAGCACCAGCCAATACAGTGTTAGCACCAAAAAATTCAGTGTTAGCACTAACCAATACAGAGTTAGTACCAGCCAATACAGTGTTAGCACCAGCCAAAACAGTGTTAGCACCAGCCAATGCAGTGTTAGCACCAGCCAATACAGTATTAGCACCAACAAATTCAGTGTTAGCACTAACCAATACAGTGTTAGCACCAGCCAATACAGTGTTAGCATCAACCAATACAGTGTTAGCACCAACCAATACAGTGTTAGCACTAACCAATACAGTGTTAGCCTCAACCAATACAGTGTTAGCACCAACCAATACAGTGTTAGCACCAGCCAATACAGTGTTAGCACCAGCCAATACAGTGTTAGCATCAACCAATACAGTGTTAGCACCAACCAATACAGTGCTAACCAATACAGTGTTAGCATCAACCAATACAGTGTTAGCACCAACCAATAGTGTTAGCACCAGCCAATACAGTGTTAGCACCAGCCAATACAGTGTTAGCACCAGCCAATACAGTGTTAGCATCAACCAATACAGTGTTAGCATCAACCAATACAGTGTTAGCACTAACCAATACAGTGTTAGCATCAACCACTACAGTGTTAGCACCAAACAATACAGTGTTAGCACCAACCAATAGTGTTAGCACCAGCCAATATAGTGTTAGCACCAGCCAATACAGTGTTAGCACCAGCCAATACAGTGTTAGCACCAACCAATACAGTGTTAGCACCAACCAATACAGTGTTAGCACTAACCAATACAGTGTTAGCATCAACCACTACAGTGTTAGCACCAAACAATACAGTGTTAGCACCAACCAATACAGTGTTAGCACCAGCCAATACAGTGTTAGCACCAACCAATACAGTGTTAGCACCAACCAATACAGTGTTAGCACTAACCAATACAATGTTAGCATCAACCACTACAGTGTTAGCACCAAACAATACAGTGTTAGCACCAACCAATACAGTGTTAGCACCAGCCAATACAGTGTTAGCACCAGCCAATACAGTGTTAGCATCAACCAATACAGTGTTAGCACCAACCAATAGTGTTAGCACCAGCCAATACAGTGTTAGCATCAACCAATACAGTGTTAGCACCAACCAATACAGTGTTAGCACCAACCAATACAGTGTTAGCACTAACCAATACAGTGTTAGCATCAACCACTACAGTGTTAGCACCAAACAATACAGTGTTAGCACCAACCAATAGTTTTTAGCACCAGCCAATACACTGTTAGCACCAGCCAATACAGTGTTAGCATCAACCAATACAGTGTTAGCACCAACCAATAGTGTTAGCACCAGCCAATACAGTGTTAGCATCAACCAATACAGTGTTAGCACCAACCAATACAGTGTTAGCACCAACCAATACAGTGTTAGCACTAACCAATACAGTGTTAGCATCAACCACTACAGTGTTAGCACCAAACAATACAGTGTTAGCACCAACCAATACAGTGTTAGCACCAGCCAATATAGTGTTAGCACCAACCAATACAGTGTTAGCACCAACCAATACAGTGTTAGCACTAACCAATACAATGTTAGCATCAACCACTACAGTGTTAGCACCAAACAATACAGTGTTAGCACCAACCAATACAGTGTTAGCACCAGCCAATACAGTGTTAGCACCAGCCAATACAGTGTTAGCATCAACCAATACAGTGTTAGCACCAACCAATAGTGTTAGCACCAGCCAATACAGTGTTAGCATCAACCAATACAGTGTTAGCACCAACCAATACAGTGTTAGCACCAACCAATACAGTGTTAGCACTAACCAATACAGTGTTAGCATCAACCACTACAGTGTTAGCACCAAACAATACAGTGTTAGCACCAACCAATAGTTTTTAGCACCAGCCAATACACTGTTAGCACCAGCCAATACAGTGTTAGCATCAACCAATACAGTGTTAGCACCAACCAATAGTGTTAGCACCAGCCAATACAGTGTTAGCATCAACCAATACAGTGTTAGCACCAACCAATACAGTGTTAGCACCAACCAATACAGTGTTAGCACTAACCAATACAGTGTTAGCATCAACCACTACAGTGTTAGCACCAAACAATACAGTGTTAGCACCAACCAATAGTTTTTAGCACCAGCCAATACACTGTTAGCACCAGCCAATACAGTGTTAGCACCAGCCAATACAGTGTTAGCATCAACCAATACAGTGTTAGCATCAACCAATACAGTGTTAGCACCAAACAATACAGTGTTAGCATCAACCACTACAGTGTTAGCACCAAACAATCCAGTGTTAGCACCAACCAATAGTTTTTAGCACCAATCATGATCATGACAAAGTTGGCAAAAACGAAAATAAGGAAAAAGTGAGGTGTCAGCACTAGGTTAAGGTGATATTTCATCACTAATGATAAGTTTTTCCACTAACTCACGATTTCTCGGCACTAACTTAAAGTGAGGTACCAATGCTTAGTGATAGTGAATTGTCAGCCTTAAGCTATGGTGGGGAGTTAGCACTAAGTTATTTTGACGTAAGAGTTCTTGAAGTTTGACAGACGTCTTTGCATTTTAACAAATTAAAAAACATAAAATTGAGCAAGCTCACACGATAAAAATCGTGATAGAACAATTGTGTATGGATAAGCTTTTTCTTGATTACACCAACGGTAATTTTAATATTTTTTATTGAGTAATGACCAGTTAGTGCCTTCAAATATAATTTATTATGCATCACGACCACGTAATTGTCTCTACCATGAAGTGAAAGCTTAATGTTTAGTAGGATGGCGACTTGCAAATCCAGAGCACTGAAATTTTGGGAAGCCCGAGTTCCTAAATGTTAGGCCCGAGTTCAAGATGATATTTTCATGTTTCTATTGCTGCCTTCGTTTGGAATTAGTTCGAAAATCAATATGTATATTCTTTCATAACCAGTGTAGTCTTTCAAAACTAAACTTTCACAGTCCACTCTATACTCACAGTAACAACATTGAGCAAAATTTGCTACATTTCTATTTGTACTAATATATAAAGGGTAAAATTCAACCTTCTTGTAAGCGGTATTGTGGATGCGTTCTGCAACAAATGTTGCTCCTGCAAAGTATACCCGAAAACCAGCTAAAAAACGAGAAAACAATGTAACCCAGCGTAAAAGCTAATGGAAGGAAAACTAATAACGGTTCATGGAAAAATTTAAGAAAATGTAAAAAACATTTAAAGTAATTTTTTTTAATAGTGTTAGCAAATCTTATCATTTAAGTGGCGCTGGCCTGTGTCGACGCAGTTGTGAAGTCTCTTTCGGAAATTTGATGTAGTGAAAATTATTTGTTAGTTGCTGCTGTCTATGGATCGTAATACTTAATTAACCGTGAAACATATTGAAAGATGAACATAAAACATGTCGTGCAGGATTTCGAATGAACGGCGAGAGGTGTGCGATGTGGTACCATCATTTTTAACCATGGGTTGTCAGGATCATGATCGGTAATGAGTTCAACGACATTTGGATAAAGAAACTCTCAAGCATTTCATAGTAACGTTCAGAGATCACTCACAGAAACCTTTTCTCCTTCAAAAATTATTCCAGAGGCCGAAATCCCACGGCATACCACACAGCAAGCTTCGTATATTGCGGTGGACGTTGGTGCAATTTGAGTGGATTGCACCAGTTCCGAGAATTTCGTTCATTAAACATTCCCGCTAAATGGATGGAAGCTTCATTGCTGCAGATCAAAACAATCATTCACGGAATACTCGAGATCGTGTTTCGACTCGTAGATGTGAGGGTTTCATAGACCCCATACCTATTTCCTGCTTTTAATAATTACCTGTGACGTTCTTTTTAGTCGAATGAAGTTTTCTCGTTCCTTATCCAAAATTCCTATTTTAAATCGAGTCGATTTGATAACTGGTCTGTCTCAGTTAACTTCCTTCCATTTTCTGTAAAGCACGGAATGTGTGCAGCGATTTTGAAGAAGACCTGCATTTTCCACTTTCACTACCTTAGTGTCCTGACCTAGCAGACAATACAAATCTATTTCCCTTTCCTCTGAGCGGATCCAGAATTTCAGACCGGCTGAATGTAAATACCGAGAACTGTTGAAAGAGAAACGGGTTTGTTCGCAGTTTGAAAAGTCGTACCGCCTCTAAAATATTCATGTGGCCATAATTTGTCACTCTGAGACTGGAGGTTTGGTATAGAAAGCAGCCTCCGCTCCTCGTAACGCCCATCGCCCGTTGACCCCACGCCGGCCGCTTCGCACGCTCTCCGGCCAACAGCGAAAGCTTCGCTCCCTGCCCGCCGATGGCTCATCTTTAATAACTTTAGAGCTGTTTGTGACATCGACCATCCAACCACCAGCTCTTTCTGTCTCTCGCGGAAATTTAATTACTAATGCTTCAAAAAAGAATGTAGCGTAGCAATCGAAATTAGTTAGCTGACGCTCTTTTCTTTATTCATCTCTTTGAAAGTACTTCCAACTTTGCTCTCGAGTGTTGTATAAATACTTTCCTTCATTTTAAATGCAATGGATGACGGATTTTATTCTTTTACATTGTCGTTAAATATTTATCACAAGATAAGATGTAAATATCGTTGGAGACCGACAAAAAACTGATTCAGACTGAACGTTATTGAAACTCGGTCATTCGTTATGTAATAGAAGAATTTTGTCGAAATGCAATTCTTTGTCTAGGCGGATCAGATTGTTGTTCCAAGACTTGTTCTCGGGGTCGAGTATGTCTAGATCGAGTTCAATGTTCTCTGCAGCGCGCTGGGCGATTTTCCGTCCCAAAACTGACACCCAAGACACCCGATTTCTCAAAATTGATGCAGATGAGTCATCTCGATTCCTTGAGAATTGCCGACGGTACATGAGATGACACGGAGTTCCGATAACTCCGTGCTCAAATTCCTGCTCAAATTTTGAAAAAGAGAAACTCCTGAAACTCCTGAACTCCAAAGAGAACTCCTGCTCAAATTTTGGCTGCATGCTCCCCCTGATTCAACCACAAATCAAGTTACACGGTTGAACACTTCCGCGAGATATGACAACGAGACACCGATCCCTATCACTGACTACAAACGTGGTAATATACTTTTCTAAAGTATCCATTGACTCTGTTTCCTCAATTGGGGCCGTTGACTCTGAATTGGGAAAATATCTCACAAAAAAAATATAATCCTCGGAAGTTAGTGCTACGTATACTTTGAATCATAGATATCGAGACAGTACCGTTCATTCTCCAATTTTCTTCGCTGTCATAGAGCCAGGCTAGTTAACAAACTCACTTCCGTATGTTTGATGAAAGTTAAGAAGCATGGGTATACGGTGAGTTCTATCGAAACGTTTCCTAATAAGACGCAGAATTACAGCCGCACTGTTCAAGTATTACTATTACTTTCCAAGATTCCACAAATTTTAGTTGAATATTTTCTCTAATATCTATCAAGTTGAATTCAAGGCTTTTACCGTAAAATATTTCAAGAACAGAATTCCGGTACATTTTGTACTTTAGGAAATCCAGAAAATCAATATAATGATAATGAAGGCATCTACGGATGCTTTATTTCCAATCAAGCCTGATACATATCACCTTGTACATTGGATTTTCAAATGCCTTATAACTAACACCAGGACGCCATGACGCTTTCCCCCGGTCGAGACCGGTACCCATTTCAGACACCTGGGTAGAGTGGGGTATTGTGCTTGGAATTTTTCTCCTATACCCAACAGAGAAAATCGCCACTGCCAGCGCCGAGTTTCGAACCCGGGTCCCGGCCGCACGGCGGCGGAACCTATAGCACATGGCTATCGCGAGCACTGTTACTGAATTATACATTAGAAAAAATGAATACTGAATTTAAAAATGTACAATTCATCTAACATCTCCGGTTTAACGACATGTAACCTCGCGAAAGAAGATCACTGAGTTCGTTTCATAACGCAGTGAACCTCGTGGAGTTAACGGATGATTGGAAAGTGTCAAGTAACCCACAAGAAATCAACGTTGTCCAGTCAAAAAATTGTTAAGTTTGACGTTCACAGTGGTCAATGCGTTCGTTCATCCGCTCCTTAACTTGAGGTAACTATGCGATCCTTTCGACGAGATTTCACGCATGGCGCTGATACAAACCAAGGAAAAATTTATTTTAATATTTTTCCATCACGATCCAAGCAAAATATTTTCTATAACTGCTGAACACACGCGGTGTCCCGCAGACACTTCCCATGTGGCTGTACGCTTGACAGCACAAGTTTTGACGACGGCGCTATCACGTCGAGGAGGAGTCTTGTGTCGGTGGTATTACGCATTTCCTTGATATTTGCCGATAGCTTTCACTGGTTGCGCGGGTGGTCGACCAAGCATGTAGACCGCGGCAACGAGGGAGATGAATGCCGCAGCTCAGAGCGGGTGCTGGAACTCCAGACCGAGCCATGCTGCTGCGGTGGACGATCTGTTCCGCGCCGCCGACACCTCAAACATTTCGCAAATCCTTTTTGTCGAACCGAGCTCAGAATCCATGAGGAAGATGCAGCACTCAAAATGTCTGCTGAATTTATACGTATAAGGACTTAATTATTATCAAAAATTGAGTATGAGTTATCATTAACGAGCTGTATTAGCTCAGGGAAAGAAGACATTCTCTTAAAATCGATTTAAACTAGCAAATGAATTTCAATCCGTGTTTCTTGAGTACATTTGGAATATTATGGATTGACTAACTATTCACGGTGAAAATTGGCGGCGTAACTAATTCTTCAACCAAGAATCATGATCTTAAAGTATTTTTCTTCGTACTATACGTATAATGGCCTATGTATACATATAGGCAAACCATATTTAGTATGATTTGAATTCAACAAGTGTTAGCAGAATGAATAATTACTAACAGTTTTTCAAGTACTACAACAAAAATGTTTTTTATACATTCGACTACAGTATAAGGTGTGAGAGCAAAATTTATCTTTTTAGTGTTTATAATTGAAGTCTATTATAAATCATAGAGTACTAAAATCTTGAAATGGTTACAGATTAGAATATAGAATTTCTATTCCACACACTGAGTACTGTAGTATTAGTTTTTGCGTTGCTGCTAAGTTTCGCTCAGCGATACTGTTAAATTCGACCGATAATTTAAATCATCCTTCCAGCGCGTCACAACCTTCACGATGACTGAACAAGCAGCATCCCACCAGTTCGTTTGGGGCACTTGACAATCCTCGCAAGATCTGATCTTTTCCGGCGCATAAACCCCTTTGTACGGGAAGTCTAGAGCTCCAGAATAAATCATACGCAAGAACCACGATAACCGGTTGGCATTAAGTGTCAATGCCCAAACACGGAGCAACACTTTGGGGAAGCCATTTGCAGCGTGCCCGGCCGGTCTCACGACGCAGCTGTCGAGCACCGAGTACTGCCCGGTATCGATCTCATGGATTTCGACCTGTTCCGTCGCGCAGCTTGCTGGAGCCCGCGCGCAGACGAGACTTACTTTTAAACTTTAGGTGAGCCCCAATGCTAAACTTTCAATATTTTTAAAAGTGAAAATATCTGCAGATAGCGCTATTATTCTTAATTTAGTTTTGCTTTGCAAACTTTGCTGCTTAAATGAAAAATTAGGGTGTGTTTTTAGTTTCATTACTTACACAGAATCATTAACGTCATCAACTAGATTATCTGGCTCCTGAACTAATTATATTTAGTGGAGTGTTTGCCCTAATTGGCTTTTCACCATGGAATTTTTCAATTTAGTGAAAAAGACTGCGTCAGAAGTTTCGTAACACAATATATAGAAGCACTTATCTAAGCACAAATAAACAGCACTAAGCATAGTGCCTATAGTTCCAAGTCCTTGTGCAGAAATAAAAGACAAGGAGCAATGTCTCAGCATAAAATAACCGTTTCATACTCCAGAATTACACCGATGCGGCGACGATAGAAGGCAGATGCCTGCAAGTCTGCGTGCAGAGGCAGAGAACTATGCGGGGCCGCTTATTGTTTAGAAACCTGGTCGCTCGACCTCATTGCAGATAGGAAACAAAATCGGCTCGAAAGTTGTGTACGGAATCAGGCTCAGAATTAGTGCTTGAAAAAGTTGGCGGGATGAGGGCGAGGCGAAAGTGAGCTCCACGCATCGCCCTCCGTGCAGAGTTCCCTCCAGCGAGCTGCGTAGTTCTTCCTTCCTGCGCCCTGACCTGCGTGTGCTGTGTCGGTGTGCCACCCTCAGTGTGTCAAGCCGGTGTGTCGAGTCAGTGTGCCGTGCCAGTGTGTCGAGTTAGTGTGTCGAGTAAGTGTGTCGTGCCAATGTGCCAAGTTAGTGTGTTGAGTCGGTGTGTCGTGCCAGTGTGTCGAGTCGGTGTGCGCTGAGCAGGTGCGAGAGGATGCCCACGTGTGAGTATGCCACGGCTGACGCACATGTCGAGGTGACGTACGTCGTGACGCACGTGAATATCATGAGAAGTCATGAGTAGTCTACAGATGTGACGCGATATGAATGAGAAAAAACGCTTCACACGATGACCACGACAAACACGAAGGTCGCTAAGGGTTCACCAAAGGTTACGCGGTTAACTTGCAAAAGGTCTACAAATTTGGTACAGGAAAGCTCATGAACCTGAATGTTGAGTGTATTTAAAATGAGAAGGAATAAATTTATTCATCTGAAATTGCCATGCTGCACGACTTCCTCGTACCATTCGATCTAATGTGAATTAAGGAAGAACTCTTTGAATAATCTTTACTATTAAATTGGGGTAACTTCGCATGGTCTAGGATGCACCTTATATGGGTTGTGAATCTTTGTATCAGGGCTGCTAAATTTACCAAGAACTTTTGTAATCATGAAATCAACATCTCCTGTTTGTGCTCACTTGAACAGTTAGATGTTAGTTTGTGTACATTGCTGATCTTCAATATCTTCACTAGTGCTGTCCGTCAGAATCTCGTTCTAGTAACAAGTGATTTACAGTCGAGCAGACATCAGAAAAATCAAACTTGAATCCTTCTGCTCTGACGCTCATAGCTGCACAGCGAAGCAGTGGTGGTCTAAAATTTAGCAACAATTAATACCGGAAAAAATCATCAGAAATATTCAGATGTTCACTGCATTCATTTTGAATTACCTGGCCTGGACTCGAACAAGTGAATTAGAATGCATTTCGCTAGCAATAGATCCCTTCAATTGTTCTACTAATTGCCTCTCTGATGAAGCGAACCCCTAATTCAGCAACAGTTAATTGAACCAACAGTGTTTAAATGTAAAAACGTTGCTCGTTTTGCCGTCTAAATAGTCCAAAATTCCAGTAATGCTAGTATTAATTTTTAGTCCGCTTAGCTTATATTACATATTAGTTCAAGACCATGATTATTATTCATTCGTTCTTAATTTGGCTCTTAACTAGTGATACTAGTATTAATTTTTAGTCCGCTTAGCTTATATTACATATAAGTTCGAGACCATGATTATTATTCATTCGTTCTTAATTTGGCTCTTAACTAGTGATGCTAGTATTAATTTTTAGTCCGCTAGCTTATATTAAATATTAGTTCGAGACCATGATTATTATTCATTCGTTCTTAATTTGGCTCTTAACTAATGCTACATAAATTATTGTTTGGCGAGTGTTGGAATAGTGTTCAGAAATTTTAGCGAGCGCAAAGTAATTTCCCACACAGTGCGAGTAGTGCAAGCAATTCTCCACCTTCGCTAAAAAGCTTTTCACGTAAAAAGGAGTCCCGTTCAATTAACCATTTACAGCCTCGTTCTATGGACGTATACATGTGTAAATCGAAATGTTTTGTCAATTTTTGAGGGGGTTGTACTTTTGGCATCTCTGGAAGTATTATTCAACTTTTCATTCTTACATTGAAATCGTTTGGGCACTGGAAGGTTAAAAACGGTCATTTTAAAACTGTATTAAAATGTACTAATTTAGTTGAAGTAAGACGACGCATCTACACATCTGTAGTCTAATCAAGGGGAGAAAGTCACAGCTCATTCATTATTCTTATTTTCGATTTTGATCATGATCCTCACAATCTAATTTAAACATGTTTTCACAAGAGCTCATTAATTAAATACTCGTAGACATAGATTGTCTCATGTGGTATTAGTGATATCCTCCAAATAACAGTCTTTGTTTGCGCCGCGAGTTTGCTGCAAGTTTCTGAAGTTTAACGTCACTGGCCTGCCAACGAGTGATTTCCGACGATATACTGTCATTTGAGTCCCTCAAAACTCTTAACAACCGTCATTCGCGGAATGGAACTTGCGATCTCCACACAGAGTTTTCTGCCTAGTCTGATTAAACAATTCCGGCAACGGAGGGAAAAGGGTACGTCAAAAGGGTTCTTATGTCATGAATTCTGTTCAGCACACGGTATGAATTGCCCCTTGTAATTTTCGTTACTATGCACAACTGTAGTATTAGATTTTATTATCTAACGCGACGTAAATGTGTTTTAATCCAGGTCAACAACTTCGAGCACGACCAGTGATTTATTACTTTACATAGAGCTCTTCAGTAACATGCGATGCACAAACACCTGGAAGGGCATCAACTGGTAACGTAGAGTCTGTTCCCATCGTTAATGTGATGCATGCCGGCATCGTCCTCTGTCATACAACTCATTTTTTGCCAATAGGAATTTATGAACTTCTTGGTAAGTGAAGTAACGTGACATCTTGATTTGTATCTTAAGTATGAAGTATGAACAAAATGCGAAAGGGATACGACCTAAACAAACCAGACAGGAGTCAACAGGACTTGAAATCGAGAATTATTGTCTTTGGCAAACACAGCTCGTTTTTTATGTTCTCTAATTCCTGCCTCTGACTTTGTTCCCTCTTAGGTTCCTAAAATTCAAGCGCTATTACAGAGCAATGTTTATGCGTATAAAAAATGACAGAGTGCTTCATGTTATCTCATGAACTTTGCGCTTTAAGAAGAGTGAACATTAAATTGAGAACATGATTAAATGCATTTGTATTGTCGTAAAATAGTTAAACATTCATCAGTAAATATTTGTGAGAGTTCTTCATATTTTAGCGTGTTTCAATAATCGTAGCCCATTCTTATTCTTCTTCATACATTGTTCGACAATGTGGAGCTAAAACCGACTAACTTCAATTCTCCATGAGCTGACTTCAATCACCGCGCTTTGAGAGGACTTGTATCATAGTTTAGGTCAGCGCGGCCGCTACAGTTTTGGCAATTAAATCACACGATAATGAATTGGGATGAATTATTTTTCGATGAGAGCACACCTGAAATTTTTCCAGACCAAAACTATTCATAAATGTCAAGCATATCAACGGAGATGATGCTCTTGCTCTGTATTCATAAGAAAAATATAAAATATTGAAATTTATGAACCTAAAACTGTTATTTTTG
The DNA here is from genome assembly GCA_030386875.1 of Morinoia aosen. Taxonomy (NCBI): domain Eukaryota; kingdom Metazoa; phylum Arthropoda; class Malacostraca; order Amphipoda; family Talitridae; genus Morinoia; species Morinoia aosen. The sequence continues at coordinate 59,153,913 of CM059561.1, read as the reverse complement.
GTCGAGGTGGGCCAAATAAAGTCATCATTTACCAGATAACATTAAAAACCATTTCACGCAAAAGCTTAGGCGAGTAGCAGCGTAATGTATGAGAAAATATATAAACACATGGTGCATTTTTACAGATTATTTCACCTAGTCGTTAAATCAAGTATAATATGCTTAAGAAAATTTATGACCTATCATTAATAAATATTCATAGCACATAACACTAACGCTGAGACTATATTTAATATGCCTCGCTTGTTTTGTTACTACGTAAGTAATGTAGGATAAGAGTAACTCATACGTAAATTCTTCCATCTTTAATTTTGCTCAGATCCTTTAATGAAGATGAACAATCGAATAATGATCGAATAATGCGTCAAATCGAATAATGAAAAGTATGTGATTTCAGATCACTGGCAATTTAACTCATCAAGGTCTGAGCATTTTAGTTTTCACGTTTTGAAAAAAAATGTCACTTGAATTCCATGCTAAAGTAAGGGTATCTTCATGTTAATAACAATCGAGGGAAACTAGGGCTCTGGGCATCATGATGACAATGATTTGTATATCGTGACGCTTTGTGCACTGCCCGGCCGAAAGTACGGCTTACGTGAGTCAGCATACACACCAGACTGAGAACTTCGCAATAACACTCTAGAGCTTTGTGTGAACTTTCCATTGAGACGACCTAGAATTGAAATGGCTATTCATGCTCCACAATCAAAAAAAACTATACTGAGTGCTATGGATTACAGAAAGTAATGAGCTGTCATCTATTTGTCTAACGGGTAGTTACTGTCAACTCCCAATGCACCGGAGCTCATTTAGCTCGCTTGCAGCTTTGTCTCGGGACTCTCTCTGCATCTCTATTCTCTCCTACTCGTTGAGAAAGAGACCGCTTCTCTCTTTTGAAGAGGTCGCCACGGAATGCTGAAGTACTTTGTGTGTATTACGCGAGGCCCTCGCCACGCGATGTCGGGCGATAAGAGCGTCACCCACGACACCTCTGGACAAATTACAGAGCGCTCCGACGAGGAAGAGACGCAGAGAGAGAGAGAGCGCAAAATAGGGAGGACGCCAGGCGTCGCCTCGAATCCGAGCTTCAATGAGCTTTGGAATTGACAGCTGATAAGAAGTGCCTGGCGTGATCAAGCGCGGGCAAGTTTCCGGCGGAAGTTTCTAATGCGAATTTTGGAAAATCTCTGCTAGCTTGTCGAGACCTCCAACTGCCTTCATGGTTGATCTTTTCTCGTGTGTTATTACTGTTTATTTTTAATTTAGGGGTGTGAGCTACGAGAAAATTTTAACAAACAGGAGCAGTGATTTTTTGAGGTCAATTTTGCCTTGCACGTTTAGTAAAGTTTCTGCCTTGTAAATGTGATGTTGAAATTCTTGAAGAAGTAACGCTATCGAAAAGTTGTCACTAACTTTTGGATATTATTATTTTTGATGCTGCTCTATGAATTGCACTCTAATGACAGAGGATAAAAACTGCGATTGTTGAGCGTGTAAACTGCAGTGGTAAGATTATCTTCACTCACGAATGAAGTTTGAACTCACACTTTTCAAAGTTTGAACTCACTGTGCAGATAAATTCTATAAAATTGTATCAAAAAATGTTCCTATATGTCATCGCCCATCGAAGTATATCTAACAACTTGTAGGACGCACCAAAAACAGTTTCAAATATATTTTGTGGCAATATCTGTCAATATCGAGTGTGCCTTTTACTACATAGAAATAAATACTTTCATTCCAATAAATTGACCTGAAAGAATTATATAAGTCCATCACTGAGATCTGATGATTAAGCAGGCTGTTCTTCTTTGCTCATGAAACTACGAAATACTATGCTGTACAACTGCAGCGTTACACGTGAAGGATGGTTCGTCACTTGATCCTCTTGAATGATTCAAACGTTGTTACCAATCTTCCTCATACGCGATGAAAAGCGTGCAAGTATTAAATTATTGTTAATTATTAGGTGTTCCGAAATGCCATATCTCCGCAAATTTTCTTGATTCTGACTCCTTTGGGCATAAAAATCAGACAGTACTTTGCTTTTTCTAAATTATCTGCTCAATCCATCTTTGGAAATGATATCTGTGATGGGAAGATTCCTTTTTCTTACGGGGAAGAGACTGACGTGAGGTGAATAGAGAAAATTTAATCAATTTATTGCCATATCAAGCACTAAATTCATGAGGAAACTGAGCATGTGCTCCGTAAAAATGAGGACGTCAATCAACCCTATGTTTCTTTAATTTAAAGAATCAAAAGACCAGCCAGTGCCACTTTGCTTTTTACTAATCAGTTGAGTTAATTAATGATGGAATACTGTTAAGTTCTTGAAAAGTTATGCACCAGCCTAGCTCAGAGAGGCTTGGAAAATCGTCGTCCTCTGAACAAATGGATGCTCATCTCCTAGTTGGCCGCGTCGTGAAGTCGTCATCCTGTGAGAACATTTGACAAATCTCCTGAAGTTCAGAGACCATATGCTAGCACGGGTCTTTCATTCAGGGCGCGGCGTGCGCGACTTGCTGCCTAAATTGGAAACATTTACCCAGCTTTGAGAAGTATAAATCAGACCTGCTCACAAAATGATTTCAGGGCTCTTGGTAGCGATCTAAAGGCGAACTCACACAATTTAAGCCACAATTCGATGATTAGTTACAGTTCGATGATTCGAAGTATAACTAACAAATTCTATACTTTCATTTCGTCTTGAAGATGGAGGCGGATAAATTAGCGCTCAAAGTCTGTAGATGGAGCTTGTGTTTGGATTGAATCAGACTCAAAGGACAATATTTTGCGGCCGTTCAAACACTTTAGTCACTGAGGGCTTAAGGCTGATATTTCATGCTGCTTGCTTCATCTAGCCCAGCATTTTTCGTTCCAGTTTAAGCTGATGACTAAAAAACCGTAATGAGCTTCTCTGCTTTTCTTAGCAGGCGCCATTTTTATGGAATCATAAATGAATAATGGGTTGCAGGAAGCAGGCCTTAATGGCTTTGTAGATTTTCTTTCCGTGCCTAGAAAGGATTTGGGAGCTTTCGGGTGCCTACCGTAAATTCAGCTCATTGCAAACGTTCTGTAATTCCTATTCGATTATTTCTGTCAGATATGAACGAGAAAAAATGCTCACAATTTTGATGGATTTCAATTATTTATCTTGGGTTTAAAACGTTAATTTGACGAGCACACGCAGTCAGTTTCAACGACTGGTTTATGTAATTAAAGTTGCTGTCGACCATTTAGTTGCAAAACACACGATTGAATTATTTATCATCAGGTCCTTTGACATAATAGAAAAACACCACAAAACCAATTGTGGGCGATGTCCAATGCATGACTGGGCTTCTCTCGACTGCAGTGCCCTACTGGAGTGAGGCGCCTGTAAAAATTGGGATGTTCACAGAGTTGAAGCCATCGTCACGATTTTTAATTCCAGAAATGACATGCAATTTCATTCGCCTTGTACTGAGATTGGAAAAAGGTGTGAATTTCGCCGTCATGCAATGGGATTCTTTTCTTAAGGCGTGTCAAACAAATGCTATTTTATTCATGATATACTGCATTATCGATAAGGGGAAAATATTGTGAACAATAAATAATAATTGGACTCTCGTGATATACGTAACGCGAGTAACGTCCAATCTCATAAAGAATCCGGTAAAATTTGTACTTGAACTTGAGTTTCATCATGATGACTATTGTTCAAGTGAATCTGCCCTATTAGCAAGTTTGATATTAGATAATGAAGCTAAACATAAAAATCAGGAGGCATACTTGAATAAGTATCTACATTTTATTTCCAGTAACTTTGACTGGTTCATTAGTTTCAGAGCATTTATTTTTCAGTGGTTTTCATATTTCACCATAGAGCTTAGGACAGAGGTTCTCAACCAGGGGTAAATTTACCCCCTGGGGGTAAGAAATTATATAGTCCGGTGTATATAATTGAAGTACCTGACAAATTAAAAAAATAATTCAGAAAAATTTAATCTTTAAATGAGAGAAAGAATGCAAAGAAAGTGTGCGTCTTGAATGGGAGTAGGAGGTAAATGGAGAAACACATAAAGCCGAGGGGATCAATGATGTAGGAAAAGTTGAGAATGGCTGTATTAGGATGATTTTTTTAGGAAAATCAAAAGAAGTGCTGGTGGGATAGCTATGTGTGAACTTCAGATTGGACTAGATTAAGAGAATCGAAAATTTTATTCGCGATATACAGCACTCAAGTTCCTCATACGGTTTAAAATAAATCCCTATCGCCCGTAAATTAATAGTTAGTCGTGTTCTCACATCAATTTCCGATGTTTAGTACAGTTTTCTCGCGTCTCCCTGCTCTAGAACTCGAATTCTAGAGCACTGAAATATTTTTATTGTACCCACTCTGAGATCTCGGAGCAGCTCCCATGTTCGTGTGTGGAAGCTTTGCCCTCTCCGGGGGCACTTCCGTACCCGTGGTCGATGCCCTCTTTTGTTTCAATTGCCCCGAGGGGAATTTTGGAGAACTCTCGATGAATATCCGCCATCCCACGCACTTTTGTGCGGCGCTAAGAAAGTCTTCGGAAAGAACACCGCCGATGGCTCCATCAGCTGATGGGATGAAGATGACTTCCAGGTCGAAAAAAAGACTTTTTTAGAAGTGTGTGCTCTGAGCTCAATTCGGAATGAGTTTGTCCTATGAGTTCATTAAATTGAGTTGCTAAAATTTACAAAGAGTATTAAGAAAATTGGCGGCACCGACGATGAATTCAAGAATGAATTCAAATGTACTTGGCAGTCCGATCGAAGGTTGCTCTTTCGTTTGGTGAATGACTACTATTTGTTACGAAGAATTCATTGTTTTCTGCTTAATTACTACTTTTCAATCAATTTTTACTTCTTATACTATGCGCGCTTATTCCAGTGGGCATGTTAATTAATTACAGTTCTACGTCGACCTATAACTGAATTTTCTACACATGTTGTTTTTGGAGATGAGAAATTCGCTGATGAAACGAAAAAAAATTTGATTATATGACTTGACTGTTCATTGTCGAATGAAAGTAATTAGCTAGATATCAATTTGAGAGGATATTACAGCACAACACTTACAAACTTTGAACCGTAGAAAACCGTTAAGGAATTTTAAGCTCATTTAGTGTTTCATTTTATTATAGAATACTTTAGGCTAAGAATTTATTAGTAGGTCATGATAAATGGCTGTGCAATGCAATAACTCGAGAAAAAGTTCACATTCTAGAGCAAAAAGTTAACTAGCTCGTAGAAGACCCCAGACTAATGAGCTAAGATTTACGAGTAAAATACCTCGCATTGAGACTTATTCATTTATGTATGTTGTTCGTCGCCTGCGACATAAAGCACTGGTAGATGTTTTGGAAACTAAATAAGCATAAAAGGAATATCTAAGATTCAAAATAAACTCCCGGTTGCAAAGATATCGTCAGAGCTGAATCAACGGGGCCTAAACGTACCGGCCAGACATGTCAACAAGTATGGAAAATTTCGTATTGATGCACAAGCAAGCCTAAAAAATTTCAAAGAAAACTCAGGGTTTCACAATCTCTGCAAATTAGGTCATGAAAGAGATTGTGTGGGGTTTTCTTCCGGGAGCGCTGAGCTAGCAGCTCTGAAAATATATTCGCAAACTGAAATGAAATACGTGAGAAACATTAAAATCTGCAACATCAACTACTGAAGAGAACGAAATTAACGGACTTATTGGCTAACAATAACGAGATTAGACTCATTTTTGTTTCGATTGAGTATTGGCACTCGACCAGACTTTGATTTCACATACAATCAAAGGTCAAGATAATATCTACAAATGAGGCGGCCTAACTGTTTCTGTACGTTTCATAAACGAATTCTGTAACACTGTCGAATTTCCAGCGAAACTGAGTGCAGGTCAAAATCCAGCAATGATTGAAGCGCAGCTACAATCAATAATTAGGAAAATAATAGTTTTTGGGCTTGAGCAAAAAAATCACAGCACTCGCTAAATCAGTATCATCCTTTCTTAAATGTTTGGTCCCTTTGAAACAGCCTTTGACTAACTCGCAGTCACCTTGTTTGTGGGATGCCAGGCTAATTTTGTAACATTTTTTCTCACATGCGTCTATGAGTCCACAGATCTTTGTACTGTAAATGCCGACTTGTACATGGATGTAGGGGTGAAAATTTGCTATACAGCCGCGTGCAAAACATACTGCACATCGGCAATTATATAAATTCAATTAGGGTAATAAGAAGCTCGAGTAAGTTAACACGATCGCTTTGAAAAAATAACAAAAAATGCCAACCACTCTTCATAAAGATGTTTAAAATTTATTGTTCATGCATACTGTCGTAATTACCTTCCTAAGAAGACAATCGTTTGACTCGATCTTTCTTAAACATCACTCTAGTATCCGTTATTGACACGAAATTCAAGAGAAATTCATTCTCATTCATTCAATTTTTGTTTTTTGAAGCCACACATCATTAGCGTTTTATTTTCATGGCATAGACTTACAAGATAGCCCACCTACGAGTGAGCAAATTAGTCTTGCGGTTGGACAACATTAAAGTAAGCATTTGATGAGCTCGATGGGAATTGAAAAGCCATTACGACTTTATCGTTGTAGCAGTTTACCATTACTGGGTAATTGGATGAGTTTTTGTGGTATTGCGGATTCGATGTGTCGCTAAGCCGCAAGGCTTTGCAAATTTTACGGTCTTTACGGACTCCTGTCGCCGCAGAAGGAAACTGTTTTCCTCGCCCCCCGCTCCCCACCAAGCGCTGTAAGGCGAACATCTGTTGATGGAAGATCGCTGTCTGGCTGCAGCGTTGCAGTGTCGTGAGGTGGTTCGCTGTCGGAGACATGGCCTGCAAAATACACCTCTGGACGTGCTGTGCCGTGGCAAATATAAATGATGAGGAAACGAAACTGCTCTATCGAATGCCTGTTTTAAATAGGTATTAAGAACAATTTCTTGCACAAAACGACACGCGTATAGTCTTGATATCGTATTGGTTTTTGGTTATAAGAACTTTTTATTTTTTATTTGCTTGCTTTGAGCATTTATGCCCGGGGAAAGGAGCAACTTGACATGCATCAATAAACTAAAAAAAAATAAATAATTGTATAATATGTATTCTCAAAAGTACGATCTTGTCACGGAAACTCAAAAAAAAATTGAAATGCTTTCTACATCTCTTCGTGCGAACAATAACGAAAATGTTAATATTGAATGTTTTAACACATTCATTGCGGTATGAACCACCGATGGGTTGGGTTTAAGTTTTTCCAGCTGCAAAACGACCCATCGATGGGTAGTTCTAACATTTTTTAATAATCTTTTTAAATGAATGGTATTTATTTCACCTAGTTAATGTTTGATATTTATTAAATTTTTAACAACTTTTCACTTTAGTTTTAGTTGGATATTGAACTTCAGTTTAACCCATTGCAGTCAATGTGGTGAAGCGAACACATTGTTCAGGTAGCAACATAGCAAAATCGAGCACTTCAGTAGGAGCTAAATAATGAGGAACGCCGAAAATTTATCCTTATTCTACTAGGAGCGTTACTGTCAGAAAAAAAACAAGCACGTACATACGAAACAATAATGACGCGCATATTCCTACTGCTATATTTTTGTGCTCTTTCTTCCTTTTGAAATTCCTCAGCATTACATCGTGTACCAAAGCTGAATAATACTCGTACAATATGCATGTGCAACATTGAGTTGTAATGTAATTTTTTTGTATACAGGGTGGAAATTTTTCTATTCCCCTCGTAAAAAGAAATCGAAAATTGGTCATGCATGGAATGCCATGCAATAAGTTTCCTTTGACTTACAAAATAAATGACGACACAAATGGAACAAGAAAGCAAATTGAGTGTTTAGATCGTAGAGGCAATTTCGGTATTCTAGCATTTGAAACAAATAGTGAATTGTGTAGACGAAATCTTCAATTACTTTCTTCGCCGATACAACAATCCGACTGGCTTCAGAGAAAAGTAAATTGACGCAATTCAAAGTTCATTTACTTTTAGAACCGAAGAAGGGATCGAAAACTCAAAGTTCTCTACAGTCAAATACTGAGACAATTACACTAAAAGCTTTTAAACAAAAAAGGAGGTCGCCCACCTGTATTTGTGAGACTGGACAGCGATATGAGAAGTGCATAGGAACGCTGTTAGTGTAACGCTGTGGTTGGCATGCTCTGACACTCAAATACTAAGAGCTGTTGCAGTCAAGCCCGAATATTCCTAAGCTCTATTTTTAAAATTAGATTAATAATCCACCATGTGCTGCTGAAAATACCTATCTGAAAATCATCCCACACGGAATTTCAAGATTGAACAGGGAGATTTACTCAATTTTACAGAGATTTTAACTGAAAATTATCGAAATGGCAAATTTTATTTAAAACTTATTCGCTAAAGACTTTGTAAAGGAAAGAACACAGTTTGCGCAGACAAATTTTTTGCATCAGAGTTCTTTCCCATAGTTCCCAAAAATGCGAGTGATAATCTTCAATTCTACAACATTTCGGGATTTATTCTATTTAACGCGAAAACTGACAGCATTGTAAATGGAAAAACATAGCATGAAGAAAATTTTGTCTTACAATAATTAGTAAATGATAAAAAAAACTGAGGACATTTTTTTATCAAAGAAATATTTAATTGACTAATCTTACATTTCAAGATTTAAGTACATGCATGAGAACTGTTAAAGCCGTTACATCAATATGAATTTTGGTTTTATTTCTTCGGAGTAAAGACAACCCGTGATATTTTGAGTTGACTTCAGGAGAGCAACATGACTCTGCTGATAAGCCTCTACACTAATGTCCCTGATTTACCTTGTATCCTTTGTCTTCTCACTGTCATGGTCTAGGAACAGTATTTTTCGCGGAAGAAATCGTTTACTGCACCTCGTTATCAAGGGGCTGCTGCATAACTTAGCTTGATAATATATCCGGCCAATAATTCGCTCTCCTAGCGGCGTCAAATGATCCGTTTGATCTGTCATCCAATCACACGATGACGCTGGGCGTCTCCCGTTTTTGCGTCAGAGTTTCAAGTATCCTCATTAAAATTCTATCGGGCAATGGACGGGATTGTTAAGAGTGTGTTACAGGCTCGTCTCGCGTGTAAGTTATGACGGGTTATCTGTACATTCATTAACTCATCAACACTCGCTGGAGAACCTGTTGCCATCTTCTCAGCGCAGCCCCAAAGCGCGCCGCCGTCGACCAGTATTGTTCGTTGGCGCTCGTAGCCGCCGGCACAGCGTGTGAATTTAGCCGTGGCGGCCTGGCCTTAACAGTCAGGCTCGGCTGCTGTGTTCCCAGTATAATCTGCGGCGGTAATAGTGGAAGTTGTGTTACTCCACGCTTACTCCACAAATAAGTTCATGCTCTGATTTCACTTTGAATATTAGAGATGTAATTCACAGAGTAGGCGCCTCCTGAGGAAGTTTTTAAGAAATCAGTTGCAGATTTGTGGAAATAATTGTACGAAACAAGGAGGTTTGGATACGAAACGCACTTGTGAATGGCGCAAGACAACGAGTGAGCATTTGAGGTCGTTTCAAGCCCCAGGGTTGTTATTAAACTGATTTCGACATCGATAACAAAATTGGGCGAAGAGCACGTAATTTCTTGAAAAAATGAAACTCCTTTCCCTCGCGTTCTCACGGCATTATTCCCCAGCAGTCTAAGCAAACTCGCGACAAAGCAGTGAATTGTGCATTAAACCTGCCCGTTACTCGCGACCTCAAAAAGCACTGTCTCGTCAACCAAGGCCTTTTGCACGCGCTGCGTGTTATAATCAAGAGAAAAATCCAATGGATTTGCGAAAATCGAACAACCATGTCTGCTCTCGCAGTGTTCTGGTCTGGTGATCATGACGGCGAATCGTTGCGTAGTGCCACTAGGGGCAGCAGATGATACAGTCAGTTGAATCACTGAAAACGTGGTGTTGTAGCAAAAATTCCGCTGACCGCTCGTGGTATTTCTACCGTATTTTTCTGATATCCTTGACTTTAAAGCCATTACGTCCGCACGTGAGACCTGCGACAGCTGGAGTTGAGTAGCGACCGCGCTTAGTGTGCAACCCTAGCAGTTGTAAAAAGTCTTGCGAACAGAATTTTTGTGCACTCAGGTTAAAAACTTATCAGGTATCTTAGCAACGCACGGTCTTTCTATGAGTTCTTTTCTCCAGGCGTGGCGCTTACAGAAAAGTTCTTTGTTCGAACTCCTGTCTACTCTAATTTGCTCGTCATTTTTATTCAGTGAGTTTTTACTGAATATTTCTTTGGCGTCCTGGATGACCACGTAGATAACATCTTATCCGTGCTACATGTGCGGACGATTCGATCCGTTGCGCGGATATGCGATTCATGAGGGAGAAGTTGTTAAAGCTTGGAAGTTCAACGCGTCTAAAGTAATATGGCAGCAAGTTTCCGTACAACCCTTCTGAGGAAGCATTTCTCTAATTACCCGTCTTACCGAAGCATTACCCGTCCGTACACGGTCACCTATATTACGAGACGATATTAGACATTGAGTGCAAGAATTCCTAAGTCGTTCACATGTTCAAGTAGGAATTCACTCTAACATAAATTCTACTCCACACTGATATATCAGCATCAATTTACTTTCTGTGTAATTTAATTCTTAACAATATTTCTCTGTTTTTAAGAACTTTTCCCTAAGGTATTAGAGTATTCCTGCTATAACAATTTTTTGCAGTGCACTGAAGCTTATGGGTGTTAATTGAAAGTGCCCGACGTTTGTTGCACACCTTTATTATTTGACTGTCGATGAAATACATGTGAAACCCTGCTATCACTTTCCATCATAAAACGTCGGCCACCAGGTTACGCCTGCCATCAGGATAACCCCTGCCACAATGCTAACACTTGCCCCCAGGTCATGATAACACGTGCCACGCCAGGATAACACCTGCTACCACCCGCTACCAGATTACGCCTACCTCCAGATTAACACCTGCCACATGGTCAACACCTGCCACCAGATTAACACCTGCCACATGGTCAACACCTGCCACGAGATTAATACCTGCCATTAGGTTATGCCTACCACCAGGTTAGCGCCTTACCTCAAGCATTGTTCTAGTTGAATAAATTGGGGTAATTTTCTCCCACGGGAGTTAGCATAAGATCTTACACAACTTGACGATTGACAATACTCTACTGGTCCACGAGAGAGGAAATATGACTGGAGCCACTGCCCCCTTTGGTTAACAGTGCAATTAAATAATCAATCATCAGAAGGCTGATTTTGTTCGCAGTTGAACGCATCAATATTTTGAAAGTGTTTAATATATTTGATAATTAATGATTTTTAGTTTTTACTTCAATGCCTTGTTTACCTGTTTTGTTAACACGAGGCACTTCGTCGTAGAATAATTTGTGGGCTGATTTTACTCATGTCGTAGGGTAACCACCTGTGCATGGGTATAAATGATGAAAAATTAGGGAAATGGATGAAGTTCACGGAGTGACTCATGGATTTCCCATTCTTTAACCGATAATTTGAACTCCACGAAAAATAGACATAATTGGTCATTTTTGGAAGTCAGGCTTAAGTTCGAGGTCGACATTGATTTGTACTTATTGGTTTTATAGCATACATATATCAAGCGTTCAAAGTCAAGTCACCTCCAGAAACAGTTAATGAATCTGGTACGGGAAGCTACTGCTTCCACAAGGTTTTTCAAATTTAGCATACATATATTTGTATATATGAAATAAGAATAAATAATTTTTTATTTCATTGCTATATTAGAGTTTTTAAACTTCTTATACACGTGGACTGTTGAGACATAAAAGGAGTAATTGCATTGAGGTACGTGCGTGACATGCTTCAAAAAACCTGAAGGTTTTTTTTCATAATATTCGGGTGCATATTTTCAATAGTTATCCATATTTATGTAACCCTATATGTTCGAGTCCTAAGCTGATTCATAATTTTATTTCAGATTTTTAGCAATTATTTCATTGAATTTATTTATTTCAACTCTATACACATTCTTTTATTGCATGTGAAGCCTTGCAGTGGCCTTTTCATGTTTTTTTTCATTTAACACAAATATCACTCTAGGATCCCAGTATATAAACGTTTCAACTGCCTTATTGTTACAGGTTAATTTTTAAATTCCGAAAAAAAAGCGAGAATCTGTAAAGTTCGAAAATTTCATCGGTGTTTCGGCATGAAGCTTCTGATATTCAGAATGTAATTAAAGTTAGGGCAAAATTTTGAACTTTGGGGTAATGTGCTGCGAGTCCAGGGAAACAGAAACACGGCTCGTTGAGCGTTGCTGGACGATTTCCAGCCGTTTTGTCAGTCTGCGTCAAGCAGTGCTTGTGAGTGGAGGTGTGTGTGGTTGTTGTTGAGGCTCTGGCGTAGTCCAGCCTTGGCTCGATCGCATCGTGATCTACAACAAGATGTTCCTGCAGATAAGAATATTTCAAGGATTCGTGAGTGTTTTGACGGTTGTGATGGAATGATACAACGGCCGATTGTATGCTCTTGTGGCTGTAGAGGTTCGTTTTATGATACTCTGGCGTTTGAGTACCTCTGCAATTGGAACGAATTGCTCGAAATTCAAGTGCTAAGAATGTCCCATTTACTAAATGTTTAACCATGCTGTGAAGTGTGCGGTGGTATAGGCCGTATCTAAATCGTGAGTAGAAGAATGAATTTCATTCCTCATGCGTGAGCCATCACTGACGCATGTAACTAAGCTATGTAAATGAAAGAATTTTTTTCAAAGTCGAATTTCTTTTTTTCAGAAAACTTGTGTCAAATCTAACATTGCCGTGTTAAAACTGTGCCTCTGTGTTGAATTAACTTATTGCCGTGGCTGCTTACCAAAATCTACCTCGCTTTGAGATATACTGGAGACCGTCGTCCTGATGTACAGGTATGTCCAACCCGATCCTGTGCTGAGAAATAGATCATTTGGAGGTAAAATATGCAGAGTGTTCAAAGCTACAAAAAAAAAGAATTTTTGGACACTCAAGTTAGAGGCGTTGTGTTCATCGCAGGGTTGCCAAACTGGCTTTTCCTAGCCAAGTTACTAACTAGGAACTAGGCCACTCTGCCTGAGAGACATCTACTCCGCTGTGAGATGAAATTATCACTTAATCCACTCTCCAGTTTTGACCTCTGATTTGTGGGCTCGGACACTCTGCATATTTGCCCTGCAATTCTTCCTCGGTCTAGATACAACGGATATCTTTTGTGTATTGAACTTTTCTGGTGCTGAAATTAGTCATATTTTTAGCTATGAAAGTAATGTTATTTGGTTGTTGAGTTGTATTGGTGAGTAGTCTTGCGTTAGACTTCAGCTAAGATTATTTTATTTCTCGCCTATTCTGGTTAATGACTTACTTCTTTGGACTATGACTGTGACTTTCCTCGGTAAGTTAATTTTCTGCTAAAATAAGGTATTGTTTCATAAAAGTAGCTACATGCACATTTTTATGAAATGTTAAAATTGACATGGCGCAATCAAATTGTAAACGGTTCGTTGCTGCTAAATCTAAATCCTATTCGAAGGAAATCTGCTTCCCTCTACTTATGTGCGTTTGAAGATATATTCTTAAGCGCGTTCTATAGAAGAAAAAAGCATGCGCTATCGCGCTTCCTCAAATATTTTACCACTCTTGTCCTTGCAATTAGTCAATTGCAAGACCCGTAACTGCCTCACTGAGCATATGACGCTTGTTACAACCATCTTACCCGTTTCCGCTGGAGAGATTCCCCCACTGGAAATTTCATATGCAAAAATATACAGGTGTTACCCATTAAATTTGAGCTAGCCTAGTAAAGGCACTCATGCGTACAAAAATTTCTTTGTATTGAATGATAAACATGACATAGAACGTCCAATTAGAATGGTTGACTCCACTTCGCATAAGTTCCGACGAGGGGATGAACTTTATCGGTAGAGAGTGAGTACTGTGAACAGGTTAGCGATTTCAACAAAGCTTCTGCTCAGTCCTTTAAAAATTATCTTCGTACCTCTCTCGGTGCTCAATGTCGTGCAATTCTGTTTATGCTAATGAAAACGTTTCTACCGCCCGCGTTGGTTAAAAGTTCATCTTGCGCGCATGAGTACTTTTGATCTCTTGAAGAAACGTTCAAGTGAAAGCCAATTTCTTCCATCTTCCGCCCCTAACCCAGCTCCCAAGCTTGTAGTTAGGTGTGACCCTGTTTCTTCGGGCGATCGCTCGAGGCGAGTTCTTCCTACCAAGTAAAGGCAATGATAAGGACATGGGTGTTTTTGCTAAGTTCCAATTCTCTTTACTGATCGCCTGCGAAGTGCGTGACTCGACCGACGCTAGTGTGGGCCGAGTCCAGGATACGCTGCTTGAGGTTTGATCCAGTCGGGTCTTTTCTCTTTACTTCCATGCAATCTGATTCGTGGTTTATTTCGATTGCACATACAAATACACTGCAATTTGAGATTCTTATCGATTGCACATAAAATACACTTATAACACTTGGGTTTCTGGTAGCAAATTTTGTTTGACGCCGAGGTGAATACGTCCGTAGAGCAGCGTACAATATTAGGTGGGACTGCCTACTTGAGGTTTGGCAACTCATTCTTACCTGTGCATCAAGCAATCAAAGCTTATTATATTCGCCTCTTGGGTTTGCTTAGAAATTTTCAATCCTCCTCCCATCGCATTGTTTTCTTGACGACAGTGACTGTTTCCTATTGATAGTTGCGTCTTCTATCATTTCCTGATGTGTCTTTTTCAAAGGTAATTCGAATTCCACTGAAGCTCTTCTTATAGGTTTGCAAGTGTTAGAACTCTATAATCGATTGGTAGAAACCGTCTTAATTTTCAATTTTATCGTCTATTTATTTCATACATTTTCTTATCGTTCACTCTGATAGCTCAAATATCTTCTCATACGGAATGAATCACGTGGACTGCATTAATACCAAATGTTTCAGGAATCTATATTTACGCACAAATCCTTGGGATTTTTGCTTCAGTAATTGAATGCTGTTAAATTCACGTAATTACTTTCAACTTTACGTTTTATAGTAGCTCAATTAAAAGTTTGTTAAAGGGTACTTGGGTGGGTCCTTGTGGGTTATGTCACCACCTTTAATTATGGTGTCCTTTTGACGTTAGGTTAGGTTGAGTTAGGTTAGTTTATTAAATTATTATTTATCTCTAAGTTCATCCCCCCAGTATAAAAAGTTTTTTTGTGACAAATAAATAATATTTCAGGAGTAAAATCGGTACTTTTTACTCTTCCGTAAACCCTAAAAAGTGGTGACAGATAACTCTCAAGAACCACTTGCATTCTTTAGCTAATCTCTACATGCGTCGGACGTGAGCTTTCCATCCTGTTATTATTTTCTTGTGCATCCAAGACGGGAAGTTGCTTCTGCTCTCTGAGCTCCAATATTCGTGTCAACAACCTACTTCTTCGCTCGCTAACTGGCGGAAGTTACGAGTATTGGATTAGAAAACCCTCATCGATAGAGCTGCTCGAACTGCAATTTTGCGCGCGCCGCACGCTGCTGCCGAGTGCATGAGGAATCCGGTACTTCATTAACGCGAGCGAGAAAATTCGATGTCCTTGTCGGAGTTCGATGTTTGTTCTTAGAGCTAAATAATTGACTGTAGCTTCCGATTTTTTGCATTCTGATCATTTTCATTGGTGGAATGTTACGTGTCTGCATGTTTTGGCGAGAAAGGAAACGAATGAGTTTTTAAACTTGTAGCTGACGAATTTTTGAGGATGATTACTGCATGAAGTTAAATAAGGCATTCTGTTTTATTTATAAGCATTATCTAAGGTAGTGGAGTAAAGTTTGAGTGATCTATGTCCTTGTTTTATCATGAAAAAAGTCATTGCTCCAAATCGTTCAGTATTTTCTAGTTGATTACTCAATTTCAGCGAGTATTGCCTTGGCTTCTGGAAGCCTCAATTGACGTTGAAGCTCTCCCAGATTCAGCCCTTGTGTATTTCCAGTTTCTTTACCTCCCTGGCTTAGGCATGAAGTCGATTTCTCTGTGTTAGTAAATTCTTCGAGCATGTCCTGTAGTATTTTTTTTTTATTCCAGAAAAGGGGCAATATTGACATGTGTTTTCCTACACTCTTGTTACTTAATATCACTAAATTTATATGATGTATCCTAGGGATCCTTCGTACAAGATTTAACGTTGTGCTGGTTTATTTTCCGCCGGGAAAATTTGGTTTCAAAAACTCCACCTTACATGATTTCAAAACTCCTTTCACTGCATCATGTCATGTCTTACTTACTCCAAGGTTGTATTTCTTGACATGAGTCGATAAGTTAAAATACTAGGTTCTTATTTCCATATTCTTCCGCTGTCTAGCCGTGAATTTGCCGTTAAAATTTTCAGTGCTAACTTTTCCCTAATAAAGGCAATTTACAGACTAAAAAGCTCTCGAGTCTAGCGTTGTTGACTTTCATTCTATCCAAAGTCTAACGTTCATTTTCCTTTCATAATCAGAATAGTGCATGATCATGTAAATCTTTTCCTTGAAATTCTTTCTCAGTTGCGCATATCTGAGTGCAAGAAACGAAGTTGATTTTTTGATGATTGATTTATTATGATTTTTTAAAATTTAAGTTAGTTTTTATTAATAACTCAGGTTCACGTAAAATAATCATTTATTTTCCTTGGAGAATAAGTTGCATTTGTCCCAACACTACCATGTAGAGTGCCTCCCTGCCTTCAGTATGTTCATGTGATCCTGTGCAGCAGATAGACATCTTTGACTTTACAGCCGATTGTTAGGTAAACTCTGATAAGTAACAAAGATAATTTATATAGCAGATGATAAAGTCAATTTCTTACGCAATGAAAATCTAACCAAGAATGCCTCTGACCCTAAGTTGAGCTCTATTTATGGGCTCGATAGATACTAGTAAATCCATGATTTTAAGCGCGAGTGTGATTCTTAATGCATTCACTATTGCCAATTAAACGATATTCCATCGCTATTGGAGAAGCTGAATTTCAATAAAGGTCTAACTTCTTTTATTTCTGGAACACGCATCCATTTTACTACCTAGAAAACCAAGGAATTGGCCTGTGAAAGTGTTTAAAAAGTACAGTTTTCCTCGCCGAACGTAACGCTGCGTCGGAACAGGCCTTCTAATTTCACCGGTATTTGGCCTCCTGAACCTAAGTGCTATAATCTTCTTCCCAAAAGCCACATTCTTGGGATCTGCAGCTGGCGATATGTGCACAATGTGACAACTGTGAGTGAAAGGTCAATAAGATTGGTAATTAACTTGGCTGCTATAAGCGCTCAGCGAGGTAAGGCAACAGCTCCAACTCACACCACCTAATGTGTACGTTTATCCTAAACACTAAATTCGAAATCATTGCTTTTTTTGAGGGATTTACACGTTGTTATAGTAAATAATTTCGATAAATCTGAAGGATATGACAGTAATCGATTTTGTAAATTTCGATGCCTAAACATAGTTGATTAGATCGAAATAAACAAGTTTTCTTCTATGCACTTGCCGTCTGAAATGAGTACTTTATTAGTTATAACGATAAATGACTTACCGCAACTCCAGTGTTTGAAGCGGCAAGTAATTCAAGGAGCGCGTCGGACAGCAACACTGCAATGCACTCTCGCTTCCAGCACGATCGTCATCAAAGACGAAACCAAACCTACCGCCATACCTCGTTAAATACTCATTTGACGAAAAAAGTGTATAGTAGAAAAGTTGTTTATTTCGATGTTATTACCATGATTCAAGCAACAAAAATTCGAAAATCGATGAGTAGCTGTTTATTTGAGCGCATTCGTCATGAAAGACGAAACTAAACCTACCGCTATAACTCGTAATATGATCATTTCAGTCGGAAAGTGCTTAGAAGAAAACTTGTTTATTTTGATTCAGTTCATTAGGTTTAGGCGCCGAAAAGTGGAAAATCGATTACTGACATATCCTTCAGATTTACCCTAATTTCATACAGTAATTATTTGTAAGTCCTCAGATTAGCTCCAAATTTTCCTTTCCTCGCGGATGATAGCAACTATCTAATCTAATCTAAAGTCTGGGAAAGTCTACTTGTTGAAATGGAACATGTTCTTTGTTTTGTTACGGACTATCTGTTTTCGGTTCACTGCTGTCTTGTTTTTCAGCGCCTACTACTTTTTTTCAACTTCTATCGTGTTTCATAAACGTATTTCTCAGCTCACTGCTTGTATGCAGCGTGTGCGTTATTCTCGGTACCCTCAAATCCATACTAAATGGTGCCTTCTTTCTTTTTTTTGTTTTTTGGAACTCCATTACTACGGTTAGGGAGGCTTAAACTAACTTATCTAATCCAAATTTTCTTGAAGGATTTCCGTATCATTGGTCAGGGCTGAACAGTTTCTGTCCGTGCTGACGATTTCCACCCTAGTCATTTCCCAAATAACGTTTTATTTTTCTGTGTGACGCAAATTTGGGCCAAAATTCACGGCCTATTTTTGTCGCTAACATGTGAACACAATTTGAAATTAGCGGAAATTCCCGTCGCATGCATGTAAATGGGTTTAGCCTACGCGGTACTTTGAACTTTTACGCTAGAAGGGCTGATGAAAAAGAACACTTGTATTAACCCCGATCTTATGTCATGCGCTGGTCAAGTTGGGTTTTTCCTGCTGACTATCTTGTGAACTAGGCACTTCAAAACAGAAGGTAGGGTTCCCGAGGTACGAGGGTATGCTTGAAAATACCTGTCAAGGGAATTCCCGTAGAGATCTGTCTTCCTAACCTAGGTGTACTGCTGAGTCAGCATCACTAAGAAGGTTTATTTGTGAATTGCAACATTTTAAATTTAATATGGTTTGCATTACATATCATTTTCTTTTTGTTTTTTTGTCTGCAGGAGTAAACTTGCTTTTGGTTCTTTGTTTTTAGTGTTCCGTATTCCTCTGTGTCTAATGATCTTTATGGACCTAAATGTTCCGTCTTTCAACCATTTATATATTTTATTTCTGCTCATATTTGGAATAAAGTTTTATGAAATTCACTACCGCCACTCGCCGCAACTTCGTTCTCTGATATCGGTGACAATTGCCAGAGCAAGTGTAAAAAGAGCGGTTGAAATAGCAGTAAAATTACTTCAGAAAATTCGGACGGTAAAGGGTTAATATTGCCCTCAGGCGACAACCAATGTATCGTTAGGAATTGGCACTCCTAGGGGGAAAATGTGAGGTTCTGAGCTGAGAGAATACGTAGGCCTTCTTTCTGTTGAAATAGAATTAGACAGTTAAACGACACTTACCTGTAAGTGGATGTTTGACTTGAATTCTTCGGCGCCTTGTCATTGCGTGGCATAAAGTGAGAGACGATCGTCCGGGCACGTGGTTAGCAGTCAGTCTTCAAAGTTAGATGTCCGGGGCAAATAATAACTCCATTGCGTGGCATAGCAGGGATGGGTGATAATTGATAACTCTCTTAAATTAACATGGGCGGGCACTTTATGCCACGCAATGACAAGGCGCCGAAGAATTCAAGTCAAACATCCACTTACAGGTAAGTGTCGTTTAACTGTCTAATTCTTCGGGCCTTGTCATAAGCTAGGCCTAAAGTGAGATTTTAAAGAGAGTTATATGTTTGCCCCGAGCTTAGAACAATTTCGGCAAATTCATCGGTCGTGATGGGCTTGTTGTAGAAAGTGGCGAATGTCACACAATTCTTCCATCCTGCAGTTTTGAGTACATTATCCAAGTTCCCAATTTCATTATAAACTTTAGAAACAGCGGCAGATCTGGTACTATGTGCTCCATAGAAGTCGACATCCACTCCACTTTCATATAGAACTTTCTTTAGCCACCTACTAATGGTGCTTGTACCAATTTTAGCATGAGGAGCTTGATAACTTATTAACATCTGATTTTCTCCCTTACGGAGCTTCTTCGTGCGTTCGAGATATTCTGATAAAGTTTTATATACACATAATGAAGGTTCATTGTATGATTTAAGAGTTATTATTCTATTTCTATTATTCCGATGAGAGTGATGTTTCAAATGACTTTTGATAAAAAATGAAATCGAAGAGTCGCCCCGTTTCATATTGTCTATTTTTAACAGAGACAAAGTTTGTACTCTCTGGGCCGTAATGAGAGCCAGCAACATAACAAGTTTGTGCGTTAGAGTTTTAAGATCAAGCTCCCATAATGGATGTAAGTT
The DNA here is from genome assembly GCA_030386875.1 of Morinoia aosen. NCBI lineage: Eukaryota > Metazoa > Arthropoda > Malacostraca > Amphipoda > Talitridae > Morinoia > Morinoia aosen. Next base: position 59,133,687 of record CM059561.1, on the reverse strand, counting down.
TTTTAAATAATTCAGCACAATACTGGCATCCCAAATGACTTCATATTTAGCCTTCAGTGGAGATTTTTCGAAAATGCCTTTCATAAATCTCGTCACAATTTTGTTCTCTCCGATACTAATGTCGTTTAACGGAAGTATAAAGTTTGATAAGGCCGACCTCGCAGAGTTGACGGCGCTATGACTTGCATCATCATTGAACAAGTTTTGCAAGAAATTCAGAACAGAATTCAAATTGTATTCAAGGGGATCAATTTTCCTTGAAATACAGAAACGTATCCACTTTCCAATATATGTTTTGTACTGCTTATGGGTTGAAGGTCTCCAGGAGCACATGATAGTGTTGGTAACGTCTTCCGAAAAGCCTCTCTTTTCGCACAATCCCCTGATACGCGACCTCCAATCAGTCTCATCTGAGAATGGAGAGCATGATGATTCTCCGAGAAAGGGAGTTTCAATACATGTTTGGGGAGAAGAAGTGGAGGCATTACCAATAGGCTCAGGAGTTTCGGGAACCACGCTTGCGTGTGCCAGAGAGGGACAACTACAATCCCTTCTGCTTTTTCCTCCACTATCTTCTTCAGAGTTTTCATGATCATGCTGAAAGGAGGAAACGCATAAAAATTTAGTTTACTCCAACTCTCACTAAAGGCATTTATGAAGATAGCATTAGGATCCGGTTTCCATGCTACATAACTTTCAAGTTTGAAGTTTAGTTTCGATGCAAAGAGGTCAATATTTGGGACACCTAAATAATCCGTAATTTGTTGGAAAACTTCTTGAGGGATACTCCATTCAGTAGCGTGATGAAATACCCTACTAGCTTTATCCGCTAGCACATTTTCCGAGCCTTGAATAAATTCTGCCGATATCCAAATATTGCCTCTAATAGCCCAATTCCATATTTCTTTCGAAATCTTGTTGCAAATGAGGGAACTCAAACCTCCCATATGATTGATATATTGAATAGCTGTCATGTTATCGCTTTTAATTCGAATATGGCAATTCTTTTCATTTTTACATGAACTATTTAGCCCATTCAAGATTGCTTTCATCTCAAGTGCATTGATATGCAGGCAACTATCAATCTCAGACCATGGGCCACCATCGCAATTACCATCTCGGCACACCCCCCATCCGCTTGAACTCGCGTCAGTGTATATCACTACTTTAAACTCTTCATGCTTGATAGGACAAAAAGATTTAAACACATTCTCAATCCACCATCTTATATCAATTTTTGAGTCTTCTGATAGTTCAACAGAAGCATCAAATTCACCTCGACTTAGTTTTAGCCCAAAGTTTTTGTTCTGCTCAAGAGACCTATAGTTGAGAGCTCCAAACTGCACTCCAGGAAAGCAAGATACCAAGCATCCAATATACATTGCCAAGTCTCTAATGCTAATTCTAGACTTAGTCTGAAGCTCGAGTGACTGATTATAAATCTTCACTTTTTTCTCGTCCGTCAAATAAACTTTCATGTTGACTGTATCGATACGAAACCCCAAGAATTGAAGATTTCGAGAAGGGATTAAATTTGACTTATCATGATTGATCACAAACCCAAGACTCTCAAAAAGTTCAATGGTCGATGCGACATTAGTCAAACACTCCTGATAAGAAGTACCAATCAACAGTGAATCATCCAGGTAATACGTTGACAGAAACCCTCGAGACCGTAATGAAGCAAAAACCGGCTTCAACAATTTCGTGAAGAGTCTGGGCGCACAAGAGAGCCCATTCGGTAAGCACGCGAACTGATACAGCTGATTCATCCAGGTGAAACGTAAAAAACACCTGAATCTATTAGCAACAGGGACAGTAAAATATGCATTTTTCAAGTCCACCGACGCCAGAAAATTTCCTTGCTCAATTAAACCAAGAGTGGTTTGCAAAGTTTCCATTTTAAATTTCTTGTAAGTTACATACTTATTTAATTCTGCAAGGTCTAAAATTATTCTGATCCCACCATCGCGTTTCGGACGCGTAAATATTTTGGACACAAACTGAAAAGCAGAATGAACAGCAGGTTCAATTACCCCCGTTTTAAGGAATTCTTTAATTTTTTCGTCAACAAGCTTGGACTCTTTCATAGAAAATTCTATTTCTTTAGGAGGGATTACACGCAAGGGCACTTTATCAGAAAATTCAATTTCACAACCAGATACAAGATCTATAATGAATTTATCTGTCGTTAAGGTACTCCACACCTTTGAAAAATTTTTAATATTGCCAGCATTGAAACCACAAGTCTTTACAGGAGAACTAACCTGTTCTAATAATTTCTGCCCCTTTGCTTCCGAGCATGTCCGGAGGGGCGCCGACCGTTTCCCGAGCGTTGTACTTGGTAAGGACTAAATCTACCCGTTCTTCTTCCAGTGGAGCTACACCTTGCTCTTAAACTGGGAAATCTAGAACTTGCTCCTCTGCTTCTGCTTTGAAAATTACCTCTATAAAACTTATCTTGCCCAATGTGAGCAGAAATTTTATTCAACTCCGTAATTTCCTTCACTTTCTGACTGAAATTTTCTCCTAGTAACCAAAGGCCAGAAAAATTTTCTTCCCTTTTACAGAGCTTTGCCCAATTGGAAGGCAAATCAGGCTTCATAGCCTCCTTCCTGCAGTTGACCAGGTCCAAGTTAGCAGTTCCAATAAAAGCAACTGAATCTGAAAGGTCTTTAATAATCTGAGTTAAATCAAGATTATCCTGAGAATCTTCTTTAATGGCTCCAAAGATTTTTTCCATGCATTTGCCAATTGGGGTCAAACTCGTTAGGATGCTCTTTTGAATTTTCTGCAACTCGCATTCACGTTGCTTAGTTTTTGCGGGTAAATAGTTAAAAACTTCCGGATTCAGTTTAGGAACTTCTAAGAAGGAACAATTTTCCGGTCTCACATGAGTTTCTTCTCTTCGTTTTTTAGAATTTTCAGAGCTAGATTTGGAAATCATCGACGCGATCAATGAAGAAACTTCATCATTAATATTGGGACCAGTTAATTCTGCGTTCTCAAATTCTCTTTCAATCTTGCTCAAAAGAGATTCCTCAACACTCTCTTGTTCAATTTCCAGAGAATCCTCTTCAAAACATTGCTCTTCATTAGACAATTCGAACATAGGCATAATTTCGGCAGTTATATTCTGAGCTATAGAATTCCCTAATTTTGAAATATTTTCATTCATTTTGGCAAACCCATCCATCATAACTTCGCAGATCTTGTCCAAATCACCATTCCCCTCCAAATTCTTCCTTTTCCCCGCAGCACTCTTTACATGACTGGGACCCGCGGAAGAGCCAGCTTTGTCACTTTTAGAAATTTCAGCATCTTTTTTCCTCTCTTGGGACACAGAATTATCTTTATTCTTCTCACTTCGTTTACTAATTTTTACTTTTTCCGCCACACTCAAATTTGTTTCACTTTCTGCAGGTGGGTCAACTCCCACCAGGTCCGCAAGAGAAGCCATTTCAGTAAATTTTTTAATTATGATTATTTTCAATCACTGAAACACACAATATAATTTTTTAATCGAAATTTTATTATCTTAAGATATTAGATCTACAATTTAGCTTGATCAAACCTAAATTCATTTCTATTCATCTAATGATTGGTCGGTCGATTTAAAAGTTTCAATGCGGTTACCCAGCTTATTTTCAAAAATAACTAGAGCAGCAGAAGAGCATAAAACTTCCATTACAAAGGTTTTACCAGGTTAAATTAAAGCTGTAATCACGCCTAAGGGAGATTACCCAGGTAAGCAATAATTGTCACGCCTAAGGGAGACAAACCTGGTGCTTTAATATTACAATTTTAGTCACACCTGAGGATGACTAGCCCGGTCAATAGGTATAGAAGCTTGTAATCACGCCCAAGGGAGATTACCCAGGTAATTAGTAATTGTCACGCCTGAGGGAGACAAACCTGGTGCTTATCAATACAAATTTAGTCACACCTGAGGATGACTAGCCCGGTTATTAGTCATAAAAGCTTGTAATCACGCCTAAGGGAGATTACCCAGGTAGTTAGTATTGTCACGCCCAAGGGAGACAAACCTGGTGCTTAGTTTATTTAATCAGGCACAAGGCTGATTTTCCAGGCAAAATTCTATTGTTTGCATAGAATTGAATGAAAAGCTGGGTAACAAGCATCTATGCCCCGCAGTTAAACTTTTAAATTCACCGCGACAACTTTAAATCTGATATTAATCTAGTTAAATAATAGAAGTTCACCGACTAGTTAATCTTCACTGCGAACGCACACAAGGACCGACTGGCACCACGTCTCAACGATCACTGACTGCTAACCACGTGCCCGGACGATCGTCTCTCACTTTAGGCCTAGCTTATGACAAGGCCCGAAGAATAAGTTTTTCGTTTTGTTAAGCGCTATCTTCTTTCGACTTACAACTATCCTGTTTTTCAGCACCTCCGACTTTCTTCTTCAATTTTTATCTTATTTCAGAACCTTTCTTCTCAACTTACTGTTTCTTTGTGTTAGGAATGTTGTATTGCAACAAGCCTTGTGCGTATATTCCGCGTTCCCTCAACTCCATATTAAATGGTGCTTTATCCTTTCTCTCTTTGGAACACCTTTGTTATGGTGAGAGGGGCTTGAACCAACTTATGATTTAATATAATTTAATGACCCCTCTTTATTACAACATCTGCTGGACATCATAGGGAAATTCCTAGGTGACCTGCTTAACTCAGGTCTTTTCATTCTCTCGCATTTCGTCTCGTGATCAACAACTTGCACACATCTCGTCGAATTAATATTTTTGTTTCAATGTTTTTTTTTGGCAAACCCTCTGCCCGCGCTGGAATATTTTCCAGTGATTGTTGAGCATTCATGGATTAATTGCGTCAGCCATTTGTCATCTCTCTACGACTGAGAGCATTTTATCCATGCATTCAAAGCAGAAAATGAATAGAGTTTCGGAGCATGCAAGCCATCCAAGCATATTGTTGTATGCAGACTTCAACTCGTGATCTGATAGCCGCAATTGTCATGTTTTGTTATGCCTGCGAGACCGGAGTCTGTGTGTGCAACTGACGTGTTCTATTTGTTCTCATATTTGCGAAAAGTTGAGTACATTATTCTCGCGTAAAGGTGACCGTTGTAGGTTTTCCATAAGAATGAAGCTTCAATCACCATCGTGCTGCGCTCCCCTTTCTTGTAATTTCCATTTGAAAATAGAAGTGTAGATTGAAATAAATTGAGGCGGTTCTGCGAGACATACCGCTATCTTGAATTTCGTTCATCCGTATTCTTATTTTGATATTTGTCGCACCAAAACTGTGTCTTTCAGTATACTGAAACCTTATATCTACCGTAGGAGTAATGGCTAGTAATTTCCTGTAACTTCTGAGATCTAAATCCTCAATAAATGCAGCGTCTTGGGAAGTTGCCGGCACCTGCTCTCATGTTTGCTGCGTTTCGTAGGTGTCGAGGTTTGGTAATCCCAGCAGGCGTGACGCACCACTTCTAATGTCGACCGCCGTAGTGTTTGTCACAACAGGCGTTCCCATCCGTTACAGACATGCCGTAATAGGATAGGCGTCTATGGTCTCCGTTTCTACCCGTTTAGTAACGCTCCTTGATTGTTGACAATGGCATGCGTCAGATCGCGGTGAAGCTGATACAGGAAGGACTTCTGGATAAAGTTATTCCAACAATAGCAGCCATGCGCGCTCCAGAATGGCAGCAATAATTTGACAGTATAGCTTACCTCCCATCCATTTGGCAAGCAACGATCTTGTGCTGTACGCCTCCTCCCTGTTGACTTTGTGTTAAAACGCATCCTGTGCTGTCTCCTCAGCCCCATGATTGTCTGATAACCTTTCCCTTCATTCCAGTTCGCACATGATATTGTGTCACCGCCGTTATGGCCTCTCATGTTTAAATTACTGGAGCAGGAGCGTGCACCTGCGCTAGCACCAAGCCTTGTTCGGTGACATTGGTGGCTGTGTTGCCTGAAGCAGTGTAGGCTGTGTGTATGTACTTCCGCGGCTGCGCGTACTCGGCCTTGCCTCCAGTTTAAAGTGCGTCGAGTTTCGAGTTGTGCAGGAACTAGCAAAATTTACTAAAATTCTCAAAAAAAGATGACGTCGAACTTATTTCAGGAGTTAGTGTCATGTTATTTTTCATGCTGTCATCATCAAATATTTGAGACTGTCTTCACTGTTGACTAAAATTTGAGTAAAAACTTTTAGTGAAGTCTCTCCAAGCGAGATGATTATACAGAACTTACGTAAACAACCTCGTTTACCACTCCAGATTTTTCCTTGGTTTGAAATTTTTAGTTGATTTCATTTAAAGCGGTTGTTCAACGCACGTAATCCTAGTGGCTTACTTTACAGCACTTCCATCCACGATCTCGTGAACGTGCCAAAGCAACAATCAAGTTGTCATTATGCAGTCGCCCCCTCGTTCAGGTTGGCCTTCCATCTTAATTGCATTGTTGACTGTCGCGGAAGCAGAGCAGTTTAACCACTGAACACCGCCGAATTTAGGGAGTCTTTCGACCTTGCATCTTTTCTTCAATACCTCTTGTCAAAAGACGGACTGCTCACGTGCAGTAGTGGTTCCAGCTTCCTGGTCGTTTTTAGAGCTCTAATAACCCTTGAATTCAAGGCGTTTTCAGAAATCAGCATGGACTGGTCTTTGTGGGGAACTTCTCAGTGACGGCTTTGTTTGGACTTGCTTGTCTTGTTCTGCCAGATAACCTCGGAGTCGGCCCCTAAATCCCCAAGTCTGCGGACTTTTCCCGTCACTTATCCGAGTTTTGCATGTATTTTAAAATTTTTCGGGGGAGCTCTACGACGAAATTTGATGTGATAAAACTTCTTTGCATGGATTTCTGTTTTGTCGACTGTGGAAGTGTGTGAATTCAGGTTATGCCCCATTAGCCGCATCAATGCCTTCGCGCGTGATTTGTCCTCTTGAATTCGCTAGTGCTCTGATTTTATTTTCCCTCGGCTTAGAATATTTCCCATACACTGTTCGTCGGCGTATGGAAAAACATCCGGCCTAACATTGGCGGATTGATCTCTATTTGGTTCTGCGGGGAATTAAGTCGAATGCTTGTTAAGCTCGGTTCATTCGTTTGTAATAGAAGTTCTTACCTACTAATTTCTTTCCTACTAGACCATTACCTCAGCCAAAAATATTTTTTGGACAACGTACGCTAATCGCTGCACCGAAAATGCTGCCAACCCCGGCCCATACCCCTATTGTGATGATTTCTGCGGATGATAGCGAGTTTCTCGCTTTGAAGTCTCACGTTTGATGTATTAACAGTTATTCATTTCGTAATGTATACTTTCTCTTATTATACGGCTCGCGACATTCAAAATTATTACCTATCATGGAAGTAGCAATAATTAATCATCTATGATTTGTTTGACTGATACTGTTGAATATTGCTGCGTCATTGGAAAGCCTCGCCACATTGAAAATAGAGATACTGTAGCTTGTTTCCAGGCACTCTTTGAGTTTTTGTTCTCTTAATTTCAACGTAACCCAGAGTCAAAATATTCTAGTTCTGTAATGAAGTTCTTTAACACCTTTTGCACACATCCCTCTCGAAAATGTCAAGAAAATTTTGCGTATTCTAGCATCCACAGGACTGTACCCGTGGTAATATATATCAAGGTACCCGTGCGGAGTTTGGCAATGCTTTGCAAAGTTTATAGATTTGTGGCACTTTCAGTTCTGAAAACGTGTGCTAGTTTCACAAGTTGAAGCAAGGCGGGAAAGCCTGATAGCGCAACAGGTGACGCAGGATGTATGCATTCTAGGGTTCTTCTTTCTCTCAAAGTCACCATAGAACTCGTAAAATGAAGAAGAAAAAATTAACGTCTTGTATAATTCTGTTTGTGTGCATGCGTGTTAGAGCTCGCGTATGAAAAGTGATATTTATGGTCAGAAAATATTTCTTTTCGAGTGTATCACTACTTGGCTCTTAAGTGAATATTCTTCGCTAAAACCAAGTTGTTTTTCAAGTCCACAATCTAAATGAGACTTATTACCTCGTTATTTTTGGGCTCGAACAAGTCTCATTGTGTCCAATTAAAATCAAACTTATAAATAAATTCATTTTTATCAGGCAACATTTCTGATGAGATGGCTAAATAAATTAATATTCTCGTCCAAAGCCCGCGTGTGTCTTCATCCACGAAAAAAAAACAGTTCGAGGAAGGATTTACTTTCTCTGTCTGCCACAAACTGAGTAAAGCCTTAGAAATCATTTCTTAGCAGCGATCACTGATAACGCTGCTTGTGCTTTATATTAAGATTTTTCCGTGTTCGTAAACTAACCTAATTTATAGAGGACTTCTATTCTTTTAGGCCTCACTGTAACTGCGATGCCACCCCTCCCATGTTCTCTGCCTGGGCCGTACCCGAGTCTCAAGAACAATCTTTTCTCTTGAGGCATGCGAGCCATGCCGCTGCTACTGCTGCTGCTATGTAGCACTAATTACCTCCTGCAATAATTTAAAGTCCCTACCCTAATATTCAAATTACTACATGTTTCTTTTTTCCACGAAATGAAAGCACTGATCTATTTGGTTTTTATATAGAACCGTCTGGAACAAGAGGGTTAAAAGAAAGATTCTTATCATTACGGTGGACACCAAAAAAAGTTCTGTTAATTTTTTCAGGGTGGGATGCTTACAGGCGAGGATTTTTGCTGCTGTTCCTAGTGATGCAAAAAAAACGGTTTTATTTGATTGCGGTTTTTTTTGCAAAAAAAACGTGTTTTTTATGCGTTTTTTTTGTTTTTTTTGGTTTTTTTTTGCACACCTAGATTTTGTTTAGCATATGTCTGGGCTTTTTTTGGACACCTGAAATATATTAATATCCATGTTTTTTAGTCATTTCAGTGTTATAAAAACATCAAAAAGAAACCATACAGTAAAAGTGGAGGCAGATAACCCACAATTACCTAGAAGCGTCTAAGAGGAACAGCAGGAGCCACAGAACTTATATTGATGGAGTCAAAATTCAGAGCTTACTATCTCTACTATGCCTGATTTTATTTATATGTGACCATAAAAATCAGACTTTGCAGAGATAATAAGGGTAAATCTGAAGGATATGTCAGTTATCGATTTTGTAAATTTTGATGCCTAACCTAAGCATAGTTAATTAGATCGAAATGAACAAGTTTTCTTCTATGCACTTTCCATCTCAAATGAGTATTTTATTAGTTATAGCGGTAAATGACTTACCGCAACTCCTGTGTTTGAAGCGGCAAGTAATTCAAGGAGCACGTTGGACAGCAACACTGCAATGCGCACTCGCTTCCAGCGCAATCGTCATCATAGACGAAACCAAACCTACCGCTATACCTCGTTAAATACTCTTTTGATGAGAAAAGTGTATAGAAGAAAAGTTGTTTATTTCGATGTTATTACCATGATTCAAGCAACAAAAATTCGAAAATCAATGAGTAGCTGTTTATTCGAGTGCATTCGTCATCAAAGACGAAACTAAACTTATCGCTATAAATCGTAAAATACTCATTTGAGACGGAAGGTGCGTAGAAGAAAACTTGTTTATTTTGATTCAATTAATTAGGTTCAGGCACCAAAAAGTGGAAAATTGATAACTGACATATCCTTCAGATTTACCATAATAAGCTCTGAATTTGACTCCATCAATATAAGTTCTGTGGCTCCTGCTGTACCTCTTAGACTCTAGGTAATTGTGGGTTATCTGCCACCACTTTTACTGTATGGTTTCTTTTTCATGTTTTCATTACAAAACAATGACTAAAAACCATAGATATTAATATATTTGAGGTGACCAAAAAAATATGCTGTTTTTTTAAAAACATGGTTTTTTTACAAAAAATTCTGGGTCAATGTGAAGTTTAATGCAATCAGAAAATAATAATTAGCGATCCCAGGAATCACTAAAGGAACCCATTTAAGAACGTTTTACACGGATGACATTCTGCTTGCTGATGCGTTATTTTCGAATAATTGAACTTTGAAGTTGGCCTTTGCGCCAAAGGAAGCGAGCGCGTGAAACGGAATTTAATTAATAACGGAAGCTATTACAAACATAAAGAGGTTGGGTCGGGAGGGGGAGGCACAGTTCTTCTAATGAAAATTATAAATAAAGCTTCTAACCAACCCATTTGGGTGATGACCGCAATCTTGTTGACATCGGCTCTAAGATGGCAGCGCCCATGGTGGTCGCCATCTTGGAGCCGATGTAAACAAGATTGTGGTCGTCCCGTTAATGGGTGGGTTAGAAGCTTTATTTATAATTTTCGCTAGAAGAACTGTGCCTCCCCCTCACGACCCAACCTCTTTACGTTTGTAATAGGGGGTTAGCTTCCATTTTTAATTAAATTACGCTCGCTTCCTTTGGCTCGGGAAGTCCAACTTCAAAGTTCAATGATTCGAAAATAAACCATCAGCGAGCAGAATTTTGTTCTTGTAAAACGTTCTTAAATGGTTTCCTTTAGTGATTGTTTGGAATATAATTATTAATTTCCATGATTGCATTAAACTTCACATTGACCAAATTCTGAATAATAAAAATGAATATTAATATATTCTCTAGTACCAAATATAACCATGCTGTTTTTTTTACAAAGAATCATGACTAAAAAACAATATATTTTATGTGACCTAAAAAGCCCCATGCAGTTTTAAAAAAAGCACATTTTTTACTAAAAAATCATGACTGAAAAAACATAAATAACATATTTGAGACCAAAAAAATGTTTTTGTACTAAAAAATCATGACTAAAAAAACATAAATATATTTATAAGACCTAAAAAACCCTATGCTCTTTTTTAAAAAATATGGTTTTTTACAAACAATGATGTATAAGAAAACCTGGATATGAATATATTTTATACGACCAAAAAACCATGCTGTTTTATTCTATGTATTTTTCATAAAAAATCGTGTCTTAAAATCATGGATATTAACATATTTTATGTTACCAAAAAATCCTTGTTTTTTAAACATGTTTTTTTTATTAAAAAATTGATATTATTAATTTTTTGGTCACGAATTCTTTGTAAAAAAAAAACCCCTCAGGGGGATACAATTATTGTATCTATGGGAACTAGCACTCCCAGGGGGACAATGTAAGGGCCCAAGCTGAGAGTTAGGTAGGCCTTCTTTTTGTTGAAATGAAATGTTTTTGTGATGTTAAGGACCCCTTTTTTTTCGGTTCACTGCTGTCCTGTTTTTCAGCACCTACTACTGTCTTCTTCAACTCTGATCTTGTTTCATAATCTTCCTTCCTCTTTTTGGATCGCATTTGTTGCTGGGTAGGGAGGCTAAAACTAATGACTAATCTAATCTGTAAAAAAACATGGATATTAATTTATTATATGTGACCAAAAAACCATGTTTTCTGAAAAAAAGATTTTTTACAAAAAACATGTGTTATTAAATTTTATCTGACCAAAAAAATATGACATTTTAAAAACAGTTTTTTTCACCATAAGTCATTAATATCCATGTTTTTTAGTCATGATTTTTTTTTGGTTAAGAAAACATGATTTAAAAAAACCAGCATGTTTTTTTTGGCACATAAAATATATTAATATCCACATTTTATAATCATGATTTTTCTGTAAAAAAGATGTTTATTTTGAAAAATACATCATGGTAATACATCATTATGGTAAAATAAAGTATATTAATATCCGTGTTTTTTAGTCAAGACTTTTTTGTAACAAAAACATTCAAAAAACAGCATGGATTTTTTGGTCATATAAGATATTTTAATATCCATTAGAACCGTACCAGGTCTTAGAATAAAATATCCAAAAAGAATCTATTCACTCTATAAAACCTTTCGGAGACTAGCTCCATCCTCAGTAAGTCATTCAGTCAAATGTTTTTCAAAGGAACAGTGAAAATTCATTGTCCATTTCACCAAATTTTACAGAATGACTGAGGATGGAGCTGGTCTCCGAAAGGTTTTATGGAGTGAATAGATTCTATGTAGATATTTTATTCTAAGACCTAGTACAGTTCTAATAAACATGATTTCAATATTAACAGCATTCTTTGTTTATAAGTTTCTAAAGACAATTCGATTAAAGAAAATTAACTTTCCTGATATTTACATCCGTGTTTTTTTAGTCGTGGTTTTTTTAATGTTTATAAAAAAATTTTTTTGGTCCAATAAAATATAATAGCCATGTTTTTTTAGTCAAGATTTTTCTGTTAAAAAACAATGTTTTAAAAAAAACAGCATTGGATTTTTAAGGTCATAAATATATTAATTTCCATGTTTTTTAGTCATAATTTTTGTATAAATAACATGTTTTTTAAAAAAACAGCATGGTTTTTTAGTCACATCTCTATCAATGACCATAAGTAAAGATATGTTATTATAACACACCATTTTGGGAGTTTAAGGTCATTCACATGTATTGCAAAATAAATGAAATATCAAAGCATGAAACCGCAGAAAATGAAAAAGTTCATAAAACCATAGAAAACCATCAATTAAGAAGTATGCTGTTTTATTTTGTAATTTGACATGAAAACAAATAATGTAATATGGTTCTTTTTCTTGCTGAGTTATTTTCAGACAAAATATTTAAAAAAAACCAAAATATCCACGTTTTTTTTGGCCACGGTTTTTTTTGTAAAAAAAACGTGTTTTTTTTAAAAAAAACGGCATGGTTTTTTTTGAGTCACATCTCTAGCTGTTCCACAACATACGTATTACGTTACTGCTGCTGTTTGCTACTTGTAAGGTTATTGAGAGACATTCCGTTCTCCATTCCTGAAAAATTTGAACCATGTTCGCATTGGACAGCTGCAGTCCATGAAATACAGATGTAGGGTAATTTAACGTCCAAAAACGTTGAACGGGGAAAAAATTTAAGCCTTAATATTAAGGCATGGAATTAAGTCATTCACTTTCACTTTTTCATGGGCGGTTATTCTATTGTAGTCCATGAGAGGTTTATTTCAAGTTGGTTGATAACGCTGCTTAATGACTGTTAATTTCCATCTTACGCGCTTGCATGGGTTGTTACTGTTATTCTTGAATGAAGTTGACTGTTACTTCTCTTCTCCGTAGTGACTGCACGTGAACATAAACTTGGCGCATTTTCCTTTGCTGGATGTAATTCCGTGAGCTGCAAAGCAAAGTTCTTTGTATCTTTAATTGGCAGTAACCCTATAGATTGTGAGCAGGCTGATGCGGTAAAGAGCGCCGTTCAACGGTGAAAGTCACCTTGTGTACAGCAATTAAGGGAGATTAACAGTATCGAATCGGGATCCTGTGTCACCAGCCCTAAAAATAGAGCTTGTACGCTGGACAATATGGCCTTGTTGAGATTCTCTGCGATGTTTCGTGTTGTCTTGTCTAAAATGTCTTGGCCAATTACGCGTGGAAAGCAAAACAAAACTCGGAGAAAACTTCACTTCTCCCAGTGCTATATTTTCGAAATAGTTGGCAGTCGTTAGCCCAACTTCCTCACCTTGTGCCCATTTTTATTCGAGTATCAAGAAGAATTAAATTATTCCCTGATTTTTTCTTCCTCGTCGTGAGATGCTTTAGAGAACAAGTTTTCAACTCTTCGGCTCGTAGTTCTCAAGCCTGTGTTGTATTTTTTAGTTATATTAAGCTAATTTGTCTCTAACTTTTCTTTCATGTCCTGTGAGAAAATTTGTATTTGATCATAGTGAACAAGAGCTCAACACTTTAACTTCGAAAACTTTGTTACTGTGAGGAGAAATAATCCCATGAAGTTATTAACACCTTAAAACACCTTAAAATATATTTAAGAATGCCCTAAAGCGAGTAATTTTCCGCTATTTCAGATGCTCCTTCATTTTTAATTGGAAATTATACGCCGTCTCAAGAGGTCAAGTGAGCGAGGAAATATCTTATGACACAATGAGAATATGTTCTCTAATATTTTTTACGGGAAAATTTTTAACTTTGACTTCGGTAAATGAGTGCAATGGACATGAGAAAACCTAAGTTGAATTCGATATGAAAATAAAAGATGAAATATACGACAGAAATAATACGGAAAATTGTTAAGAACTGGAAAATTTCCGGGCAAAAATTCTCAAAAGGAAGTGTGAGTTTCTTCAATATTACTGATCACCCGAATTTTCAGTGTTTATCAGAGTATCCTACCCTATAATATTCAAATTACTTTATGCTAATTTTTTTTATCGAAAAGAGAGCACTGAACTATTTGGTTATTGTATACATCGTGTGGAACGAGAAGGTTAAAAGAAAGATTTTTATCATTTCGGTGGACACCCAAAAAAGTTCTATTAATTTTCTTCAGGGTGAGGTGCTTACAGGCGAGGCTTTTTGGAGCTGTTCCATAACTCCTCTTGTTAAATGTTTAGATCCTGAAAAGTAAACGAAATAAAATGGGGAGTCAAAATTATTCAGTTTCTGAAAGTTTATAAAGGTTCTTGGGGAACAACTTCAGTAAAAGCACATGGTCGTCTAGTTTACCACTAAATTTCAATTCTAATCTTCAACAGTGACACGCGTATGCGAGCTTTGCCTCGGTGTACTCAGGTATACTCGATGCACTGTAGAAAACTTTATTTCACCTACCCCATCCTGAGAAATTTTCTCTTACTTTTTACGTTGTTACCGTGATGATAACGCACTGCTTGTCAGCTCCCAACGTTTCCAGTTTCTATCCCCCCCGCTTTACTTTTCACGAGTCTCAACTGTACCGTTAAACGTTGCCAGTACCTTCACTAGGACTCCCGTCCCGAATTCCTGTACGTTTGTACACGTTTTTAGTCCTAGTTCCCTGGCTATCATTGGAAGGTATATTCGACCTCTTGTGTATGGTTTGTTAAATATTCCAAAGTCTTTAAATTGTTTCATACGAGCAGAATTTGATGCAGATCATGCAAGTTTAGCACACAATTCTAAGCAATATAAGCCTAAGACGTTTTGAATACACGCAGAGCTCGTCTTCGATCCTCATATCAGGTGATCTCTCTGATGGTCAGACGACATTATCGTCATGGTGATGGTCAGAAGACATTATCGTCTCAGAGTTCAGAAGCTTACGGCACTTCACTGCGCGTTGCTCGCTATTGTGTTCTGTACTCTGTAGCTTTACTTCTGAGTGAACTCGGTGTTCGGTTTTATTTCTCCGTTTCATGTAACTCTGTCAGAGTCTTTAGAATCGATGTGCTTCACCAGTAATGGCAAGTTGCTGAAACAATTGCAAATGTGTACTGAATAATCAGCATCTTGTGAAAATTATTCACTTTGTGGTACAAATGTTCTAATCACTCAAGGAAAAACCTAGCGACACTTAGGGCTAAATCATTCTTGGAATAACACGCAGAAATTTTTTTCAAGTTTCTAAATGGAGCAGACAATGACGATCATCGTCCCATTCCTGCCGGATGAGGAACTACTGCTGCTCAACAGTTGTATTTGGAATCACAAAATTTCTCCTAACATCTTCATAGAAATATGTATTATTTTTATACATCCCCTTTCTGCTTTAGATTTAATTTATTTCCATTGTTCTGCATAGACAAAAAGACCAAGAGTTGTGTATGGTGAAGAATTCAACCCTATATTCTACGTGTACTCTGTATTTTCTCCAACAATATTTCGTGTCCGTTTTGTTCAAAAATGAAATGCATAAGGATCACGAGTTGGACAACTTTTGACCGAGATTTTAGAAAAAGAGAAAGTGCCTAAAGCCAGAAACTCTAACCTCTGCTACGCCTGTCCTGAGAGCTCCTCGTCCCTCTACGGTACCAGGTCTATAAAATCTTTCTTTCGGAGTTACTGTCCACAAATGGAAGCTCGTTTTTTCTACCTGTAGTTCGGCTCACGGACCTGGAGAGTGCTAGAGAGCTTTAGCCCAGTATTCATTCGTTGTTAGTAATGGGATATTGAGTCTTTTTCCTTAGTGTTTAGTGATGAAAGGTTTCAAATCAAAGACATTTGCCGTTTTGATTCGAGCGCAACATGTAGCATGGATTCAGATTCCAAAATTTAGATTAGTGGTGAGCTCCTACCTAAATGCAAGTTTCATCCATTTTGTGCGGCCTCAAGAATTAAAACTTTTCAACAGAGTATGACCACAAAGAAACGTGACGCCCGAAGTTTCAAGCGATTATTTGAGTGCTTTATTTGCAATTTTCATTGTTATTTTGGGTAATTGTCCTGTTTACTAATATCTTTTTCTAATTTTTCGTACATGATTGTCGTTGGATTATTTTGTTTAATTTTTGCAGGTTTTTAAATTATGAAAACACAAACAGAACCGAAAGAGATTTTTGAATATTGACGTATGGGGATATTAATTATCTTGTAGAACTGCTTGTATATCAACTTAATGTAGGAGGTTTGTCTCATGAGAGATACATCAATAACAGAAAATAATCAGCATGGAAACTAATGATGGAACGGTACTAAATTTCCAAACGAGTTTAATACAATTCCGATTCTGTCCACATATCCTGATTCTCAGTACGATTTCGATACCAGCCTATTTAATGCATATATATTTTTTTATCTGACTAAAAATATAGCTGCCTAATTCAAGAACAGTAATTTTGGATTTGTTATATACTTTGCAAAGTGTTATCTTTAATATTCAAAGATTTAACCAAATGATTTAGGCATAAAAACAATGTAAAAATTAAGGTATACCTGATAAGCTTCTGTTTGAAAATGAATATTCTTCTAACCAGCGAGTGGATCTTTTGAGCTACGATAATCTTAGAAATCTAAATCTTTAGTCAAATTTCGTTGACAAATTTAGCACCCATATTGAGGAACTGAAATCTGAACACAGTATTGCATTCAATGCAAAAAATAGAGTTCATAATCTTAAAAATTCTTAATGATTTTCTGTGACGAGGGCTCATGCATAACTTGAGGGCCGAGAGAAATATATTTTTACTCCAATTATTTTGGAAATTTAAAGTTATTTTCGTAAAATGCTATGTAATGCATCACTTGGGAGCTGCGCAAACTTCAATTCGTTGAGCGAAATAGTTACCAACAAAAATAAATCTTATCGAGTGCAAAGCAAAACAGACACAGTAGAAATAAGGAAAGAAGTACAGCAAGTTGAAGATGTGGTTGATGGTAACTCAAATAAAGATATTTGAAACAGTGCAAATACAGTCTTTATTCTTCCCCATTTGAATGCTGAGATCTAAAGAAGTTTCAGTGCATTTCATTTTCAACTGAAATTATTTTTGCGCAAGTTGCTCATGTTGGCGAGTATCAGTATTCGTTTAAAATTGTTACATTTAAAAGAAATATTCGTAGATCGTTTGGGGTTATTGTGGTTCTTAGTTTAAGACTCACTAACAATTATGCCATTCTGAAGGTAGCAAAGAAAAGGTACCATTTTAAATGCCTAGAAAAGGTTCTTGTAGAAAATGGGAAAACTATGCACAAGGTGTGTTCCCGCACCGGATCTCCTGCGTGTCGAGACTTCAAGTTAAGAAGAAGGCAAGTTAAGAAGGAGAAGGAAGAAAAGACAAAGAAGAGATAACGAAGAAGACGGAAATCCCGGGGTCCGATCTACGGCTGAGTTACCTCAACAGAATCCTCCAGCGCCAGTGATAGTTTTTGGTTGTATTTTCAAGTTTATTTAGAAATATACTGTAGTACTGTTGGCAGCGCTGTTGCATACAGCTGATAGATGTTGGTGAGTAAATCCTAACTCATATAATACTTGAATAATCGTTGTAAGTATCGGAATCGGCCTTAAATTACAAAGCTTCGAGGCCGACCTAGAAGAACCTGTGATATTCCAATTCTTCCAATACGATTGCGATTAATTGTCCCATCACTACAGGAAATCTTTTGCAATACTGTCACCATTTGACAACTTTGAAAGATTGAGAGATGCTGAGTGATTTTTCTTGACTAAATTTAATCAGAAAAAGCCCACATTTCAAAATTCTGGCCTGAGAAAAGGTCGCTTCACTCGCCGAAGTTGCTCTCTCTTCAGCAACCCCGAGTTCGCCTCCTTCTTCTTCCTCCGTTGCACCGCCTGCCTGTCTTTCTTAATTCGGTTACGTGCCCGCAATGCCAACTGTTGAATTATGTTTTAACTCGATGGCCAAAATTTACGGAGATAACAGAACTGAAAACTCTTCCCACTCCAATTGTTTCCTTCAACTCCATGAACTGAGATACTCGAGTTTCTGTAGCAGCTGTGCGCCACCTTTCCTTCCAAAACTTTTATTCTGTAGTGTGAATTGTTACATTTTCATGTTCGCTGAGTGTGACATCTTCCGATGAAGAATTTGCATACATTACAGCCTGTTCATATTTACTAGTGTTACATGGTTTTACATTTCCGGTCTCGGACGAATCTTCTTCAATTGACATAGAAAATGACTAAAGTTCGCTAGTTTTAATTTTTTAGTCAGTGGATTGATTGTTATTACTTCAAAATAAAGTGTTTGTTTCTGTTGTAGTTTGGTAGTAAAGCCCTGATGGTATTGTTAGAATTTGCTATGGGACATGCAACATTTAATATGGTCTATGTTAACTTCAATAAGCATATCACTTGTGCTCGGGATGCATTGTAACACCTTCTTGAGCAGCTGAAATTGTCTGCATGTCAAACCTTGAAAAATAACGAACGTCGGTGGGCTGTCGACCGAGAATCTCGAATCCGAACCAAGCGTGTGAAGAGGCACTACCGCCAGCTATTTTGAAGTATAAAATACGCATGTCGGTGAGGACTGTAGGATTCGTAATCAGACGAGGCCAATCAAGTTTGTTCAGTTTCCAATTAAGTTAAATTTTTAATCTTCGTTTCATAGGAACGAAATCTGGGAGAAACGAGCCTCATGTTTGCTAGGTCAACTGATTGTGCTTTCAGTGAATTCTTTAAATTTCATTATAATTATAGCTTCACGAGTACATCCACAACACTAGCAAGATGAGTAATTTTCTTTTCGGCAGCCAAGTGCAGTATGACATTCGAATTTATCTTCAAGATGATGAAGTTTACGCGCGCTTCTCAATTGTAGGGCGCCAATTGTCTTGTGCCCTTGAGGGTGCTTGCTTTCTATCAGCCGCGGACTTCCTGAACTTTCTTTATATTTTCTGCCGCTCGTAGCTCACTGACGGGAATAGAGAATTTGTTGGACAGAAAAAAATCGCCAACGTTTCTTTTGGCGTGAGCTCACTGATCTGATTCTCAAGATCAACTTCTATTCTGTGAGCTCCATGCTTGAAGGACTCGAGCTGGGTGTGATAGCTAATTATGGGAATGGGGAGAACATGCGAGGTCCCGAGCGCAAGGTTTGGGAGATGATGGAATTGAATGGATTTTTGGTGCGGGTAATAATCTTTTGCTCCACTGCTGTTCTTTTTTGGACACCTATTACTTTTGATTAAACTTTTATATTGTTCTATTTACTTCTTTTTAATCTTCCTGTTTTTATGCGCAGGGTGTAGGGATACATCGTGTGCATAGATTCTCAGCTCCTTTAGTTCCATACTAAACGGTGTCTTTTCCTTCCCCTCTTGGGAACACCTTTGCTGTTGTAAGGGAGGCTGAAACTAACTCATAGTCTTATGAGTGATTGTTGATATGACCTGTTTACTATACTTCGCATTTCCGTATCAAAGTGGAATGTTACGTTATTCATTGGAAGCCTGTCAGGGGGACGCAACTACTGTAGCTATGGGAATAAGCGCTACCAGAGAAATGTTTCATCCTGACCTGAGAGTTAATTCGACTTTCTTAATGTTGAAATAAGATAGGTTTTTATTGTCCTTTTGTTTAGGACTGTTTTTTTTCGGTTCAGTGCTGTCCTGTTGTTCAGCACCCCGTGACTTTCTTCTTTAAATTTTATCTTGTTTCGTAACCTTCCACCTGAGCTTGTTGGTTCCATGCGGAGGGGATCTTGTGTGGGAATATGCTTAGTGCACAGATTCCGCGTTCCATTAATTCCAAATTAAAGGGTGCTTTCATCCTTTCTATTTTTGAAACACCTTTATTGTGATCGGGCTGGCGAGAATTAACTTATATTTTAATAGTCATTGCCAAAAGAGGATTGTTGTTTGCTGGTATTGGCGTCCAAAAAAACTGTAGTGGTAAATATTTTAGGAAAGTAATGACCTAAGAAAAGTATCGGTTCAACTCATGGGGATGGAAACAACTCATGGATTCAGTTATTGCTCATGCAATAATTCTGTAAAGCTGTTGCTTGTGCAGGAATTCTTTGCCATAAAATCAAGCTATTTCGCTGATGTATATTTAATCAAACTGCGAATAGATCATTCGTTATTTTTACGCATCTGTGCACGAGAGAAATGAGTGTGCGTTCATTGTTTGCCTTCAATTTGAGTCCCTCCCAACTAGGTAGATGAAATTGAAGATCGTGTTGACACTTCGGTAATGCCTTCAGTGTGCACTGGACTAAACTTCAACTTTTTTTCAGCAGCTAGCATATTACAGTGACTAAATGCTTTGAAATTACTTCCATAAACATATATAAAACAAATAATGTTGATGGTTCAAACATTCAAAATGAATGGCATTAACTTCTATTCGATTTCTTTGCGCAAATCTGACATTAGTATTCTGTTTTAAGTTGCGCTCGCAAAAAGTTTTAGTCGAATTTTATCGCGAGAAATGAATAAGTTGTTGGATGAAGCCAGTGTTTATTCTCTTCTGAAAGTTTATTCGGTTGCAAGCGTCGGCAACTCGTGTTTTTGCAAGCGTGAATCGTAACAACTGAAGACCAGACCAAAGGTTTACCGTTTTCTATTTTTGATAACTTAATTGTGAGAGAGCACTCACTGCTTACTGAAATTATATTTCGTTGGCAACTAACAATACTTTGAGCGAAAGTTCAGACAATTAGCATAGGTAAGTGAAATTGATTTAAAAAAAAGGATGTCAAATTCTTGCCATTTCCGGGAAAAGTACTGCGTGCTGGTCTATCTACGAACACCACCTCAAATAGGTTTGGGTATATTGCTTTTTTTAGATTTTTGCAGTTGGGAAGGCAAAATACGGGAAGTCGCTTCTATATAATTGCCGCAAGCTTTCGTTTCCTTTCCATTAGGCCAGAAAGCGAGAAATTCCAGGGTTAGCAATTTTTCGAGGGAGTGCGTGCACAAAAAATTTATTTAAATCGAAATTCTTCAGAATAAAAGTAACACATGTTTCCGGTTATGAATCCCAGGGAGACTATATGTGAGGGCCTGAGCTAAAGGTTAGGTAGGCTTCCTTTTGTTGAAATAGAATAGGTTTTTGTTTTGTTACGGACCATCTTTTTTCGGTTCACTGCTGTCCTGTTTTTAAGCACCTACTACTTTCTTCTTCAACTTATTCTTGTTTCATGAACTTCTTTCTTAGCTTCCTGTTTCTGTGCACCTTGTGCATAGATTCCGCGTTCCCTCAACTCCATACTAAATGGTGCCTTCCTCCTTCCTCTCTTAGAACATCTGTGTCGTGCAATTAAGGGAGGCTAAAACTTTCTTATATAATATAATAATTTCGGTTATGAAAAAAAAACATTTTTATTCTATTTGTTTCCTGTAACAGGAACTCAAGAGATCAATCTAAATTTTGTTCCAACTCGTCTTGGGAAGTGAGCGCCCACGTAAGATAGGATTTCTTAACACTTTGATTTCGACTACTTAATATTAAGTTCAACACCAAGCTCAAATTTAAAGTAAATTGTACTAAAATATATTGAAAATACCAAACATGAACTGGATCGTGACTTCATTTAGCTTTGATTAAGTATTTATTAAAATTGAATTTGCGACTACTGGTCGGTCAGCATCCTTATGAAAATTACCTCCGTGTACCACCGGTGGCGCACGTCGCAGTCAAAGTGTTAACATACCATCGAGGGGCATGGGACCGGGTGACGCTATCAGTACTTGACTTACTTTTGAACGCTGTTTATTTGTGCCATGATACCTTCAAATTAACATGTTATTTTATTAGATCATACTAAACCTAGAAGCTGTGTGATAATGAGAGGGTCTTCGGTATTCCTTTTTCCTCTACTCGACTTTCAAGATGGAAGCTAATAGTGGAATAATTATTGTAGAAGCGTGTGCGATTTTTGTTTCTTTCGAAGGCTTACAACTATGAACTACTTTCTTTGGGTACGTTAATAAAACATTCATAATGTTACCGAAAATTCATTCAGTATCCTCTACTGCGGTTCTTACAAACTGAATAGCATTAGTTTCGTTTCTGATTTTTGCATTTTGATACCGTGAAAGCATAGAAAGTGAACCGCGCTTGACAATCCGGAGAGTGACGAGAGCCGCAGACGCCGCGTGTTCGTTTATAAAGAGGCCTTTGCGGCGAGCTTCGAGACTGGCCTGGCGAGCAACAGCGGTGGTTTCAAGCACGTCTGCATTTCTAAGCCATTTTGCGGCTGAGTAAATATTTTAGTTAAGATCGCGGGCAGTTCTCCACTGAGCATTTCTTGAAAACACAAGGCTCAAAGTTGAATTTTTCCCTTGTCTCTCCACACTTTTTTGGGTTTAGAATGTCTTTTAATGAGCACTCATTTGAAAGTTTTATTCATGAAGTTGAATGTTTTACTGGGTTATGTCCTGTTAACTGTTTTTACACACAGATGATTTTTGATCTGAAGCCAATTTTTTATCTTGGTCTTCGGCAGACAAACCATTTGTGAATTATGCTACACAAGTGAATTCAGACGTAGAATAGTGACCAAATACAATTTTGCTTGTCTGGACAAAAGTCTTCTCGTTCCAGTTCTAAACTTGATCCCTTCGTATTCACATCGCCCAAGCTTGAATCGAAGCGAACTGCTTCCAGTACCAGCTCCTCACACCTTTGTTAGCAACGCAGAAACGCATTGTTTTGGTGCTTATTGCTCAACTTTTTACGAATTGGCTCCAATACCTTCGTGATTGGACGGCAATTTCAAGACAAGATGGAAGTGGTGCGTTCCCAGACACGGTGGGGATGCGGGCTCTGAGAACACCTCGCCTCATTTCCATCATCAAAGAAATGCACGCCTGGGGAGACGAGGCTCATTTCTGTCTTTGTTTACTCTCATGCGGATTGTGTGCTCATTTCCATCTCGCGAGGCCTTACTTTTCTCCGTCTATTTGATACCTCAGAGATCCTGCAGGATGTATCTTCAGGCTTCTCTGTTTTTTTTAGAAATATCCTACTCGCAAGTCAAACGCTGTCAAACAACAAGCAAATCAATAAGTTACTTTACACGCTCGTGGTGCTCTCTCCCTCACGAAATCAACTTTACATTATTCAAGTTTGTTTGAAATTTATATATTAATATTCAGTGTGCTTCAAGTCATTAAAGTCATTAAAAATGAAAACGATGTAAGAAATCAGTTTATTTCCTTCGTTCTAAGTTCTACCTCTCTTTCAACTATAAACATGCTCCATATTTCATTTTATTTCTAATTCGTCTATTTTACTTTCAGTGTATCCGTCAGTGAGATATTGAAAACAGGTAGTAAAAATTGTAAGTACCAAGATTATAAAATAATATGCTGCCTGAATAGCATAAATGAAGTTCATATTTGTTGGTAGTTTCTTCAATTTATTGATGTAGCAGTTCAGCGGAAAGAATTACTACATTAAAACATTAAAACTGTGTTAAAACTCTCTCATGTTTCAATTGAAAATACAGCTGGAGGCAAAATGTTGTGTCAAGCGTTAATTCTGATGAGCACTTTGCTAGAGCCGTGCTGAACTATTGCAAGCGTCTCGTTCTTCTGATGCTATTATCTTGAGCAGTGAGCAACTTCTGCTCAAATAATAGCGCAAACTTTTGTCGCATCATAACATCGTTGAATTTCTTATTAATTATATGCAACTCCGCATTGAATTTTTCGTTGCTCAGAATTGATATGCATTCTCTTGAATCCTCCAACTAGTCGAGTGATAACTGAGTAGAAATAAAATGTATTTTTTCATTTTTTTTTTAATTTTTGAAGCTAAGTTTCTAGATTTATTGGACATTCAGTCGAGAAAAAATGAAATTTATTCATCTTTTATGCTAATCTAGTGTTGACGTAACAATTCTGGTTTCAATTTTGGACGCCACCCTCTCTTGACTCGTCAGCGAGGGGCAGTCGAGCACCGTTAGTTTTCGTCTGAGTCCCTCCGTTGTCAAAATAGAACTCTCAACTTCAATGTTTAACATCTTCTATTATACTCAGTAGAAGTAAATACTGGAGTGTTTTTTGGCTTCATTCTCTTCTCTTGGTGATTGAAAATCTCTAAGACTTGAAGGCTTTAATTATATGTTCTTCAAAGATGCTCAACTTTATCTTATAGCTCGCTGTCATTTGATGCATTTTCCAAACAGATGGCCGCCACAAGTTCTACCATCGTATGTCAAAGATCGTACATTCTCGAGCTAGATTCAATTCCAATATTATTGAGTTATATTTCTGTATTATGAAAATGGACTTTCCATCCAACCCCGATGTTCGTTTCTATTTTAACTATGGTAAAGGTGAGATCTGCGATAATTTCATGATACACAAATAGTCGAGAGTTACCCGTTACGTCATCAGTTGTCTCTTCAATTGTATTTTCTTTCAATAGCATTTTCCTTTTTGGGAAGGCACCCTTTTCTTTTTATTTAAAACTCTCGTTTACACTTTACAACTCTCTGAAATCAGAATTGAGGCATACATTTTGTGTTTTTGACTGTTGCAGTTTACCTTTCGTGAAATATGGTTTATATTTCTGCTTAACTATTAGGATTCATGAGTTAAGGACTATTATAGGCTGTTTGACGCATATTTTCCTCTCGTGAATTCCCACTTAGTCAATGCGAGGCACTCTGCGTTGAAAAATTATTGCATACTAACGCAATCCTGCATCCCAATGCACTAACCAATACCTTGGCAAACACTAGATTGAAAATTATGCTTCTTTTACTAGTCTGTTTTACGCTTGCATAGCTTGACTTCGTAGAACCAATGCCTCCTACGAGATGGAGGCATTGGGAAGACCCGCGGAATTTCGTTGTGTTGTTGTCTCTAATATGAGGAGTTCGCTGTGTTGTCTCTAATATGAGGAGTTCGCTGTGTTGTTGTCTCCAATATGTGGAGTTCGCTGCGTTGTTGTCTCCAATATGTGGAGTTCGCTGTGTTGTTGTCTCCAATATGTGGAGTTCGCTGTGTTGTTGTCTCCAATATGTGGAGTTCGCTGTGTTATCTCCAATATGAGTAGTTCGCTCTGTTGTTGTCTCCAATATGAGTAGTTCGCTCTGTTGTTGTCTCCAATATGAGGAGTTCACTGTGTTGTTGTCTCCAATATGAGCAGTTCGCTATGTTGTTGTCTCCAATATGAGCAGTTCGCTGTGTTGTCTCTAAAATGAGGAGTTCGCTCTGTTTTTGTGTCTAATATGAGGAGCTCGATGTGTCTAAAACGAGGAGCTTGTAGGTTGTGTTGTCTAATACGAGGAGCTCTAGCGCAACGGCCTTGGCTAGAGCAGAGCGTCGCTCACGACGTTCCAGCAACGCTCTGACCAAGACAACATCGGCCGCAGGAATGCGAGTTGCGCAGCGTGACTGGGGCTTGTTGGTACCAAGTGCTTCTTCTGCATTGTGAAATAAAATGGATCTAGATGTGTTAAGTAATTCAGCTCGCATGCGATGAATTTGCAACCGCTGAAAGCTCGAAGATAATTTTGCTGCAGTTGTAATTCCATGTCACGCAAGGCTGAACCAGCGTTGTACGAGATCCATGGTAAGGTACATGGTCTATTCTCTGCGTAACGCCACGAAAAAGATGTTATGTCCTGCACTGAACGTTAAGTAAGTAGTCCTCCCGTTGAAATAGAGTTGGCTTTTTGCTTCGTTACGCACCCTACTTTTTCACATCACTCCTGGCTTTTCCCCTCATGGGGATACAGCTATTGTATCTATGGGAATCAGCACTTCCAGGAGAATGTGTGAGGTGCTGAGCTAAAGGTTAAGTGGGACTTCTTTTAATTGAAATAGAATAAGGTTTTTTGTTTTGTTACGGACCATTTTTTTCGGTTCACTGCTGTCCTCTTTTTCAGCACCAACTACTTTCTTCTTAAACTTCTATATTGTTTCAAAAACTTCTTTCTCAATTTACTTTCGCTATGCCCCTTGTGCATAGATTCCATGTTCTTTCAAGTCGAAACTTAATGGTGCCTTCCTCCTTCCTCTCTGAAACACCTTTTTTGCGGTTAGGGAGGCTTAAACTAACTTTTCATCCAATCTGCTGACTATTTTAGTGGCAAGTCCTTCAACATAAGACTTTTATCTTGTTTCATAAACTCCTTTCTATCTTGTTGTATCTATGCGCAGTGTGTGAGGAACGTAACTTTTGCACTGATTGCCCGTTCTTTTAATGCCATAATAAATGGTGCATTCCTTTTTCCTCTCTTGGGAAAACCTTTGTTGTGGTTAGGGAGGCGCAAATTAACTTCAAATCTAATCTTCCTTTTAGAAATGAAACGGAATTGAAAAATATTCAATTGAAGACTGGAAAAACATCGTTTTAATAAAGTCTTTATAATTTGTGGTTTGGTCGTCTTTAGAGCCAGAGAATCGTGCGTGACCGTGAACAAGAGCAAAAAAAATTATCAGCGCTTCATGCGCTGGATCTTTACAGTCCCGGAAATGGAGGAGCTTACACTTTTGATGATCATAAACCTGCAAATTTTTTCGTGCTGAGAACCTTGGAATGAAGCTCAAAAGATCTGCAATTGTTGGTGTACATTCAGTTTGAACGGCGTGTTTTGCTACATTTGGCCTCGATGACAGCTTTTTCAGACAACACACGTACTATTTGTTTTCATAATTCCTCTCATCAAAACGTACGAGTGAGAGAATGTCTATATTTACGTTTGGAATTAGGCTTGGAGGGTAATTTTGTTTCTTGGTCCAACATCATATAATCTTTAGAGTGTTTGGTTTTACATTCCCTCAGTGCCCTGTAACTGGCGCCTTGTTGAGAAATGACTTTCAAAATGTCAGAAATTGATTTATTATTAAGTAGGCTCGTTATTCGTTTTCTGACAAGTATATGTGCATAGTTTTTTTTGTTGTATTTCAAGTATTGTAGAGTATTTTGTTTCGAGTAATTGTGTTTCGATCGACCAGTTTTTATTTCGATATTGGGACCCGCGTTTTCGTGAAAAATATCCTAGTGTCTTGTTTCTGTTCGTCTCCAAGTTTCTGTTCGTCGGGTATCGCCCTGCTCTGTCCTAGCTTTTCTTCTATTCCTTGAGTTCCACCAAAACCTCATCGAGAAGGCATGGGCTACACCTTTTCTTCGTCGAAACCCCTTGGCTATCTTCACGCTGCCGGGAATGGATCATTGCGGGAAACGTTGGAGTTAAGCAGACTACAGAATAAGGTCTCTAACCTTAATTTGGCTCTCGTTATGTTGTATTAACAACCTTTATATGATATTTCCCAAATGTCTCTTCACTTTTCCATGCCAGAGTAGGCACTTCAAAGCCTCGTTATTGGTTCTATCATGCCTTAGAGATGTCAGTGCATAAAATTTCTATCTCGTGAGCTTTATGCTTGCAATAGAAAATTCATACTTAGTTTATATTTTTCCACAGAAATATTGGTAAGCTGAGGCGAAGTTTCATTTTAACCAAGTATTTGTCATCAATTTCAAATAACGTGGTGTTTATAAGGTGCAACTGATTATTATGCATCGCAAAATGGGCACATGAAAGAAATATTGTTGGAACTTAAACCTTTCGTAAAATACGTTCTTTTTTGAAATGCAACTAATGTTCTGTTCGCCTTCATTAACGATGAAATTATAAAACTTCGCAGTGATTTGTATTTCATAGCAGTCGGCACTAGAACTGCATAACTCGCGTGCTCTACAATCTTGTAATGACGGAGACAGAGATTCCTTGCTGTCGTAAATTTCGTGAGCCATATCGTCGTGCTTCCGAAATGGCCTCAGTGAGTCGCGGGTGTTGCTTCTGATTGGCCAGTCACGAGGTTGTGCAGTTCCATCCACGACGTCGGAGGCGCGGCTGTGGCATCATCCCTGCTGAGGTGCTGCTGCACGTCGCAGTCGCGCTCCCATTGTGCAGCCTTTCCCGCTCTCAAACGCCTTCCGGTTGGCTTGTCTGGGAGAAAAAATGAACAGCAATAAAACACATCACCTTTAATTTTCCCGTGCTCCTGCATGTGATAAATTTTTTGCTTTTTCATTACACGGAATGATTTAGATCAAACTTCCATTTAGCTCATGAAATGATGGTTCATTAAGTGATGTTTATGATCTGCGATTGTCATCCCGTTTCGGTTTTTGAATTCTAATTGAATTTCATGTGGATGACTAAAGTATGCTGAACGCGAGATGAAAAATTTCATTGATTGATTGTGTATCACATTGGTCGTTGTATCTTTGCAAATTTGCTCAAAATATGATTTATAATTTTGAATTGAGTTTACGTGAAATTAAATTAAAATGTCCAGTCAATCTATTCAAACGTTAAAACGCTTGACACTCGATTGCTTTCCAACTTTAACGCTCCTGACCTTTTTATTTCCGTGGTATTGATAGTCACTTACGCCCATTTTAGTTCTGTAGAATTAACTGTTGAAACCCATCAGTAATGAATAGACTTTACTTTTTCATCAGCCTAATATTTTGATGAAGCACGCTGTGTTTTCAGTACTCTGAGTCCGTGCGAAGCCCTCGCTCTGTTTTTGCCCGTCATTAGTCATAACTGCCGTCAGCCGTCGACCAGAAGTAACAGAGGTTTAAACATTTGAGTAACCAAATATTGCGGCACGTTTTGCTGCGATTGCGGAGCTCAAAACGTGACTCGCCACCAGCGCGCGACACGCTTCTACATTTCTGCTCAAGAACTTTATTCTGCACCGTCAAGTTTCTGCTCTGTGACACGATGACGTGAGACGCCAAGTGTTTTCGTTTGGTGCACACGTGCAGTACTATACTGAGAGAACTAGCAATTGAAATTTTTCGGAATTTTTCTGCCAATCTGTACTTTGCGCTAACAATATTTTATGAAGTAATCCATTAAGACGTGAATCTACCCGAAACGAATGTTGTATTCGATCGATTTTATTAATGACTTAGGAATCCATGTGGTCATGTCATAGCCTTTCCTTCGCTCAGCTGCAAAGAATTTCGTTACTTTATATTTCTTGAAGTTATTTTGCGAGTATGTTCCACATACTGCACGTTCAGAGATCATGAAACAGACCTTGTGTCAAATGCTGTGACTTGGCAACTTTTCATGAAGCATTGCGTTATTTCTTTCAAATTCAATCACTGTAAAAGTTGAGATTTGTGCGAAGGTCAGGAGAGCATGAGTCTAATTTTTCTCCAAGTCCATGGAAAGACACACTCCTGACGTTCCCATAATACGTGTAAATTGACCGTCTTACTCTCCCACATTGTCTAATCAGCGTGAACCCAACCGGTTTTTTTCCGCTAACTGACTTTTCCGTTTCTTCTAAACCGTTGTATTTCTGAGGCGATTGTCAGCAATGAGCTAAATATTTCTCATGTGACAACGGTGTGAAATTCAACCGTTTCCTTCCATAGCAGAAGCGGACATGACTTGCAATAAAGGCTAGCTTTGCACTGGATGAGCTGGACGAGCTCCGTTCAGTTACGGACTTGTTTTAGCGCGGGCCTTCGGCTCCGGCTTGTGCCTGAATGTTCGTTGATTAATTCACCTTTTGCTGCGCCGGCGCACCTGCGCCTGAATGTCATACCTCGTTGCATACCTTGGCAGATCTCAACTGAATATTGGGTAGAGAAGCGTTGGAAGAAAATGAGTCATGGAATGTACAACTTTCCATGTTCTCTTGATAGTCGAGACCTCTAAATAGATAATTGTTATCTCCAAAATTAAACGTTGGAGCTCTGACTTTGCTACCGATGGTTGTATCCCTCAGGGCTACTTTTTGACAAATTTATTTAGATTTTATCCCTTTGTGTCCTATATTATTTAGATTTTATCCCTTTGTGTGAACCTTGCTATAATGCTATGATATGAACCAGATTGAGTAAGTTCATTTGATGAAATTTCTTGAAAATGCTGTTCTGACATTGTCCTATCATGTATCATTAGGTTTCAAGTTTAATTTGATGGTTATTACTAAAGCTGAACTATCTGATACTTAGCATGTGCTTATCGTTGAATTTTGTCCTCCACTGATGGTGGAAATTGAAAAAAAAATTGGGTAAATTTTCGGAAGCCTTTCACATAACCTTGGACCATGAAGCGACATTCTTAAACTTTGAGGAGATAAAACCCGTTTTTGTCTTCGATGATTTGTAAAATACATTTAGGTAAGTTACTTGTTGATACAGCAGTTACCCGGATGCCTAATTTGCAGAACTTACGAGTGGGCTTAGTGTTTTTATCGAAAGTCATCGGATGAGTATGTGGCCTACGTGTTTGCTACTAGAACTGTAAGTGCGTGAGCACGTGGATGTATTTACCGTTTATCAATCGATGTATACGCCGTCCATTCAATCGCTTGTTCATAGCTGAGTTGTGGCATGTTCAATTTCTTGTTCTAAAATGAATGCGTTCT
Organism: Morinoia aosen; assembly: GCA_030386875.1. Classification (NCBI taxonomy): domain Eukaryota; kingdom Metazoa; phylum Arthropoda; class Malacostraca; order Amphipoda; family Talitridae; genus Morinoia; species Morinoia aosen. The sequence goes on along the minus strand of CM059561.1, from coordinate 59,103,128 downwards.
GTTCTTTATTTAAGCACTCGTTTACAGAAGAGTACGTGGTCTATTGCTCGCGTGCCTGTGCAATAATTTCGAGAATGAGAGGTTCCTGCAAATCTGTCGCCTGCTACAAGGTGCTGATCGACGTATCGAATGCTTTCAGATGAAGAAAACGTGACAGGTTTTAGGTTCTCAATGCTGGGAGTACTGGATCTTTTTAATTGCTTATTGTTCATGTATTACTTTGAAAAAATGTACAGCGCAATTGTGGTGTCAAAAGCAATGGACGTTTTTTATACATGTCTTCAGGGAGCTCGCATAGAGTTAAGCGACATAATCGCTTCCTTCACTTTACTAGCGATTGAGACGATTCTTGTTGAGGTCACATTTAAGTTGGAGTTAATGTTTTAAAATCTTGAATTTATTAAACTTTTACATTTCACCAAGTATCGCAATTACATCAGCGAGCGCTTTTGCATGGTATTGAAAAAAATCATGATAAAAGAATATTTATTATTAAATTTGTACAACAATTTTATCACGACTTGAAACTTCAATGACATTGTTGAATTTCGGTGAGCTAACAAAATATACTTTGAAAAAAATGTCTAAAATATTTGCCTTCATGAAAATGCTGTGTCACTGAAATAATTATTTTGAATTTTTGGGAGCACATTCTTCATTGGAAATTGTTTCCGTACATGCAACACGGACGCAATACGACGGCTCATTTCTCGCTAAGATTGGACAGTTGAGCTGAGAGAAATCAACGAAAGTCCAACAATAGCTCGTGTTGCATAATTTGGGCGAACGGACACTGGCAGTGCGAGAATATGGAGGGAGGAAGGGACCTGCGTTTCATAATTGAACAGCAGCGCCACCGCTTCACTCACACTTGCAATAGAGCGAGACCAGCCCTGGAACCTCTATTTCTGAAAATTAAATTTTATTACGTGACGCGTCGCGTATTTTCTAGAAGAGGATGTTAAAATGCAGTTAAACTTCAAGGTACCTTAGTGTATTCTCGTGTTATGTTTACAGAGCTCGAGCGTTTTTCTTTGAAACTAGGGAATCGCTTCAAGTCATGCTTTCATCAGCATAGAATGTTGCTATTTATATCCCCTTCAAGGGATATAACTGTTGTATCTATGGCAATGAGCACTCAAAGTGGGAATATGTGAGGTCCCGAGCTAAAGGTTAGATATGCATTCCTATTGTTATAATAGTTTTTTCCGTTATAGACCATTTTTTTCAGTTCACTCCTGTCCTGTTTTTTAGCATCTACTACTTTCTTCTTCCACTTTTATCTGGTGTCCTAAAATTCATTATTAATTATACCGTTTCTACGTGAAGGGTAAGGGGATAAATATTCTGCATAGAATCACCGTTGCATACTAAGTGGTGCCTTCGTCTTTTGTCTCTTGGGAGCATCTTTGCTGTTAGATAGGCTTACTTGTTATAACTTTCAATCTAATCTAATCATATCTTGATACGTGGAGGAATGAGTAAAACATCAAGTGGTCGTATTATCTTAGGTTTGGGGATGAAATAATTTTATAACATGTCTGTTCTCAACGACAATTACACCATTAAACTTAGATTTTTTCGGGTGTGAGCCAGAAGTTCTCAGTATCATCCTTTTATGTAACTAAGTAACCAATATTCTTGAGCATACTCCCTTGGGAAAAGTTATTGCCTACCTTTTCAAATTTTATTAGCCATGTCAGGAGTCAGTCCACTCGAGTCTCCAACGTCTTGCGTCGTGAGACCAAGCTGCAGTTCGCGATGCAACTAGTTCCCCTGAACAAGCGCGCTCTGTTATGCGTCGAGAGGGATGGGAAATTGAATTCTGTTGGGGTGATCGACGAGTTATCTCAAGCGACCTTCGCTCAAAAACGACTTCAAAAACGAACTTGATTATAGCTGTTGCTGGCCTTCTTCCGAATTCGAGGACATAAATTCACCGAAAAAAAACACAACCTCTTCAAGGTATAGTTATTCATTTTGGTCGTTCACATAGGAAATTATTTTTTTTCTCCCCAAGGGAAACCAGCTTGCATAACATAATAATGCAATGATGTTTTCAGTCCAAGAATCAATCTTTTCATTCGTCCGCTTTAGTAACTTTTCTTCGATAAATGGCATTGCTGACTTCTGTGCCCGCATGGATACCGATGGATCTCAGGAACTGTCAGCGGAGAGGAAAACTTCGCGTCGTGATATGCTGTTACGCACATTGGCATTGACAGGTTGTCATAGGACGACGAAAAAATGGAACCCACATTCCATCATGCCCAACAGCCCCAACGACCATTACTCTCTCTGGGCAGCCTTCCTGAATGTTTTTTCAATACCAGAACTGCGCACTGAGGGACGCAGCTTCCTCTCGTTGCTGCTGTTCTTTCTTTGCTCAATTTTGAGCTAAATTCCTGAACTCGCTGAACAGAGATCAGTTCTGAATTGATGATGTGTTTCAAACGGAGTGAACTTTTTTGCATGAATTGCATTTTCCTTTACTATCACATACTGAGATCGTCATAAGGGTGTGTTTGTTTCAGTATCCAGGTGAACAGTTTACTTTTGTCAAATAATATCCCCTCCGGGGGATACAACTATTGTATCTATGGGAATTAGCGCTCCCAGGGGAAAAAATGTGAGGGCCCGAGCTGAGAGTTAGGTAGGCCTTCTTTTTGTTGAAATAAAAGGTTTTTTTGTTATGTTATGGACCAACTTTTTAGGTTCACTACTGTCCTGTTTTTCAGCACCTCTGACTTTCTTCTTCAACTTTTATCTTATTTCATGAACTTCTTTCCCATCTTACTATTTCTATGCCCTTTCTGCATAGATTCCTCATTTTCTTATCTCCATACTAAATGGTGCCTTCCTCCTCCCTCTCTTCGATACGCTCCATTTTTGCTGCGGTTAGGGAGGCTTAAACTAACTTATAATCTTAATCTTAATCTTGTCAAATAATATAAGGTTAAACTTTTCTTATTTTTTTTTCAGAAATGTATCCTATTATAGATACATTAAATGAATATTTTACTCCATTTTCTTCAATTCAATACAGCTGCTTTCTTTTTTCTAGTAATAAAAAATCAAACGCTTTATAAATAAACAGCCACGCGTAAAATCACAAAAATGAAATGTCTGAGGTCGTAAAGAGTTCTGCGAGAGCAAGGAAAATAAATTTGAACACAGCACGATTGCGGTTTTCATTTTTTTCTATAATCGGTCTCCGCGTGGGTGCGTTCAAAACGTTTATTAGAGCGCTAAAAATTAAAAGCATTAGTTAAGATCAACTCACGAATAATTTAGGCAACGAACATATTAGGAGTATCTGAAAGCTCTGCCCTCTTTTCTTTGACCGAACTTTAAAACATACGAAAGAGTCTAAACAGTTATTTTCAAGGTCATATTAGATGTCGGATATTCGGTTAAATTTATATTAAGTCGAATTTACTCCAGTTGATATTTTAAATACACATATAGCCCATGGAGGAAAAATGTTTCAAAGTGAATCATACACGTCATTGCATGTTGTGTGAATTCCACAAAGGTAGCAATCGAACAACGGTATTAAAAAACATAAACGCTCTCTGCCCAGGAGGGTGTATTTCAGACTGCCGAAGATGGCTTTTGAAATTTAAAGAAGGCAGTTTGGATCTTACTGATGAGCCTCGAACGGGGAGACTTTGTCTTTTGGATGATGAAGTTATGAAAGTTGCAGTGGAAAAAGATCCTGGACAAATAATCTGAACATTGTCCTGAAGACTTGATGCACGTTGATCTACTCTTCAGTAGCATCTGAATACGACTGGAAAGGTGAATAGAGCCTGAGTGTCTCATGAACTCTCTCCAAGCAACAAAGCAATGCGGTCGACAATCGAAATTTCCATCTGTAAATTTTAAAAACCATCTACGGTAGTTTTTACCCCTCAGGGGGATACAACTATTGTATCTATGGGAATTAGCGCTCCCAGGGGAACCATGTGAGGGCCCGAGCTAAAGGTTAGGTAGGCCTTCTTTTTGTTGAAATAAAAGTTTTTTTTGTTATTTTAAGGACCAACTTTTTTCGGTTCACTACTGTCCTGTTTTTCAGCACCTCTGACTTTCTTCTTCAACTTTTATCTTATTTCATGAACTTCTTTCCCATCTTACTGTTTCTATGCCCTTTCTGCATAGATTCCTCATTTTCTTATCTCCGTACTAGATGGTGCCTTCCTCCTTCCTCTCTTCGATACGCTCTATTTTTGCAGCGGTTAGGGAGGCTTAAACTAACTTATAATCTAATCTAATCTACGGTAGTTTTTAATACTCAGCGTTTATGTTTTTCACTGCGGTTGTTGGATTGCTACCTGTGTTAAAACCATACAACACGCAATGACGCATAAGATTCACTGTGAAACTTATCTCTTCCATTAGCTATATATTGAATTATATGAACTGAAGTAGATTCAAATTAATGAGATCCTAACCTGATATCTGACATCTGATATGACCTTGAAAACAGCTGTTTGGACTTATTCATATGTTTTAAAGTTAAGTTGATTAAATTTGAGAACAGAACGTTCAGGTAATCCTAACAGTTAGTGTGGTAAGCACGAAGCATGGAAGTTTTTACTGAATTGATTGATTTTCAAATAATACAAAATTTGCAGCAAAATTATTTCACAGTTTGAAGTAACTTGATGCATGTGGTTATTCAAGCTGCCATGCAGGTTTTGCAACAGGTACCGAAAGAACGAGAAACCCCTTACTTTAACTAATATATAGACCCTCCCATGGCTTTGGCCTAGTCTTTATTTGAGGTGTTGTTGGGTTTGAACACTTGAAATGAAAGATACTGAAAATCCTTCTATTATAGCATTGCCGCAAACACTAGATGTTTACGTGGCTATGTGCTTTAACGGGAATTTTTAACAGTCTAAATTCCGTGAGTTCTATTGATACTTGTTTAGAATAAAACCTCTTCTTGGTTTATTTTTTAGAATCCTATGATCAAGTAACTATTTCACCAAAAAAAAATGCATCGAAAGAAAACAAGCCCGTAAATCTTGCTTACTATTTTGACATGTATTGGCTGCACTTGCAAACACTGCTCGCGATTCAAATGCTTTCTCTCAAATCATGACAAAAAAATCTTGAAAGTTGTGGCCTTGTTTCTGGATATCCCTGGTTCATACCCTCGTTCATTGAGAAAACGTTCAAAATGTTACAGGTGCTTCCGATGTTTTAAACTTGTTTTCTTTTAATTGAATTGCAAGTTCCTCTCACATGATTGAATGCGTTAAGAGCCGTTGTAGATCCGTTTGTTTTTCCTGCGTCAAAGCGTATTGTCGTCCCTGTGGATTCCAGCTTCGATTCCTTTATTTAGGCTCACGCGTTAGACAATGGGAAAGCACCTCTCTCAGAGCCCTGCAGATCTTGCTCGCCGGCTTGGTGCTCACCTAGAAATCCGCGGCGATGCTTATGGCCAACCTGACGGCTTCTATTTCTGTGTATCATAAATAATTGCCCTCCCGAGGGAAAATAGAATGCGACTTACCACCGTAAAACCGCGCCAATATAGCATGAATTCAGCTACTTAATTCGTACTTCCTCTTATTAGTTTCAGATTTTCGTTGATTGATAAATAATAGTAGACTTGCATCCCTGTTACTGAAATTTTAGTACGCTGACTGAATTGACAAAAGGAAAAAACAAAAAAGAACACAGCTACTATTTGCGTGCTATTCATTCGAGCATAATTATTTGAATTCATTCTGTCTACGTCTGCGTACTCTTTTAGAGGAGGACAAGACGCCTTTGCCGTCGGTGGTATTAGAGATGCGGCTTCACGTATGACAGATCTATAATTAAACGAGTTGGCTTATAATATTTTCGTGCAAACGATGTAGTACGCTAAACGGAGAAAACTTCAAATTGTAGCGCTGATCGGACATCCATATCTCTCTTCTTAATCTAACCGCAAGTAACCTGTAGGAATATATCGTAGATCAATAGCAATAAAATGACTAATAAAATTTCCACGCAAACATTAATACGGACAATTGATCGTTAAATATAAGCTAGTATGAACTTTGGCTAATACAGAAAGTAAAAAATGTAGTTAACATACGTATTGTCAATGTTCATCTCAAACCGCAATCCACTCATCTTACATACAGAAGTTTACTGTGAATTTAGTCGCTATGTCGTTCAAGTTCCGCCATGTATCATCCTACCCGCAGCGTTTCGACGAAATTGATAGGGTTTGACCTCTTATTGTGAACGACAGCATTTCGACGACATTGATAAAGTTTGATCTTATATTGTGAACGCCGCAGTCACATAAATCAATTTGAAATGTTCGTTTGAGTAGACAAATGCTTCATATTTAGTCCAAAAATAGATCTTTAATTCCTCCACTTCAGTGACGTTTCTTCGACGCATGGCATGCATGGGCTGAGTTCCTTGCCAGCGTTAATAAATCGGTCCGCCAGCCGAGGAGAAAATTTCGTATTTTGATATGCTGTAATGCGCATTGAGATTGACCGATTGTCCTATGACAACAATAAAGTGAAGCCTACAGTCCATCATTCCCAAGAGCCCCAACGACCATAAGTTGCTCTGCGCTTTCTAAGCTTCTTTCCTGAATGTTTTTTCAATATCAGAACAGCGCACTGGCGGCCACACTACCTCGTGTTACTGATGTTCTTTGCTAAATTTTGCGTAAAAATATGCTACCACTTGGTCAAAGTTCTGTATGTAAATAAAATTTTGTATGAATTATATCAATTCTAGTTTACTGTTGATTGCTTCCTTATGATAGGAGATACTCCTAAAACGTAATCCCGACCGTTATGTTGTGTCAAGTTGACGAACGAAACTTTCACATTTACTGGTATTTTCTTTTCACTGTTTGTGGATTTATGATTTACATAAACTCCACTAAGTAGAAATAAATCTTCCTCGTGGTTGAAGAGAAACGCCCGCTAGACTTTTGACAAAGGGTATTTGACTTCAAAGACCGAATATTAACTCATACGGGTATTTGACTCGGACAATTTTTATTTACAGAACACCACTAGGAGTGTGAGTTGATTTTGATGCAAGTCCCATCAGCAGACGGCAAACATTAATTAATTAAAGGATAATTTGCTTAAATAGGTATCGACGTAAAATTCCTCTAGTACTAATATTGAGTCCCAAAACTAAATTTCAACGCGTATCTTAACATTAGTGAACTTACGTAACACAAGTCTTACGAATGCAGAGCACACACACCATGTACTCCTTTTCTCACTTTCTCATTTTTTGTGTAACGAAGGGGAGCTAAACAGTATTTATCTCCATACATTATTGTTGGAACATGCGCTCACTGACAGCAATAATGCATACGCCCCCTCCGCTCTTCTCCTACCTCGAGGCTTGAAGCGTCGCAGTGAGACAGTCTTCAAGATGTTAATATTGCACTGCAAATTTATGGTAACTTATTGGCAGTGCATGCGAGCCCCCATAATAGGCCATAAATTTTCCAGTCACCATTTTAATGGGATAATTTGTATGACAAAGGCTGGACGATTTGAAAACGAACTAAAAAAAGTGATTTGTGCTATGCCTTCTATAATTTTGCCTTATCAACTGCTACTAGTGCAACCGATCATCCTGATCTTCATTATTAATATTTCGAAGCACATCTCCTGATAAATGCTTAAATATTCATGAGCCTTCACCATAGATGATTAATGTATGAATCAAGGATTAATAAGGAGGGGAAGAGCGTTTCTCCCCTCTTCGAAAGCCATCAATATTGACGAGGTTATTTGACTATTGCGCGATAAAACATTTGAATAGAAACTCTGTAACATTGGATATCGTTTTGTTAAATAAATTTAGATTATTGCTACCTCGATTTTGAATTCAACTATCAGCGCTAAGTTTTTACCTCCCGTAAATTTTTACCTTTCATTGCTTCGATTTATTGTGCGCTTCAGTTACAGTGGTGTTTGTCAAAAGTGGAAATTGCAAATCGAGCTAAATTAAGCTGCCACTTTCAGACATCGAGGTATAAAGTAATGAAGCCATTTATTCCAAAATAAAAACTGTTGGTTCAGTGCTCTCCAGTGCGAGGGTGACCTGAATTTAAGTCCTGGGACTTAGCTCTGCTGGTTCTCCCCTTTGAAGATATGCACGACTGACTGAGAGCCTTGTGTTCTTTTCAGCACAACTGAGGGATCCGAACTTTTCTTTGGATCAAACTTTGAAGTTTCTGTGCGTACGAAAGCAAGCGACAGCTGACTAAGGGGTTCATCTTTAATGGTGTTAGTGTGCATTTTTATTGTACTCATTTAAGACTTTCAAAATTGAAAAAAATTCACGGACTCTGAACTATACATAAAAACATCTTCTGACGAGAGTGCTCGGTAAGGATACATATTTTACTAAAACGGCACTAATCAACTATAACAATGCATACATCTTTTTAAGGTAAGAACTTGAACGTAAATATTGTATTCTGTCCGTGAAAATTAGTTTGAATTTATAAGTGTTAGATGTTTTTTGCGCTTGCAAAGAACCGTAATGTTAACGTAGTTTTCTTTCGTTGTTCAGTAATGTTTACCTTCGTGAGTTCTCCTAACAATAAAATTCACAAATTACCTGAATCGCTTTAGTCTGTAGTAAGTTCAGCCCAAAAAAGGACTAGTCGCCCATTTCAGATTTCTTCTCCTAGGCTTGACGGAATTCACGATACCATTGGCCATGACCGTATGAATACATGCCGTACCAGCTCGAGTTGGAGCATAAGAAGCTTATTTTTGAATTTAGGCTGTTCATGATTTCCTAAAGATTAAAATTTGGCATTTGCTATTAGCTCTGTTTCTGACGCCTGAAATCTTTCAATATGCATCATTTCCGTGATCCAGAATCCAGAATGGCTTGTGTACTAGAATTTTTTTCCTCACCTTTTTCGTCGAAGATGCAATGATATATGCAATGAGACTGAAACTTTGACAGTATAGTTTCCAATGTCAGAATATGTTCGGCCACGCTCTTACTAAGTTTCAAATGCACGTGCATGCAAAATTTTTTCTGCTTGCTAACAACAGCGTCCACGGTGAGAATTTTCTCGTCAAACCAGATAATATTTTCTTTTGTTTTGGCTGTCGGCGGCGCGTTTGATCCGAGTCAGTGTTTTTGCTCCCGTAGCGACTTTTCTTCGCGGGGGCACCTAAAATTAACTGCCTGGTTTGCTTCGGGCATCAGCTTACCTTACGCTCGTTGTAGATTCCTCCGCATTGATGATTTGAAAATAGTTTTATTCTTCAAGGTTCTGAAGGGATTTCTTTTTAGTTACCTTAAACAATTTAGACCATTTTAAGCAATTTATTTACTATAAGCAATAAATCAGTAGATTGGTACTTGAGGCTATTGCAATAGACAAATTTAGCTACTTGTGGGAGCAAATAGTTGAGCAACTTCTAAGGCATCCTATCATCAACGCTATTATAAGATGTATGTTTAACTTAATTCACTTAAACCTAGTCGCATACTAAACTGATCATAGAATGGGTTCACTTGAGATTCAATGATTAGTTTTACAGCAATAGTTAATATGGGCTAGATTAAAACAGTGTATTCGAGAAAAGACTGAAGATCTATTTCATTAATCTTAGTAAGTTATGCTATCAAGATGTATCATATAGCAAAAAAGATTTGTTTTGACTGCCTTATGTGATTAATAATTATTCCGATAGAAATAAGGATTCAAGATTCATTTTGAAAGCTTTGTGAGAGCTTTTTCATGAATCTCGGCAAAGATAGAATTCCAAATTTGGGGATACAGCTATTGGATCTATGGGAAATAGCGCTCTTTGAGGGAAAATGTGTGAGGACCTCAGCTGAGAGTTCGATAGGTCTTCTTTTTGTTATAATAATTTTTTTGTAATGTTAGGGACCACCTTTTTTCGGTTCACTGCTGTCCTGTTTTTCTTCACCAACTACTTTCTTCTTCAACTTTTATCTTGTTTCATGAACTCCTTTCTCAACTTACTATTTCTATGCCCCTTCTACGTAGATTCCACATTCTCTTATCTTCATACTAAATGGTGCCTTCCTCCTTCCTCTCTTCGAAACGCTCTTTTTTCAGCGGTGAGGGAGGCTTAAACTAACATATGCTCTATATAATCTAATCTGAAAACTTATTTGCCATGTATTGCTCCGAGTAATGTTTTTAGATATCAAAAGTGGTCTTACGACACATACTTTAGTTTTTTGTCAGATTTGAATTTTTAGTAAATTTAGCTGCAATATTTGAATTTTATCAAGTTTTTAACATCATTCTTCTTAAAAAGTTGAAGCTGAATAAATCCAACCGCGTTTCGAGACGTATGGTATGCTCCGTGCAAAATGTGAGAACGAGTTTTTGAAAAAATGAAAGACCATAATGCGCGATACCTACAGTTAGAACAGGACATCTTGAGATAGCTCAAATTTTGGGTCGTTGATTTGAACCATAAGTCATAAAAAGTATTCTACATATTTGATCAATTGAAATGTACATTCCATATCGTTTTTCATGATAGCTTTCCCGAAGAAAATTTCCTCGTCGGATCAAATTTCTCAATCCACTTTCTTCGGTTTCGTGCATTCTCCCTCCCTCACGCGCACACGCTTCGTCGCCGGCCTCTGACGGAACCTGCATAGCTGAAAAAGTTACAGCTTTGGGTCGTGTGACACTGCACTAGACTGTCAAAAAACTGGTGGCGAAATTTGGACCTCTTTTTCTTCAAAACTCGGCCGTGTGCCCATTGATGGCGATGCAGCACGTAGTGTAAAGAACTCTATCACGTGCTAACCCTGACCTAGAGGCAAGTCTCAGAAACGCGCTGGGTCTGCTACTGGAAGAGTTCCTATATCTTAAATCATATAATGATACACGTATGAGTTGTGGTACGCAAAAATAGCTACCATTTGTTTGAGTGTTTATTTGATAAATAGCTGAGGTGCCAACAGCATTGAAAAATTCAGCTTCTTCGCTGTAAAACGTGCAAAATGGGTCACGACTCTTTTTTCATGTAATATTAAAAGCTTCAGGTACAGCATTATGCTAATAACAATGCGTATTGTTTTTTTTCTCATTGAATGCATTTCGTGGGATTGAGAGCGTTGACTGTCTCGAGTGTTTTAATATCCATGAACTTCTTGTGTCATTTGCAACTGTTTACTTATGTTGTTTTGCACCAATTTTTCTTGATAATGTCTGCAATGCTGACGTGTTTTTTTTTTTCAGGTGTGATTTTTTATTCATGTTAACATCTGCGCTGATTGTAGACACTCATATCTTGAGTGTTCAATTCATTGTATGTGATATCTGAGACAGGGTTGTAGGATAAGATTTTGACCATTTTTTAGATTGACTAAGTTTATGCTTTTTGTCATCATGTCAGATTGACTGGGTCGTGAATATATGGGTCGTGAACTTGTGTAAGTTGTCAACTAAACCACCCATCAGTGGGCTGCAACTACTTTTTTTGTGAAAATTAGCGATGCCAGCAATGAAAATATGAGGTCCCGAGCTGAATGTTAGGTAGGCCTTCTTCTGAGTGGAAATTAAATGTTTTTTGTTTTGTTACGGACCATCTGTTGTCGTTTCACTGGCTGTCCTGCTTCTCAGCACCTTCTACTTTCTTCCTCAACTTTTATCTTGTTTCATAGTCTTCTTTCTTGACTTACTGTTTCCATGCGCAGGGGATCTCCATGGTTTGGGAACACACCTTGTGCACTGATTTCGAGTTCCCTGAACTCCATACTTACTAGTGCCTTCATCCTTCCTTTGTTTGAAACACCTTTTTGTGGTTAGGGAGGCACCAATCTTATTTAAAATGGTGTACAAATATTGCTCACAAATCTTTAACGTACCAAACATAGTATTTGTTTGTTATAATTCATAAATAAAAGCTGGATATATGTTTTGACTTCACCTGGTGTTCTGTTCAATATGTGTTTAATGAAGTTTGAAAATTACGTATCCATAATACGCCTTATTCTTGCGAGGGATATCATTACAAAACATCAGTCAGATTAAAATACTTTCCGAATGACACGTATGAAATGAGGTTTCCAATTGTAACAAAGGATGAATATTCAGTGCATAATAATATCTACTGCACTCGGGTTTAATTAAATGCGAATCTTAAAGTCTGAATTATTACGTGAAATTTTATTTCTGAGTGAAGTGTTGCTCTTTCTGTGAGCTCTTAATTAGCTCACATGGAGGCTGAATAATGTAACGGACGAGCAGACTTTCTGGCGTGCAGCGGATGAACAGAATGTCTGGTGTGCAGCGGACGAGCAGAATGTCTGGTGTGCAGCGGACGAGCAGAATGTCTGGTGTGCAGCGGACGAGCAGAATGTCTGGTGTGCAGCGGACGAGCAGAATGTCTGGTGTGCAGCGGACGAGCAGAATGTCTGGTGTGCAGCGGACGAGCAGAATGTCTGGTGTGCAGCGGACGAGCAGAATGTCTGGTGTCCAGCGGACGAGCAGAATGTCTGGTGTGCAGCGGACGAGCAGAATGTCTGGTGTGCAGCGGACGAGCAGAATGTCTGGTGTGCAGCGGACGAGCAGAATGTCTGGTGTGCAGCGGACGAGCAGAATGTCTGGTGTGCAGCGGACGAGCAGACTTTCTGGCGTGCAGCGGACGAGTAGACTTTCTGGCGTGCAGCGGACGAGTAGACTTTCTGGCGTGCAGCGGACGAGCAGATTTTCTGGCGTGCAACTGACGAGCAGATTTTCTGGCGTGCAACTGACGAGCAGATTTTCTGGTGTGCAGCGGACGGGCAGATTTTCTGGCGTGCAACGGACGAGCAGATTTTCTGGCGTGCAACGGACGAGCAGATTTTCTGGCGTGCAACGGACGAGCAGATTTTCTGGCGTGCAACGGACGGGCAGATTTTCTGGCGTACAGCGGACGGGCAGATTTTCTGGCATGCAACGGACGAGCAGATTTTCTGGCGTGCTACTGACGAGCAGATTTTCTGGCGTGCAACGGACGAGCAGATTTTCTGGCGTGCAACGGACGAGCAGATTTTCTGGCGTGCAACGGACGGGCAGATTTTCTGGCGTGCAACTGACTAGGCCTGTAACTGATGAGCGTACTTTCTAGCGCTTAGTTGGAAAACAGACTTTCTGACGTGTAATTCATACTAAATTGTAACGTCTAACTGACGAGCAGACTCAAGCGGCGAGAGTGTAAGCCACCCAATAACAAAAAGGCAGACCTTCAACCTTGTAATTAGCGGAAAGGTGAAGCCTTTGCCCGTAACAAGTAGAAGAGACTTCACAGCAATGCGAACTGAGTGGATGCAGAATGAGAGGAATTTTGATGCGTTGTAACACGTAGTATTTTTTAAATCTGATTCACTAGTTTGGTTCATTATTTCATATAATTTTAAAAATAAATCACTTTTTAAATTGAAAAATCAGTTTTTGTTGCAACTGGTTTTTAATCGCATAACTTGGTCGTTAGTTAATATTATCCTCAAACTAAATGGCGTTAAAGTGCAGACGCGAACAGTTAGTCAAAATGTATTTCATTATTTAGCTTACATCTGTTATATAATTGTCAAGACAAGATGGGATCAGCCGAGTGGAGGCCGGCTCGCCCAGCTCCCACGCCGGCCCGTACGGGCGGGATTGGAATTTATCGTGCCTTGAGATTGGTGCATTCCTCCTAGATTGCCGTCAGACCGGCCCAGAGATATTCTAATAAAATCTCGTCGTACTTCAGAAATTTTAATGCAGCGTTCATGCACAAATGTAGTAATGCGCGTGCGAATATATTTAACATAAGTTTGAATTGTAATCCTTAGAAACAAATGTTTTCGTTTAAATGAATTTCATCTCGCTTGTCAGCCTCACGTTATACGTCTGTGTAAGATGATGTAGACATCAAGCAATGCCATCGTATTTTTTCAAAGTGGGGAATGACGGGCAGCTTATCAGCCGCCGCAGCAGCAGTACAAACTCAAGTTACTCAACTAACATCAAAGAAACAACTGGAGCAATTAACATCAAACGACTGGCGATGTTAGAAAGTTCAAAGACGCGTCGTATCTGAGCTAAAATGTGATTTTTAAATTTAAATTCGAATTGCGTTTCTCAAATTTCTTTCTTTGCCGAGTTTCAAATTCAACGTCGCTGTAGCCGACCAAGTCAAATTTGCAAGACTATTAGATTTCGTCATTGGCAATTGAAATACTTTTCTCACTCCAGTTTATAGACTTCTGTAATATTCATAATGAGTTACAGGTGAAAACAAATTGCAGGAAACTTAAAACGATAGAATTGAGAAAGTTGAAATTTCTTTATGTGCTACGGGATTTCAGTGAGCGAAATCACGCTTTGTTATTTTCTATTTGTTAGGTTTGACATAACGGTCAACAAGCTCTTCGCCCTGCCTCGGCTTGACAATCACCTCAGCTTCGATTTTAAAGTTGGAATGGTGCCTCGACCACTGCCTTCTACATCTGTAAAGCGGCCCATACACGATCAATTCTATTGCGCAAGTCTGGCTTGCACAATATAAGAGACAATTTTCAGTTGGCCACACACGGTCAATATACTTGCGCAAAAAAGGCACTTCGTTCTACCACAAAGTCGGCTGATATACCTGGTCCGCTCCATCGCCAGATTTTTCTGTATCCAAAACTGTTCTCAGTTCTTTGCGATAGTTGGTCCTATATGCATTTATCTTTTTTTACATCTCTTATGAAATTTGAGTATTTTTCCTGGAATTTTTTCACCAAGACAGCATGAGCTGCATCTTTTTTCGGCCTGTTTGAGTAATCATCGCTTTTTACTTTCCATAGAGCTGGTAAAGTTTTATAAACTTGTGAACATTCCAATACGAATTCCCTGTCTTCTTTTTTACTCATTTTAATTCGTAGGCTACTTACTCAATGTGAAACAGAAAATAGTTTAGCTTGCACAATAACATTGAATTATTTGACTGTGTGTGGTGCCCATCATGGGCACCACACAGTCAAGCAAAGCGTGACTTGCGCAAAAAATATCAAGCAGAACTTGATTTACTCAATACAATTGTGCAAGTCCTCGATATCGCCCATGCACGGTCAATTTAATTGACAATTGAGGGTATTGACAATGATATTGCGCAATATAATTGATCGTGTATGGGCCGCTTAAGAGGCATTGGCTGCGCCACACCGACCGTCACAATTAACCGGCTTCCAAAAGTTAATTTTAGAATTCGATATTATCATTACTCATCGCACAGTCATAGTGTAATCACAAATTACTTTAGTCGCTTCAGCGTGGAAAACACTTGAAGGATTTTTCTGCTCTTTTATCATCTGCATTTTTTACGCGTACATACGTGCGAAAATTGTGATGCATCATTTCCACTTTGTCCACTGTTAATACTTCGTTTGCATTTCAATGCCATTCAGAACGTAAAATGTGACGTAAAATGCAGAGAAATGAACTTAGAAAAGGATTTTGAATGTCCCTCGCAGATAGCAACTAGGGGAAATAAGTCTTAGTTTTCAGGGCTAGCAAAGTCCCTTGTCTAATAGTTAGAAAATAGAATTTGCTTCGATATTCCTACATGAATGTGTATGACGCGCTGTAGGATGGGAGTCGGTCAACGATAGGCGCTTGGTAGAATTTCCTGTTACAATTGTGTAACTTAAATGCCTTTTGCGCATCTTGTCAGTCAGCTTCCAATACTGTCTTCATGTCAGCTCCTGTGCACCAGTACAATGAAAGATTTGTCCCGCTTGGAGGAGCAGGTTTTTGAGAATCATCAATAAGTAGACGCGCATTGAGAGCCCTGTATTCAAAATATGTCTTATTGGGTAGTTTGCTATCATCCAAGGCAACTTATTTGATGCCTTATTTTTATTTAAGTGGTTTGTCTCAGCAGCTACGATTTCGATTACGTAAATTATTTGTGCTGTTTCTTGCGTCCGTAGGGTTGAGTTGAAATTAACAAGCGCTTTAGTCATATAATTCACTTAGTTACGCACTTCAAAACAGGTGAAATTCTCGGCTACCTTCTAACGTAGTTCAAAGAACTACTCGTATATGAATCAAGCGTAAGTCATAATTTCATAGAACGAAAAGTTGTCTTTGATACGGATTCAGTTCGATTTATATCGCCTAACTCCTTGGCTCAGTTCATATCAGCTTTGGAAAGTTCTGACATTTCTGGAAACTTGTCTGACAGTTGCCCTCACTGCGACTCTAATTTACTTCACACGTACTTTTGTTTTGTTTTATCGCTAAATTAATACTGGAAACTTTATGACAGGTACGAAGAATTTCTGTTATAGACTTTCAAATCATGTTATGTTAAATTGACGTAATTTACTTCGAAAGATGTGCTAAAGATTGGAAGGAAAGATTGTGTCCAGAACCGCTAGTGAATAATAATCTTGAATCATGGATTCGTATTACGTTGCTTTAAGAGAGCTAAATAAAGATTTTGATACCATTTTATTCATGGAACCCTCCACGATGATATAATATTGTACCTATGGAAATTAGCGTTCCCAGGGAGAAAATGTACGATCCAGAGGTAGAGGTAAAGTAGGCCTTGTTTTTTTTTTAAATAAAATAGGTTCTTTGGTTGTTACGGATCATCTTTTTTGGGCTCACTGCTGTCTTTTTTCTGCACCTCTGACTTTCTACTTCAGCTTTTATCTTGTTTCATAACATTTCTTTTCAACTTATTGTTTCTATGCGCAAGGATCTTGTGTGGGAACCAAGGAAGTTGGATACATGGAACCGGCATCGCTATCTTTTGCCAGTCAAGCGAGTGAAGCCACTTCTGCCGTCCCAAGCCCCGCCCACCCGGCATTAGGTCCCTGTGTGGAGGTGGTGTTGCAGTGGAGGGGTAGCACCACCTCCATCATCAGCGACTGAAGACCGCGCTGTTAAATGGCAGACTTGCGCTATTCTGTGCTATACGTTTTTTTCTTAGGCATATATTTCAATTGCATCCTCGCTGAATGATAAAGAAACTCATATTGAGGAAACTCGTCCTTGACCGCAGCGTGGATAGCGGCGCCCTGTCACGCTGAGTGTCTGACACGCACTGAGCCCCATCTCCGTGTGTGTGCCCGTATACCACGGTATACTAAAGGAGGTAAAGTCACTTCTACGGGTACAGCCGCGCACATTCACAAATTCGACTGGCCAATAGAAATCTTCATAACAAACAAGCCGGATGACATCACTCGCACGCAAGATGACGTCAGAGGTGGCAGCGTGCGTACTACCACGCAGCGTACTCTGCCTTCCAGACGTACGATCAACAACAAGACCGACTGCCGGTATGCCCCACGTATACGGATTTGTATTTTTGGAAAATTTAATTCAGTCCGGCTACGTGCAAATTTTGCTATTTAAAATTAGCAGCTTCGTAAATTGAAAGCCCTTTCCAAACAAATTAGAAAATTTAAAGCAATCAATCAAATAAGACGTTTTATTATCTTTTCATGCGGATGAGCCTGACGATTGCGCACCGGATCGTAAGGATAATATAAAATTCTGTACTTATATGTTTATTTGAAATAAAACATGCTATAGGTTTCGCTTCACTGGAAAAGATTATACGCAAGTTTAAGCCTCCGTGACCGCTACAGGAAAGGGCGTATCGAAGAAAGAAAGAAAGAAAGAAAGAAAGAAAGGAGGGAGGCACCATTTGGTATGGATTTCAGAAAATGCGGAATCTATGCACAAGATGCATAGAAATAGTAAGCTATGAAAGAAGTTCATGAAACAAGACGAAGTTGAAGAAGAAAGTCGTAAATGGTGAAAAATAGGACACCACTGAACTGAAAAAAGATGGTCCATAACAAACCAAAAAACTTTTCTATTTCAACAAAAAGAAAGCCTACCCAACCTTCAGCTCGGGCCTTCACATAATCCCCCTGGGAGCACTCATTCCCATGGATACATAAGTTGCATCCCCCTGAAGGGAAGATACCCTGTGCATAGAAATATTAAATTGAGGAGCAAGATTAAGACAAAATTAACGCTGAAGAAGAAAATCATAGGTCATGAGAAACGGAACAGCAGTGAATAAAAAGAAAAGAGTTTTTAAGAAAAGAAAACAAAGCTTTAAATTGTAACAAAAAGAAGCCCTACGAAACTCTAACCATGGGACTTAACATAACTAGTTCTTCAAGAATAGGGAGCAAAATCAAAGAGACAATAATTATTTGTCCATGGAAAAATATTTTCCTCACCTAAAAATACACTAAATTTATATCACATAAATTTTTGTCGATAATGAATGAAATAAACTATTTTCCTCTCAAAACAACATTTGGTATACCACCGCTCTATGCGCGCTTCGACATTTTGCAGTTATAAATTCCAAAATCTACACAAAAGAAACAACATAAAACTAATTACTTAAATCTAGGAAAGGACTTGAGTAATCACATACGACGAGTGACTAATTAATAATAAGCTGCAGGACTCCCAATGCATTAGCGCTATATTCAAAAATCAGGACACTCTCCGTGCCAGTAAGTAAAGAACTATAAAATAAAAATAACTCGAACACTTAAAATTCACAAATGAATAAATTTAGCTTAATGGATTATAAAGGTATACTTTAGAATGACCAGTTAGTCAAAATCACAATTTGAGTACCAATTCTTTTAACTCTGCAATACTGCATGAAACAATATATATCATAGTTTTGCAGAGGTTTCCATAAGTTAGTTATAAACAACCTTTCCAAAAAAGTTGCAGTGTAGAGGGTTATTATTATTATTATTATATAAGAAAGTTTTAGCCTCCCTTAATTGCACGACAAAGATGTTCTAAGAGAGGAAGGAGGAAGGCACCCTTTAGTATGGAGTTGAGGGAACGCGGAATCTATGCACAAGGTGCACAGAAATAGGAAGCTAAGAAAGAAGTTCATGAAACAAGAGAAAGTTGAAGAAGAAAGTAGTAGGTGCTGAAAAACAGGACAGCAGTGAACCGAAAAAAGATGGTCCGTAACAAAACAAAAACCTATTCTATTTCAACAAAAAGGAAGCCTACCTAACCTTTAGCTCAGGCCCTCACATAGTCCCCCTGGGAGAGCTAATTCCCATAGATACAATACTTGTATCCCCCTGAGGAGAAGTACTGCCCTAACTCAACCATCTCTATCAGAAATACAAATGCACACAAGTCTTGACAACAATGCAATATTAGCAGCTACAAATGAAACTGAAAAGCCCACTAATCCACAAAAACGAACATTGGACCAAAGCCTTGAACCTGCAGAAAAAGTAGCTCATGGGAAGAAGAAAAGGAACTTAAGCAACAACTTGGAGTTTTGTACAACTGACTTGTCCTTTGAGAGCAATCCATCTGCAGTGATATCTAGGGATAGGTCTCTAAATACAACTATAGATACCATTCCAAACAACCAAGAGCAATTTACAAACAATCAAGCAACTTTCACAGAACCCAGATCTGCTAAAATTGATTTGAACCTGCCAGAAAACATAGATAAAATACCTGATTCTTCCAGGCATGTCATAATCTCTGCTACAGATGAACAGATCAAACTAACAAAACTGAGTCCATTCAGAGTGCAGAGCCTAATCAATCAAATTTCTGGCCCAGTGGAACAAGAGGAATACAAAAAAAAAACAGGAAGCTTAATAATAGAAGTGAAAACCTTTGAATAAACAAAAACATTACTCGCAGCAAAATCCTTTGATAAAATCTCTATTAATACTCAAATAGCCTGGGGAGCCTCTACTGTATGTGACAAGATTTGTGCACCTGAATTTCTTGGCGAGTCTCTGGATGAACAGCTGCTGCATCATGCCCCTACAGTAGGTAGGTATCAGGAAAATGTATATGGACCCAAAGCTAGCCGACTCTCACATGTTCGTTTTAACTTTTCTAGGAACAAAATGCCCTAAGGAGATTAAGGCAGGATATTTTAATTGCTAAGTCCATCCTTTCTATCCAAACCCAATCCATTGCACAAAATGTTGGAGGTGGGGCATACCGCTTCCATCTACCGGAACAAAAAAAATTTGCAGAAACTGTTCATCAGCAGAACATGACTAAGCAAGCTGCAAATCAGACAACTACCATTGCCCTAACTGCAAAGGGAATCATTCTGCTAACTCCAAAAACAGTCCAACATATGTCGAAGAACACGAAATTTGCAAAATCAAGGCCAGCAAAACTATTTCTTTTAATTAATCACGTGCCATCTACTCTCAACAACAAAAAAACAACTAGAGATAAACACTGAAGAATATATTGCCCTCGAATCACAGCACATATTCCCAGCTCTGACTCGGCCGCAAAAGCAAAATTTCTCTCGGAATACATATGCAGCTGTAACCCGATCTTATAGTACACACCCACTTGACAACAGAACCACCTCTCAGAAGAGGTGGTTCTGCTTTTTTGCTAACAAAAAACATAAGCAGATGATAACCAGCCAAAGCTGCAGGAATCAATCTACACCAATACAAACCACTAGAAGAAGCCAACATGCTTCCCTGGGCTCAAATACATTGCCTGAGATTGATGTAGCCTCTGGTTATCCTCCGGATCACAGGAACATGCTAGAAAGACAATCTCAATTAAGAGATGTAGACAACTCAAATGCAACACCACATATGCCGAAAACCTCCCAGGAGAAACAAATGGTGGGCTGCTTTAAAAATCTAATCATCCAACTTCTCCCTGCTATTATCAAAATCTTACTGGCAAACACTATAACTGAAAAATAGACGGCCTAAAAGAAATAGAAAATATATTAGAAGCTGGTAAACTAATTTCCGAGTTACTCACAAAATTAAATGTTACCTCTCTCATTAGTCAAGCATGAACTTAACAATCCTACAATGGAATCTAAAAGGATACTTTGCAAAACTACCTTACCTTCACTTGCTTATTGATCAACATCAGTCAGGAATTACATGTATTCAAGAATCATTTTTACATCAGCGCCATAACATATAATTGAAGAATTACTTCAGCCCTTTCCGATATGAAAGAAGGGAAGGTAGAGGAGGTGGGGTGATTATTTTCATTCACTCCAGCATACCAAACACAACAACACAATTGATTACTCCATTAGAGCTTGTGCTCTGCAAAATATTTATCAACAAAAAGCCTATCAATATAATAAATATGTATTTGCCACCCCGTTTGGAAAGTTATGGTTTATTGCTGAAGTTACAAGACATCAGTTATCAGATTACAGGATCTAGCATTATTATGATGGACTCAAATGCTCACAGCTATAGCTGGGGCCCTGACTTCAGTGACACACAGGGTAAAATAATAGAGAACTGGATGACTGAAAACAACCTAATATTACTGAATAATTCAGCCCCAACTTTCTTGTTCTCCAGAGGTACATATACACACATAGATCTAACAATAGTCACTGAGGATCTGCACTCCAAGTTTACATGGAACACTTGTAGTGACACATTGACAAGAGATCACTTTCCACTGATTATTGATTCAGCTTTATCAATTCCCAAGGCTGAACTACCAAGATGGCGCTTGCGCAATGCATATTGGCAATATTTGAAACTGCTCTAGTGTTCCCAAACTGCTCAAAATAGACAATATCTGATGCTTTTCAATCCATAACCAAAGCAATATTGGCAACATCAAGGCTAGTCAAAGCTTTACACAACAAAAATTATTATTATTATTATATAAGCAAGTTTTAGCCTCCCTTAATTGCACGACAAAGATGTTCTAAGAGAGGTAGGAGGAAGGCACCATTTAGTATGGAGTTGAGGGAACGCGGAATCTATGCACAAGGTGCACAGAAACAGGAAGCTAAGAAAGAAGTTCATGAAACAAGAAAAAGTTGGAGAAGTAGTAGGTGCTGAAAAACAAGACAGCAGTGAACCGTAACAAAACAAAAACCTATTCTATTTCAACACAAGAAAGCCTACCTAACCTTTAGCTCAGACCTTCTCATAGTCCCCCTGGGAGCGCTAATTTACACAACAATAAAGGACAAGCAGCTGGTGGACTGATGAGTGCAAGATAGCCCATAGGAAATACCATAAGGCCTACAACCATTACAAAAATCCCCTTGAGAACATTGATAAATGGATCGCATTTAAGCAAGCAAGAGCGATTTTCCGGAAAAACAAGTAGTAGAGGCTAAAGCCGTCAGTTGAGGGAAGAGCAGTTTCAGAGCAGACCGTTGCACTCTGGATGGACTCGCACGTATTGGAAACTCCATTCGGAAAGCAATAATCCTGCAAGATTTTTATGTTGCAGTATTTTTTGATATAAAACAGGCTTTCAACACTGGCTGGCATTATGGGCTATTGCAAAAGCTACAGATTTTAGGATTTGCAGGTAACCTACCTCAAACCATAATGTCTTTCATCAAAGAATGCAAAATAAGAGTCCGAATCAATGACACCTTATCCGAGCAAGCAATGTTTCCGGATGTAGGGTGTCACACAGGATCAGTGATCAGCCCAACATTGTTTAACATAATGATACATGATACTTTCCAGGACTGTAACCCCCTACTGCAGACATCCCTTCATGCTGACAACGGAGCTGTTTGGGTAACTTGCTCTGACTTGACTGAGGCACTTTGCATGCTGCAGTATGCCTCAGATGCAATTCTTGTTTGGTCCTTCAAATCTTGTTTGGGGGCTTCAAATCTCTTCCACTTCCACAAAAGGAAAACTTCCTTCGATCTCGGTGGCTCCGTTGAACACCACAGCAGCCTTTTGTTCCTCTTCAGACACCTCAATGATAAGTGGAATCATTTCACTTTCTTTCCTGAAAGGCAAGAAAAAATGTGAGCTCACGTTGAAAATTTTTTTAATGAAGTCTTTCGCTTCATAAGCAAGCCTTTCAGTTGCAGTTAAGGATACAGATTTAAATCTGTTAGTGAAAATGGAGCTAATATGATAAATTGAGATGCAGGGAAGAGCAATTAGAAAAGGGGACAGTTGTGAAGAATTACGCTCAACGGGAAGCACCATTGAAAAAGTATATGAAGAAATGGTGATGACATTCTTAGCTAGTTAAAGCCTCCCTATCTGCAACAAAGGCGATCCAAAGAGAGGAAGGAGGAAGGCACCATTTAGTATGGAGCTAAGGGAACGCAGAATCTATGCAGAAAAGGCATTGAAACAGTAACATAAGAAAGAAGTTCATAAAACAAGGTCAAAGTTGAAGAAAGTAGTAGTTGCTGAAAAACAGAACAGCAGTTAACCAAAAAAAAGATGGCTCTTAAGATAACAAAAGCTTTTTATTTCAACAAAAAAGGCCTACCTAACTCTCAGCTTGTGCCCTCACATTGTCCCCCTGGGAGTGCTAATTTGCATAGATACAAAAATTGTATCCCCCTGAGGGGAAATGGAGATGATGAACTATAGCATAATATTAAATGTAAAACTATAAGGAGTCTCAATGGAGAAAGAGAAGAAAAGAGACAAAAAGGTAAGATTAGATTATATGTTAGTTCAAGCCTCCTTCACCGCTAAAAAAATCCAGTTTAGAGGAGAGGCAGGAGAAAGGCACCATTTAGTGAGAAAATAAAAGAATGCAATGTGGGATATCATGGGGGAAATAAGTTATGAGGGGAAAAAAGAAAACAAATGATTGATAGTAATAGGCAGAGAAGTATGAAATACATGGCCTAAAACAAAACTTGAGTTTATGCACTCTTATTTCCCACAATTCCTCTCTAACATTTATGTTGTCTAATATGTTTAGATTTTTGAGAGATGTTGAATAATAATCCTATCTTACACTTTTGAAAACTTTTAAAGAATAAGTAAAAAATGAAAAAATCTTTTTAATAAGACTCCTAATGATTGAGTCAAGAAAATCTGTCTATAATCTGGACATCTTAAATTTTATACTGACATGTATGTATTCCTTAGCGGGTTACCAGACTCATCTC
This sequence comes from Morinoia aosen, assembly GCA_030386875.1. Lineage (NCBI taxonomy): Eukaryota > Metazoa > Arthropoda > Malacostraca > Amphipoda > Talitridae > Morinoia > Morinoia aosen. Next base: position 59,079,207 of record CM059561.1, on the reverse strand, counting down.
ACCTCTGCTAAGAAGCCCAAGGTCTCTCTTAATTGCTCGTCAGGAGCTGTCTCGCAATTGGAAGCAAGAGGAGCTCGAATGAGAGAAGAGGCAGAGAAGAGCAGTGAGTGATCAGCAGCTTGATTGGATGGCATGTCAATTCCATGTCCTGAAAAATAAATCAATTCAAATGAAACAGTACGTAGCAACACTTTATGTAAAAATTAAGTCTCTCTGTAATGAAATCTTGAATGAACATATGAAAACAAAAAATATTGACCCTAAATGACAACACTTAATTTTAAAGAGTTTTCAAAAATACTAAAAAGATTAGATTAGATTATTAGTCAGTTTAAGCCTCCCTATCCTCAACAAATGAGATCCAAAGAGAGGAAGGAAGAAGGCACCATTTAGTATGGAGTTAAGATTACGTGGAATCTATGCAGAAAGGGCACAGAAACAGTAAGATGAGAAAGAAGTTCATGAAACAAGATCAAAGTTGAAGAAGAAAGTAGTAAGTGCTGAAAAAACAGGACAGCAGTGAACCAAAGAAAGTCTTATTTCAACAAAAAGAAAGCCTACCTAACCTTTAGCTCGGGCCCTCACATTGTATCCCTGGGAGCACTAACTCCCATAGATACAATAGTTGTGTCCCCCTGAGGGGAAATACTAAAAAGAACTCAATACAATCTAACAAAGCTAATGAAGAATTTAAATTTAATTTTTGAAAAATAATTACCTTGTAAGAGAAAAACTAGACCAATGAAACCTAGAAGAATCTCAAAACACTCTTGATAACAAAAGTTCAATGGATTTAATCTTAGCTTATGATCATAACATACCTTGTAATGGATTAATGTATTAGATATTTTTATACTACACTTAGAGATGTTACAATTCTCTATGAAGAAAAAGTTTATCAGAATCAATTAGAAACCTAAAAACTTACAACACTTACAGTAAAAATGGGCTCTTAAAATGCAGGCCCAGTAAGTCACTTACAGATTGAAATTTAGTAAAGAAATTATGTTGTCAACTCTTCTTACTGAACTTTAACAATCAAGATCAACTAGCTTTTATAAAGAACCAACTTGCAAAAAGAAAACAAATGTTTCATAATGTTTATATCCACCAATATGGATGAGTCAAATTTGAATTATGAAAATATAGATACCAAGAATATGTATGGATGAGTCTTGAACAATGGCTGCAGGTGCACCATTTGCAGTGAAAACACAGCTTAATGGAGTACTGTATAAAGTCATTAAGTGTGCAGAACTCAAATTTGGCATGAAATTAAATGGTGCTACAGTGTGGATAATAACTGGATATCTATGCACAATATTTCCTTAATTCTAATATCATTACTAACAAGAGTCACCCATGATGAGCAATCATTATGGGGGTACTAATGGATATAGATTCCCAAAAACAATACTACCCAATACATAAAAAGAAAATTATGTAGAACAGGATGTTTAATGATATTTTTTATTTTTAGTTCAATAGTTTTCTACCATTTTTCACTAATAATAGTTTTCTACTATTTTTTTCTTCAACATCCAAGAATTACTACCTATTTTATACATAATGAATGTCATCAACATGTAAGCAATTGGCCTATAATGAGCAGTTTGAGTCAATAATACACTCAATAACACAGGTTCAAAAAAAATTTGAAGTTTGTTAATACTTGAAATACTTAATACTAAAAGCAGCAACCAATGCATTATTGCCAAAAAGTTACCTAAATTCCTAACATAACCAAACCAAAATGTACTCTTAAGGAGACCGTCCCGGCTGTTCAACTTTTTTTCGTCCGATTGGTGGTCATTTTTCATGTTTTTGTTGGAAAAGGACACTTAGGTGGTGGACTATTCGGTCTTAAAATATTATGGCGCTACGGATAAATAGATTCCCCAAAGGGGGGGAGGGGACCAAAATCTTTAATTTTGAGCCAATTTCAACCCCGCGTACAAAGAGAACAAATGGGAAATGGAAAAAAGCCCATGTTAGTTTGTTAGGAATGTTCCAAGGATTCTAAAACTGTGTTTTTTCTAGCATCAAAACTCAATGATGAGTCCCATTTTGAAATATCAGTACCAGTGAAATATCAATACCTAAAATCAATATGTCAATTTTTTCAAAAACTAAGGCCTAAATCAAAACAATTGATCGAATACATTGTGTTTCTTTTCAAAAGTTACATATCATAGTCAAATTTCATATGAATCAGACTGAAAATAAAAAATATCATATTTTTGAAAGAAATTTTTTTTTGGTTTGGAAATCACAATTCACACTGTGAATATGAAGTTATGTATGGAAATTATCAAAATAAAAATAAAACTATTCAAATACATAAATTGTTCATTAAATGCCACTTCAACAAAAAATTTTGTTTTTTGCTGATACCCAACACTTCTAACTTTCAACATTCAAGATGGGACTAGTCCTCGAGTTTTGATGCTAGAACAAAACCAAAGACATTTTTAGAATCCTAGGAACATTTGTAACCAACTCTCACATTTTTTTTCAAATTCAACGCTACTGACCAACGCTACACATTTACCAACGTTTCTTTTATTTTTAACGAAAACATCCTAGAAGTAGGCTCAGGTTAGCAAATAATAAATTATGCAATATATTGCGGAAACAACTTTTCTCCTGCCTGCCGCGCTTGTTGCGTTGTTGGAACGCACGCTCCTATGGCGCGAGAAAGACAGTTCATGAGCGACGCTCCTATAACTTCAAAGTTGAATAACTCTTAAAAAATGCATCAGCGAGCAGAATGACATTCAAGTAAACGTTTTTAAATACGTTCCTTTAGTGATTGCTTGGAATGGAATTATCAATTTCCATGAGGCACCTAAAAAACATATTGACTATAATTTTTTAGATTATGTTGAGTAAATACCCCTTTGCACCAGAAATGGCATGGAAGAAAAGTTGTTTATTCTGAAGTGATTACCATGATCCAATCAAAAAAATTTTGAAAATCGATTAGTGTGTTGTTCAGGAAAATTTACCCAAATTTTGAACAATACCAGTGAAGTTTTTTCTTATTTTAAACCTGGTAAAATTTGACATCACATCCTACTTCCAGATTAATTTACACACAGAAATTTACATGCAAATGAAGCTGATAGTACCCTACCACAAGATTTAGGGGTCAATGTGAAGTTTAATGCAACCACGGAAAATAAGAATTCCGATCTTAGGAATCACTAAAGGAACCCATTTCAGAACGTTTTACAAGAATGACATTCTGCTTGCCAATGCGTTATTTTTGAATAATTGAACTTTGAAGTTGGCCTTTGCGCCAAAGGAAGCGAGCGCATGAAACGGAATTTAATTAATAACGGAAGCTATGACAAACGTAAAGAGGTTGGGTTGTGAGGGGGAGGCACAGTTCTTCTAGTGAAAGTTATAAATAAAGCTTCTAACCCACCCATTAGGGTGACGACAGCAATCTTGTTGACATCGGGTCCAAGATGGCAGCGCCCATTGTGGTCGCCATGTTAGACCCGATGTAAACAAGATTGCGGTCGTCACCCTAATGGGTGGGCTAGAAGCTTTATTTATAATTTTTACTAGAAGAACTGTGCCTCCCCCTCACAACCCAACCTCTCTACGTTTGTAATAGGGAGTTAGCTTCCGTTTTTAATTAAATTACGCTCGCTTCTTATGGCGCGGGAAGGCCAACATCAAAGTTCAATTATTCAAAAATAACGCATCAGCGAGCAGAATGTCATTCTTGTAAAACGTTCTTAAATGGGTTCCTTTAGTGATTGTTTGGAATATAATTATTAATTTCTGTGGTTGCATTAAACTTCACATTGACCGATTTAGGTCACCTTTTTGAAATGAAAAGCTCCAAGGTATTAAAAAAAATTGAAAATAAGCAGTAGGCCCCCCCTATGTCATTTTTTGGCATTGAATTGTAGCACATCATATTCCTAATTATTTGTTTCCTTTATATTTTAAATTTTAGGCAAGTCAACAGCATTTTCCCATGGAACTAGCTTATCAAATTTTACCTGTTCTAATTGTATCTGGTTTCAAAGCTTTGATAAAGAGATGCAACTACATCCACTGAAAAAATTAGTTATGAGCCATCCTTTTTAAATTATATTAAAATAATATTAAAAGTTTAATTTCTTACCTTCCAGTTCCAAACTCCAGTGATCATATAACAACAGCACAACACCACTTTTCATTGAAATGTGCGTCTTAATTAAATGCTGATAGGATTTTTCGGTAGTCGGTCTTTTTGAAATGGCAGCTGCTAACATAAATAAGTTATTAATTAACCTGAACATTTCAACTCGGCAAAATCCATTCTTTAGAATTGAAACCAAGACATTGAAATATCTTAGGTAAATTTTTAGAATTACTCCGACATTAAATTAAGGAACACTTATTAAATTTCACGTGAGGCCGCAACATTTCACTTCACTTAACGCCATCACACTTCGTTTCAAAGGCATGCCAGATTGTCGTACCAGTAACGCTTCGCTTACAGTAATGCCAGATTTCGGGTTAGCAGTGTTGCCATATGCAATGTACCTTTATGTAAGCGGCGCTGCTAATGGTGCGATGCCTTGACGTCACTCGCACGCAGCACGATTCGATAAAAGACTGGTTTGCTGCTACCTGTTCTTTCGTCTACCATGCCGTATACCCTACAGCTACCGAAAATTGGCTTCACTTTATAGCGCTGATGCCGTCTCCATTCTTAAACCTCCTTGGTGGGAACACACCTTGTGCACCGATTCCGCGTCCCCTGATTTCACCACGAAATGATGCCGTCATCCTTCCTCTCTTTGAACAGCTTGGTTGTGGTAAAGGAGGCTAAAACTAACTTATCTAATTTAATCGTGTAATTGATGCATGTGTAATATACAAAATAAAAGGACTCTTGGTTACCATAATTACTCAGGCTTAACAGTATTGCAATATCTAAAGAACATTTGTTTATTGGAAGCTCTCGTCATCGACTGCAAAGGCTTGTTGGAAAGCTTGCGAGAGTCGGAAAAAATGAGTCATACTTCTCAGTAAAATTTGCGCATGGATAATTTTAATATTTTACTTCCGATGATTCATCTTTACTTTCTTGAACTTTTGGCCTAATTGTTATACTGTAAAATTGCAAAAGCACTCGCTTCCATTCCTGAATTTGCTGCAACGGTAGGACTTTGGACTACTACACAAAGGGCCGTCGTTCAACCTACGAACAAGTCAATTATCCACGTATTCATGAAAAATAATTCAATGATTAGTCGAAATTGCTCTGGAAAAGGAATCGCGAATATTTTTTGCATACACTTCCACACATTTTCAAAATATAATTTTTTTTTAGCTGATTAGGCGATTTTATTTTTAATGAAAAGAACTATTGTGATATGCTCCAATGCGTGTTGTGATGTAGCGTCACTCACTCAAATAGTTTGCTTCTCTCGCCCGTAGCCTAGCCAGGGTGCGCGTCGATACGAGGGAAGGGAAGGTAGTAAGAGGGCGTCACTGTCGCCAAGCAGGAAGTGCGATATTCCTTTTCCGGCAAGGGCGGGCGGCAGCGCCAGGTGTCCCGTCCTCCGCTACTCCGAGGAAAGCAGCAGGCTTATCGGCCTGCTTCGTGCATTGCTCTCCGCCTTCATTGTTCCCAGAAACGCTCGAAATTCCTGTCATATGCGTGAAAATCAAGCGCAATGAAATGCTGTGCTTTCGCAGTTTCTTGAATGTACATTGTGTGCGTTTGGTCGCAGGAAATGTTTGTTTCGCTAACGGGAATCAACGTTTTATCTAATTTCAGGTATTCCATTTACTTAGCGTTTCTTTGTCTTTTGTTTACGCGGATGCTTCCTAATGTGTCTTTTTAATTTAATTTCTTTGTTGATAACTTTCTAAGGAGAGCGTTGTCGCCTCCCTTACTTCTCGTGCTTAAAGAATCTAATCAATTGAGGTTTTTTTCTTCGAGCTCTACTGAGAAGACTCTTCACAGCAAACGAAATCATGATTTTCGAGCGGACGTTGTGGTCGTGACACATTGTCACGTGTTCACACGCTAATGGGCGATGAACTACAACACAAAGTCCAGGAAGCCGCACTCTCATCTAAGATTTCTCGCATCTTTCTTCAGACGCGCGTTTCTGCCTAGCAGTACTTAAGAAAAGAGCTTTTGTTCTTTTCCGGCGCCGGAAGCAACAGTTATCTCGAGTGCGTTTTTTCACTTAACCTGTGAAACACTCGTTAATTCGTGTTTTTTTTTCATTCACGTTCCTCTTATACTTAGTCGTCTCGAATACCAAAAACTCCGTGAGCAGCTGCTTAGTTCCGTTATGGTCTTGCGTTCGCAAACGATATTTGTATTGTTCGGAAAACCGGTTTATAACTACGCGTTTTGAAGAAAGTAAGGATGTGAATGTGACATACCTCATATCTACTGCATATTCAATCCTTTCAAGCACGGTGGTGCTTTATACTAACCACCCAAAATTGTAAGTTTGGTTAGATTCTCCTTCAAATCGTGTTCATAAACCATACGCTTGATAAGTTCTACTGAACACTCGTGTGCGTGAAAAGAGTAAACGTAGACCCGGTGGGATCGATACCACACAACTGTTGATCCCTGCTAGATCGGTCTTACACTTTGGCTTGGAACCCAATTATCGTATTGCCATATGATCGCGTAGGTTATTTGACTCTTTGATTAAGGGATCTTCAATTTGACATGCCACTCATGCTATGCTGGGCGAAAATTTTCCAATTCAGGTTTAATTTCCAAACAAATATACAGCATAAACAAGTATAAAGTTACATCGTTAGACAGTGGAACTGTTATTTTTTTCAATTTTCAGAGTAGAACGCCAGCAAATAGATTTATTTTGAATCATCTGGCGTGTATTGGAGTAAAGAACAACCTCCGTGAAAAGCATTATGCTCAGACCATGCCCACAAATTTCTTATAATTGTACATGTACTTTTGTGCGGGTAGAAATGATTTACCTTGTACTATATTACAACCAAAAATTCGAGAAACTCTGATTATTCACGGCATACGAACTTGAATCTTAAAGCTGCGTTGTCGCTGACATCGGAAACAATGTTGGGGATGGTTGAAGAGCTTAAAATAGCCGGCCTTATTTCACGTCCCCCGCTGAGCTAACGAACACATTTTGCCCGAGTCTGTGACTAACGCCCTATTGTGTTACTGGGCTTCTCATCCCCGTGAGCCAGCGACGCTCGCCCGCAGCCGGCGGTGCCTTGTTACGCAGACTCGCTATTGGCCATGAGTGTGTAGGTGCTCTGCTATCCGCCTTCACAACGAGCTGAGCGCCGAAGAACGACTTCCTCGCTCTTCTCTCCTAGTATGAACGCTCTGAAGCTGAAACATTACCTGGATTTGTTTTGGGCCTTCGGGATGTTCAGTGTCTTAAGCCTGTAGCCAAATATGCAGGGAAGCACTGTAAACATTGTCCTCTATTTATGGCTCATTAACAGAACTTACTATTCTATTCTTCTTCCTCCACGGAAGGTGTTGAATTTTTTCTAGAAATTGGTTTGTATCTCTGTTTATGGAGATTCTGTAGAAGAATTTATAGAAAAAATTTTGTTCGCTCGATCCCTTTTTCCGCGTGCATCGCCTATGATGTTCTCATCCAAAACATGGGCGTTACGCATAGCATTATGAAGCTGATACAGATCGACAGTGAATGCCTCCTCGGATTTAGGTAAATTTTTTTTGGCTGAAATAAAATGTTTTTTGTTATGTTGAGGACCACATTTTTTTGGTTCATTGCTGTCTTGTTTTTCTGTACATACTACTTTTTTTCTTCAACTTTTATCTTGTTTCATAAACGTCTTTCTCAACTAACTTACTGTTTCTATGCCCCTTCTGCTGCATAGATTACACTTAGCGGTTAGGGAGGCTTAAACTAACATGTAATCTGATCTATTTTGCGCCTTTAACAATTACTTCGACTGTTTTCCATTTGGACACCTCATACCCATGAAAACAATCCAATACCGTTGCTCTCAATATGATCATCAATTCAGTTATTGGTGGACTTTAGACAGATTTTATTTTCTGAGTATAAGAATAAACCAGGAGCTCCGAATAAAACCAACGAACCACCTGGAAAGAATATCTTTATCATTTAGTGCCTCCTCACAACTGGAAGTGTCATTGAAGTGGAGCTATGAGAAAAAAAATCCCGAAAACTATCTCTAGTAAATATAATTTATTTCTATACTAACGTAGTTTATGCATTCCCCATTTCCCATCTTCAGCAACTCGACAGGTTTGATTAGGTGATGACAGCAAGTTCGTACCTGAAAACTGCACAATAGTGAAAATTTCACTTCAACTCGACATTTTTATGTAAGGATCAGCTGCTAAAATCTAAGTTCGCTTGAATAGTTTTTTTTTTAAAGATGCTACTGAGCGTTTTCTGAGAAATTGATCTCTAAATTATAGATTAGAATCGGCTTCCATTTAATTTACTAAATTGGTCTCTTTAGAAAAACGGAAATTTTTCAATTATACGCAAAGCTCTTGTCCGTTGTAATGCGATTGCTTCCACCCGACAAAGTAGACTGCACCGCTGCAATGTCTAAAATGGTTTCAATGTTCCTCGTTTAGAAGCATGAAACTGTTCCAGTCTAGACCTTTTATCGCAAAAAGTTCACAGAGAAAACAGCATCGGACTTCTTTTGGCAGTTGGTATGATTGTTGACCAATTCTGCGCCTTCTGTGGCCAGAGGCCAGCCCAGGCGTTTTACTTTACTTTCATGGTCTTGAAGTAATTTTTCGTGTTTTTTGCTATGATTATCGCGGTTTTGTAAGGCTGCAATCGAGCAGTATTTGAGTGATGAAGTTATATTTATCGTTCAACAGTTCAAGGTAATTCATGGGCTTGATCGTGTTATTAAAATTGATCACATGCGCTCGACCAGAAGAGAAAAATTGTACAGGTCGCAACAGCGACTTCATTACTTTTAGTTCCACGAAAGAAATAAAAGAATTAAAAATTATAAATTTATGACTGTGAAAAGATATTAATTTGGTCAAGTAAGTTGTCCTAAATCCCCTAATCTAGAGACAGTGACTGGTTTGAAACTGTACTATACCTACATACTCTTTGTGTACTATTTGTAGTTCCTACGATTACATTAGTAGGTTGTGAGTTAGTTTCAGCCTCCCTTTCAACAAAGGTGTTCATAGAAAGGAAAGATGAAGGCTCCTTTCAGTCTTGAGTTGAAACGCGGAGTCTATGCACAAGATGTGTTCCCATGCACACAAGATCTCCTGCGCATAGGAACAGTAAGTTCAGATCGAAGGTTATGAAACATGATAAAAGTTGTGAAAAAATTCAGTGATGCTGAAAAATAGGACAGCAGTGAACTGAAAAAAATGATCGATAACAAAACAAAAATCCTATTTTATTCAACAAATAAAGACTTGCCTAACCTTCAGCTCTGGACAGCACATTTACCTTCTGGAAGTGCTAATTCCCGTTGGTACAATAGTACAATATAGTTGTATCCACGTGTGTCGTTCCTGAGAGAATAGCTACACGTACCTCGTGAGGGAAAAGTATCATGCGGACCGAATTCTCTGGTGGCTGCCAATTTCACGTTATCATTAACTCAACTGGAAATCTAAACTGCCCGGCCCGAAAAGTTAGTCGTACTCTGATAAAATGTAAGTATATTCTGAATAGCTTCTTCAGGCTTCGTTTTCAAAAATTTAAAGGATAAGAATGTGATAACTCGTTGCGTTCAGGGTCACTGGTTGACGCTGCATCTCCGCAACAACATGAAGGCAAATTCTCGCTGTCGAGAAGCCTACATGACAAACCTCTGTCAGACCAAACATAGGTAATTAGTCTGCAACGTGCGGAGAAATTAGCCACAAACACGTCTCAAACGATGGCTGTAGGGCTCGAGACAATAAAAACAAGGACTCGGTAAAAAAAGGTGTACTGCAATTATAATTATTCAGTGGTAGTAGTGGCTGAGCTTAAATTCTGGAGGCTCGTGACAGGCGTTCTCTGAGCGATCGGTGAAAGCAAACGGGCGGAAAAGTGTTCAGCAGTATAGACTAGCATGTTCAACGATGGTCCTAAGAAAGTTTCTGCCAACACTACGTGCCGAGAACTGATGGAAATGGGTCCAAGGAGCTGTGCCGCTGTCAAGAAAGTATTTGTCAGTAATGCTAATTGAACGAAACTTTTCTAATTTGCAAACGACCACGATGGCTTAATTCACTATAAAGATAGAAACATCTCTTATGTCAGATGAATCGAGGTTCACCTTGTTCCGGAGAGATCCAGCGTTAGAGAGATGGGAAGCCCAAGAAGCTTTGTTTTCTTTATGCCTCACTTTGACAGTACAGGCTTCCGGATGCAGTATAATGATCTAGGGCGCTTCACATGACCTGTATTAGGTTTGGCAACCATGTGCCATCAGAAAATGGGATCTAAGGATTATTTTATGATTCCAGGTGAAAAGGCATCCCGTTTATGGATTTATATTTTTCTTAATGGTTACAGCCTTTTTTCAAGATAAAAACTCAGCATCCACTAGGTCTCTTCTAATGCAAATTGATTCAAAATTTACGAGTGATCATTTACCCATATGGGATAGCCTCCACAATCTTCTGATTTAAACTTGAGAAAAAATATCTTGTTGTTTATTTTTGACTTTGGAAACTTGCAGGAAGTACAGTTTTATTTACTTTCTCTGGAAAATAACTAATGGATTGCTCTTTTCTGAGTGAAAATGCGTACCAAACTTTTGAAGCCCACTGCATTTACGTCATTTATATTTGAGTATTTACTAGGTAATTTAATTCATTCTCCCACACTGCTTTCTTATCTTGGGTCACAACTCGCTAGCGAAAAATACCATATTTAATTCTTTTTGTCTTGAATTTTGGTAAATTTCTGCGATCGTGGAATACCGTTTACCTGATATTACTACAAATGTTAGCTTATTAGTTTTCTATGTTTTCATCTACCAAAAATACCAAAACACCACACTGCTCTAATTACGATGCTAAAATCCTGTAGAAGCTTTTAAACAAAAGTGTATTAATAATCATTCAAACCTACTAAATTTTAATTTCTCCTTTCAACTTAGAATGTGTTTTCCACAGTAAAAATGCGTATTCATTTTGGCCTAAATGCGTGAAATTTTTTACCTGTAAATTTCTTTCAATTTACATCCGAAGTAGAATTTAGAACAAATTATTTTTCAACTTGAAGAAACTTCCCGCAAAATTTTGTGGTGGTAGGAGCGTCTGTACTGGTGATACGAAGTTCGTCGCGGCTATAAACGCCTTTTATATTTCTAGCAGCTTTTATGTAATAATCGCACAAACGCAAGTTAGGAAGATGATTTTAGACAACTTTGACTGGCTGACATACTGACCGTTCTGTGTGATGGGTTAAGTTATTTTTTCCCATTGTACGGGAGCCCATTTGAAGAAGTAAAAAGATTACTGAAAAAGGTTTTGGAGATTTATATGAACCTCTCACAATATATCAGAAGCTTAGTTCCCAAGATTCCTGATCTGTTTGGTGCAACGAAAAACTCAATGTAAATTGTACCTACCATAACCACTGACGGAAATCAAATTTCGTTTCTGATCGACAGAACATAATCGGTCCGTGAGAATAGCCATATGTTAGTAATTCATTAATTTTTAATATTCTTATCATACCAAAAGAAATAGCCTAAAAGAGATTCGTACTTTTCCTTTAAGAGAAGTTCACGCAATTAATTGGATCGCTCAGAACTGCTACTTCTGGACACTCACGTTTCTAAAACCTGATGTGCAGTAAACTTGTTTTAGATTATTGTTGTCCGGAAACCACCCCAACGCTGTCATTCCATAACACTCGCATGTGATCAGAAAAGGGAAAGACCTTGGTGTTGGGAACTTCGTATAAATAAATTTTTTATTTACTGAATGAATAGATGAGTTTCTTTAGTTGGAAGAAATTCTACTTCGGAAAATTGCGTTTTTTAGTGTGCAGTACTTTCTGAAGGGTTCTCCTGGGGAGATGAAAATGACAAATATTGGAAAGTACTGAACTCATGTAAGCAGCTGCTTTATGATCAAACCTACCGAATTCTAAATTTTCACTTTCTAGTATCGTTTGTTCAGATTAAAATTCAATGCATCTTATGACTCATAAATACTAAATTAAGCTTTTAAAATTCTTCAGTACCGCTGTTCCTCCACCAAATACTTCTGAACGTGTTGTATTTTTTCATACATGCTAGAAATTTTATCCTGTTTTCGGAGTTTCAAAGAGATGCATGCTTTTTTTGGAGTTTCGTTTTCTTTCTTTGGGTGGGAATGCTTACGGAGATACGAAAAATCTTTATGGCTTTGTAGTTGTCCTGTCGACGTTTGATGCTTGTGGTTGATGACTTGGATAAGCTCGTTTTAACACCCAAATTTAATTAATTCATCTTCATTGCTTAATTATTGTGCACGTACGCTTTATCACTTTTTTAAATGTATGAATTACAATTCATTTTACCCCTTTTTCCTATTCTGATTATTTTTCAACTATGTCAATGTCAGCCAGAGTAACCCTGCGACGATCCTCAGCCGAGTAAGCAAACTTTCGGGCTAAGTTTTTATAGTTAGCGAGACCTTTTTATTAACCCTTTCCTTTTTTTCGTGTCTTCTCCGTCACTCATGAACTTTCCTACGGAGCTTGTAACCGACAGCCTTCATAAATGTTACTTGCTGTCAACTTCATTCGTTAAGTTTGTCTCTTGTATATAATTTTTCTTACTGAATGAATTTATGGCTGCTTTGCAATAAATATTCATACCCCAAAGTAATTCAAAGACTGCTTTCGCATCTCATACCTATGCCAATTTGCTGCTTTGGCTTCACTCTTTTTTTGCATTCGTGAACGGCGGCCTCAAATGCGAAGCACGTAATCTCATATTTCGGATTTCCAATCTACATTTTTCAATTCAAATGGGCCAGTGTGAGGCGACGCAATGGAAAGCCCTGGACATTGGCTTGAAACTGTGAAAGATATGAACACAGTTTTGGTGACGGGAAGAAGTACTGTGTTCTTTTTGGTAGCATCAAACACAAATTTTGGTGCCGTTCATATTTTCATCGATCAAATTTCATTTGATTGTCGTCAATAATTTCACTTCACTTCAAATTTTATTTTTCGCGTTAGAGAATTCGTATCTAACGTTTTCTCACTGATTGGTTACTGAATGGATTAGGTGAACGACCTCTCTTTATCGGCGCTATTGATTTACGTTCTCAAATTCAGCGAACCATTAGCCAATGGAGAGGTAAAATACATAGGTGTTGGAATCTTTTTCCATGACCTTAAATACGAAGGGTTGTTCACTTTCTAGTCCATTGCATTATCGAAATTTACTTCAATTTATTTATCTGTACACTGAATCTATCTGAATATCATGAGAAATTGTATTCTAATCTGGTAAAGTTGAGGGCTCTTCTCTGCCAAGAAAATTAAGTAAATATCGTTCCAGTACCGAGATAAAACTTGAACCCTGCGCACTATTAAGAGCATTTCTTTCCCTATTATGGGAAGACGACCTTACTAATTCGATGCTTGAGATATGATTCAATTCATTACGCTTAGAGCACTCAGGTAGAACCTGGAAATGGCCCTGCTATTACATTTCTCCGTGCTGAGCTGGTGAAATATAACGAGTAAAATCCGTAAAAAATTCTTTTCGTTAGCTACTTAGGGAATTTCGTTACATAACAGACTACATTTTGAAGACTTTCAAATCATTGGATGGTTTTAGAAAAATAAATTAAATATATAGTTGTCTGAAAGCGTCGTAGAACAAATTGAGCGTACCTTGTAGGATGTGGAAATTCTCAAGAAGCGGTGCATAGTACTGGCGCTGTATGGGAACCAGAAATGGAGTAGCATCGTAAAATATTTCAAATATTTCAAAGTAGCATCGTAAAATATTTCATCGTTTATTTTGATGGTTTCTGTTTATGGTTTGGCTTTTCGTTATATCATTATTTGGGTTCAATTTTTACCTGTGAACTTTCGAGACGTTATTTATTTTCTTCGTGAATGCTAATTCAAAAATAAATGCTCAACAAAGATTTTCACTACTTTAACACACGAACCGTGCTCATGCACATCCTGTTAGATTCCTGTGATTTTGTCGCCAGTCAGTTAGTTAAAATGCTTCGGTGATAAAATCGATAATTTCATGTATCGGTATTTATTATTATTCTGATGCCCTGATCCCCTCACGAAAATACAATTCTGTTATCTTTGAGAATTAGCTCTCTCAAGGAGGATATTGGAACACGAGCTAAAGGTTAGATAGGCCTCCCTATATATAGTCCAAATAGAATAGATTTTTTGTTTTCTATCTATGGTTTTCAAAAGTCTTCAACTTTTATCGTGTTTCATGAACTTGTTTCTAACTCGCTGTTCCCATCCACTGGGGATCTCATCTAGGAGCACACCTTGTGCATATATTTCGCTTTCCTCTACTCCATCCTAAATTGTGCTTTGATTTTTTCTCTCTTTGGAACACCTATGTTATGGTAAGGACGGCTCAAACTGGCTTATCTAAATTAAATCGTACCTTGAAGAAATGTATATTCCCATGTTGAGAATAATTTCACGAGATCCTGTGTATAAGCTCAATGAAAAATGCCCTTGTTTATGGTTGTATTTTACAGTAAGCTCATTCGATGTTATGTGAACCCGTGTTGTTCCTAAATGAGTGTTGCAACGTTTAGCAGTGTTCACAATGAGACGAACAACAATAAGGGTCTCCGTGAAGCTACAACTGTGTAGAATTATATGCACTTGTGTTCGTAAGTGTTACTGATCGGGTACGCAATCGTATGAATGATTACACATTTGCACTTACTCAAGTAAGCTTCTTTGCTGCTGGCGAATATTCAGTGTGATATTCGTGCTTAGAAATGAGATATTTCTAAAATAATTGCAGCATAAATGATATGAATTTTCTAACTAAATTTTCTCACCTATCCCGTTACGAGTTTGATTCTGTGAAAAACTGACACGATTAGTTCCATTGGCGAATGATATGCGGCCATCACGTTACTCTTTTAGTGTGTAATCTATTCGGGTATTTCTTTTGTTCTTTTACACCTGGTGAGGGAACGCACATCGTGAACCTTGCGCAGCAGGCGTAGCTGCGAGGGTTGCGTTTCGAGCATCGAATTACTGCAAGACGGCCCCTCTGGGAGCACGGTGAGCTGTAAGTGATACCGCCGCTGGGGGCCTAGAGGCAGTGAACTAACACTGCGACATAATTTCAATAGAAATAGAGTCACGATCTAAAACAACTCATTACTAGTGGTTTTTCATTGATATCGCAACTGCTTCTTTGGCATCAGCCCAACTAATCATGAGGTTTTACACGTTTTTCAAAGATTCTCATCAAAATGCTGACAGTCGTTGGCAAAAATCGCTAGCACAGGAACTACGTATGATTAATTATAGGACTTCTTTGTAAAACAGCATGTTTTTATCATTAGTTTGAATTACTATTGAAACATGGGTGATGTATATTTATAAAAATATGGTATTAACTTCCTTTAGGAAATTCAACTATTGCATTATATCTGTGGGAATTAGCACGTTCAGAAGAAAAGTGGGAGGTCCTGAGTTGAAGGTTAAGTGCGGCCACCTTGCGTTGAATGGGAACCTGGACCTTATCTAATCTGTGGTACACGTTACTGGACGTAGAATTTTTCGTTTGGGGTCCCTTACTTTTAAACGTAATCGAATTGTTGGAAAAAATAACAAAAATAACAGAAATAAAAAGCAAACGTTGAACTTTTTTGCTCTTTCTCAATGAAATGTAATTTAAAAATCCAATTTTTATGCAAAAATACTTTCGAACGTTTAAAATTTTGACCATGAGGAAATACAGTTCGTTTCGTTCTTTCACACGATCTTGTAATGGATGGGATCAATTCCTGGTGCGAATGTAGCCAAATCAGTCGTGTGATTCTCCACCCAATTTTAGTGAACGCATTTCCCAACGGTGCGCGATTCGGGGTACGAGTGCGTTGCTCAAAAGAGGCCTCGTGGGAACGCGTCATCAACAGCGTCCTTCAAAAAAGCCACTGCGATTGTCAGTAGAAACAGTTGCGCTCAGCGAGGGAAGGGGCGCTTGTGCCCCCACATCCGCTGTCGAGGCAAGCAGGATGCAGATCGTTTTCCGTATCGATCCTGGAGCGGCGCGGCGCGGTGGGGTGACGAGCCGTACGGTGCCGCGTCCCGCTTGTAACGCTCATGGAGGGAAAGTGTCGCGCCTAGTGAGCTGGCTCTTGTTGCCCACACTTGACGCGATCTGCAGGTAAATATTGTTCGCTCGATATTTGTCTGCGTGTTTATTTTCTCTTCGCTAGAGAAGTTTTTGCGTTCTAGAAAAAAATTTCTGTTAGTGTTTCGGAGAAAAATATTTGCATACGTGTGTTTCAGATAAAAATATTTACATTAGAGCGTTTCAAAAAAGAATATTAGCTTTTAGGTACTTTAAAAATATACACTTCTATGTGTTCATTTGAAAAGTAAACTTGTTTTCTCAAAGTGTTGAAATCATTTTAAAGGTAGAAATACTTTGACTGCTGCTCGTAATGTTAACGTAGAACTCAGGAGTAAGGCTGCTACATTTCTCTGAATTCCTGCATGGTTCAACAAAAATTGAACCTCTCTTCTACCATTTGTCTTACCCAATGAAAACCGGCCGACAGCATTTCAATATCTTTAACTCGGAAAGTTAACACCGAAACTCAACCAATTTTAACGTCTAATGTGAAAATTCATTCAATTCTCAACGGAGAGGGGACGGACCGAATAGTCGTCCAAAGTACTTAACTAGGACTGTCTTTCACTCAGATTGATGTGGACCCTTTAGTTTCTGAAAGATCATCTTAATTCATTCATTATCATCCTCTGAACTTGTATTCTAAATACTGGCCATTCACTGAATTAGCTACGACTGTTTTTCGATTAACACTTCAGTGTCTGCGCCAACAGTTTGTGGGACAGGCTTAAGTGGGACAAAATTTCATTAAAGAAATGGAAAAAAATTCATTCGAGGCTCCAATACTTCCGGTGTATACTTTAGAATCAGTATTTAGTGGCGTTTTTGTAACTAGATAATAACGAAATAGTGTTCAAAGCGTGTCTTCACCAAATGCTCTCATACATAATAAAATATCACTTCTTGCGTAGTTCCTCAGTTCCGCGAACATGTTCTGACGCATTTTATTCAAAATTTATCCTTAACAGCCACTGTGTTTTGCCCACATGATCTCATCAGCTGTTCTGGTTGCAAATCCTTCAGAATTTCATGCTCTCAAACAATAAGTTAACATTATCTTCGCCAACATTCCAGAGTTGCTCATGTTACGCTCTTCTAGCTCTACGGTAATTGCTAGCGCTGAAGCTGTTTCGTAGGTACCATGGCTCAGAGCGTCGCTAATGAGTGCGTGAGAATGTGCTGGTCGTCATGGCAGCAGAATTCCTGCGGTTGTAGGTATGGCAGAGTCGTCCATCTGCCATCCTGCCGCTCTCGCAGCTGCGGAACTCCGATGCGTTCCCAATACAGCACGCCGCGCTGCCCCGTTTGATCTCCGGCCAGTCCACATTGTGGCTAGTGGCCCTCGCCTGCCTTTTGATGGTGGAGCTCGGGTCCTGGATGGTCATTTGAGTATTTTCCTGAGGATTTATAATTATTGCATGTCCATTTTGACGCATGACACTTATCCCCTCAGAAGTATACAGCTATTGTATCTATAAGAATTAGCACTCTCAGGAAGATGCGAGGTCCCGAGCTCGTGGTTGATTTTTTGAAGTAGGATGGGTTGTTGTTTTGTTACAGACTAATTTTTGTTCAATTCACGGGTATGTTTTTCGGTACTTAATACTTTCTCCAATTTTTATCATATTTCATAAACTTATCTCCTAACTTGCTGTTTCTATGTGCAGGGGATGTGAGGGAACACACTTTGTGCATCGATTCTTCGTTTCCTTGACCCCTCACCAAATGCTGTTTTCTTCCTCTCTTTCGAACATCTTGGTTGTGATCAAGGAGGCTTAAACCAAGTTATTCAATCAACTCTTATCTGCATGATAAGAGTTGCCTGTTCTATTGGTTCTCTACCTCATCTATTCGCGTTCTTGTAGTGCTCCATTCATTAAATATTTTATTTTTACATTTTTCTCCCGGTTTTAACTTTGTTTTTAGTTCTTGTACACACAACGTTCGATATACTGTATTTGAGTTTTTTTGTCAGTGAAAATTTAATTTACGAGACTAGTCTCGATTTCTATTTTCTTTGATCGTATTTGCGTTGATATTTCCCAGCAATTTCTAAAGGAAATTTTTTGTTTTTTCTTCTAAGTCGGTTTTAGTTTCTTCATTCTCCCTAGTCACTAGTTTCAGTTTCTTCGTTATATATGAACACGCACATTTCTTTAGATATTATGCTGACACTTCCAGATTTTACTGAAGCCGTTCAGTTCCATAAATTATGCATCCAGTTCATGTATTGAAAGGGCTCTTTACTTTGTATGAACAAAGCCTAATGAAGAAGGTCGAAAAATGTTCATAAAACGTTGCGCCCGAGAATGTAATTATTTTATATTTTCTCACAGAGCTTGGGCAAAACTTGGTACAAATTTAAAGTTTTATGGAAAGCCAAAAGGGTCACCTTAACGTATAATTAAGATCGATATACTCTACGTTCCTCGCTTGCTGCAAGAGATAGCTTGCGTGTGAGGAGTTACTCAAATTAAGGATAGCTTTAACGCTGCGAACCGGTGCAAATCGGGAAGATTTAAAATCCGTAGGTACGAACAAGAAACAAATTGCAAAATATCCTAACGACTGTCGTTGGTGTTTTCTTCGATGTCGTTGGTGTTTTGCAGAGTCAGAGTCAGGGGAAGAGATCCCTGCTAAATATTCCTGCAGAGCTCATGTTGAATGGAAATGCCTATCAGTATACGAGGATCTTGGCAACTTAGCGTTCGTTGAAAGGATAGTAAAGTTCTTAGGAGAACGATGAAGCTTTCGTAGCTCTCAAAAAAGAAGTGCTTGTGTTTAGCCTCATGATTTGCACGTGTTGACGCTTGGCATTGTTCCAGGTAAAATGCATTGTGGGTATTCGATGTAATAATTGCTGCATTCAACTGACGTGTGTATCTACTTGTGCAATCATGTAGGTCTTATTTTTCTACTTTCCGTCTCTCTGTTTCCTTTTTATGGAAATATCTGTTCTTGCATGAAAGTATTGTAAACGGGTACCTGCTGTGCTATTTGTGTCTTGTATAATTTTCAGCATTTCGCCGCTCGGGTGTTGACTGCCAGTGGCAGAACAGCTCGTGCTCGCACCACTCTATTATTGAAGTCCTTATTGACATATACTTTAACCCTTTAACGCCCCAGAGGACACCAGTGTCCTCTTTCAAAAATACCCTCAATATATTGTATTTCTTGTTCAATTAGTTCCCTAATGTGTTCTTTGAAGTTCTCTGCCAGGTGGCAGTTCCTATCCAATCCTGATATTGGTGACTGCCTGATGCCAGCGCCAGTTTAGTGACGGTGGTTGTGTTGACGGTAATATGAGTACAAAAATTCGGACGTTAAAGGGTTAAAGAAATACATACTTTTCACCCTATCGAAAACTTTCCACTTGTCGGAAGCTAACTTCTGTCGTAATCCTTTCGCCAATTGACTCACGTTTACCTTGTAGGAAACAACTTGACGTATGAAATACTTCGTTCAAAGTGTACAGGGTTATTTCGTATTTCTTTTTTTTAAGCTCTTGCTGGAAGTGGTGAGCCTTTCGATATTTTGTAATTGAATGTCATGTTTGCTTGTGCCATAGAACTGAAACGTGTATAAGGTTTACTTCCAGCCTCCGGTTTCATTTAAAGTTTTGTGACGTATATATTGATTTGCTATGAACTCTTAAAGACATCAGTGACAATTCAGATTGACTTAATTTCGTTGATTCAGCAGTTCATGTCTCTCATTTAAGGCTGTCGGCGATAGTATCAGTGAACACCACTTTCATTCGCAGCTACTACAACTTTTCTAGCCTCAGCTGGTTGCTGCAGTCTCATTGACCTAAAACCTTCGATTGCGTTTCCTCTTGCCTGATTACCTTAGAAATGCGTGTGTTGAGTTCAGTGCTGCTCGCGATCACGTTGGAAAGTGTTTCATGTTGTGGTGTGCCTGCTGTGGTGTCACGCGTTCCCAGCGTTGACGTGATGAATTTCTTGCCGCATCCAATGCTCGGTCGCTGGATTTCTCCTCCTCCCTCGTCATGTGGTTTCTTTGTAACGAGTACATCCTGTAAAAATGAAACTCACACCTAATTTAGCGCGTGAAATTTTGGCTTAAGAAGTTCATGTACTCCTGCTGCGTTGTGATGAGCGGGACATAAGTAATATGCATGAGATAATACATGGAACAAGTTTTACTGTTTTCCTTGTACCTACTGAAACCTAACGGGCCTCATGCACTTTCATATTTTTACGTTGAATTTCTCATACTAAAAGATTTCGAGGTGACACACACAGATAACAATGCTGAATTAGACCGTCGTAAGAGCTGTCAAAATAAACGCTGTGTAACTGTGTGACTTTGCAGTTTAATTATTCCACGTCATAAATCAACTGTTCGAGGATTTTTCATGTTTTAGAAAACACGTAAATTTCTGGCGTTCTCTTTCCTCTGAGGTTACACTTCCTGTTCTTATTCTTGAGCTTTCTCCAAATTTAGGGAATTAAAATTTGCTATGCTAATGATTCTGAAGCACAGGATTGTTGAAGTTAGTGGTCGTAGTAATGTGCCTTGTGATCCTCGTCCATGATTGTCCTCAATTGCAGTTGTATTGACCTATGCAAATGCTAGAACTGTCTCTTTGTCTTCACTTCCATCTCAGCAGCGTCATCAAATCGATTGCTCAAATTTATTTTCGAAAATAAATCCCTAAATGAAAATACAATAAACTTCCGAATATGCCCATTCTCATTCAAACATTTTCATTGTCTCTGAGCGTGTTACCAAGTCTTGAGCTATGGTTCACATGGCAGCAGTCTAATTCTACACAGTCTTATTAAGTAGTTCACGAGTAGATATTCACGTTTTTCGTTGCTATTCAAACTTTAGATTTCTGAAACTGAGAAAATCCGGAGCCTCTTCTCTACGTTTTTCTCACTTAATGGTGCTCCTAAGAAGGTCGAAGTCAACCATAGCTTACACTCTGTAAACCATAGCTTATATTCGTAAGAATTTAAATAAATTTATAACTACAACATACAGACATCATTTTATGTTTCACTTGGGGTTTCTCCATTAGATTTATTCTAGCAGAATGTAGACATTTTATGAAACACTTCTCTTCCAATTCGAGTTTCTTAATACTTCTTCTTTTTTACCTAGGTGATGTTTTTCTGTTAATTCATGGGGAATTTTCAGGGTGTTTTTAACTAAGCGATTTGAAATATAACCATTGACAAAGTATTTCGTTGTGAATCGGCAGTCTTTCTATTGAAGTTTTTCCTTATAGCAAACGCTTTCCCAACACTTGTAGGAGCTATCTAAAGAAATTATTTTTATATACTCTCCTGTAGCTAAATAGGTCTTATTTACATAATTGTTGCTTTACGTGAGATATGCCCTCTTGAAAGATGGTTTAAATACAAAAGCGCGACTGAGTTTGGTTCTAAAAATCAGTACGACTTGTTATTTTTACTGGAATTTCCAGTAATGAGACACGTGAGTAGGTCACTCTTTTACATTTAGTCTAGCAATAAAGAAAGCGATAATTATATCTTGGAGTTAGCAATTGTATCATGGTAATGTAAACCCTCAGGGGGATACAACTATTGTATCTATGGGAATTAGCGCTCCCAGGGGAAAAATGTGAGGGCCCGAGCTGAGAGTTAGGTAGGCCTTCTTTTTATTGAAATAAAATGTTTTTTGTTATGTTAAGGACCACCTTTTTTCGGTTCACTACTGTCCTGTTTTTCAGCACCTCTGACTTTCTTCTTCAACTTTTATCTTATTTCATGAACTTCTTTCCCATCTTACTGTTTCTATGCCTTTTCTGCATAGATTCCTCATTTTCTTATCTCCATACTAAATGGTGCCTTCCTCCTTCCTCTCTTCGATACGCTCTATTTTTGCAGCGGTTAGGAGGCTTAAACTAACTTAAAATCTAATCTAATCATGGTAATGTAAAATCTTCATTTGTTTTGGTATTCATTTATTTAACTCCACAATAACATTAATAAATATGCATCAAAACCTGTGCCCTGAAGTGTAGAAAACGATGACTAAGTAGCGCGATACAACGAGTCTCTAAGCTGTAGCCACTGGACGAACTTGCAAATAGATGGCAACACCATGTCAAACATGTTATGTAAACAGGTATCAGGTGAATCCAAGAGTGTATCTATTGCCGCAACAAATATTTACGCCAGAAATAAATTATTTTTCTATCATGCCTACCTTTGTCTACGAGATCTAAGTCTATTCTTTTAAACGTGTTTTCTTCACTGTGTTATACCAGCAAACAAAACTAGTGTGACAGCCTCACACCTTCAGTATCATCGCATGCAGTTTTGAAGTAAGGGTATATTTAACTCATTAAGTGCCCAGTGTACAGAAAAATAAGGTCTGTTGTATTCATTGAAGCTAAGTTGCTGTGATCTAACTTTTCTCTCGTCAATATTTTAAACTTCATCGATCGTCATGTAATTCTAATTCCTCTGTATTGAATTCATTTACTCAATTTTAGAGCGTAAGTTTGAGCTAGCTAAACCTGCTACGTTTCGTTATGGCTACATAAATATCTCACTATCATTAGCATAAGAGCTGGTTTTTGGCGCTTGAAAAATTAAATTTTTAAAGTAATGTATGAGCGTAAGAAGGAAGACATGTGCTTCAAAGAAAAAACTGTTTAGATAATAAATTTTAAGATTCTATATCCTTTGGATTTACTGAATTATTTCTTAAATGTCTTCAAAAATACTGACTGTTCATTTTTTGTTGTATCTCGTGTTAAGTAAGCAAAACGAATTAACACTTAACGTCAAAACAAATATTGATTCATATTTATAAATTTTTTCTTTAGTTACTGCTTTTTTGTGTAGAAAATCTTTTATTATTTCATAGAAAATACTTTAAAGGAGTAACTAATCTATTAACGAAGACCACGTGAAATTATTTGTGTTTCCTAGACCCCTTTAGAAAGATACTTCTATTATATCCATGAGAATTAGCACTCCCAGAGAAAAAATGCGAGGTTTTGAGGTAAATATTTGGGTGACCTTCCATTTGATGGAATAGGATAGGTGTTGAGTTCATGTTACGGACTCTCTTTTTACGGTTCACTGCTGTCCTGTTTTTCATCACTTTATACTTCAACTTTCATTTTGTTTCATAAACTTGTTTCTTGACTTGCTGTTTCTATGCGTAGGGAGTTTTGTGTGGAATGGTCTTATGCGTAGATTCCGCGTTACATTAATTCCATACGAAATGGTGTTTTCTTTCTTCACGTCTTTGTAACACCTTTGTTGTGGTTAGGGAGGCTAAAAATAAATTTTCTAATCGAATCTCGTGCTTCGTAGTGTCGTTTAACACTTTGACTGCAACATGCGCCACCGGTGGTACACGGAGGTAATTTTCATAATGTTGCTCACCGACCAGTAGTCGCAAATTCAATTTTCATAAATGCTTAATCGAAGCTAAATGAAGGCATGATCCAGTTCATGTTTGGTATTTTCAAAATAGTTTAGTACAACTGACTTTAAATTAGAGTTTGGCATTGAACTTAATATTTAGTAGTTGCAGTCAAAGTGTTAAATGTTTTTTTTTGTAGGAGTAGACTAAAAGGTTTGAAATTGTCAGAATAATTAATCTTCTTGTTGTGTAGCTTAACAGTAAAAGCTTATTGGTAAAGATTTGCAACGCTAAGTATGATATTTTCTTTGATAACTATTCATTTCACGTTCGCCTGTCATGTTTGTCTGACTTGACATGTACGAAATAAAAGTATTAAGGTGTTAGGTGTTTAGCGATTGAAATTTTGCTTTTTGGTTTTGAGCGAATACTCTTTTCTCCCCTATATATATGTATATATAGAAAACGTGTATTAATCAACTCGTAACGTATTTTTTATTTAATTTTAAATATTTAGTCATTTTACACATGTGAAAAATCAATGTTTGAATGATTTATTTGAAGCCTGTAAAAATAACCAATTCCGTAATAAATGCATTCCCCACTGTATACGAATAAGCTGATGGTGTCCCAGTTGCCTGGCGAAGAGAATCAAAGTTGAGAGCATTTGTGTCTAGGCCTTATGTTTTGCTTCATCATTCATCTTTCTTCATTTCTTTCTCACTTCTTTTCCTGTTTGTACTGTCGTTTTCCGAAATTTTTTCATGTAAAGTGATTGTTGTGAGTCATCGTGCAATCGACACCGAGTTCGTCCCTGAGGCAGAACAACACAACTTACTGGACCAACTACATTTTTGAGCTCCGTTAAGTGAGAAAAAATGAGAATTTCAAGTCGAATTTGACATTTTACTCGAGTTGTGAAGCGTTTAAGGTTGGAGAAAATAAAAAACTTCGAAACTGCTCACACTAGCCTGCTCACAAAATAATAAACTGGTTTTATCGGTCACCATACCGGTTCATGGGCATAAAATGCTTGACTGCAATTGACATGTAGTGCCTTTGTATTTAGAATTTTGCCAAGTGATGCGAATGAAGTATAATTTTTATAACTTCCCGCCGGGACTCGAGGTAAAATTTTATCTCTTGAATATAGCTACAAAATTTGTTCTCTACAAGATTTGGTCTCATCAATGCTGTTTACATTTGAACATTGTAGTCTATACCCAATTCTGTTCATTAGATCCTTCTATTCTTTTGCTTCTCGCTATACGGGGAAACGATGAGTTGTATTTTTTACCGTTTGCTCTTACATTAGAGTCCTCCATTATTCGAGCAATTCGTCTTTTTATAAATGATTTTATTATTATTCGATCAGTTTGGTAATGAGATAGTGGATATTAAGTATTTACGCCTTATTTCATTCCTGGATCAGTTCCTAAGTTTTATTCTTCTTCTTCTTCTTCTAAACATATGACATGTAGTAACTCCCTGAATGATGCACTGGAAAGCTGTTACGAATTGCATTTCCTCGAATGCGAGAGCGCCTAACATTTAGCTTTCCTAATTCACAAATGAAATAAGCATTTCACCAGACTGACCTGCACGTACGAAACGCTATCCTTGACGAGAGTCCTGGCACCACCGACCAAATGTTAGGGCCGTGATTGCGTCAGCTCAAGTTCCTCTCACTTCCTCCGCGGCACTGACCTTAACCGACCGAACTTGCTTGTGCACCTGCAACTGCTTGTCCGGTCCTGGTTCACCTCTCAACGCTATCGAGTGCAGCTCAATTCCATTCACAGAATGACCTATTGTGGTTCCTGACTTGGGTGAGGAGTCGTATTCATTCTGTGACAATTTTTCTCACAGAATGTTTGGCAAGAAGTTATTTTTTTGTGTTTGCTTAGTAGTATAGATTATTTTTATGATGAATTTGAATCTTAGCTCTCTATTTAGTTTCATGATTCGCAAAAATAGAAAGTGATCGTTTTTGTGTTGTTTTTCTCCAATTTCTACGAAGTTCCCTGACTTGTTCACGTTATTACGGTGGAAATATTTGTTGAACATTGAAATTCTATTAGCTTATCACTGAGAATACACTGGGCCTTTTATGGAGCTTGAATAGTTTTTATTTTATATGAAACCTACACTTGAAACGAAGTTTAATTACTCATTCATATGACTGCATTGGCTTGATACCGTATGGGCTAACTACTTAGTGAGAAATTATCCTCCACAAAAGCAGCGTGGCGAAATTTGATATCTTCGCTAGTCATGTCACTACGGTCTAATGAGGCGTGTCTTGATAATTGCCTAAATAATGAAACCGGAGTTAGAAATAAGTAGTTGGAAACTGACTCAGTGAGACAGATGATTCAGTATAGAAAGCAAAGAAATTTTATGCAAGGCAAGTGCATAGAAATTTCATCTCAAGGCGAATGGGCGTAAAATATTCACCTGCAGAATTAAAATTACAAACTTAGGCTAATGGAGCTATTTATAGTTATTTTACTGCACTAAGCCCTCCCCACTTTCATTCCAAGCTCCGCACAAATTCATTCACTTCTCAATTAATTTGGAGATAGCAGCGAGGTAAAAAGTCTTGCTCAGTGATCTGAATATGTCATGATGACTAGATCGAAGCTGCGAGCGCGTGTTTCTAAAAACAATAGCCGCGAAAAAAGCGTTCATTCATCGCAAAAGTGACTACGAGCATTTTCTCGGGTAAATTTCACCTGCGCTTCCGCCATGGGAAAATTCCAGGTGCTAATCATGGAGTAGCGTGCTAGAGAGCCTGAGTAGCTTCACTGTTCCCAATTTTCAACGCTTCAGTGAGCTGCATCTTCCCCATTGGAAGAGGATTCCCAGTCATTACTCCTGAGCACCTCGTTTTGTATCTTTATACCAAATTTGACGTCATATAACTGTTATTTCAATGATGTAGTGCTAATTTTACCAAAAATTTTTGCCGTAATAGCGGTACAGCTTGAAGCAAAACTCCTGTCGATTTGGCCATGCTGTGTGCAGATTTTCCTGCCAAGATTCTCAAAGTGTGAACTTTTTCGAGCAAAATTTGAGCATTGACAGAACATCTTAGAATTTGCTGGGTTTTCAGATTCTCGATGCCAAAATTTAATGAAAAAAATGCACATCAGCGGATTTTTCTCCAGTAAAATCATCGTAGCATAACCTAGTTTAGAGAAGAAACTTGTCTCTTAAGTACTTGGTACGTCAAATCAAAGTATGTCAAATCAGGTGAACACCCAGACCGCATAAAAGTGTGAAATAGTTTCAGGTATAACAAGAACGGAAATATAACAAGAACTGTGAAAATTACGCCATTGAAGAGGGGTTGACTTTTTTGAATATAACGGCACGGTAGTTAGTATCTAGTTTATTTTTTGATCCCTGAACATTGAGTACTTTAGATATCATTCCTTGGTTAGGGAACTGAGCAAATATATATATATATATATATTTTTTTGAGGGAGGGGGGGGGCATTCCAATGATCCCCCTGGTAATCGTGGGTGTCATGCATACCATGTTGCGTCTAAAATTTATTGTGTTAATTTCAGCGTTGTTCAATATGTTGGACAGTCTGTCACGGGCTGGAGGTTAGGCCGTATGTTGATATAGAATAGTTTTTTCCTTTTTGTGACGGGGCATCTTTTTTCGTTTACTGCTACTTCAACTATTTTCTTGTTTCGTAAATTTCTTTCATTGTTGTTAATCCTGTGCGCAGGGTGTGAGAACAAACCTTGTGGTTAGATTTCACGTTGCTTCCATTCCATAGTAAATGATGCCTTCTCACTTCCTCTCTTGGGAACACATTTGTTATAGTTAGAGAAGCTGGAAATAACATAGTCTAATCCAATTTCGAACTGCATTAGGAACATTCAAAAACTCGCGCGTTATTTTTTTTCACTGCAACGATACGCATGGGAGCTAAAACGCAAAATTGCTTAATTTTACCGCGTGGTGTAAATTGTATGTTTGTTTTCTACTCTAGAAAATCGTGCTGAACACATTCCTACAAAGCGTTGCGCCAAGTTCAAGAACTGACAGCAATGTTGCTGTTGCATTTACTCGATTTTATTCGTAATGCAGATCAATGCTGTCCATCTACAGCAAGTAAGTGCCCTGGCAACTTCAGTGTCCGCGACCCAATTGTCTTATATGGTGACTCATGGAGCAGGAACAGCAGCGAATCTAGTTGGGTTAGTCGGTGAACTCTCGTTCTCAAACTCCGCTTTAGGTTGAATGTAATCTATCTGGGCTGAGATTTTAGCGACAAAAAGCCGATTTTCTACAGGGAACTTGGTTTTTCTTGGGAGATCACCAAACAGATAAATGGAACTGTGAGTGGGGTCTTTCTGTTTTTGCCTGCTTGAGAGCAGGGCGACCTGACCGGGTTGTACTCATGCACACTACTTTGATTCTCTCACTTGCGTAACTCCCTTAGTTACTCATTGAAAATCCCTCAGGGGGATATAACTGCTGTATCTTTGCGAATTAGCATTCCCAGAGGTGAAAATGTGAAGTCCTGTGCTGAGAGTTATGTAGGGCTACTTTTTGTTGAAATAAAATGTTTTTTCTTTCGTTAAAGACCATCTTTTTTCGGTTCACTGCTGTCCAATTTTTCAGCACCTCTAATTTTTTTCTTCAAATTTTATCTCGTTTGATAACCTACATTCTTCTTTTACTGTTTCTATGCGCACGGGACCCTTTGCGGGGAACATCCTTTGTGCATAGATTCAATGTTTCCTTGACTTCATACTAAATGGCGCCTTCATCCTTCCGCTCTTTCAACATCGTTATTGTGGTAAAGGGAGGCTAAACTAATTTATAATCAATCAATCTACTCATTGAAATGTTTCATTGCGGACAAATTGCTTCTCTCTGAGGAGCATCTTTATCCGTCTGTGACACGAGCCTTTAATAGCGTTTAACCTCTATTAGTTTTTCTCCCCTGATGGGACCTTCAATGCAAAATTTCTCAGGTTTGTAAAAATACAAGCGTGGCATCAATTGTAAAATGTTTTTACTCAAAGCGAAATATTTTTGTGAGAAAAATTAAATTCGGAAGTTTAAATATTTTAGAGTTAAAAATTTTCCCTGGCTTAAATGTCCTTTTAGAATAGTTCTATATATATTGTAATAATACATTAATGAATATGAATTGAATTATGCATTATGTTAATACATCAATATGTAAAAATTGTTTTATACGTTTTTTTAGCTTAAATAGCCCTAACTATTGTATTTTTTGGAATTTGCCTACCCTCCAAGAAAAAGATACAAGGTTCCAAGCTAAGGCTTACGTAGGCCTTTTTTGTTGAAAAATAAGTTTTTTGTTGTTCTACAGGCCATATTTTTTCCGGTTAACTTCTGTCCTTTCATCTTCACCTATTAATTTCTTCTTCAACTATTATCTTCTTTCATTGTTTACTGTGCTTTACATAGCCCTAATAATGGTGTGTAGAAAGTTTTATATAAAACCCATGGAGAGGGGTGGCAGAGACAGTAGTCCTTTAATGCCATTTCGCGATGAAAACAGGACGTTTCGAACACCTGTCCTTTATCAACAGTTCTATTTTTGTATCGGCTGGTGTGAAATTGAATTGATTTTCATTTTCTTCCGCCAACAGAACCTGAAGAAGATGAGTGCAACTGAAGTGGAGATTGGAGTTTGGGTGGACGGTAGTCAAAAGTGGGTGAGCGGAGTGACCCGCCGGACCACTTGCTATGATCTCATCCGTGCTCTCCTGCGAGCGCAGAATCTTCGCGCCGCCGATGCCGATGTGATGAACTACATCATCGTCGAACGCTGGAAGAAAGTTGAGCGGCCGCTCGATCACGAGCAAAGGATCCTGAAGGTGACGAAATACTCATACGTGTGGTTCGAAAAAATGTGAATTTTAGTCTGAAAAGGACATTTCTATCATCACGTATCTTGGCTAAATTTTTCAAGCTTAAGTTTGTTTCACTGAGCAGTTGACTGAAATTAAACCGGAAACTTGCAACTACACAAAGCGTTAATTATGGATGAAAGTTTTAATTTTGGTTTCAAGATGAGTCTTATATGCAACAGGTTGCCTATTATGTAGTGTGCGAGAAAGCCCTGGTAGATTATAAAACTATGTTATTTCTGATGAATTGTCTCTGAATACCTGCTGTCTTCTCTATTTCCGTCTGGAACAATGTCGATTAGAATAAACAGACTACCGACGCTGCTACAGATCTCGAAAAAATTCCCTCTAAGCGAGTAACATCCATTGCTCTATATTAGACGTTTCAAATTTTCTATATATGATTGACATCGTTGCACTGCCTTTGTACAGAACTTGATCAGATGCCAACAATCTTGCACTCTGCGAGAAAACTAGCCTCAGCCATGTTAAATTTTGATGTTGACCCAGTCTGCATAAATGTAATATCAGGGATGCGTAATAGCCTAGGCTTCGCAATTCCACTTTCGGCTTGGATCTAACTGTGTAACCTGGTTGTCTCAAATGGCGTTACTTGAACGAATGCTACGAGCTGAGTCTTGCACTGTGACAAATTTAACTGTTCACTGGAAGAATATTCAATTTGTTGTCCGAACAGGAAGGTTTATTTTGAGAAAATAGTCATGAATCGGGGATGCTTTCTACTGTTGATGAAATCCAATCTTTGGACAGGCGGTCACCAGCAAACATTGCATGCAAGGGACTTGCTGTGACTCGTAACTTTCGCTTTCTTTTATCCATGATTAGCGAGCTGCGTTTACTATGAACACGTCTAATAAAACCCAACGAGAAACCCAACGAGCTGACTGGTTATTGATAAAACGTTGTTGATAGTACTTAAATTAAACATCATTGGTACAAAACATTGAACATAATGTTCATTTTCGAATGAGTGTTTTTATTGATTTATTTGAAGTGATTGTTTCATCGTTAAATTTATTACAACAGACTTGCAAGTCCTAAAGGATTAAGTAACATAGCAAAACCCCTTTTCTAATATTTCTGGATCTAAATCACAAATGGTGTCTGAAATTTGTCTAGAGAAGACAAATATATATGTTCTTTGACAAATAGTCATGAACCGAGGGAGCGTTCTCTTGACAAAATGATTTTTTTCCCGACATATAACGAGCATCCATTTTTAAAGGGGAACATTTTATTCGTGGTGTGATGTGTAAATTATTTCATTTTCAGAGTATAACTTGAACCAATGATGGTTAGTTTACTCATGAACAGAATGAAAGTTTACAAAGACTAGCACGAATGCTTTTTGGTCTGGCGAAACGGTAGCTGGAGATCGCGCAACGAAGTTCAGCAAATCACCATGCCCCCTAGATGTGCCTAATTTACGTGGGTTTGTTACGTCTACCCCGTGGGATTTCGAGGAAGTGAAGTTTGCGTGAAGGCCAGTACTGGGAGGAATTCACAGCTGCAAATCTTCTGAAGATCTTGGTCACAAAGCAAGTTTTTCTTCCAGCTGGACAATATTGGAGCCAATTAGAGGCTCAATGAGATTAATGTTTCCTCAAATCCTTCATGTTTAATGATATGAAAGAAAATTTGAAAATGTGCAGTGCACCTTTAGTCTTAATTTGTAATCTTTAATGAGAAGTTCACTGCGACAGCTTTTGTACTTCTCGCTTAGCTCACATCCCGTACTGCTCCCAATAATTGCATATCATTTTTAAGGAACTAGACTGAATTTCCTGTTTGTACATTTTTTGCAATTCTTTATCCCCCAAATAAGCACTTTTGGGGAGAAAATTGGAGGTCCCGTGATGAAAGTTAGGAAGGCCTGCTCTGCTGATATAGAAAAAGTTTTTAGTTATGTAAAAGACCATATTTTTCCGTTTCCAAGCTGTCCTGTTTTTCTGCATCTAAGACTTTTTTCAACTGTACCTTGTTTCATGAACTTGTTTCCCATCTTACTGTTGCTATGTGCATGGGGTTTTGTGTTAAACACACTTTGTGCATATATTTTGTGTTCTCTTAATGGGGCCTTCATCTTTTCTCTCGTCCGAACATCTTCGTTGTGGATAAGGAGGCTTAAACCCAAATCTAATCTAATCTTTTCTCCATCACAAGTGTAAGTGTTCCTGCGACCGCATCACGAGTGCTTTCATTTAGTTTCGCGTTATCTTCATTTTGTGGATTATTTTTTCTTTATGTGGGTTATTTTTTAATGTCTTCTGACGTGTTGCTTTCTTCTTACAGTGATGCCTTTTTCTCATTTTATGCCTTCTTCTTACATCATGCCTCCAAATTGCTAACCTTCGTTCATATCCTATTCAATGTTATACTTTTCATCATAGTTGACAGGCGAAATTTTTATCAATAAAAGATTCAGACCGCTCACAAGTAATTAGGTGAGAGATTGACATTTTTTTACTAATAATGTTCAATTGTTTCCATACCCATTGATGAGTACAGTAGTGTTTTCTTGATGTGCTCATACCGTTTTAATAAACAGAAGTTTTTGACGGAAAGCCAGTAAAATAGTTCTATCAAAGGAGAAGTTTATAAGCTCATATTTGTACCCTGCAAAAATTCATTGGAAGCTTCAACACTATATTCCACAAATTACTGAAGTTACTACGACCACATACGCGAGTTCCACTCGTTACTTTCTGAATATCTCGAACATAACTGAAGATACTTGAAGCAAAACTCGCTAATTTCAATATGTGTGTCGATTCCGTGACGTCCGTGCATCCTGAGTCGCTGCCGTTTAAGCTAAAAAAAGAATATTTCTCTTTTTTCTGCGAGGACCATTTAGATGCACGAGATATTTCTGTTTCTTCAGCAGTTTTAATGCAGCGTTCTTCACAATCCTGCCGAGTCAGTGTCCTTGTGTAGAACATTTTTTGTTGCCTCTTGTCTGGTCATCTTTAGCAGCCTGTAATGCCCTCTGGATAGGCGTGATGTTTTGAATATTATTCCAGCTAATGAGCTCATGTTTAGACAGTTATGTTTGTTTGGCGTGCGAGTGCAGCCATGCTCTCACAGCCATGCTCTCACACAGCCAAGCTCTCACACAGCCATGCTCGCACACAGCCATGCTCGCACACAGCCATGCTCGCACACAGCCATGCTCGCACACAGCCATGCTCGCACACAGCCATGCTCGCACACAGCCATGCTCGCACACAGCCATGCTCGCACACAGCCATGCTCGCACACAGCCATGCTCGCACACAGCCATGCTCGCACACAGCCATGCTCGCACACAGCCATGCTCGCACACAGCCATGCTCACACACAGCCATGCTCGCACACAGCCATGCTCGCACACAGCCATGCTCGCACACAGCCATGCTCACACACAGCCATGCTCGCACACAGCCATGCTCTCACACAGCCATGCTCTCACACAGCCATGCTCTCACACAGCCATGCTCTCACACAGCCATGCTCTCACACAGCCATGCTCTCACACAGCCATGCTCTCACACAGCCATGCTCTCACACAGCCATGCTCGCACACAGCCATGCTCGCACACAGCCATGCTCGCACACAGCCATGCTCGCACACAGCCATGCTCGCACACAGCCATGCTCGCACACAGCCATGCTCGCACACAGCCGCGCTCGCACACAGCCGCGCTCTCACACAGCCGCGCTCTCACACAGCCGCGCTCTCATACAGCCATGCTCGCACACAGCCGCGCTCTCACACAGCCATGCTCGCACACAGCCGCGCTCTCACACAGCCGCGCTCGCACACAACCATGCTCGCACACAGCCATGCTCGCACACAGCCATGCTCGCACACAGCCATGCTCGCACACAGCCATGCTCGCACACAGCCATGCTCGCACACAGCCATGCTCGCACACAGCCATGCTCGCACACAGCCATGCTCGCACACAGCCATGCTCGCACACAGCCATGCTCGCACACAGCCATGCTCGCACACAGCCATGCTCGCACACAGCCATGCTCGCACACAGCCATGCTCGCACACAGCCATGCTCGCACACAGCCATGCTCGCACACAGCCATGCTCGCACACAGCCATGCTCGCACACAGCCATGCTCGCACACAGCCATGCTCGCACACAGCCATGCTCGCACACAGCCATGCTCGCACACAGCCATGCTCGCACACAGCCATGCTCGCACACAGCCGCGCTCTCATACAGCCATGCTAGTGCTTGTGAATAATTTACGAGGCTTAAAAATATTTTGAAATCGTATTTACTCCTTCGATTATATGTTCATAGGAAAATTAGGAAATGTTTTAATAAAACGCTTAGTAAAATTCAAACGGATTATGTTTTGTAAACGGGAAGTGAGGTCATTTTGTGCGAAAAATTTTTTGCTTG
This sequence comes from Morinoia aosen, assembly GCA_030386875.1. NCBI lineage: Eukaryota > Metazoa > Arthropoda > Malacostraca > Amphipoda > Talitridae > Morinoia > Morinoia aosen. The sequence continues at coordinate 59,045,161 of CM059561.1, read as the reverse complement.
CTGTTTGTGAAATCTACTCCTTGTATTTACGTTTCTTCAAATTGAAACATTCATGTTAACATGTATCAATTTATATCAATTTCAAAGACTGTGTTTGAATGACTCTGAATTTCGTAGGAAAGGTAATGGAAATTTGGCTTGACTTGGAACTCGTTTTTCATACAATGTACCTATAAAGTTTTCAATGTGAAATCTCGCTGCCAGCTCACAGGAAGTCAAGTACACTATATTTCACAAATAAGCACTATAAATAGGCACGCATCTCAGCGCAGACTGAGAGTCCCCAATCGATATTTTTTTATGAAATCACTGTCGTTGAAGCTCTTAACTCTGGCATCTTTATCCATTAATTTGTTTTTATCTACATACCTGAGGAGGCGAGCGAATGAGGTTTGGTTTAATGAGTTTTTTCAATGTTGTGCTTATTGCTAATAGAGGTGTTTGGTGCGACGTGTCGACATTGTTGTTTTATTATTCTCCTATGGTAACTTAAAAGATCTGACTCCCAGTGCGTACTGAACTGAATAAAATTAAAACATGATGTTTGTAATGTCATTAAGTAAGAGTCAAGTACTCAGTATAGCAGTTCCCAAGTCTCCCTTAGGCAATAAGAGATAATTTTACTGTAAAATAATAGCGATTAGTTTCGCTTCCTCTTCGTTTTCGGTCATTCTTCATTACCGAAGCAAGTTCTGTCATTCGAACTCTGTGGGTTACAGAACAAAGACCTTGCGATGATACAAAGATGTTGTGAATGTAATACTTTATCGTGAGAAGTCAGTAATCACTTGCTGTAATTTATTTTTATGCTAGTTCGTACCTCAATTCAGCGCTTCTGTTCCAGGTCTGGAAATCTTGGGGCGACACAGTACACCAAGTGCGCTTCAGTTTGAGGCGAGGGCGTGACGAGTCTCCTGATGCGGACGACAATCCGAAAAAGAAAAATAAGCAAAGCTGTGACCAAGAGTGGGATAAAAATAAAGAAAATGATGCTCAGCTGGATGGGAGCGGCAGCCAGGACGGGGCAGAATCCAGCTGCGGCAGGAGTGAGAGGAGCAGACGGCGGCACAAAATGCGACAGTCGAGGCGCGAAGCTACGGCTTGTCTTCAGAGGGCAAACGTCCAACGAGTGCCCCCCTTGCAGCACCACAGAACAGGGCTCGACTCTCCCCAGCCGCTGTCCGACGAAAGTGACAGCCGGGACTGTGGGACGAGGAAAGCAACTAAGCAAGAACCGCGGAGGCCTCCGAGAGATGATCCCAGATACAAGTGAGTCTCCAACCTCGAAAACTTGTTTCAATTCGCCTTTGGAGCAGATTTCATTAATCTATAAAACTCATTGGTGCCATTGTGTAGTTCTTCCTCTGGATTGATTCTTTCTTCTGGGATCACGAATTTCCTTTGTAGTTTTTTCGTTGGCACATTCTTCCGCGCTGGTTTGCATAAGAGCGGAGTGATACTGCGCAACTGTGAGGCGAACTTCAGGGAATTTCTCACGGGGTTATGGACATGACCCTGCAATTCCTCTCTCTTGATCTGGTGATAGACAGGCCACAGAATTTTCTCTCTATAGTTATGAAAAACCTACAAAATTCTTTTTTATTTCTAAGTGAATGGATAATTTATTTCAAGCATTTCATGTAGCTTACTTTTATCAACAATTGTTTAATGTTGAGAATATTGTCCATAATTTAGAGAACTTTCCCGGGAAATGTAACCTAAAATGGGCTGTTATCGTACTTTACACATTTTGAATTCCAACTTGTAGTTAAGTAAGGTATTGATGTGCGCATTGCTGTGTGTGTGTAATAACTATGATTCATCTGCATGTTTGACACGAATATAGTGAAACTAAGCAATTTTCAACAGAACACATCGGTTTTTAAAACGATGTTACGATTTAGAGAGCGTATCACTTCCTTCACTGCGGGTGCTTTAATGATAGGCCCGCTGTGAGAGACCGTAAGTGTGCCAGCCACCGAGGAGGGTTGAACGTGCCTATTACCTCATGAATATTTATCATTTTCTTTGGAATTTCGTTACAAATATTGAGGCTGAAGACTTCAAAAATATCACTTGAATTCAATAATGGTGTCTTGACTTCAATTTGACAGCTTTCTGAGGTTTCATTCCCCCTCAGGGAGATACAGCTCTAGTATCTATACAAATTTACTCTCCCAGGGGAAGATACGATGTCCCGTGCTAATGGTCCTATTCTTCAAGTAGAATGTTTCATCATAAGCCATCTTTTTCACTCCAGTGATAAATTTTCTTTTCTGTATTCTAAAACTGAGTCCATCCTAATTTTGTTTCCAGATTTGATGAACTTGTTGCATATGTTGCATTAAATAACAATTCGGCCGTGTTCAGTGCACAACATAAATGAGTTTAAATAAAGTATAACTTGGTATTCTATACCTCTAGCAGTTCCACAGTTTTTAGGTTTGTTGTGCGTTGTGGTAATTATTGTTTGTAATTTAGAAACATCGTTTTTTCCTTTTTCATGGTTTTTGCCGAACATTTTCCTTTCTCCTGTGAATCCTTAACTTCCTTCAATCATTGTTACGATAAAAATTGCGACCTCTCGTTTTCCAACATTTTTTATATTTTTCAGCTAAAACTCCATTTTGTATGGATATTGTGCTTCGCTAAAGGAGCCAAAACACTTAAATCTACTTCATATTCTCGTTTACACTCATTCTCCTGCGTTCTGTTTTCGTCAGCAGATATGATGCACAACAATGTTCTCCCATGCTATTATTTTCTGTTCTTTGTAGTGAACGGTTCTAGAGAACCTCGCTTTCTTCAGGTGCTCCGTGCCGTAAGTATTTACATGCAACAGGTATGGCAGTTGTGCCTATCACTATTAGTGCGTTTTGTAATTCAACAACATTTTTTTCTGGCCTTCTTTTCGAAAAAGGCTAGTCGGATCCTCCTTCGTCGATCAGCGGGATGATAATGATAGTGATGATAGTAAACAGACCGGAAAACTCAAGGATGAATGTTATTATTTGCTGTAGAAAGTCGCTGATGTGTAGGGAGTAAATATTAAAGCTGAAATACTGTTACTGCATTTTCTGTACAGCAAAAATATTGTGTTGTATTGTTTGAAATGAGATGGAAAATTCATTCTTGATAATGGAGAAATTACATTTGGACTCGCTTGCAAGTGCCCTACAGTCAACTTTTTTTGTCATATTGCAGTCTAATTGAAATTTTGTAGTATTCTTATCTGGCTAGAGAAGAGTTCTCGCTTGAGTGCCAAGTGACATGGACAGTAGCTTAATGATGATTTTTCCACTTCTTCAGAGCCATTTAATGGAAGTTATAGTCTGTTCGATAGAGTTAAGCCGTAACCCGTGTTTACACTGGGATAACGAATATTTTAAAATCAGTTCAGTTTCGTTCTATCAGTGTTGTCTGGATAAGCAACTTCTTCACCGTAACGCTGAAAATTCTTAGCAGAGAAGTAATATGTACAGTCGACAGTTACGCACCCCGAGTACGGAGTATGTTGGCGTAGACTTCTTGCATAGCGTTAAAAATTCATTCAAGGCGTTATTTGAACGAAAAAAATGAGTACTTGTTAAAAGATGGGCAAATGAGTCCTCTAAAATTTTCTTGACCTCAAAAAATTCAGAGACTGGCAAGTTTTTCATTAACCAAGATCTATGTCTGGAACCAACACTCAGCTCTGTTCAATTTTATGGGATACATTTCAAGCATCAGTTATACTCTACGTTTAAACTTCATCTATTCGCTGCAATTATATTTGCTTGAAAATGTCAGTGGCACCACGAAGCTCCGTGTGGCGCAAAAGTTCGGCTTCCATGAAATCGAGGAGTGTGGTGGCAGTGGAGCGCTCGCTCGCCTGCAGCGGCCGACCTTGGCGAGGTCGCGGTGTGCTGGAGCGAGTCTGAGCCTTGTTGACTCATGCGACCGTGTCAGGGGAGCCTAATATCCAAGGAGAAATTGCTTACCATCTTTGACCATCACTTCTGTGCGAAAAGCTTACAGTGTTTGTTGACAGTTATTCCTCTGAAAGTATGACTTTTGCGCAATGTTCATTTTTCATGTGTGTAACTATTTTGGTTGTTTTTTATCATTGTTGTTTTTATATTATAGTTCAAGATCCTTTGAACTGATTTTTAATTTTCTTTATTTTGTGCTTGCATGTAGAGTTTTATTTATGAAACTATGTATGAAACGCTTATCAACATGTTCATTTCGAGGTATTACGTGAAAATCTGATGTACTCCTTCTCATGAGATACCTGGGTTCACAGCACCTAGTTGTATTGGGCCCCAATGTAACATCTGCAGAGATTTTGTTACTACTCAGTAGTCAATCGTGCGATCATAACAAAACTTTGCTCGTTGGTGAAACTCCCATTTTTGGATTATTCAATCTTTCATAAGTTAACTCCTTTGAATAAGGCAGCTTTTTAAATGATCGCAAAATATCTTTAAGAACTAATATTTGAAGTTTTATGCTTCGTTGGTATCCAATTTATTTTCAATTAAAAGAATGTTAATTAAAATCATTTGTGCATATTTAATCCTACATGTAAACGAATTATATACAGCTGGGCTCTTTCAAAATACATTTCTAAAGTTAGCTGACGTTATGAAATAAATTTCATCAATTGTAATATTACCTGTTTGCTCTATTTTAATTTATCGGCATTATTTTGAATAATTAGGGAAAACGCGTAAACCATGACCTAAATCTTTCGTCTTGCGGCTAATTCAGGCTCACCAAGAGTCACCATGCACTTGTGCAACTAAAGGCGTCCCCTTACCTGACATACGGGCATTTTGGTGCCCCAGCACTGCGTTGGAGAAAAGGCCGCGTAGCTGTAAAGCCTGCTCGCAGTCGAGCTTCAGGTCACGGCCACTTCTGATGTTCCTTCTAAGAGCAATCTTACTACGCCTCACCCTGCCCACACGCTTATAGCATACACGTCAGGCAGCATAGTACGCGGCACAGCGTCTACTCTTCAAGTGGTTCACGCTCTTTGTTTGAACTGCCTTGAATCCTTGAGCAACTCGCGGGATCGTGTGACCGAATGTTTCGCCTCATGTAAATAAGAAGGTATCACGTTGCTATTGTGTTAGCATTAGGTTGTCATACATTGCGTTTTTTAAGACAGCTTATCTTGAGCCCCACAGATCGAGGGTAAGTAAATTGATAATTATCGTAACTCTATGGTAGGTAACATAGCAGTTATCATAATCCAAGGCGTAGCTACACAACAGTCACTGTGACCCAAAAATGAATCGGATGACAGTGATGACCAGATGTGAATGGGACGATCGTCTAGTTTTTTGTATTCGCTATGGAAAATGTTGCCTGTGGCTGCATTATTCATCGTGTTTGTGCTGGAGAACCAGAACCGTTCTGCCTGACAATAGGGCCATATTCCTCAAGCTTTTTTTAATAAATGGACGATTTCATGCCAAATTCTATGAATTGGTTTAATATTTTGGGATATAGGCAGTTTCCTCAGGAGATGAAGGGTAGGCAGAAGGTTTAGTTCAGTCAAGTTTGTTAATCGTATGTATGCTCAGAGGGACTGAAGTTTCAGAGAGATACTGTTCAGTTATCTCAGCTATAGATGGACTTTCTAGACGTCCATCTTTCGTGCCCACTTTGCTTCGTATGATGCTCTTGCCTTCTTTGCTATCTCTTTTTTCTGTTCTTCCTCTTCTTTCTTAACTTGCTGTACCAAAGCGCAGGGTTTCCTGTGTGGGGACGTACACACCTTATGCATTGATTTCTTGTGTTCTACTGTCCATTCTAAATGGTCTCTTTTCTTCGTTCCCTGGAGATCGCATTATAGTGACTACGGAGCCACTTTGGGGGATACAACTATTGTAGTTATTGGAATTAGCGCCCCTGGCGCAAAGTATGAGGTCCCGAGCTAAAGGTTTGGTATGCCTCTTTTTGCTGAAATAGAAAAGGTTTTTCGTTCTGTTACGAACAATCTATTTCAATAATCCAATATGAAGTTCGAACTTCTCCCAAATGGGGAACTGATTTTTAAAGGTTGAATATCCAGGAATTTATCGTTTTCAAAAGAGGATGTTCTTTTACAATGGCGAGGTCACCAGTGCTCGGTGTAGAGCACCCTTAATTGATAATAAATGAATGAATGTATCTGACTCAGAAGGGGTTTCTCTGGGTAATTCAAGCACAATACCCCACTCAACCCAGGTGTCGGAAATGGGTACCGGCATTACGGGGGAACCGTCATGGTGTCCTATATATAGGCTTAGTTATAAGACATTTGAAAAACCAATGCTAAGATCATATGTATCAGGCTTGATTGGAAATAAAGCATCCCAAAGATGCCGATGTTAACCTTAACCTTTAACCTTTCAAATTACTGCTGTCCTATTTTTCAGCACCCTTTATTTTTTCCTTCAACCTTAATCTTGTTTCATCAACACCCTTCCTAATTTATTGTTTCTATACGCAGGGGATCTTGTGTAGGAAAATACCGTGTCTAAAGATTCTCCGTGTCCTTAATCCGTAATATGTAACTGGTGTCTTCATCTTCCTTCTCTTTGGAACACCCTTGGTGTAATTAAAGAGACTTGAACTAATTTATTATCTTTTCTACTCTGACTAGGGAGTCTTACTCTTAATTAATAATAATATAATGATAATGATGACATTGCATAGAGCAGTTCCGTGATTAATGTTTTTTTAATTTGAATCGAACCCGAAACGAGTTATTGTAAAATCATGAAAGCTTTTCATGAGTTAAGGCATTGAATCCAATTGCTCCTTCAACTTACGTGGTAATAGAGCTGCTCAATGCTACTGATCGCTTTGTACCTGTTGAGAATTAGAGAAAATAGTCAGTATTTATTTTCGAGCATTCTGAATGATTCTGTTCAGAATCATTCTTCTCCACAAAATACTGGGCAGTTAAAGGTTGACTACCAGATTGTCAATGAAATAAAGACACTAATGAACCTATTCGAAATGTGTGTTCCGTGGAATATTCTTCAAAAGTGAGGACAATAATTATGAAAGAGTATAAAGCTGCGTTGGACTGAGGTGGACAGCAGGATTGCCAGTAGAGTGCTCTTACTGCAAACGTGTTCCGTCACACGCACCGCGGTGCGTGTGGCAACGGCCAGTGGAACATAAACCGCAACTCAAAAGGTTTCAATTGTAGGTTACTGGACGACGAACATTCGGCTATCTTATTAACAAATTATATTAAAAATTTGAATGAGCCCTTGTGCATTCTGTATATTTTTTTTTTTTTTGTGGTGCAGTCGCACTTGCTCGTGAGAGCGTAGCTCCTTATTTTTAAAAGTTACTCGTCCGAGTTCGCACCCGTTGCTCCAGCTAGTATACCTTTAATTTGTGTTTGTTGCTCGCATGAACGTACCTGTTTTATCGTTTACGTAATTTACACTCACTTTTCATGAAGTATTTTTATCCAAGCCCTTTTATCACCTACACTTTCACTGCGCAGCTCAACCAGAAGCTGAGTTTAAAAATCTGTGTTTCTTCTATCATTTTAACATGCGCGCTCCACGTGATAGTGTTAGCGCACGATCAATTTGTTGTCTACTTTTTGCAAATTCATTCTTGATAATAAATTATATGCTCAGGCCTTTAAATCTCATCTCACGCAAGCTCATTTATATTGTCGCACACTTACGTCGGCATATTACCACTGTGCCGCATAATTTCAATAATATAAATCCCAACTGATAATATTTGTTCAGGCGTGCATTAACGCAGGTGCAACATAACACATTTACTATATGTGCACTCCAGCGTAACATTTGCTGTGACTCGTTCAAATTAGCACTAATGTACAAGAGCACGAACAGACTTGGCAGCGATGCACACAAACACATGAATGTGCAGCGTCCTGTTAGCGTTGAATCGTGTTTGCATCGAGTCTTGTTTGCTGCATCGAGTCTTGTTTGCTGCATCGAGTCTTATTTGCTGCATCGAGTCTTATTTGCTGCATCGAGTCTTGTTTGCTGCATCGAGTCTTGTTTACTGCATCGAGTCTTGTTTGCTGCATCGAGTCTTGTTTGCTGCATCGAGTCTTGTTTGCTGCATCGAGTCTTGTTTGCTGCATCGAGTCTTGTTTGCTGCATCGAGTCTTGTTTGCTGCATCGAGTCTTGTTTGCTGCATCGAGTCTTGTTTGCTGCATCGAGTCTTGTTTGCTGCATCGAGTCTTGTTTGCTGCATCGAGTCTTGTTTGCTGCATCGAGTCTTGTTTGCTGCATCGAGTCTTGTTTGCTGCATCGAATCTTGTTTGCTGCATCGAGTCCTGTTCACATCGAGCCGCGTAAGACCATCCCGTTTCTCGCTGGCGCCACACCAGCAGCGCAGGAAGCCCTCACCGCTATGTGCTGTTACAACCAGCGCGGTGAGCTGCTCCGTACACGGCAGTCATTAGGCGCTCCTGCGGTCTACTCGTGTATCGCGACCCTTAGCTCCGCCTTGGACTTTTAATTGATCAGCTTTCGCTCGTGACAGTTGTTAATCGCTCTGGTTTTGCTGTTCGACCGTCGCCTCTTCGTTCGCAATGAATTTATGCACTGCAAGTTGAAAGTTACCAGCTGACTACGTCAGCGACAGTAGCGAGTTTGATCATTCTTATATGCATGCTCGCATCTGTGTGAAAATATGAAGCTGCTAGCTAATTTCGAAAAAAATTCTCCCAAAATTATTCGATATGGGAGTTTCAGGTAGCTCGTTTAACATGGAATATTCCATTAATTTTCAAATAGAATGCAGAATTGCGAAAAATATCTGATGTGACATTTTATATCTCAAGCTCAGAAATGTGCGCCATTGACCAATTTCTTTGAAATCTAATTATTTGTTTCAAAAGTTCGAGCATTGTCATTAACCTTCGTAAAACCCAAATATTTTAGAACTTATTTTAAAAACCAATAAGTTGTCTGAATGACGAAAGGTATGGGGGAAAAATTAATTATCATTTCCTGAAAACGTAATGCTAGACTTAGCTCTAGAAACATGCGGACAAGAATTCTATCAACATTGATTATAAAACTCTACACTCACCCCTCAGGGGGATACAACTATTGTATCTATGGGAATTAGCGCTCCCAGGGGGAAAATGTGAGGGCCCGAGCTGAGAGTTAGGTAGGCCTTCTTTTTGTTGAAATAAAATGTTTTTTGTTATGTTATGGACCACCTTTTTTCGGTTCACTACTGTCCTGTTTTTCAGCACCTCTGACTTTCTTCTTCAACTTTTATCTTATTTCATGAACTTCTTTCCTATCTTACTGTTTCTATGCCCTTTCTGCATAGATTCCTCATTTTCTTATCTCCATACTTAATGGTGCCTTCCTCCTTCCTCTCTTCGATACGCTCTATTTTTGCAGCGGTTAGGGAGGTTTAAACTAAATTATAATCATTAACTCTACATTCAAATTGTGATCACAAGTATAACTGAAAGATTAATTTCGCCCGCAGTACTGGTAACCTTCGTATTTTACGATCATTGTACTCTTCCGTATTTTAGAATTCCTGTACTTTTCTGCATTTTAGAATCATCGTACATTCCCGAATATTTCATTCATTGTCCCCTCAGGGGGATACAACTATTGTAACTTTGGGAATTAGCACTCCCATGGGGAAAATGCCCGAGCTGAGAGTTAGGTTCGCCTTCTTATTGTTGAAATAAACAATTTTTTGTTATGTTATGTTTAGAACCGCCTTTTTCGGTTCACTGCTGTCCTGTTTTTCAGCACCTACTACTTTCTTCTTCAACTTTTATCTTGTTTCATGAACTTCTTTCTCAATTTACCGTTTATATGCCCCTTCTGCATAAATTCCGCATTCCCTTACCTCCGTACTAAATGGTGCCTTCCTCCTTCCTATCTTTGGATTGCATTTGTTGCGGATAGGGAGGCTAAAACTAACTAATAAACTAACTCTCAACTTACTGTTGTGTTCCACTATTGGACACCCCTCAGAGGGATACAACTATTGTATCTATGGGAATTAGCGCTCCCAGGGGAACCATGTGTGGGCCCGAGCTAAAGGTTAGGTAGGCTTCCTTTTTGTTGTAATGAAATAGGTTTTTGTTTTGTTACGGACCATCTTTTTTCGGTTCACTGCTGTCCTGTTTTTCAGCACCTCCTACTTTCTTCTTCAACTATTTTCTTGTTTCATGAACTTCTTTCCTAGCTTATTGTTTCTGTGCACCTTGTGCATAGATTCCGCGTTCCCTCAACTCCATACTAAATGGTGCCTTCCTCTTTCCTCTCTTGGAACATCTTTGTCGTGGTTAAGGGAGGCTAAAACTTTCTTATATAATAATAATAATAATCCAATATTGGACATGTGATTTTCTGTTTCTAACGCACACGTTGTTACCGTAACGTTCTCCCGTGTTCGATTTCTGTAATTGAATGACCTGCAGCGATTTTGAATTACTTTTATTCGCTCATTTCGACTCGCCATGAAGTTATCAATGTTACTGGGTTAACTTTTGCTAGTGTAGCTCCTCGTATGGCATTTTAAGTCCATTTTATGCTGCTGATCTCATGCGTTCTCTTTCGAGTAACATACCTTCATTTTTCTGAGGCCTCTTTGGTGAGTGTTGACATTCAGAGCATTTTAACTACCTCTAATTGGGCAATTTTCAATCATTAGTGCCTAAACACTTGACGTCCCTCTACAGTTTGGATCATTATAATCACCTGTCTTCGTTCCCTGATAAAAGTTTGAGAATGTTAGATTATTCGCTAAAATATCGATAAGAAACTCTTAATAATAGTGTGTACCCTGCCTTGCGCACCCACTGCACTTTTTGTGCACCCACGTACACGGTACTCGGTTTGCCTCACAGTGAGTAATGCAACTAGCAACTTGATATTGGGAGGAGGTTGCCAACCGTTAATGAAGAGAAAGTGTTTACGTGCTAGACTACTTTTATGAATCTTGCAAATGACCATCATGGCAATTATTACAGGCGCTTTCGAAAGTTTCTTGAATATTTTGAGACTTCGTATCATTATCTTGGATCGCTGAATAATTAGTGTACCTGCTGGACATTCCTCCGTCCCTTCTGCTCTCTTACTCGCACGCCCAGGCATCCGGTTGTTTGCAGTACACTCGCGTGTGCTCATTTGCTTGTCTCTTCTAACTTGAAACTGCATTTCTTCACTGTTTTGTTTTGCTTCTTATTTTGTAATGGTATTTCACTACAATATTTTGATCATGTTGAGAGACTCGTCTGTCTTCATTCTTCCTTAGGGGTCATAGGATAGGCATTGAGTTTAGGTTAGCTAAGTTTGTCGATCCTACGCTGTGAGACTGGCGTCCCCAGGGCATATATTGTTAGCTTACCTCTTCTATACTAGAGATAGGCCCTTGGCACTTTAACTTTTCGTGCTCACTTTGCTTATTTCAGTTTACATGCTTCCTTTGTTATCTCTTCTTTGTCTGTTCGTCCTCTTTCTTCCTCACTTACTTGCTGTTCCTATGCGTAGGATAGCTTGTAAGGGCACACACCTTGTGCGTAGATTGCCCGTTTTATACAGTCCATACTAAATGGTCCTTTCTCTTCGCTCTCTTAAGATCGCCTTTGGTGTGGCTAGGGACTCTTGAACTCGCTAATATTTTAATAATGGTGCCTATATTCCATGTTAGAAATTCAACGCAGTTTTATCGTAATTGATACTGTGTTCGTGTGTTTTGTAAAATAGCGCAACGCCATTTTCAGAAACGTATGAAATCATTTTGAAGTTAATATTGCTTATTCCTACTAAAATGTGTCAGATGTTTGCAGAAAGTTTATCATTATTCTCAGTCTATAAGCAAAGAACTGTTCTACATTCTAAGGTTTTTTTGCAGAATGAGGTAGTAAATTAAAGAAACCTCTTCGGTGTAAAGAAACCATTTACGACATTGATACTGTAAAAATGAAGCGTTATGTGGCGAGAATTTAAGGCATCGTGAAGGGGAATAGCGCCGACGTGCTGCCAGACATCCCTTGATTACTCAAGTGTTCGTAAATGAGCTCATTATTATGAGCGTCTGATGTTCTGAGGCGCAGTAAAAGTGGTGTGTATAGCCTCAAACCAAGTCGTAAGATCACGTAACTGTTTGAGATAGAGAGTTTAATTGCGCCATGTATTTATTTTTACGCTCTACATGAGAATGAAGCCTTTGCTATTCATACTGACTGGAGATTCCCGTTACATGGAAAAGTTGAATTTCACATTTTCACATTCTATTTTGACTAGTTAGAGTTGAATATTAAGGGTTATGTTTGAACTCAACGACTGAAATTATCTCTGATTCATCAATTACTCTTTGGCTAGCATAAAAAAATATTCTCCGTTGCACTAAACTTATCGTGAGTGAACTGATAACGCTGTCTCGCACTGCTGACGTGGAGACAAGAGCGCCAGGGATGGAAAGGTGCGAAGGGCTGACGCTCGTACAAGAAATGGTCGTTAGGTGCTGCGAGCACTTTCTCCACCGTGACATTTGGCTGGCAGGCGTGACGTGCAACCAGCGCCTACTTTCGTGCTCCTGAGTGTGTGGCATTACTCAGCTCAATTCGGTTTTCAATGTCTTCAGTGGCTTCAGCTAATACAGCTAATTATTTAAGGATCAAAATGATTGCTCATGGTCAGTAAGGAGTGAGTTTCAATACAATTAATTGCGTCATTTGTTTCCAACAAAGAAAGTGTTCATGCGTTTTATTCGCTTCTCTGTTAGGCACATGTTACCAGTGAATTAGAAATGTATGCTTATTAGTTCGTACGAAATCTGTTTTGATACATAACGTAAAGCATGAACAGTTTCTGGTTGTGCAAATTTACGAAAAAATTCTCGAAAGAATATTTTATAGCGATTTTTGAATGTTTTATTGGAGAAACCACACTAAGCCAAGTTCCTTTTTTTATGTCGTTTATATATGTTGCTACTTTGCCTACTAGGTGTGCTTGCTGTAAACATGCTTGAGCAGCTTTAAAAGCTTCTAGTATTCTTGCACAATTTCAACGAACGCTGCAAACGCGGTGAAAGTGCGTTTGAGTTTTTAGCTGTGTGTTGTCTTTGTGTCAATTTCCTTGGGACAACAGCGTTCAGCGGTGTGAAACTGGGTGCCGTTCCGTCGTTGGGTATCACGCCTTGTAAAGATTTGGTGCCAGTTGCCCAAGACAAAGGCAAGCGGAGTGCCTAGCATTTGCCGGAAGTCTTAGTGTGTACTTAGCCCTTTACTTTCTTTGCTAGATTGCCTAGAACCTTTCCCACACCAGGAACTCTGGCGCTGATCTATCTAACAATTACTAGTTACGCAGAACGCAACCGTAAACCCATTTTATGATTGACCGAGAGTTTTAGATGTTTTCACTGTGTAAGGTATTCCTTTCGTAACCTCTGTTTCCACTTGTTACTTTGTATTCTCACCACATTCATTGGCATGGTGATAGATAGCACTTCCGTACAATTCAACCGTCTTGTATCAATGGAAATTATCGCAGTCACGAGGAAGATGTGAAATTTTGAGGTAAAAGTTTGTTGTGGCTACACCTTCCTTTTGTTGTGATAAAAGATTTTTATTTGTGTATTACGGACCATCTTTTTTCGGTTCACTGCTATTCTTTTTTACATAATTTATTAATTTCTTCTCAAACTGTTATTTTGTTTTATTAACTTTTTTCAATCTTGCTGCTTCTATGAGTAGGGTAAAGGGATAAACCTCGTGCATAGATTTCCTGTTTCCTCAATTTCAGACTAAATGGTTCCTTCCCCCACACCTTTGTTGTGGTTAGGAAGGCTTAAACTAGTTTATAATCTAACCTGATAGTCATATAATATGCTTCTCATTTTCTATTGGGTTTGCGTTTCTGAATATTTACAGTTTATAAACGAGTTACTACATATTTTTATGCGTTTATATGATGTTGATCATAGGATATGTATTGTATTAGTATTTGTAAAATCGAACTTTTACCGCGAGCAATGTACAAGAAGTAATCCGTTGGCATTCAAGTCTCCCTATCAGTGCGCCCATGGCTTCAATATGCATCATAGTTCGAGGTGATGGTTGTTCGAGCCTTCGCGCTCGAACTCGTGTAATTTTCTTGAATTCGATCTCACAGTTTGAGAAATTGAGTTTTTCTACTGGTGAATTATTTGCAGAGTGGCAAATTATAGTTCAAGTATTGGGCTGATACATTTTCGAAATATTGTAAAATTTATTTTCATTTCCTCGCCATAATCATACTTGGTCGCGAAAGGTCAAAGCCAGTTCCTACAATGCTCAATCATAAATATGTACGTTTCCCATCGTTGAGGTTTATGTGGTGCTAATTTCCTGACTTTCAGTTTTCGGCGTTATGCGGCGAGACACTTTCAAGAGGATGTTTGAGGAATTAAGGACAAGTTATTTATTGCGCGGAAGTGACTTCCGAAGCTAGGGGTTCTTATTCAGGTCTATTCTGTTTCCACATCTTGAAGACAATTATGTCTCACTTTATACCATCCGGTTACTTAATCGTGAGTTAGCTCTGTCCTTAGTGGGGTATGATTTGGGACCTGGAAGCTGCTGGAGTTAAATTTCAGTTGCCCAATATGGTGTAACACTTTCTCTCACGCCCGCATCGGCCATTATGTATGATACGCGGTTGGAGCGCCGGGAGCTCATTGTTATCGAGGCTGTGCGTGATATACTGTCGAGTGCCACACAGTAGCAGCACGCACTGGGACTCTGTATCACTTTAGAAAGTTCGAGCACTCACTGCTCACTGTAAGTAATACTTTTCTTGAGCAGGGTGCGGTTCAATTTCCCTAGCTCCTCGAACACTCCTCACACTTTACTTATGCTTTTCACAGTTCTGATCTCCTTACCTACTAGTTAGGAGGAATTCTCATTTATGTAAATAGTACTACTTTGTTTGAATAGACACTGACGTTTCGAGCTGCTCAGCAGTGGACTCTCCTCAAATTTACCTTTCTGTGTTATCTTCGTGAGCTCTGTTTGTTAAATTCTAGCGTTCACCGGCAATTGCCAGACAAAAGTTTTTTTTCACTTTCTATTGTGACGGCTTACTGCCGACCAAATGTTGCCAATTAAGAACTCGTGCGTGTCGATGTTTTTCGAACGTGCTGACGTTTCGTTGCTCTGCTTGTCAACACGACTCGCTAGCCGGCCCAGCGCGGCGCAGCGAGGTGCAGTGGCGGACCGATAGTCGACTCGCGCTTAGTCCGTCTAGGTGAGCTGCCGCTCTGTGCTTCTCCGATTATCGTATCGGCAGTTTTATCGGTGTCCTAAGGACCGGTAATGTTGCTGAGTAGTATTCATTTACGTCCCCTCAGGGGGATACAACTATTGTATCTATGGGAATTAGCGCTCCCAGGGGAAAAATGTGAGGGCCCGAGCTGAGAGTTAGGTAGGCCTTCTTTTTGTTGAAATAAAAGGTTTTTTGTTATGTTAAGGACCAACTTTTTTCGGTTCACTACTGTCCTGTTTTTCAGCACCTCTGACTTTCTTCTTCAACTTTTATCTTATTTCATGAACTTCTTTCCCATCTTACTGTTTCTATGCCCTTTCTGCATAGATTCCTCATTTTCTTATCTCCATACTAAATGGTGCCTTCCTCCTTCCTCTCTTCGATACGCTCTATTTTTGAAGCGGTTAGGGAGGCTTAAACTAACTTATAATCTAATCTATAATCTAATTCATTTACGTACAAAATAGTCAATGCGGGGGAAATATTTCGGCTTATAGCTTTTATTCATCTCGTAGACAAACGATTCAGATCTTTGTACTCTAAATGATGCTGCTGCTTATAAGTTTCTTGCTTGATTGCACAAGGTGACACTACTCAAATTATGCTGTTGCTTTTCTTTTGGCAACTTGCCGCATACCAGCGGATGATCGCTCGAGGACCGTCCTCGGTCAGTCTACACACCAGCCTTTTGAAAGCACTGGTGTAGCCTCAAAGCACGGCAATTTTATGTCTGATTCCGGAACATATCTTGCAAATTCTTCGTAGAATAGATGATCCCGAGTAGGTTGAAATCTTATAGAATAATCAATTTTCAGTGCGCATCGCTTTCAGTTCCTCTACACTTGATAGGCTTTAGAACCCGAAGCGTTCCGAAATGAGGGTATAACCTTCCTGACACCATCAAACTGCACTTTCGAGTGTCACCGTACTTGGTCACGTTCATTTGAATTCGCGAACCTGCAACGCAAGAATCAATGTTGATTTATGATTGGGTAAAACACAAAAAAGATTCATGAGCTGTCTCTTAAAATGTGTGCTTGTGAAGTGTGATCTGTGATAACTTGTTAGCTGAGGTAATCTAGTAACAGTAGAATTAATTTTTTTGTTTCACGAAATCTATTAACAGATAATTAATTTCACCTTTCGCTCCGGAGAATTCAGCGTGATCATTTCTAAAACAAATCATTTAGTGATTTTGTCTCATGCTTCAGCTCTCAAGTCTCTGAAATCTGTAAAATAGCTCAGGTAAGGTTGTTTTCCTCGACCATTCCCTCAAGATCTATGGGAATTAGCGCTCCTGGGAGGTAGATATGAGACCACGAGCTCAAAGTAACGTAGGCTTTCCTTTTGTTGGAATAGAATAGTTTTTCTTGTATTTTTATGGACCTGTTTACGGTTTGATACTGTTCTTTTCATTCAGCACCTCATACTTTCTCCTTCAATTATGATTATTTTTCATAACTCCTATTAGTCTGGCTGTTTCTTTCCTTATTTTTTTGCTTTTGCAATGTCTACCCGCTCAAAATTTAGGGACACGCCTTGTACATAGACTATCCGTTCTCTTAATTCCAGATTTTCTCCTTCCTCCCTTGAGAATACCTTTGATGTAATTAGGGAAGTGAAAATAACTTATATTCTAATTCAATCTCGTCTAATCTCTTTACAATCTTCCCGAAAGATTTATCATGGATCACGTACATAATGTAATATGAAGCCTTCATTCTATATTGTATTTAAACTTTTGATGTCACTATGTAATTGTTTCTTTCAATGTCACTCATTTTCCTCGAATCTTATTTATTTTACCTGCACTGCGTTCACTAGAGAGGCAGCAAAACTTTGAACCAGGTGGACGAGCGGTGCACAAAACCACAAAGGTGGACGACACTTTGAGTTTAACAGTCGGACGTGTTTTCCTTTGACCATTCTCTGCCGGATTTATAGCCACTTCTGACTTCAATCCTGCGGTTCTTGGCTGCTACTGTTATGGTGAACTGTGACCATTACGTTTTTCATAGTGAGTTAAAAGACTTGATCCTCTCCAATTTTGTGCCATCACGGTTCTAGAGAAACTACGTTTGGTGTTATTGGCGTAATCGGGTAGTGAAATACGAAGAATTAACTTATTTTGTTGTGTACTCCGTTGAAGTGCCATTGATGTTGAAAATTGTTTTAGTTCCATTGACATTTCCACTGCCGTGAATCACAAAGTTTGACGCATGCGTAAGTAGGGGGTGTTCCTTCCCACGGCTCGAAGTAGATACTGATCGTTTCCATTAGTAAGTTATTTCGTAGTGCAAAATAGCCCCCCTGCTAAATATGACTGTTGCGTCCCCCAGAGTAGGAAGAGGGAGATAAAAAGAATTTTTCTTCAGCGCATCTTGGAGACTTAGACCGTAAGTATGTACGGTATTGGAGACCGTAAGTATGTGCATAGGCTACCTGAGCTACACTCACGAAGGTATGATGATGGTTCCTATCCTCGTCACTGTACCATGGGGAACTAGGGCTCATCAAAGATAGTCAGGATTGCTGACCATAAAATCTGTAACACTAGTTACGGGAGTTTGTTGAGGGAGTTGACTTGTAGTTTGGATGGCGTTATCTCTCATTCTTTACTTCGTCTTTTTTCAAGGCTGGCGCACCGTGCAACCGAACTCCTGCTAGTGTTTTCGTATTATATTTTATCTCCCCTTTTTGCTTCATTGAGATCCTCACGACCTCCTTGTGTTAATCTGACGAGCTGTGAAAACCAAGATTTCCAAATTCTACACCCCTGTGCTGCCGCTTAAACCCAAACTTCATGGAGTTTCTTTGTGATTACAGCGTAACTGAGCGAAAACGGAGGTAAAAACCTTGAATAAATGAGTAATCCACTTGATTGCTGTAGCATTGCGGTACAAATTCATCGCATAAAAAAGCAAAATGGTATACTTATCTTGAAGCTTGACCCGTGGGCGAAGAATGATGCATTAAAAAGGATACCACTCTCTCTCAAAATTGTGATTACACGGCCGACCACTTCTGTAGTTTGTGATCCAAACTGAAGCTCCTTCCTCGCGTGCCACTGTCGGGTTTTTCAAGTTATGGTTCTCAGTCTGTGTGACAAGAAGAAAGTAAGATTAGAAATAATCGTCTTTACAACTTGTTATTCGATAGTGATTCGTGTGTGTATTTTCTCGGTCTGTGTAATTTCAATCTTATTTTGTGGAGGTATATAGTTTGGTTTTGTACAGGGTGATCGACACTTTGTTGAACGAACTTTAACTTAAGGTTAGGACCGTTGAAAGTAACATTTTACTCAATAACCGTGATGTCAAGAATGTTTCGTTAAAGAGTTACAAGGACTTGAAATTGTCACGTGGCCACGAAGGTCTTTTGATATTAGGCTCTTAGATTGCTACTTCTCGGGACATTTGAAGAGTTTGGTGTGCGAAACACCGGTTCATTCCGAATAAAAAGACCTCGGTAGAAATATCGTGAAACTCGTCGTCACTTCGATCGCCTCCGAATCATTGCACCGGCGTTCGAACGTCTGCATCGCAACTGATGGGCGTCTTGTCAAACACCTTTTAAAAATATCTAATTCTCACAACTCTATCTAACATTCCAAAAATCTGTTTTTGTGGTTATTATTGTGTTTATAAACTTACGTTAAAATTTATTCAACACAACGCGAGTCCTGTTTCATGTTCAACGACACTTCTCTAGTTGGAATATGCGCGTTTCTTTACAATAGTACGCTCGCTATCCTGGAAATTAAGAATTGTTTACTTTCCATTGGGATAATTGGCAAGTACTGTATCTATCATCCCATTGATGAAAAAATTCGTAGCACTAAAAATTTTCACGCTCATTCGTCATTTTTAGTGTAGTACTATTGACAGTGCCAGCTTCATTTGAGAGCATTGTGGTAACTTCTCGAAGGAAGGAAAGATTTTCTGATGCTACTTCCAGGGTTTTTTTACAATTATCCTGGCAGCTGTCCTCGCCAGTGTACCTTGAACAATTCAAGTTACTTATTCATAAGAAGTTCAAATTTTCTTCAATGTAAACTTTTTTTTAACTTCCAAAGTTAAACCAATCTTTAACTGGTTGTCTTCACGAATTTCTTATATACTTTTGAGCTTCCATCTTCATTCTACAGCTTTTTTGTCTCCATGAGATGCATGTGCCGCTGTTAGAGACGAGAAGATAGTTTAACTTCTGTGTAATAATGGAAATAATAATACCCTATTAATGCTACTGCAATTTGAAAGCCTTTATTTTTCAAATGCGTAGTGCTGATAGCAAAAACTACTCAAAGGAAAATCACCGTTTGAATTTGCTTGTTTAGTTAGATGAAAAAAACTACCTCCTAGATCGCATCACGAATGAGTAAAAAAGCTGTGTATGGATATAGTGTGTTCTTATGGGTACCATAAAATTTTTTGCCGTAAGCGTATATATACTAATACTTATATACGTAAAGATATACTAATAAATCTAAAAATATCACACAACGCTTCAAATAGATGTTTTGATGTTGTAATCCTATGATTTGAAAATATTGTGAGGCTCAACCGTTGCTGCATTCCAAAGACATGATTAGTTAGAGAACTTAATTCCTTGTGATCGCCATTCCGAAGATGTTGATCGAGTCTAGTGTGATAATGGCGTGACGGAATGAAGTCCATCATTCTTACACGGAAGTTCATCCCTTAATTGATTGGAATACTTCAGAGGCTTCCGAAAAGTGGAATTCCCCGTACTGGATTCTGTGGCTCATTTTGTGAAAGTCGTCTATTTTTCTATCCTACCGTTGCCTAATTGGTGAATAATCATTTCCTTTTGGATGTTATCCTGTACTTAAACAGATAAAAACGGTGGAAATCGTTATCAGATATACTCTTTTCAATTTACACAACGAAGCATTCATCATTCTAGTTAACAATTTAACTGTGTACCACTTTATTGGTTTCCAATTACATGACCGTAATCAAGAAGGTTACTCGTCTGGAAGAATTATCGTCGGCCTATTGTTAGCTTTTAAATCGTCTTTTAATAATTACGGTTATCGACAAATTTTCCTATTTTGCAAGGAAACCTATTGGTTTGCGGTAGCTTTAGAAGAAGACAGATGATCTTTCAAATGCATATCACCCCTCTAGGGGCATTGGATAGGCATTAGGTTTAGGTTGGTTTAGCTTACTCATCTTTTGCCCTGGTTCGCTTGTCTATCTCATGCTATAGGGACTAGCGCCCCACAGGAGATACTGATAGTTTACCTTACCTATAGATAGACATTGAGGACTTCTACCTTCCGTGCCCATCCTACATCTTTCAGTTTTAATGCTTGTATCGCTATCTCTTCTTTGTTTTATATTCTTCTTCCTTCTGAACTTGTTCCCCCTCAGGGGGATACAACTATTGTATCTATGGGAATTAGCGCTCCCAGGGGAAAAATGTGAGGGCCCGAGCTGAGTTAGGTAGGCCTTCTTTTTGTTGAAATAAAATGTTTTTTGTTATGTTAAGGACCACCTTTTTTCGGTTCACTACTGTCCTGTTTTTCAGCACCTCTGACTTTCTTCTTCAACTTTTTTCTTATTTCATGAACTTCTTTCCCATCTTACTGTTTCTATGCCCTTTCTGCATAGATTCCTCATTTTCTTATCTCCATACTAAATGGTGCCTTCCTCCTTCCTCTCTTCGATACGCTCTATTTTTGCAGCGGTTAGGGAGGCTTAAACTAACTTATAATCTAATCTAATCTTCTGAACTTGTTCTTTCTGTTTCTTCTATCTTGTATGAGAATACACCTTGTTGCTTTAGTTACCGTTTTCTACAGTCAACGCTATACGACCTATACTATATTACACCATCCACGATCCATCCGCTCTCCTGAGGTCGCCTTTATTTTGGTTAGGGAGTCTTAAACTAAGTTATGTAAAAATATCATTTTAAGTACATGGAGATTCAATAGATTTTCCTTGTAGCGAACAATTTTTTTTTTCGTTGTACCTTGACCAAATAAGATCGACTAGAGTTGAACAGGCGTTGAACTTCAGCACTAAATGACAATTGATTTACGTAAATTCCGAAGATTACTTCGATCTCCAATACATGAGCTCGTCTTTATTTCTTCAAGTTCAAAATTTTTCGTTTATTCTTTGCCTTTCATTTTGTGTTCGTTTAACTGAGAGTTTTTAGTGTACAATGAAATTTCAAATACTGGGTTGAAATCGCCTTCCAGTTGCCTGATCGTTATTAGCTAATGTTTTAACTTAATTACTCTCTTTTGTTACAACTCACCTGATTCACTGGATCCTCGTGAAGGTCGACTCATATATATTGATACCTTCACCGAATTATGACCCAAGTATGGAAGGCAGACTTTTAGTCGATCGATTTTCAAGACAGCTCATTCATGTACAATCGCGTCGTTATACCCTGGGCGATCGTTCAACACAGCTCGATCAATTGTTTTTGTGGTAGTTAATGGTTTCATTAATCAAGCTTTTGAGTGTCGCTCTTCGTCGGTGTTTAGGAAGTCGGGCCTGTGGAGGTGACCTGAAGGTAGCTTGTCTTCTCGCCGACGAAGCTCACCTTGAACACTCGCTCCTTCTTACTGTTTTCCTAAGCCTCTACAGCTGCTCGAATCTGAGCTGCTCTGCCCGTCAGTATTTCTTACTCCTGTTAATTCTATATTTTTCGTGCACCCTACGCACGAAAACAATACCATTCTCTCGTTTTATTTCTCGTGACAACACCGGGGCCTCTCATGTGGGGTTCTTGGGAGCAAATTTACTTTCAAAACTGTGAAAATATTGCTTCCATGCTCTGCTTGCCTTGACCTGAAGGACTTTTCTCTACTGTGTTTCTTCTTGTTCAATTTGCCTTTACGGTTTTTATGTTAGTTTTATATGCAAACAGTAATGGAAGTTAAAAATTAAAAGTTTCCTCCTACACAATATCTTTACCAATTTTTCTTTTAGCAAAAGAAACTAATGTACTTGGTTAGATGAAACCTTTCGCTCGTTTTTTTATCGCTTTATTGTCTTTTATCGCTTCTTACCGTCTATTTGAAATATTTGGATTTTCTGCTAATCTTGGCATATCGAGACAGTACTGATATGCATCATTTCAGTGATCATAGAATTTAAATTTCAGGGAATCTTTGTGGCAACCACTTCAATTACTTAATGCGACAGTTAAACATCTAACATGAACATAAATTCCAAGATCATGGAGCAAACACAGAAGAATCATTTCTGATGAATAGTTAGCAGATGCTGAAATTCTATTAGGTGTGCTCAGTATTTTGCTCTGAAAAATGTGGAACATAAAGGCCATGAAGTGGTGAATATCCGCTAGCGTTTGTTGAACTTTGGTCGTTTGCTCTGCAGCCGTGCTGCAATTTTGAGCGTTCACAAGCTGACTTGCACAGGACTTTGATGGAATGAGCCAATTTAAGTCTGACCTTCTATAATTAAGTTAGCCAACTCTCCCCAATAGGCCACGCAATAAAAATCTATGGGTTACGTTAAAAATATTTTTCAGTATTTTTATTTTGTTTTTCAAAGAATGAAATGTCGTAAATAAAGTTTATTGATTCTAAGATATTTATTCCTGAAATACCGAGGGATTTCTTGCCATGAACTACTCACTAGGAATCAACGTGACCTTTTTCATGTATTGATACCTATCGAAGCACCCATCACTTCACACTACTTTGGTTTGCTCATCAGTCGTTGAGTCATCTTCTCAATGGACCAAATCATTTCATGATAAAAATACATCTCATCAACTTATCGCAAGAGAGCATTGTAAAATGATCCGTTCTAATCGTTCAAGGACCACGAGAAGGTTTGCTGCGCTGCCGCCAGAGCGCGCTACGCAGGTGCACGCAGCAGGCAGCTTCGGCGCTCTTCGCCAGTCAGTTTGACCGTAGTGGTTGTAGTAGTAGTGTCGTGATGCCGCTTTTGCTTGGGAGTTTTTCACTACTTCTACCGTTACTTTTTAATCAAAACCGGGCAAACTGTGTTGATTTTTAGGAGTGTGTTATATTTTATTACTCCGTTCTGGTTTATAAAATTGCTTCAATGAGACATGTTTTGTGTTAAATGTATTGTTTATTTTGGTGGGATTCAATATGTTATTATGTATGATTAGCCCTTAATGGTACTCATTTGAGGTCTTATACGTTCTCCTTTATCCTTGAATGTATTTTACTAAAAAGGTCATCAAGTTATTTTTGTCGGTGAAGGTAATGAAGTAAAGATGAAAAATAGTGCCGTATCATATTTCAGTGCTGCATTACGCTAGACGGATCTCTATGCATCAGCGGAGTTCTGGTTGTATTCTTATGTATTTATTAAACTTAATTTATGAATGCTACGTCAAATGAATTTTTTTGTGACTTTCGCACATTAAATGCTCACACTCTAGCACTTATTCATTTTGCGGAGTGTTCGTGGTTAAGGGAAGCTAAAACTTTCTTATATAATAATAATAATAATTTTGCGGAGTGTAGGTATTTCCTCCAGGTTCATATCAAGGCCGAGTAGAAACGGTTCTATCATTCATTCTTAATTTTTATTTAGGCTACGCAATTTGTGCATCCGTGTTAGTGCAAATTATTCAGTTATTGGATAGGGCGTACAGTATCTGGTTGGTAATGCGAACAGTAAGCTAGTTGAACTAATTCAATTACTTTATGAGCTTTTAATTCCTCTGTCTTTTATCTATTCTCTATTTTAGCGAATGGGCATGTGCGAAAAACTGCCACGCTGTGCGACCACCGTAGCTTTGAGCTTTGAAAATGCATTTGTTTTGCGCAGCTTTTTTTTACTGTAAGGGATGGATTCCGACAGTACTTTTCTCATTAATAAAATCGCAAAAATGTTCGTCATACTTATGCACTAAAGCGCATTTGTGTTTCCTGAAGTTTTCAACGCGTTGCGAGTCCAAAAACACGGGATACGTACGTGAGCTCTGCGACAATGGTTCGCTTCCGGCGAGGAAGATGCTCGGTAGCTGTGGGGAAGTAGAGAGTCGTGTCTGGGAGTCCATTATCGGCAGTGACACTGCTGTGTAAAAGTGCTTTTCGCCTCCTGAGCTGGAAGCTGTAGGAGGTGGCGGTTGTAAACAGAAAGCTCTGTTTTAGTTCTAACTTTGACGATCTAAAACGTCTCGCGCAGGTTTCATTTTCAGTTTTAAAACGGGTTAAATTTTCCATCTAGAGATTCATGTTGCCCTGTAAAACGTTCAGTTTTTAAGAGATTACAACATTTTGATCAGAAATAACTTAAAAATAACTGCAAAGCTTAATTTTGGAATAGGATTGTTCCGTTTTAACGGAGGTACATTTTATAAGCATCAGAACTATCCTTCCCACCATACGACGGAACGCTTACTTACATTACATCAAGGAGTGTATTTCTCAAATGTATACGCCGTTTTTATTGAAGGCTGTTTTTTTCCTTCCAAACCGCTCTCAGTTTCCCGAATGTATACATTTTTCTTGCCATCGTCACCAATTCCTGGTAGGGATGCTTCCTGACCTTGGGTATGAATGGGCTTTGTGAAGGTCGGAAGGCTCGCCCATGTAGCAGACTTGATGTTTGTAAGCCTGGTGTTGTGGGTATTGCTGGCTCAAGCTCCGGAAACCTGGTCTTGCTCAATAGTTCCTGTTCTCAGCTCATGATGGACGTCACTTCAAAATATATGACCGAAAGAAATTTTCTGTGCTAACGTGCTGACTCGACGAAGTTTCGCAGCTTCACTAAGGAACTTGCTAAGTTTCTCATGATTTTATGCTTGGTAGGGTTATTAAAGTTACATGTTAAAAATGCTGAATGTAATATTTCTATTTCATTACTTGCGGTGAAGTTTTCTTGGCCCCAGTACTCACAAAGCTAATTATATATATTATGCATGCGCCCATTCCCGCGGTAGATCGCCGACGTTCGTGTTACAAGTGGAGCTTCAAAACCTAACATGACATGAGGTACCGTGGAAATGGCTTCAGGCCAGGGTAGATTACATTCTTCGCAGCATTCAGAGAGTTTAATTTAAAGCTATAGTTTTCCTTTCTAAGCGTAATTATGTGCTGCAAGAGCTTTGGGATATAGTGTGTGGCCTGTTTGCCGTCTAGAATCGGGAAGCGTGCAGATGCTTATGTTCAAAAGTGAAGTATAAACATGCCACAAAACTTTTCAATTTCATCCTTCTTCTATAAATTGACTACGCACTTCGAGACAAGAGCACTAAACTATTGAATATTTATTTTTTGTGTACCGAGCTCTCTATGAACCAGTTGGCTGAAAGTTAACCAACTATTTCTGTTTACAGATAGTTGTGACACATTCATAGTTGAAGAGATATTTGATTTGAAGCATAGTGCAAAGTGTTAGTTAATGACGAACGATTACGAGGAGAATTACCACCATCTGAGGATCATCTCAGATCGAAACGAGGGCCTCAAGAACAGCATGAGGCCCGTCTCGTACATCAGGAGCCCATGTGCTCAAAGGATTCGCCGTTGGAGATCTGGAGGATGCAGGTAACTTCTTGCCCGAAAAAGTTTATTGATTGCTAACGATACCGCCTGCTTATCTCCGGTGGTGGTCTTAGTTGGTTGCCAGCAGGATATGCAACATGCATTTGCATTATAGTTGTATGCCCAACATGTAGCCTGCGCTGCACATAGTCAACGGACATAGTTCTGTACGATGTCTTCCTCCTCACCCAAAGTTTTAGCAGTTTCTTAACTTCACCCAATATTAATGCGCAACTTAGCATAAAAAAGTCGTACGGTGTAAAAATTATCGAGGAAGTGGTCTATTTTCAGATTGAATTTCGTTTAGCATTAATTCTACCTAGTATTGATTTTACAAGTGCCTGGATCCTTTGCAGACTTAATTTTAGGTGATATTTAGGCCATCTTTTCCTAAAGTGTTCAATGTTGGATTAAGTGGCTATAAGACATACAGGTTTCAAACTAATCTAATAATTTGTAATTGCTTCCACGTTTGCAGTTCTTAGTAATCAATTTATGGGCTGGAGTTACCACTTAGGCCCTGAAAGCCAATTTTTAACAGTTTGATTAATAGATGCCTAGTCTTCGTTTTGAAACATTCCGTTACTTCCTAAAACTCCATTGAATGATGAACTTGATCATCAATATTTTAATAATGGTACTATAACCTAATTTTGCTATAACCAAATTTTTGATGGGCTTGCAAATCCAATAATCGCAACACGTTATCCTGGCTCCAGATACTTGCACAATGAACCACGCAAAATGGCTTCACACTTCATGAGATCTTCGTCACACGTTGTCTCCCATAGCTGTAAAAGTCGACGAACCTCGTCTTGCCTGATCTAGTAACACTCTTCTATCTAGCCTTCGACTGTCTGTTCTCAGTTCGTCTGGAAAGCAACGATTTTTTTGCGTCCACATTGAATTCGTAACCGCGTTGATTAATTTTCTACAGCTTGCGATTCATACGAATACATAAACTGCAATATATCTTTTCAAAACACTTACGAAAGACCAATTATGCTTAATAGATGAACGCAGGTTCTTATGTACCATTCACTTCAGAAAACGTATTGTTCATCATAAGTACACTTCCCACATTTTTCACGTGATGGTGTGGGGTCATCATCATTTTCAGTTCAACTTTCATTTATTCTTTTAATATTTTATACAAGCTGACATTTATACAAGCTGTTTGAAAGATGTCTCTAATAAGTTTTTCCCTTCGATGTAAACCAATATCGAGTCCTTTGTCAAAGGTATCTATGAAAATTAGCGCTTCCAAGGGGAAAATGTGAGGCCCCGAGAGTAAAGTAAACTTGGACCTTAATTTTGTTGAAGTGGAGTAAATTTTTAGTCTTATTAACGAACCATCTTTTTAAGATTCACTGCTTCCTGATTCCCTAAGCACTTATATCACATTTTTGTTCAATTTTATGTTTCAGAACCTTGTGCATAAATTATCGCGTTCCCTTATCGCTGTATTAAAGGGTCACTTCCTTCATCATCTTCTCTTTGAAACACCTTTGTTATGGTTAGGGCAGCTTAAAGTGCTATATCGGATCTTATCTCTGTCAAATACTGGTGTCTGCTCCACGGGTTTTTACTTTAACTAAAGTTTGAGAGAGTGATCTCTCCTAACACAGATTAGGGTAGGGTTACTTTATAAACTACAGATAATTGTTTATACGGATATGTTCTTAGAAATTTCCACATACGAGAATGTATTCCAAAATAATGTCAAGAAACTTAATAAATTGTGTACTGTCATAGAGGTTATTCCCACTAAGTTCATAGCTACCTGTTTCCATAATAAATAACGTTTGCTTCTTTAAAATGCAATGAAAACCTGTTTCGTGAAGCTCATTCGATAACTTCGAGGAAAATCTAATTCTGCGGTGGAATCAAAACAATCGAACATCCTCACAAAACATTTGACCTAAAAGATGCGAATCACCTTCACCCTAAGGATAACGTTTGGTGTTATAATGAGACTAAGAAACTCTAACGCTTCACGACGGACTCCAGATATTTTAAATATCTGATGTACATACTGTTACTATCGTTGAGAAACCAATCGAATTTCATCTTTCGTGCTAATGAATATCGTTTTTCATCATATGTTACATCGGAGAGGTAAAATGAACTTATACGCTCGCTGTCAGCTTGTCTGATTCTACTCACTAAAAGGAATGAGCGCTTCAAGAAAATTAAATTTTTTCTTAGATTCGAAATTAGGGTTCAAGTTGCCATTATTCTCAAGACTTCGATCTCATCTTTGTAACGTGAAATTTTCCACATTTGTGTGTTGAATTTGTAAGCGTATGTCATCAGTCCTGTTTTTAATGATTGTGAGAGTTATGTTAGTAGTATTACTGACAATATACGTATTAGTAATATTACTGATTCTATTTTATGATTGCATTTTTTTTATCATATTTTACCGCTATCATATATTCTAATATTTGTAACCATGTTACGTCAGTTACGATGGTAAATTATTTTTCAATTTTACTCACTGAGGGTTAACTTTATATGTGGGAAAAAGTAATGTTATTTTACTTGCAAATAAATTTATGCGTAGTAAATTAGCGTCTGCCACTGTCACGTTCGCAAGACAGCTTAGGAAGGCATAATTTAACTTGTGTAACGCTGAATGAGAACCAATTATCAATATCAAAAAGTGAAAGTAAGTAAGCATTTAGCAAAAATTTACGAAAGAATTATAAGTAACATTTATTTTGTTCCTCTGATCTTGAACTCCAGTTGTGCGGTTCACAGTGAGAAATATTTCATGAAAACAGACCTGGTTTGTTACATTTCTAATATAAAAATAATTAAATGACTTGAATGACTTTTCTCTCTCTAAGAACCAATGTATGACTTTTAATTCATGAGGATCCTTGTGGTCTATGGTGGCCAACGTTTGGGACGGTTTCTGCCAATCCTTTTTATTTCATGCGAGTGTTGAGCGTGACTCCGAAAAATTCACTCTCCGTGCGCCTCAGTTTTGTTCAGACTTTTACCGACGCCTCATTTTCTTAGAAAGCAAATCGATAGTGATCTGAATTTGTTCGAAGACCTGTACCTTTGCATACGAAATGGAAGTCCATGAAAAACTACTCCTATTTGACTATATTGTAATTTATGAATGTAGATTGTAGCGCTCAAATGGTATAAAAGGAAGTAACGCTCCCAAGGGAAAAATATGAGGTCTCGAGCTAGGAGGTTGGTTGGCTTTTTTTTTGTTGTTGAAGTAATATAGATTTTTTTCTTTTGCCATGGATCATTTTTCTCAATTCACTGCTTCCCTGTTTCTATGCATCTATCATTTTATTTCTTTAACTTTTATCTAGTTTCATAGACTTCTTCCTCTTTATTCTTCATATCGTTCTATGCGCAGGGAATCTTGTTTGGGAACACACCTTGTGCCGAGCAATTTTGCGTTTCCTTAACTACATATTGAATGGTGTTTTCCTCTTTTTGAAACACCTTCGTTGTTTTTAGGGAGGATTAAACCAATTTATGGTCTACTTTATGTTACATACCGAAGATTTAGACGTATCGCGCTCCTACGTACTTTTCTCCCACCTTGGTGCTGCCAGTTATTTTACCAACATCCTGTTCACGATATGTGTGCGTTGCTTCGAATGCGATATGGTTCGCAAATCCGTCCGTTTCTTTGTTAGTTCATTGTAACATCTGGCAAGGAGGAGCGAATCGAGTCTCAGTAATTGTTGCTTAATTACCGTGTCCTGTTTCGTCTTTCTTTCTAACATATTAGTACATAAGACCCTACGTTAGTCTATCGCTAGAGGCCCTGCTCCGGTGCAGCTTCAACTCAGGCTATTTTCCGTCAGGTAACTGCTCCGGACAGAAGTGTCTGAAGTTTAACTTCATGTGACGTAGAGGAGGCAGCATACCTTTCGCTGAGCTCTTGGCGATTTACCGAGGAATTTTAGCCGAACGCACCAAATGTGCGGTGTTACAATGTGGTTGCGAAATGCCGCTTGTTTTTCTTTAAGGCTCTCGCTCGCGCAAACCGCATGACTCGCAGTGCGTGCTCCTTATAAGGCTCAGTTTCGATACCCACGCTACTTCTCTTGGCCACCGGTCTTCTCGTTTGCCTTATTTGGTGTTAGGTTCCCGCTAACGAGGCGTGACGAAGATCAGATGGTGCGTTCCGAGGTTTCTTGCCACTCTGTAAGAACTTGTTAATACCTTACCAAAAAAATGTGAGTTTTTCATCAATCTTATCATTTATAGTTTTCCCTGCATTCGCTGACATGTGTGTTTTGTTTCATGAGTAGAGAAACACCATAGCATTTTTTTATTGTACTGATAGTTACACTGACTTCCTCAATTGTACGTGCAGTATTATATGTTTCAAAATATAATTCGTCATTTAGGCTCCCTAAAATTATATTGTGCTATCACTGGGGATTTAAGAACTCACACGAGATACTCATCTATTCGGCTCATTTCTTAGTCACTGACAGGTTTCAAGACAGGGCTTGCTGTATTCCCCTCCCCCTCATCGAGTTAATGAGAGTAATCAGAGCATCGACAATGATGCATCCTGGTCCTATCTTTCTCTTTTCCCGTGCCTGTAGCGATGCCTTGAGGGTGACGAACGCAATCACCACAGTGTGTTAGTACAATCCTTTAGTTTTTCAAGCGTCTCATGAACGCTTCGGTAGCCACGCATGCTAATAAGTGGGCCGCTGTCACCCTGCGTGCATTCCAAGCTCCAGATTCTCTTTGCGCCCTATTCTTCAAAACTGAACTACTTTTTGTTGCCGCACACGGACTGGCTATGCTCCAGTTTCTCGAT
This sequence comes from Morinoia aosen, assembly GCA_030386875.1. Classification (NCBI taxonomy): domain Eukaryota; kingdom Metazoa; phylum Arthropoda; class Malacostraca; order Amphipoda; family Talitridae; genus Morinoia; species Morinoia aosen. The sequence continues at coordinate 59,014,538 of CM059561.1, read as the reverse complement.
AAAGGTGATCAGTTTCTCCAAATTTAGCTCGCTGCAGTACGATTAGGATGCCAGATGCTAGGCGGACAGACAGGGTTTCAGCCCGTAGGTACGTCTGAAACGGCAACGTCTTGCTCTGCAGTGCTTCGCTGCTGTTTCCTCCTACCCCGGCGTCATGCTGCTCATGCACATGAAAATAGAAGTTGTAGCCAGTAGAATTTGAATGTTTGTTTTAGTGTGTGCTGCAATATCCGTCCATTGAAACACTAATTCCAAGCGAGTATCTGAAGTCAAACTCAAAGCGTTAATCGTAAGGTGAACTAGCGTAATTCCATGCCTGTACATGCCGTCTTTGCGAATAAATGTAGAGAATTTATTTCGTTCCTCCATACGTTTTTTGCCTTAATCCGTTACAACATTCCAATTACATCTTTCATATTTGTAAACTAACTAATAATCTATCTTTTATATTTGGAATTTAAACATTCACCAATATTGAGTAAAATTTTTCTCATACTTTCCTCGTTCAACTAAAGCGCACTATAATTGGGAAAAAGAGAATTCGGAACAACGGGGGTGGTGTTTTTTCTCGAATTCTCACCCATTTTCTACTTATCTCGAATCTGTCACTCATATGTTACAACACTTCAGCCAAGATATATGGTTTTGATTCATCTTTAAGGACAAGGTTTTTTTAGGACTAAATAGCAAATGCAAAATGAAAACAGTTGTTCGCCAGTTGCGTTCGAGTTATGTAAATCCATGTAGGCTAAAGGGATGTTGATCACAACTCAAGGTGTCATAAGAAAATTATTGTGAAGTTTTAGAGTCTTGAAAAATCATGTGATATATTCTGCTCAAAGAATAATCGCCAATGCGCAAGTAGCTAAACCAAAAATAGGGCGCGACGCATTCGGATGAGTGAGATATACAAGTATTTACGACGCGCATGTGGAGAAAAATTGTTCTATGCAACGAAATGGAATCGATTAGTTTGCGCAGCTTTAGTTTGTATACGATTAAACACATTCGTGAATCGAGGCGAAGTCCTGGAAACCTTTATTTAATTATGTTTTTTTATTATTAAATGAGCGCCTTCGTACTTTATGTTGAAAAATGAACATATTAAATGCAAGGCACATTTATAAAATAAATAGATGACGTCTTGGTCGTAATACATATCAGTCGAACTGCCAAAATGAATCCCGTATTTTTAGTTAGCCACGCACATTAAGTTGCTCAATTTACTCAGAGATGGAATAACGCTAATGAAATGCTGTACTAATACTTCCAACCAATTTCTGATGCTATTGGAATCAGAATTATGATTCACCGTTGTCAGAACAGTCCATGCGAATAATAGAAAGTGGCTCAAGGTTACCAGCGCTGCCAACTCATTCTAAAAACCCATTATAAAATGTGATCATCTTTTTATTTTTTTCCGACTTCCAAAGCAGTAATTTTACTTAAATATAACTCGTGTAGTTCTACAATGCTGCTGAAGTTTTCGAGTTAGAGGAATTTGACAATATTCAATAATAAATACCAAAAGAGCGTATTAATTCTCATTTGCGATAAATATCCAGTATCTTAATTCTTAGTACAGAAAAAATTGAGTGAGATCTATCCGAAACATGTCAAATTGTTATATAACGAAAATAATAATGAATGCAACGAACGAAGAAGTTGAATAGTCTGCGGGCTTTCTCTCAAAACTTCATTGGCATCGTGAATGCGCCTGTAACACTCGATCGTACATAAATTTTACTACCCAGACTAATGGACGATATGTGAAATCCTAGCTCAACACTTGGCAAACGGGAATTTATTTCTTACTTTATTGTACTATTAATTCACATCAGAAAGGATTAGTAGTATTTCCTACCATATAGGCCTGCTTTCATAGTTTCGCCATCGAAGATTAAGTGTGAGCGTCTGCACAAATTGATCACAAAGCGAAAACAAGATTTTCGGATTGCGATGCTGTTCACTTCTTCGGTCACGACAGGTTGGAGACTTCCTCTCGGCGAGCGTTTGCATCCGTTCATTTTTGAGCTGTCCTCAATCGGCGTCCGCATGAGCTGCAGAAGCTCGTGAGATTTTGAGAACCAATCTGTTACCGATTCTACAATCTACGTAGAAGATAAAGTTAGAAAACCCACTTTGGTGGAAAACTGAACAGTTGTCGGGAGTGATGTAATTTGTTGAAATTCCCAGAACTATCGTAATGTAATTTGTAACTGTTAGGTCGTAATAAATTCATGCTTGCTTTAGTCAGCGTCATTTTTCGCAAAATAAATTTTTGCTATATCTCACAGTAAAAATGATGCTAAAATAATTCCGAGATAGAAGCAGCTCATAGTTTAACAATTTTGTGAAGATAAGCATTCGTCGTAACAGATCTTGAATTAGTGGTGTGCCTTGTCCACGTGTCATCTTGATGGCCAGAAAAGCATTCAAATTTATAGACGATGTACCGCGTTGGGAAGCAAACCTCAAAAACTTTGACACAGATTTCCAATGCTCACGTGCGCGATACAAAATTAGAAAAATGATTTCTGCGTATTTCATAGGTATTGCTTGCATAGTCCTATCTTTTGTTTCTTCCCCATCAACCTAGTAATTAGTTACCAGCATGGAATCTTACCGAACGAATCACTGGATGCTTTGAATGAACAATATTTTGTGCCAAAATTCAAGGATTATTGTGCATAAACCTGTATTTTTATTGCAAATTCCTCGCCTATCTTAATAACTGCTTCAAAGTTACGAGCATTGAGTTAAATTTCACCAGTGATCTGAAAATCTATGTGGAATATGGACAATATACAGAAAAAAGCTCTAGAACATTGGGAGTGATTACCTGAACACCAACATTTTGAATGCATTGGCTGAATTTGGTAATAACTACGTACTGATGTTATGGGAGAGTATGAAATCTTATAGAATGTGGAAATTCTATTTTAATTGAAAACATTACGTATCCACGTGAGGTCCCGAACTAAGATTTAGTTAGAGCTTTCTGTTGAAAAACAATATTTTTTTATTTCGTTAAGGACCATCTTTCCTCGGTTCATTGCTATCCTGTCATTCAACACCTCAAACTTTCTTTTTCAACGTTAACCTCGTTCCTTTGCTTTCATCCTCATAACTGTTTTTTTGCGCAAGGGATCCTTAGCGGGAACACACCTTGTATGTAGATCCCAAGTTCTCTTAAACTCCATACTAAATGGTGCATTCATCATTCCTATTTTTGAACTTTTTATCCTGCTGAGGAAGTCGGAAACTAATTTATTATCAATCACAATAGGTAATCATTCATATTACTGTTTTCTTCAATATATTTCAGCATTTTTTCATCTTTCGTTCCTCACATTAGGAAATAACCTGAGGAAATTAGGAAATATTGTGAACCTGAATTGTAAGAGTATATTCGATGCCATCTATGTCTGCCAGTATGCAATTCTACTTATCTTTCTTCTCAACAGCTGTTATTACTGTTGATCATGAATTAAACTAATTTTTCGAACTACAGAAGAAATTTACGGAGCTTGGAAAAGTTTGTTGTGTATATCTTTGAAGGCAAGAGAAAAATTGGAAATCGGAATACCTCTCACTAATATGAGTATGAATAATAAAGGCACGGTTAAAGCGGGTTGCCTTCTTCAGCACATCTTAGGAAATCGCCGCTCCACTGAGGAGCGGAGACAATTGCTTCACTGAATTTAATTTTATTTCATACAGCTTTCTTGTGATGATCATCCTAATTGAGCGTTAGATATTTTGGTGAAACCCAAAAAAAGTCGAGCAGTAGCACGGTTTGTGAAAGTTGATTAACGAACAATATGTACTACTAGTTGAAACGAAAAGACTTGTTTTGTTTAATTTTGCGCTACATTGCTTGATTTAACACATTGAAAAAAGGGAAGCCCCGTTAATCTAGACGCGGAGTTTTACGTTTATTTCGTTATATTTCGCCAACTCCACGAAATTCAACTTAATTAATCTTGAAATTCGTATTGAATTACTTGGAACGCCTGCTTCCCAACATTCAGTTGGACGTTTACACGTTACCATTGTAAAGCAGCATAATGAAATTTTCGCTATCAGCTTCTCATAGTGATCGCTCCTGAACACCAGTAGCTCGTCTGACTGGTTCCTGAGTTCTAATTCCCATTTTTTTTGTGCAGTGAGACCATGGAAAGGCTGATGCGGCTGGTGGTGGCTCAGGGAGAGACGATCCAGAACCAGCTTCGCCGTCTGAATCAACGCGAGTCTCAGATCGAGAGTTACGAGCAGCAAATGCATCTATTAAGAGTGCAGAGCTTGGGCAATGACTATCTCTTGTCTTCATATCTACACGACCAACATCATCAGCCGCAAGAGTACCTTCGCGTCCAGCAGAATTCAGAACAAACAGTGGATGCTAATTCTGCGCCGCGGTTAACTAACCATAGAAATCCATTGAATCCTACAGCTAGGTTACAAAATAATCCCCAAAACAATAATCATGCTCCATTCAGTCAGACTAACAAAGGGCTTCTTCCTGGCATGGCTGATACGCGAGAAGTGCATGCAAAGCCGATCAATATAGTTGGAGATCCAAATGATTTATTCATTCACGACGGAGGATTTTCTAAAAATGTACCGGAACCGCTAAACACAATGCTATCAACAAAATTTACGCAGCCATTTAAGAACAATGGACCTTTCACCTCGTCTAATAAAGATGACACAATCAGTGAAGAAAAGAGCAACGATTCAGGTGTTGTACTCGGTGAGGAGTGCTTGACGTTAGTCGAAGATAGAAGCCATTTAGATTTCGAAGACTTGAATGAGACAGAAGTCCAAGAACGATTAGCTTTCTTTACCAAAATGGAAAGTATTTTAAGTCGCTTGCTAGAAGAAGAAGAAAAAATTCATGGGCTCAAGTCAACTATCGAAGTAATCCAAACGCAACAAAAACGGGAAAAGACTGAATTGGAATTTGACTTGAAAAGAGCAGCTGAAGACCATGCTGCTTTGGTAGCAGAAGTTCGTTCGAATGAACAACAAATTCGAGTTGTTGACACGTCAGTAGTTCAGAAGAAAAAACTCATTGATGCTTTACTTGCTGACGAAGTGGATTCAGATCAAGAAACGAAGTATTTACAAGCAAAATTAGATTACATCTTGCACCTTCCACCGACGGCTTTTAGGCTACCGGAGGAGGGGGATGACCCTCCGCCCCTGCCTCCTCCTCCGGTCCATCCCTCTTGTCTGGTGCAGAATTTACTTCAGAGCCAGCCTCCACAGGTTGTGCACACAGCACCAGTCCCCTCACAGCACACTTCTCCGAATAGAGGTCTAAAGCCTCACCAACAAGGCTCGAAAACGCATACTCTTCAAAATAATTATACTCACTATAGAAGTTCATCAGGAGATAATCGGCCATCCTTTGGGGCTGTGCATCGTCCACCCTCCCCTAATATTTTGTACGGCAATAGAGCCCCTTCTCCATCTGTCATGATGGGTTCTAGCAGAGCTCCATCATCAGTAGTTCGATGGCCAAATCGGTCCTGTTCCCCGAACCGTCGAAAACCTTTGCATCCGCCGCCATATGATCACCATATGCACCAAAATGGAGATTTAACTTCAACAGACAGTAGTAGCGTGCCTGTCTTACGAAACGCAGCTATATCTGTGAGAAATGCTAGTGTCCAATCTCAAGTGAATAATATTAAACTCTCCAATAGTTCCAATTCATTGAAAAATACTTTGACGAGTGTTGGTATTTTGCCAAGTAAGTCTGATCTTCGTATCTCCAACAACAAAAATGTAAATACTATAGAAAAACACTTACACCAGGCAATGCCCAGTGGCAAAGAGAACAATTCCTTAAACCAAAGAACAGATTATGCATCTACCCATAAACAAGGCGACGAGAATGAATCCGACATACCTCCACCACTGCCTTTGAGTCCTCCACCACTTTTAACTCCTACAAGTACCTCCAGTCTTGCCTCGTCTGAAACGTCAAGAAATCAGAACAGCAGAAATGACACGAAGACCCCAGACTTGACTGGAAGCGAAGCAAGTAAGCGAAATTTACTTAACTCAATTGGCAGTCGGATTGTGAGCGGATATTCCAATAAAACGGTTGACGATGATGATAATGATTCCGCAACAAATAACTCTAGTCTTGGAGTCAGTTCTCGGTCTAGTACTTCCTCTGAAACATCCATCAGTAATTGTTCCTCTTCCGTGTCTTCGGGAGTCTGTGTCGATAGTTATCATTCCAGCAATAAAATACAACGCATTAATAATCAAATTTCCAATGTCACAACGAAGCCGTCCAAACTGAAGTCATCACTCGTACAAGGTACGAATAAGCCAGTTTCAGGCGATTCGATTCATCTCAGAACAAACTCCCTAACTCCAAATGAAAGTAAAAAGGAAGCGGATTCGGAAGACTCCAACTCTGACACGGGTTTAAGTTCTCTCCACAGTAGCAGCGACGAGGCCGGATATGCTCTCGACACTTTGGTGTGAGAGATTTTCAAGCTTACCGCTCTGCCATCCTGTTCTTTGGGATAATTCTCATATCCATACTGGTCTTTGAATCTATATTATTTATGTACTTTTGAATTAACCAATTACATGCCTGGAAACTACCTTACATTGATGCACGATGACTCGTATTACTCTCCTCCGCTGTACAAGAGGCTCTACGCTCCTAGGGATCCCTCGGTCGTCGCTTTCACAAGCCTGTATTCAAATTATGTGCAGGCTTCATTAACGTTAACAAGATTTAACCTTCACAGGGTCATATCAGATATGGAAAATCTTTCCATGTATATAAGGTAAATTACTTGGTTTTGGGCAGGATTTTGAACATTTTGCGATGTATTGGTACAGCCTTGAAAGTTCACAAGTTAATTCGGCTACCCTACGTGTTTTCCTTGCCCTAGATCTTGAAATTGTACTCGTAATATAGTCCAGCTCATTTAAGAAGCATCTGATAATCCCATAAGGTTGATCGATTTTGTGTGCTCAAATTTTACTAGAAGAAACTCAGATTTTACCCAGAAAAATAGCACTTAGAATAGCGAAATTTTCCTCTCGCCCCTTTTCGAAAACGTTAAATATTTACCAATCCGTCCCCTTTCTCTTGCTAGAGTTCAATTTTAATACTTGATCCCTTGAGAAAGCCTATAATAAAAAGTGTCTACTCTTGGAATCGCATTCTTCTCAATTTGGAAGTTACTAAGATTGATCTCGTGGTGTTCTGAGTAGCCTTTCATGAATAGTACTAAGATATTTTATTTTTATTGGGCAAGTTCGTTGATTTGTTCTCGCTCGGTCAGTATTCATTGTCAATAGAACGTGATAAGCTTTAGGTAAATGATTCTAGCTGGTTAACCTCAGTTCGTTTCACAGAAACCTTGGTATAATTATTGTATCCTTTGTGAGTATACACTTCTTGCATCTCATTAAGCTAGTTCATTCCCCAAGAAAGTAGGCTACATATTAGTTCATGCGTCGTTTCCAAGTGTGCAAAATAAACAATTATTTCGAAGCTGTATTAATGGCCCAAGTGTACGAGAGTGGCCTGGCAGAACCACGGACAGAGTCATAAATAAAAAAATTGTTTCAAGATAAACATGAATTTTAGACGCCTCATTACCAAAGAGAATGTACAAAAAGTGATCGTACGAATTTAAAACTACTTCAGATGTTTTGCTTGAGTTACTATTCTCGAGTTTTGAAATTAACGTATCCCTAAGTACATATCTGTGAACTCCAACTGTGTGTGTAGTGACTCTAAACCTTATGTACATACGAATTTAAATCTGCGTGAATAAAGATTTAATATGTTACGTAGTGTGCATTTCCTATAATTTAATTTTAAATTATTTATACCCATTGAGACTTCATAATGCAGTTAACCGCTTCTGCAGATATAGTGGTACAAAACGGAGCTAGAAACTATGTTGAAAGGAGTGGCGCGACTGAACTGTGATCCTCTCTGTATCTACACGAGACTCCCAGCAACGTTTTGCCTTATGTCAAACTTAAATTTTAATTGGCACAGATTTACTTCAAGTAAAAGAATTCAGAGCGATAAATACACAAAGAAGTAAACGTACCGAGGTAATCAAGATTTAGATATATTAACTACAGAAGAGAGTAAAACGATCATTCAATACTGATAAGCTATATGAAAGTCGATAAATACATAAAACTCGAAATCACTATAACGTTCGTTTGCGTCTGAACTTTACCAAATTAAGCCTTTCGTAAGCCGGCCAAAAGAGAGAACACGGAGAAAATGTTGGACATTTGAAAGTGAACAACTCGATCTAAAGCTACTCAGACAAGAATGCAGCTGATAACAGCGTGAAGCCTGAGATATTCATAGGAAAACAAAGGTTTTGACGGTATAGCGATGAAGACCATTCTCTTCGTTCAGACAAGCTGGATATGATTTTACAACGAAACTTTCGTCCAATTTAACGTTTATTATGAGGAGCCATGAAGCAACAGCGTTTACTAACGAAACGAATATTCTGACACCTCACAAAACTTAAAATTCTGCGAACTGCTATCTGAGTTAAGATGGTCCGTACTGCTGTAGAACACACGATGCGTTTTTTCACTTAACGAAAATCGAGGTTAAACGAAAGCAATAGTTTGAAATTTTTTTAATAGAAAACCTTACTCGCGTTATAGATGTAAAGAAAAGCAAAAATATTCACGCGAAAATGCAAGTCTACTTTGAGGAGAAAATACACTATACTGCCAAAACAGTTTTGTTACGAATATCAAACTTCGTCCTTGACGATTTGGCTGAAAACTCGGCAGGAAGCAGGAAGTGCAGAGATACCTATACTCAAAACCCTTGTTCTTAAATGCATTCCCCCGAACGCTTCCTCTCTATCTCTAGATCACAAATTTCCTATACTTACCTTTTCTCAAATGAAAATTGGTACGGCATTTGTTTTCCTACAAATATACTTAATGAAAAAAATCACCCGCTTTCCAGAACTCAGTACAAACAAAATGTGGGCTAAGAAAATTTTAGATCTTAATCACTCCGTAGATGAAACGCTACTTGAAAGGCTTTCACCTAAAGAAAATAATGAAAAATAATGCATAAGTGACTGCCACATGTTTTCATTTAAGCCAACATTCCATATAGCTATCGTCCACTCAACATTGTTCGAAAAGATTAAATAGAGAACAATTGAGCTACCTGAATGAACAAGAGAGAATACAGTAGAGTACAGTCTACTTTAGCGTCAGAATGACACAAAACACAGATATACTAAAAAAATTACAATGGAGCATGACCATGAATGTTTAACCCGTGTTGAACGAACAGATAAGAGCCGCTAATAGCATCAGAAGCACGAGATGAAATGCGTGTCCACAGACTCATGTCATCCAAAAATAACCTTCGAAATACGTATAACAGAGAAAGAAACCGTATAAATCTTCAAACGTCAATACCTTCTTTCAGTCATGTCCACTACAAAGCTAGAACTGCAAGGATAGAATACTCGCCTGAGTAAAAGAAAACTTACATTCAACAAACTAAAAAAAACATTAAACTTCAGGTAACTCGTTAACTGCTGGAATGATGAATACCTTCATCTGCAGTCTAGTTACGAGAACTTATTCAGTCATTTATGTCCATGGGCTGAACGGAGTCAGAACACTGAAGTAACGCATGTCCCGGCCCTTCAGAAACACACAGAGGAAACGTCAGGGAATCGTCGGGGGGTTCGGCACAATGACTTTCAGCGTCGTTTGCAAGCGGTGGATGCTCGGATAGATTGGCTTCCCTTTCTGATGCCTCTTCATAGTGCAATTGCTCCCCATCAAAAACTCTATCAGAATCACTCAATTTAAATTGTGAATTGACTGCTGAAACAGATCGAGTCGAATCTGCACAGGTCACGTTCATGTTATAATCATTATCGGCAACAAACGCTTCAAGATTTGCGTCAAGCAATGATTCTTTATTTTTCTCAGCAGGGAAGCATGAATGCAACGCAGTGTCGCCCGTAAGTGTTGTCGCTTTTATGGTGGCATCAGATTCAGTGACTTCCTGTGGCAAACTATAGGAAATTTCCATTTCAGATGCAATAGGGTTTTGTTGAGAGCTACCACTGATATTTGTTGCATGAGTTGTTTCGACTCCCAGCCTGCAGCCATCATCAGTAGGAGAATCTAAAGATCCTTGAGGGTCTGGCTGCACGATTTTCGAAGTAGTAACGGCCATCAAATCCGTCGATGCACGTTGTCCTTGTGCGAGAGATACTTCATCACAGTCAAATTTAGATTCTTGTTCTTGATGGCCTATAACTTGCACGAGATCGCTATTTGTATTTGAGCCTACAGCAGTTTCACCTCGCGGTGAGCAAATGACACTTTCTAGAGCTGACACATGAGTTGACCGGTCAAATTGAGAAACAGCTGAGTCAACGCAGAGATTTGGCAGTTCAACTTCGTCAGAAGTCTTGAGTACATGGTCCGTCTCAGTTGGGCATGATAAAGGCTCACAAACCGCTTCGCGGAATTCTGATCCCTGATAAGAAATGTCTTCCACATCGACTCTAACGATTGCCTCCTGGCTAACTGGCGTCAACAGTTTTTCAGTGCCAGGAGAATTGACGAACAAATTATTGTTGCGGTCTTCGTTGGACTCCTCGTGACATAAACTGAGTTGACTTAAAACTCGAGACCTCATATCATGCAGCGCAAGCTCATCGGTTTCTTCGGCAACAATATCTGTTGACTGAAAATTTTCAATGCAATCTCTTTTAATTTGAGCATATTTTCCGTCAGTGTTCAAGCCTTCTTTGTCATTGAAACTTTCACGCATGCGATCATCAACGCCTTTATTTACAAAACTCAAGTTAGAATCAAAAACAGAAGAGCTCACATTAGAACTTGCCTCGCTGAGAACATTTAGATTCACATGTCGCACAGATGTACCGTCATCCGATGCCATTCCACCTTCCACCAGCTTGCCCTCATCCTCGCATATTGGCACAAAATCCGCTTGTCGTTCCTCACCAGAGGACTCCTGCGGACACATTTGCATACTCTCTTCTGCCTTCCGTTGAACTGAGGAAAGCTGATCTTCCATCTTACTGTGCAGGCTTTGGAGTTGCTCATTGACTTCGTTATTATGCTGAGAGATTGCTGACGCTGTCGAAGAAGTTACCTGGTAGGCCTCAGCAAGGACCTCCCTCTGCCTGGGTTTGTGAAGCAACGAGAGCTCGAGCATCTCTTCTGCAGCCGCCACTGCAACACCACCAAATTCCCTGTATACGCCACTAACACGATGGTGAAATAGTGAAAACAGAAATGGAATAACTTTACCATAGTAAATGGTTGCCAATCCACACAATGCAATGCATTACCAAGACGCTAAGCCAGCACATTGCCATGGAAAACTTTGAATTCTCTTCGAGGTCACACACTAAACATCACTAACCATAAAGCAGGTGCAAAAGCAATGTCCGATTTTTAGAACGGATGTAAAAATTAGATTGGTCAATAATTTACATTCTATTGTACGAGTATTTTTTTCTAATATTTCTGTGACTATAAACGATTTTCTTCCAGATTATGTTACGTTCAAATTTTTCAATAATATTGGCATCCATGTTGGTCCCATCTAAAGATCACATAAGGAATGTTCTACTGTACGAGTTTCATAAAGGAAGTTTCAAGAGATGGTTTTCTGGTTTTCAAAGCGGAAATTTCCCTTTAAAAGATGAGCCAATGAATGGTCGTTTAAGAACACTCGATTCCAATCAGTTGAATGTCCTTACGTCCACAGTTACACGTGGCTCATACAACCTGCTTCTGTTTTCCATTTTGATTCTGAGGACTACAGACTTAGTGGACTTACATTGACAAAAAAATAGATTGAAAAAGAGTTGAATTTGTTTTTTGATTCTGGACCTACAGGGTTTTACAAGCGAGGCATTTATAAGCTTGTTGAAAGGTGGAATGAAGTATTCAAAAGCATTGGAGAGTATGTTAATAAATAAATATTTCCAGTCATTGGCTCATTCATTTTCACCCAAGATCTTTAAATCGGACATTACTTTTGGACCACCCTAATACTTGAAAATTTCGAGGAATTTGAGTGACAATAACCCAAATGGGTTGACAGTAAATACACGTCGCAAGAAATTCACTAAACTTTTCTATTGATACACTGTCAATCGTTAAAAAAATTACTTACTCTACAGTGTATAAAATCTGTTCGTCTACTGTCTATAAAATCTGATGCCTGATCTGTTCCCTCGTCATATTTTAAAAGAACTCACAATTTGCACGACTGAAGCCCCTTTCGGCATACTGATGGTAGCTTGTTCTGTCAGGTAGATGGCGTTCCTATGGGTTCCCCCTTAGGGTCTATGTTGACCAACTTCTACATGTCGTCCGCAGAGAACCTGGTATTTAACACTTTGCGTGCTAAACCGTTATTGTACTGTAGATGATATTTTTGTTGAGGTAGAAGGTACAGAGCAGTATGAAATGTTAAGAAATTTGATCGATAGATAAATCTGGGTTAAATTTTACGCATGAGTAGGAGTGCAAGGCAAACTGCTTTTTCAGATGTTAGTTTAAGCCTCCCTAACCACTAAAAAAAGCGTTCCGAAGAGGAAGGAGGAAGGCATCATTTAGTATGGAGATAGGGGAACGCGGAATATATGCATCTATGGAGAAGAGGCTTAGAAATAGTGAATTGAGAAAAAATTCATGAAAGAAGATAGAAGTTGGAGAAGTAGTAGGGGCTAAAAAACAGGACAGCAGTGAACCGAAAAAATGTGGTCTTCAACATGACAAAAAACATTTCATTTCAACAAAAAGAAGGCCTACCTCTAACTCTTAGCTCGGCCCTCGCACATTTTTCCGCCTGAGAGGGCTAATTCACATAGATACAATAGTTGTAGCCCCCTGAGGGAACTTTTAAATTTTTTGGTTGAAGCTTCTCAAGGTACTTACAGAGATCAGTTTACGTCAAGCCGTCCCATGCTGGAGACTATAAATTATGATTGTGAGGCTCCGCAAGTGTACAAAGAAGGTATTATAAGCACTTTAATAAATATAGCTCATGAAGTGTGAAGCAGCTGGGCAAGGTTTCATTCTGAAATGCTTAGAATTGAGCGGTTGCTGGTCGGTAACAATTCCCCTAGCAATAATGAAGGCATCTACGGATGCTTTATAATGAAGGCATCTACGGATGCTTTATAAAACTATTATCAACTTCTTACGCCGAATCTTGGGCAGTAACAATAATCCTAGGCTTAATTCACGTAATAGTAATATATTTTATGAAAAACAAATGCACAAGAATTACAAAATTGATGAACGAGTCTATAACAACATTGTACAAACTTTTGTCAAGCCAACAGATCCAGACGCGTCGATTAAAGTCTGTGTGCATTATAAAAATCGCAAAATCGGTGATCTCTAAGTGAAAAATATTTCCTGATCCAGGGTTAATGATCTAGAAAGAGCTAGTGCGATATACTAGCTCAAATGTGACACGAGAATGTGAGTCTTTTAATAAATGTTACATTGGCTTGACTATGATGACCCTGAAACAAAGATTAACTGTCACAAATATCAAAATTCAAATTTTAATCATTTCCGCATTGACCATAGCTGCAAGCCTTCAAAGTTTAAAGGTAGTTCAATACTGAAACAAAAATTTTACATAAAGTTGTTAAAAAGAGCACATTCAAATAATAGAAGCCCAACACATCCATAAACTTCACCTGCTCCCAACGAAAACACAAATGACTTTTTACTCTAAAATTATTTATTTTAGAACCGCAGCTTTGAAGTTTGATGCAACCGCTCGATCGTTCATTTCTCCCCTATTGTTCGTGCCATTAACATCTATAGTTGTGTAATACTGTTAACTAATCTTACAACTACATATTCATGTGGTACAAATTTCATCTCCTGTTATTTTCTTGTGCTCTGATTTTCAAGATTCTTACTTTGTCTGATGTAGCTAAAGTATTAGATTTGCATTCTATTAAAGTGACTAAAAAATTTTCTGTATATTTTCAGCCTGAAGATGTTGGTAAATCGAAACGTCACTTTTTATACACTATAAAGTTAATTTTTAACGATTGACAGTGTATCAGTAGAAATATGTTGAGTGAATTTCTTACTACTTTAAAACGTGATGAATGGGAATGATTTCATAAGGTTGAAAAGTTGGCAAAGAAATATATACGGTGTGGGAGAGAGCCCCAAGTTTCAGCTCAAAAACTTACCTCTCATATCCCTGAGCTTGCCTTTCATCTCGAGAAGTTTCGTGTTCATTTGATTCAGCTCACGCAAAGTGTCCGCCAGACTCTTCGAAAGCTGTTCAATAACACATTAATTTAGTATATTTGAAAAAATTCTACTCCGGAAAAATTATACGTGCATGATATAATGGCTTAATTTTTTGCAAGAAGTTTCAACTTTCCAATTTCAGAGAGATTCAATTACTAAGTGAATTCTGGTTCTCATGGAGAATATATGAGATACCGAGCTGAAAGTTAAATGCGATTCCCTTTTACTATTATAGAATAGGATTTTCATTTCGTTACGGAACAATTCTTTTGGTTCATTAGCTGCTGTCCTATTTTACAGCACTTTCAAGTTTCTTCTTCAACTTTTATCTTGTTTCTTAAGCTTCTTTCCAAACTTGCTGTTTCTTAGCGTAGGGGATCTTGTGCGGGAAGAAAAGTTAACTTAGTAGATTTTCAATAAGATACGAAAAGTTAACTTAGTAGATTTTAAAAATTCCTCAGAACAAAATGACCTACCTAATGGGTGGAAATAAGACAAAAAGGTATTCTTAAGCCTACGGCAGTGATTAATTAAACCCTGAGCAATAAAACAAAAATATGCCTTCTTAGTTCGCGATGAGTTCAGAAAAGTCATAAGACCTAAAACACTGTACTGCACTAACAAAAATACCGTCATAAATGATTTTCAAGTTATGAGGAAGGGTTAGCCAACTTAGTTTACAGAAAATATTTCATAAAACGCACGTCTAAAACAACTTAACAAACGTCTACACTGAAATAAATTTCAATGCTAGTTCATAGATTAGATTAGATGCAAGTTAAAGCCTCCTCACCGCAAAAAAAAGGCTGTGATCTCGTTATTTTTAGTACGACATTAGGTTTGTATAAGAGGAAGCTTTAACTTTCATTCGCCTAGCTGAATACCAGGCAGGAGCAAAGGAAACGCACAGCAGGACTTCTAGTATTGTACTGGTCTCCGTAGTTCACACAGCTCGCCCTTAAGTCTAGTTCGTAACAATAAAGTTCCGCCCGGCGTTTTCTGACCTTTAGTAACGGGAAAGAGAGTAAGGATAAAGGGACCATTTAGGATGGCGTTAAGGAAACGCGGAATCTATGCACTCGGATGTGCTCTCGTACATGACCCTGCACTTTGCAACAGTAAGTTAAAAAGGAAGGTTATGAAACAAGACAAAAGTTGAAAAAGAAAGTCAGAGATGCTCTAAAACAAGCCCGCAGTGAACCAAAAAAATTCGTAACCAAACAAAACAAAATTGTTTCATCAAAAAGAAGGCCTACTTAACTCCCAGCTCGGGACCTGCATTTTGCCCCAGGGAACACCAATTCTCATTGACAATAGTTGTATTAGTCTACAAATCCCGATCCCCAGATTACCCATGCTTATTTCCATCTATTTATTTATTAACTTATATTTGAGATCCATAAACGTACCACACTCACAGGTGTAGCGATAATTTTTTTTTAAGCCAGTAAGCTCGTGTACTATTTTTATTTACTGAAATACCTAGTTATTTGCGATTAGCATTTTGATAGTGACAGAACGCAGAGCGTTTAGTAAATATTATTGTATTCAGTTTTCAGTTCTTAATTCCAAAACGAAACGTTTTACTTTGCTAATTAGAACTGACGACTGCGCTGCTCAGTGTACTTAGAAAAAATGTTTTAGTAAATGCTAAAATTGAGTTGGTTTCTAATTTTTTAATGGTAATGTAGGGTTAATCAAGTTACAATCATAGCACATAAATCGTTTTAGATAACTAATTTTCCCATCACTCACAATAACGTAGACATTGGTACTTGAGATAAAAAACCGTGACACTGACATTGCTACAAAATAACAAGTGCTGCACAACTTTTACATATGGATTACAAATGGAACTAATAGTAGTTTCAAGATCAACTGTATCGTACAGGCTTAGTGTGAGGTCTTCGTAGCAGTTTATTGAAAAATATGAAATAGAGGATGGAAACGCCGTCACCTTCGTTAGCTAATTGACTAACTCGGGCGTAGAACATTCAGCTTCACAGATTAAGATTATAAGTTAGATATTATTAACCCTTTAACGCCCACATTTTTATACTCATATTACCGTTATAACAACCATTATCACTAAACCGACACTGGCATTAGGTAGTTACTGTTATCTAGATGGGGAAGGAACTGCCACTCGGCAGTGAAGTTCAAAGGTCACATTAGTGAACAAATTGAATAAGAAATATAATATATTATTGTTATTTTTGAAAGAGGACTGTACAGTCCACTTGGGCGTTAAAGGGTTAAGATTATTAGTTAGATATTATTATATTAATACCACGTTTTTCAGATAAGTACAGAGCACGCAAAATTGCTGACAAGCCCATAAAGTAAAAAATTAGATTAGTATAAGCCTCCCTTTCTGCAACAAAGGCGTGCCAAAGAGAGTTAGGAGGAAGGCACCAGTTAGCATGGACTTAAAAAAACGTTGAATCTATTCGATTAGATTATGGGTTAGTTTAAGGGTGCTTACACACTACGAGCGGAGCGGAGCGGCGACGGGCGTCAATAATGTCTTTGGCTATTCCTATGTATAGACGCTTTACCTTACACACTACAAGCGGAGCGGAGCGGCACGCTCGGGAAATTGAGGGATATTTATTGCCGCTAGCGGCGGACTGAATTTGGTGAGTTTTCCTTTAATGTTTTCATTGAGGTTTCATAAAAACTGATATACACTGGTAAGTGGGTAACTAATTTTCTCTAATCATACAACATGGCATTAAAGAATGGTTTTATAAGGGTTTGGTAATGTTTGTTGAACATGTTCATACAATTGAAATATGTTATATGATAGCGAAATACCCATTCTTGTTTTCATTTCCTACATTTGGTATGATATATTAAATATAATAAACCAAATGTATTTTCATTTATAATTCCTATTAATAACATAGAAAGAAGGCTACATCATAACATGAATGTTACCTATTGACGATGAACACTACGAAAAGTATGTTACTTGAAACGTGAGAGTCTCACGAGTTGCTAAATAATTTATAATATGAATAGCAAGCTTCATAGAAACAATACAACTCTTATATAGGAACTGGACATTACTAAAACCTAAACCAAGTAACTTTGTCTTACCTTTTTGCAACTTTTTCCTCTACAAGGGAGTGTAAACTCTCGAAAGAGGCTGGTTTCATCCTTAAGTATGAGAAAAATCGAGATTCATCTCTTTTCAGATCCTCGTACAGATGATGAAACTCACAATGGGTTTCTCTCGCAGAATTAACGGAATGGACCCAGTGCTTTCTTTTATTTTTTACTTCGTCCAGCAGCATGAATGCACTTACAAAGTCCTCCATAGCGACTGATCAATCGCGCCGCTCCGCTTGTATGTGAACACCTCGCCGCTTCGCTCCGCTATACTCCTCGCCGCTCCGCTCCGCTCGTAGTGTGTAAGCACCCTAAGCCTCCCTAACCGCTACAAAAAAAGAGCATATCGAATAGGGGAAGGAGGAAGGCACCATTTAGTATGGAGATTAGGGAATGTGGAATATATGCAGAATGAGCATAGAAACAGTGAGTTGGGAAAGAAGTTCATGAAACCAGATAAAAGTTGAAGAGGAAAGTAGTACGTGCTGAAAAACATGCTCCTTAACATAACAAAAAAAAATTCATTCAACAAAAAGAAAGCCAAAACAACTCTCAGCTCGGACCCTCATACATTGAATCTATCCACAAGATGCATAAAAACAGTAAGTTGAGAAAAACATTCATGAAACAAGATAAAAATTGAAGAAAGCAGTAGGTGCTCGTGAAAAAGACTGCAGTGAACCAAAAGAAAAATAGTCCATAACAAAACAAAAATCTTTTCTATTTCAACAAAAAGAAAGCCTACCTAGCTGTTAGCTTGAGACCTCACATATTTCCCTAGTCATGGCTAATTTCTATAGATGCAATATCTGAATCCCCTGAAAATGAAGGTCAAAAAATAAGGACGACTTCACAACTACGATGTTAATCTCACCAGGCATGTAGAATTCTTAATTGCAATATAAACAACATTCAAGAAAAATATAATGATAGGCCAGGGCAAATATGAAGCAAGTTCCCGGTACCAAGTAGGTTTAGGACGTGTATATCTTCAGATAACGCACATAATACATTATTAACTGTTAGTTAACATATCTACACTTGAATAATTTTAAATGGTTATTAAAATAGTGGCCCCTCATCTTTATGTCCTGGCCCAGATATTAGTATTAGTCAGTTCAAGACTCCCTCTGAACAACAAAGGCAATCTGAAGAGAACAGAGCGTACTGGCCACTAAAGCCCATATGAGACGGTGGCAAGGAGTGTGAACATTTGCGCGCGGCATCGCTAGCTCCTCCCATTTCCTCTCTTTCTGTCGCAACTCTGCTCTCTGTGGCCGTGTTCGACGTTACACGAGTGTCGAAATTCGTGATCGCTCCCTGCACGATACGGCGAACATGCACGCCGACGCTGTCTCAGTAGCCAGCCAGGCTTCGTATGAGAAGGATGTCTGTGATTAGTTGTCCTCTCCCTTCACCTCCGCCGCTGGCGGTCGCCCACATTATTTATAGAAATTCTAAGAACACACCCATGTTTATGTAGAGAGATAAGTAGCGAGTGAAGAGATAGATCTCTACGAAAAATAGCACTAAACATCTTTAAAGAAATGAAGCCAGAGAATGAATTAACTCCAGAGTAAATAAATAAATAAATACACTTCAGTCGCAGTTCAGGCAGTAAAACAAAACTAAAAAGATTCCCAGAAATCAGTTACGGTAACTGACGAAATGGTATTCCCAAATTGCGATTCCCATTTCCAATAGTATTCCCATTCTTAGACGAAGGTGACATTCATTGCGCCTCTTCTTCGTCATAGTATGAAATACTTCATTCTCAGCCCAATGTAGGTAACAAATTAATTCTTCCACATGTATTATTACTTCTCTTGTTTCCTGCATAAAAATTACTATTAATTTTTTTTCGGAAGTTCGAAATCACAGTTACATTATGCAGAAGTAAAATATGACGGAAACTAGCATGTTTTACGCTATTTGTACTTTTCAGGAGAGTAAGTGTTCTACTATAAATTTATACTATACCGCTATGTACAAATTTTCAATTCGTTTCTCTAATACTCATATTTATTATTGTTCAAAATACAATCAGTACAGTGTTAAAGTTTGTATGTCAGCCTGATGACTAAACCAAGCATTAAATAATCGAACTAAGTATATAAAATGTCGTGATAGTCATTTCTTCACTTATATCAGAGCTATTTTAATGTACGATGGAGTATTATTTAAGATGGTACCTGCTCTTAAAATTAGAGTTATTTGTACCAATGCACATGCTGCAATTATGTGTACAAGTGCCTCAGTATTACCAGTATTGGATGTTTTTCATATTTACGACAATCAATCTGCATTCCACCGTGCAAAAAAAACTTCAATTGCAATCAAGCGTAGTTGCATTCACGGGCGCCACGCATTCCACACTAGTTCATCATATATATGACGTAGATATTGAGCCATATTAATTTCATAATTCTTTTCTAAATGGTAGATATATTTTGCTGGTATCAGAACCCCTAAAATAATATCAATGCATTTAATTAACCATGTTTTAATTTTGAATTTCTGTGAATTAACCGTCGAAAATGAACATGACTTGAAAGACATGTATTGGTGAGTAAAATAATGAAAACAAATCCAGCTTCCGATTTCCGTGCGCTCCTGCGCGCCGTGTCTGTGGCCGGCCAACACCGTCTCGTGTAATAACATCGTAGTGTGTTGGTGACGGCGGCCGCCATGACTTCGGGGAAGAGAGCGCATCTCTCGCACTTAAGAGAACAGAGCGTACTGGCCACTTAGTATGGACTGTAGAAAACGATTAATCTACTACGGTCTAGGTGTTTCCACACAAAATACCTTGCAAATAGAACTAGCAAGTTTATTTTCAACAAAGATTATGCAAAAAGCTCATCGTTGTTTATTAAAATATCTTAAAATAAGGATCCTTAGTTGATACACACACATGAGTCGTATCACCCATCTCACTAGTCGAAAGAAGAGGAAAAAAAGTCAAAGAACAGATAGTAAAGTAGGCTTGAAAAGGGAAAGATGGGGGGGCCCCGAGAGACAAAATTACTGAAAACCTATCTATGGCTAAGGTACCATCCTAACTGGGCAAGCCAATATCCCACAGTGAAGACATAAATCTTACTAACCTAAACCTTTTGTCTATCCTATGCTCCTTGTGCGGGTTTTTGCCAAGAAGATCTCATGTTTACATCATGATAGAATTTTACAAGGGCAGTTTTAAGGGTCACCTAACATGTCACGCACGATTTTAAGCAGAAATACAAACTTTCACATTGAAGCACCTTACATCCAAAAGATAAAGATCATTTTATCACGATTCATCTACAGACAAAACTCCTCACAGCACTTCAAGTGCATTATCTAAATTGCAGAGTATAATTTAATAGTTACTGAAATTTAAATTTTGTCATTATTGGCAAATGTTTCATTTGACCCAGAATGAAATACTTATCACTGACGCATTTTTACAATACAGCATTTGCAATCCAAAGGCTGTACCATATTTTATCTGCCAACCATGTTGGAAAAAAATATTTCTATTAGTTTTCTTCGACTAGTCTTGCAAAGTGAACCCTTACTAAAACACCCAGAAGCTCAACACAAATTTTCCTGATCTATACACTATAAAAAAAGGTATATTTTGAACAAAGTTCACATAAAATAGGGCACAACTAGATATTCAAATTGTCTTCATAAAATAATCATTGAGAAGTTTGCTCACTACCTTGAATCAAAATGAATACATACAAGTAAACAACAGTAGGGACTTGTGGGAAATCTGTCACCACTAGTTTAGGGAAAAAATGAAAAATGTAATCCTTTTATGATGATATACTTTGGCCTGAAACAAAACAAAAATTAAACACAATAAAAATTAATAATTTAATTAGGCTAACCTAACGTAACCTAATCTTAACATCAAAAGGAATCCGTAAATTAAAAGTGGTGACATAACCCACAAGAACCTAAAAACAAAAGGAATCTCAAGAAATTTTGTTCATGTGAGAAATCTTGATGAGAAATTGAGAAATCTCTATTTTTATTTTTAAGGTAGTACTTATATTTCAAGTTCAAGAAATATACCAATAGCAAAATCATTTTCCCAAAACCTACATAAAATTTGAGGGTGCAACTTAATGGTTAGGTATTTTCTGCATCCAAATACACCAAAAATGAACTAAGAAATATTTATTCAACCATTTTTCCCTCATAATGAATCCATCAGCTCATTGAGACGGTGAGAAACACTACATTAGATTTTCAGGTTATTAGATAATTTAAACCTTTCTAACCACAACAAAGTTGTTCCCAAGAGAGAAAGAAAAAATGCATCATTCAGAATGGAATTAAGGGAAAAAAGAAAATCTGTCTATATGTGACCCCATAATCTGTGCATAAAAACAGCATGGAAGTAAAACCAAGATAAATTTGAGGGTGTTGAAAAGAAGGAAGGCATAAATTTGACGTTTACCCACGGTACTCACCACCGCCATGTCTGAGCTCTCTTGCACTCCTGGCACACAACTTCCATCTCCAGCAGCAGAGCTGGAGGAGCCTGATGCAGACACTGCAGGAGTAACACTTGGCAAAGAGATGAGTTGATGCTCCTTTGAGATCATAACTCCTACAGGATTGCTATCAAACTGGTTGGCATTATCATTTGAACTCATCACTCCTGTTTTTATATGTAAATGATAGGTACCTGCAAATCATAGAAATATGTAGTAAATTTGTTAATATTACTAAGCAAAAATGTTACACAACAATAACACTTATGCTTTTGAAGATTTCACAAGCTAATAAGTGGAGAGCCTTATAATTGGAGTTGAAATTTGTCATGGTTAAAAGAGTAGAAAATTATAGCCATCAACATGCACATAACTATGCCTTTACCAGAAATCTGACAACACATACCTTGCTTCTCTGTTGGGTATAGGAGAAAAATTCCAAGCACAATACCCCACTTTACCCAGGTGTCTGAAATGAGTACCGGTCTTGACCGGGGGAAAGCCTCATGGCGTCCTGGCATTAGATAAAAGGCATTTAAAAATCCAATGTACAAGGTGATACTTATCAGGCTTGATTGAAAGTAAAGCATCCGTTTATACCTTCATTATTGCATATCAGTCTCATTCCAGTAACTTACCATGAATTAACTCATTGGAATTTTGAAACTTTGCACTTACTGCAGTATTCTATAGAAGAATAATAAGAAATAAACAGATGATAATTGTCTAACCCATAAATTTATTTAAAAATTATTTTAATGGCGAGACTCATTTGTATTTCTACAATGAAGGTTTCAATAAATTTCAATCAAAATTCATTCAATTAAAAAATTAAAGAATACCATATTCAACAAAACAAATACTTCCTATGCTAAAATCATGACTCCAATCAACCATGTTTTTATGTTCCATTTTGGACCTCTGCAGTCCTGATATAGAAATATATAGAAAATAAAATATATGATATAGAAACTCTAGAATATGAATAAAAATAATAAGTAGCAAAACTACTACTCAGCAAAAATAGAAATCCAAGCTTTAATAAGTAGGCCTAGTAATAAAAAAGTACTACCAAAGCACAACCAAATATTGCATCAAATCTTAAATTATATACTATTCCTACAGTATTAGCCAGTGCTGCTGGATAGCAGCAAAGATTAGATTATATATAAGTTCAAGCTTTAGACCACATAAGTTCAACCACAAGAAACATAACGTAAGTTCAACCACAAGAAAGGTATTCCAAAGAAAATAAATGAAGGCACTATTTAGTAAGGAAATGTGAAAATCTATGCATAACTTGTGTACCAAAACAAGATCCCCAGTGCATAGGATCAGTAAGTTAGGAAAGACTATCAAAGAAGATAAAAGTTGAAGAAGAAAATAAATAAAGGTGGACACAGTTAACAAAAAATGATTGGCCTCAACAAAACAAAAGGCTTCAGTTTTCTACAAAAATGAAGGCATAATTTACTTTTAGCTAGGGGCCTTACATTTCCTACTTTGAGTGCTTACGCCCTTAGATACACACCCTGAGGAGAAATAACAAAAATCTTTTTAAAATGCACTTCTGAAAATGTTAATGCAAATAAGTAACTAATACCAGGGTAAAGGGAATAAAACACAAGAACATTATACTTTCATCACAATAATTCAAGAAATACATTTCCCAGAAAATTTGGTCAATATTGAGTTTAATGTTGTCAATAATTTTAATAATTTAGTTGCCATAGATAGGTAATAAGGAAGATTTTAAGAGGTTTAACATGAATGACATTCTGCTCGCTGATGCATTATTTTTGAATTATTCAACTTTGAAGTTAGCTTTCGCGCGCAAAAGGAAGCGCGCAAGCCAAGCGGAAATTTAATTAATAACGGAAGCTAACCCCCTATAAAAAGGCGAAATGACAGAAAGGCAGTAAGAAATAAAAAAAATCAATCCCTCGAGAGTTGATGAGGCCGCGTGAACACGGCCCGTCAAAATATATAGGGCTGGAGCTTGTATCATAGATACGCTCATCACACACTTTGGTAAATCTGAAGGAGATGACAGTTGTCGATTTTCCACTTTTTGGTGCCTGAACCTAATTAATTGAATCGAAATAAACAAGTTTTCTTCTATGCACTTTTCGTCTCAAATGAGTATTTAACGATTTGTAGCGGTAAGTTTAGTTTCGTCATTGATGACGAATGCGCTCGAATAAACAGCTACTCATCGATTTTCGAATTTTTGTTGCTTGAAACATGGTAATAACATCGAAATAAACAACTTTTCTTCTATACACTTTTTTCGTCAAATGAGTATTTAACAAGGTATAGCGGTAGGTTTGGTTTCGTCTTTCAAGACAGAGCGCTGAAAGCGAGACGCCATTGCAGTATTGCCATACAACTCGATCAAAGAATTTCTTTCCGCTTCAAAGACTGGAGTTGCGGTAAGTCATTTACCGCTCAAAACTGAATGAAATGCGCGACCAGTAAAAGACGAGATATAAAGCTGAAAATTTCCCTGGTTAAATTTCTTACTATAGGAAACAAGGGCAACAAGTGCGGGTGTGTGTCCGATTCACTTCGCTTTCTTGGGACACCCTAAAATAGAATGAATTTCATTTTTTACTAATAATAATGAGAAGGTACTTAGCTAGTAGCTATATTTTCATAGGAGTTCCGTATATATAGCAAATAAATTAGAAAACAGAAAAGTGCCGAACATTTGTATTGCCTATATGACGCATAAAGAAAAACCATGCATATGCTCCTGTAATATATGATATTCCTCTGCTTTTTGTTATTCCTCTCCTATGATTTAATACTGGTTCATGATCTCGATGTGACAATGTCTATGCACTGTAATGACGATCAACGTTGCCTTTCAAATATGTTTCAGCCAATCATCGTCTTGTTTCAACGAACTTTTCTTCGTTTTTTCCATCTCATCCGATTTCATTACGACGTTGAAGAAGTCATCTTCGTCATCTACGTCCTCGGCACTGCTCCCCTAAGCTGAAATACCATTTTCCGATCTGTCATTAAGATGGGCGATTAGTTTGTTGTTATTACCTCCACGCTTTGCACTTCGTTTAGCCATTTTAGCTTAAAATGTGGATGCAGAGAGGACGCCAAGCTAAAATCGTCGATTTGAAGAACATTGGCAAATCGCAGAATCTAGCTATGTAAATTTGCCGTATAACACATAATTTTACACTGACAACTCACATCATTCCTAATAAAATATGTTATATAATGGGTTACATTAAAATATACTTATGTACTGTAAGCGAAGTGTATGTGTATCACTGTATCGCCTAATGCTAACAATAAAAAGTTGCCAGATGGGTTGTACCCTGTACGGTTTAGTTTCAAACGAGAATGAAACGCGTATTGAACTTTATTGAAGTTATTTTGCAAATTTAATTGACATCGTGATGTTGCGGTTGCGAGTTGTGGCCTGACACGTCGAAAATTGTTGCGATCGCAACAGGTTCGAAACTTTCCAAAAATTATTGCGGCGCAACCGGTTGCAACCGCAACAGACGGCGCAGCTGCCCAAAACTGCGGATAGTTGAGAACACTCTCGTTGGGGCGCGCGTGTATTGGCGTATTTTGTATTGGCATAACTTTTCCAACTAAGAACTTGATACTAACTTTCTATTTCTGCAGTAACGCTTTGAGGAAACCTAATAATCTATACTATAATAAGAGCCGCGCCCGTCCGTCCGTCGGTCGGTCTGTCCGAAGCCAGCCTGTAGTGTGTCATGAGCGTATCTGTGATACAAGCTCCAGCCCTATATATTTTGACGGGCCGTGCTCACGGGGCCTCATCAACTCTCGAGAGATTGTATTTTTTTTTTTCTTACGGCCTATCTCTCATTTCGCCCTCTTTTTTATTTCAGATTAACGGGGGTGGACTAGTGCTTATAATTAGAGCTGTGCCAATATGCACATGCCTATATGGACGCGTATGTGAAATTGTCAGAGCTTAAAATATGCGGCTTCAGGTTAGATATATGCGATTGCGGAGTGTCGTATGCACAGTACTCTCATTTATATGCAAGCAATATGCGACTGCTGAATGAAGGGCTTCAGTTAGTTGGATATTGTACGATATATCAAATATTGAACCGTAAAGTAATGATTCTTTACGATAGGCTTCAATATTTAAAATATCATTCATTTGCTGCTAATGAAGAAAACATGAAAATATTCACTGGATGCCATGCTAAAATCCCCGCGCAGCGATGGGATTCGAACCCGCGACACCTTGACGGAAGGGAACTTAGTCATAGTGAGCTACTAGCTTTCTGTGATTTTATCGGAGATGAAAATGGTTAATTTTAGTTAACTTTATGCTGAACCAAAAGGATTATCTTCATTTTTGATAACTATGAAGTCTCAGCCAATATATGGACAATAACAGTGTATACTCATATTATGTTTCACGATAAACGAACAGTTTTCCCACAATAAGTATTGTACAGATTTCCGTCCCAGAGTCATTTTCTGGGAATTCATTCATGAAAGTATCATTCCTAACACTCTGGGGTATTTTGGGCATGGCTTAACTAATAAATAATGATAATCATTAGAATAGTATAAGAAATTTGTTCACTTCTTCAATCATCAACATATTATCAAAAATATCGCTAAATTTCAATACGAAAATTACTAAATAAATTAGAAAAAAATTATCATAATTTTCCTCTACGTAATCCCTCTCATTTCGGAGATCCCAGAATACCAAACATTCGCATTAGGTTTTGAATAACGAAGTATTGCAGGAATATTCAAATCAGTATATAATCTCTAAATGTCGATTGCAGATTTGATTGCCCTTATCTAAGTCCAGAAAGCGAAATCACTATAATGATGCAAACTTTGGGAATTCGTTGGATTTCTGGAATTAGAGGGATTACTTTGTTGAGTTTCTTCTCATTTTTTAATAAACAGGCACAGCACAACAGAGGAATTTATTATTACTTCACTAAATGCATATGTTTCGGAAATTGATACAAATTTCACAGTTGAATTTTCACTTGAACACTTTTGTACGTATAGGTAGGCCTATGTGTAGAAGAGAACAAGAAAAATATCAATATAGATGCACAAAACTATCACGCTATAAAAGTCTTCAAAACTTAAAACTGCATTAATTTCAGTTCGGACACCTCTATTGTATTTTATTGATGAACTATATTTAACAACAAATGAGAGGGATTACGTAGAAAAAGTCTACATGAGTAAGACACATGAAAATGATTATTCTACAAATGAGAAAAAACATCGTCACCACCGGGATTCGAAGACCTACGATGTGGGGTGAGTGTGCCTAGAACGACAAGGCTATGGAGCAGCATTCAAGCAGCACGTCATAACTTACGTGAGCGCGGCCTTCGGCAGTGCGGATTATAAGGCTAGGAGAAGGTGGAGAAACCTTGCTCTCTGTCATCCCCCAGGGAGCGTATGACAGTTTTATTATACACTCAGAGCTGGAGAATAAGTCGATCTTTATAATGAGACCAATTTCAAATTTTTAGGTGCAATAGTTCAGGAATTATAACCGTGTCAAAATGAGCCTTATAGAGAAAATCGGTCGACCATCCATAGGGTAGGGAAACATCTATCCATGCCTCCCCAGGGAGCGTATGACAGTTTTATTATACACTCAGAGCTGGAGAATGAATCGATCTTTATAATGAGACCAATTTCAAGTTTTTAGGTGCAATTGTTAGACCAGAGAGGCCTCTTTCCATCTTGGAATAATGGAGTACGGCAACGATTATAAGTATGAGTGTGGGGTAGAGAAACACAGTTGATAATCTAGGAACTACATGTACTGTACGTCCGTCGGGTACGGCAGCAAGAACAAGAAGAAGGAGCTCGATCTCTCTACAAAGGCGGTTAACACATGAACATAGAAAACGGGACGGAAGCAATTTAATGGGCGACTGCGACAACTCATATATAATAATAAATATATATACTGAAGTTGGATCTCAACACACCCCCTCCAACTGAATTATTCCATCCCACTATGCATCAATTCACATAGTAATCAATTAGAGCTAACATTTCAACGTTCAGATCTTTCATTGAACATTGAGCAGCAGAAAAACAACATAAAAAAAATCATCAGTGTAGATCAACAGATTACACTGAGCACGATACAAAAAATGCATAGTCCGCAATAGCGTTAAGAGTATTGTACTCAAGAAAATTCTACCTTTTCTTGCAATTGGTCTACACAAAGCTAAACTGGAAACATGTCAGACACAGTAAATTAGAATTAAACACACACTTTGAATTTAAGCAACGACTGTCTAGTAACAGGCTTTGTGAACATGTCAGCCATGTTTTCCTCTGAAGGAACAAAACTCAAAACTGCTTTATTGTCTTGAATGATTGCTCGAATGATGTGAGGAAATACTACTCTCATAAAACGTTTTTGGAAATTATTAAGAAATACTCTCGTAAAATATATTTTTTTGGGGAAACATGCTCGTAAAATGTTTTTTGGGAAAATACTTCACTTCAAGAAAATGTCAAAAACCGTTATCACTGGTATTCTTGAGCGTGAGAATGTGGACCAAAGTTTACCCGTGTGTATAAGGTCAATTCTTCAATGTTCTGTCGGAAAACAAGCAGCGATTGTTTGAGCGATATCGCAGAGGCTGGCTCGACATGAGAAAAGCTGAGCCGGGGTAGAGGGGTGTCATATTTCACGGTCTCAAGAGGCCAGTACTTCACCAGACTGCGAGCGCAGGCATCGTGAACGACTCACACACACAAGAAAAGCACAAAAACACACAACACACATCGACACACATACACACACGCACAACACAAGCGCACACAAGGCACAAGCCGAGACTTCGGAGGGCAGGAGGCTGAAGTGACGTATGGACAGAGACCCACACAACCTGAGCGAATCACCGCTCGCCAAAGGGATGACGCGAGAAGGTGTGTCTGAGCACACACCAATGGGAGTCCCAGACGTCAGAACAAACAAGGATTCCGCCAATTAGGATGCAGATGCTGCCTCTGTACAATGGAATGATCTGGATCAATCTCGAAGCAAGGAAGCGAAACGCTTATAAGGAGGGGAGATGAAGCCTAGGGAGGATTTTCACTTGGTTACACGACGAGAGAGGATTTTTGGTGGAGCGGCACAAGGGAAGCAGCTAGAACCTGAGTGCCTGAGCAAGTGCACCCGTCCCTTCACTTGCCGGGAGGGGGCGCACAAGAACAACGAAATGGACATCTGCGTGAAGTTACCAGCAGACATCGATACGATAGCTTGCAAGAAAGACCGCTCAAAACACCTCAACTGCATCGAAACGACAACTTGCACCAAAGACCGTTCAAACACCTCGGCTGCGCGGTGATAATCGACGAGAGACAAAGTGTCAACAACTCTACAGAAAGCATTCTATTTGCTTCTACATCAACTCCAAATTCGCAAACAACTCCACCTTCTCCAGCAAGACAATTGTCCACGTTTATCTTCAAGCCAGCAGTAATGTCGGGCGCTGGGAGCTCTGCAGTTAGCGGGCAGGCGTTGTTACGCATTTCTCAACGCGAACGCAAGCGCCGCCAGGCTGGCCGCAGCATCGCCGAACGAGAAGATCAGACTGAGTCCGCTTACAGGCTTCAGAATTGAAGAGGAATCCAGCCTCAATGGAATGGAATTAGGTCAGCTGCAGCCGCACATCACAGCGGAGTGGAAAGTGTATAATTGTCGGCAGGGTGAATTCGAAAATGAGGGCGCTTAAGTGCAATTTTTTAAAATGGAGGGTTACACACAGAAAAGTGTTTTCACCTGGCGCGTGATTTAAGTGTGATTCTTTTTGGATGAGTGCTTAGACTACGTTGTGTGCAGTACTGAGCATCCTATAATTTGATTCCTGGTTGTGAGTCAAGGTTAAATTGTAATTTGTCAACCTCGTAATTTCTGTGCTTTGTGCTGCTTGTGGAACCTGCAATTTTGTGGATGCGTAAATTGTTGTCAGCGATGGAGTATTGGTAACTTGAATTCTCGGTAAGCATCACATTTATATCATGTCGTGTTTAAAGTCTTATGACGGTAGATATGTGTGTGCCTTTCTTTACCGCAATTGTGCCCTTTCAAATCATTTCGTTCCAACGCCTTGTGTACTTTATCCACGTGTTACCTAAAAATAAATTCATGTAAATCTTCAAATTCTTTTATTCTCCATGTCTGGTATGCAGGTGTACGCAAGCATGAAGGACAATACTTTAAATTTTGCGGGGGTTGAGAGTCCCTCAGCGTCTGGGAAGGGGGTCCTAAACCCACCCTCTTCTCGTATCGCAACAATGAAATGAAATCTTATGTCTTTATGTTTCGAGCGTTGATGATGAACAGGGTTTATGGCTAGGTCAATAGCACCTCTATTATCAACAAAAATTTCAACCGGTTCATCATATCCATCCATATCACACAGAAGCTGCTGGAGAAAAATTCCCTCCTGCACAGCATAAGTCAAGGCAACATACTCAGCTTCGCAGCTTGAAAGAGCAACAATATTTTGTTTCTTGGACTTCCAAGATATCAGTGAACTGTTGCTAGATGACTTAAACACATATCCTGATATGCTCTTCCGGTCAGAGGATCCACCCCAGTCGGAGTCAGAAAAACCAGTAATTTGCATGGGGTCCTCAGATTTCACAAATTTCAAACCGTATGAAATAGTACCTTTAAGATACTTCAACACAAATTTACACAAATTCAGATGAGCATTTGTTAGACAAGTTAAATGTTGCGACAGTAAAGTAACAACATGCAAATATCAGGCCTAGTACAAGTCATCAAGTAGATCAGGCTGCCAACTATCTCACGGAACAGTTTTGGATCGCACAAATTCCTAGAATCAGAGCTTACACCAAGCTTGTTGGCACTGGGATCACATGGAATAGACTTAGGCTTACAATCAGACATCCTAAATTTTGACAAAATTTTCTCAACATACTTTGACTGCTTCATCTCAATTGAGTCATGCTTCGCATCAAATTCAATGCCTAAAAAATATGAAATTTGTCCAAGATCTTTCATTATGAATTTATTTGACAATGAACACTTGACTTCACTCAATACAACAGCGTTAGAAGAGGCCAAAATTAAATCATCAACCCATACAATGATAATCACTTTTCCAGAGTCGCTTTCCCTCACATAGACACAAGTATCACTGAGAGATTGAACAAAATTTTGTTCAACAAGAAAATGATGCAAAAGGTTGTTCCAGTTACAGTCACTTTGCTTTAAGCCATACAAAGATTTTTTGAGTTTGCAGACTAACTTCTCTTCATTTTTGTCAAGTTCAACAAATCCCTCAGGCTGTTCTACAAAAACATCACAGTCTATTTTTGCATGAAGATAAGCAGTGCACACATCCATCTGGTGCACAATGTATGACTTTTGCACAGCAATATCCATCAGCATTCTAACAGAAGTTGGACGTGCTGTTGGAGAAAAGGTTTCTGTGAAGTCTACATCAGCTACTTGGGAATATCCCTTGGCTACAGAACGAGCTTTGAAAGTTTCCTGGTCATTGGGTCCTGATTTAACACTATAGACCATCGTCCCCCAATAACAGATCTATCTTTTGGGTTTTCAACAAGTTCAAACGTTTCATTATCGGCTAGTGCAGCCATCTCAGTGCTCATTGCCTATTTCCACTCAACAGAATCTGGGGATGAAATTGCCTCAGAGTAAGACTTAGGGATACTGCTCACTCTGTAGCAATAATCAACAAAATTATTAGTGATATCCAATTCATCTGGATCAACATAGTCTTTTACATAAGCTGGGGGCTTCTTTTCTCTCAAAGGAAATCTTCTAGTGGGCTCTGCATCTGAATGATTTTCATTTTGAATCACTTCTGGGACAGTCCCAGGTTTCAACTCAGCCTCAGCCTTATCAGCCTTCTCACTTTGTTTCAGCTCAGCATGGTTATCTACAGCAATGAACTCATCCTCACCCACCACATTTCTAGAAATTTTATCACAGAATGTGACACATCTGACTCTTTTCATTTGACAAGTTTCAGGGAAATAAATCATGTAAGCAGGGCTGCACGGGTCATATCCCACAATAGTACCCTGCTCTGACCTAGGGTCAAGCTTTCCTGGGTTTTGAACCATGGCAAAACATTTTGAACCTAAAATGTGCATATTGGAAAGGTCAGGTTTCTTTCCCGTGAACATCTCAAAAGGAGTTTTGCCTGTCCTTTTGTTGAAACACCTATTTCTAATGTAAGCAGCTGTTCTTACAACATGATTCCACAATTCTTTTGGCAAATTTGCATGTAGCAACAAAACACCTAGTCATCTCAAACAATGATCTCCAAGATCTCTCAGCAGTCCCATTTTTATGGGGAGAGTACGGAGCTGAAAATTCATGCTTTATTTTGTTCTCCGTGACAACAGCTTTGAACAAGTTTGAGGAATACTCGGTGCCGTTATCTGTTCTTAAACGTTTAACAGAGCCAAATGGAGCAGAATCAGCCAAGAATTTCATAAATGCTCCAACAGTGTCATTTTTGCTTTTTAGGAAATACACAAAAATAAGGCCTGAAAAGTCATCTACAAAAGACATGACATACATGGAATTCTCAAAAGAAGTAGGGCTTATAGGTCCAGCTATAGGTCACTATGGACTAGCTCTAAAGGTTTCCTTGATTTTTCATCAGGGTCTCTGCTCCTATATTGACACATTTTACCCTGGACACAGATCTCACAATTGAAATTATGCTTGTTGGTAATTTTCATTCCTTTAGTAATACCTTCTAGGCTCAACACATCTTTTACATTACAATACCCAAGAATATTGTGCCACTCCTCCAGAGTGTGTTCACCAACAGCATTAATAGAATCAACAGAGCTTACAGAATTTAAATAATACAGCTTACCACATTTTTTAATATTAAACGCATTCCCATCTGGAGTAAACAACTTTGAACCATTTTGATTGAAATTAAATGATGCACCTTGATCAATAGCAGCTTGGACAGAGAAAATATTCTGCTTAAAACTAGGAATATAAAAAACATTTTTTAAAAGAACATTGTGTTTCCTATTCTTGGCATCCGTCAAGGTAATTTGCGCATCACCCTTACAATCTACAATATTGTTCATTCTAGAACCATCAGCTAATTCAATGAAATGCTTACTAGGGTCAAAACTTTCATCTAAAGATACAAACTTAGATTTATCACAAATAATGTGAGCAGTAGCTCCACAATCCACCAGTAACTTTGCACTGTCTACAACAGAGGCACTTTCTGAGTCTGTTGATACTCTAAGACAATAAGAGCTTCTCACATCTTTGCTATGATATTGACCAAAAAAAATTAACTCTCTCACTATTGCTTGATCTCTCCAAAGCTTTCGACAGTGTTGAGCATAAGAAACTTCTACAAAAAATTTCAAACCTCAGAATGGACACTCAGTGGTTTGAAAGCTACCTACGAAACCGCTCTCATGCAGTGTGCTTGAATAACACAATGTCATCATTCATACCAAATAACTTTGGCGTTCCTCAAGGTTCAATCATCGGCCCACTCCTATTTTCAATTTTCATCAACGATTTCCCCACCATGCCGGCAAACACAAAAATCTCAATGTATGCTGATGACGTACAAATTGCCATGACAAGCTCAACAGCGGATTTAACAGAAACACAAGCCAACGCTGAAAACCTTCTGAGAAATCTGAAATTGTGGTATGACCATAATGGCCTCAAACTTAACGCAAGTAAAACGCAATGCATTATTTTTGGATCACAGAATGCGACTGAAAATTTACCACCATTCAAGCTAACAGTTGGAGACGATACAATTAAACCAATCGATAAGGTTAAAAATCTGGGTGTTTGGTTTGACAAAAATATGACTTTCAATTCACACGTCGAAACAATGTGCGACAAAATTAACGGAACCTTAATGTTCTTTCATCGTATAAAGAACACACTGGACGAAAAATCTAGATTATTAGTGATTCAGTCTTTAGTTTTATCGCGTCTGGACTACTGCAGTCTTGTGTGGGGAGACTTACCTAAATGTCGTCAGGAAGAGTTGCAAAAATGTGTAAACTTCGCCGCCAAAGTGGTATGCAAAGGAAATTTCAATAAATACGATCATGTCACCCCTCTTTTAAGAAAACTCGACTGGATCCCAATACCGAACAGATTCATGATCCAGAAAGCTCGACGAGTATTCTCCTCTCTGTACCTCCCCCAAAGTAATGCAGAGGTGGTAAAATTTTTTCCATCTAATATCCCAAACGAAAGACCAAACCGGAGGAACGATGTTTTAGTCAGTTACCGTTCATCTAACGTGGGACAAAAAGCTCTCTCAGTTTCTGGAGCTTTTTTGTGGAACAAGCTTCCCCAGCATATCAAAAACTCTAAAACTGGAAAAGAATTTAGAGTAAATGTGTCACGTCATTTTGCATCTCTGTCATAGGGCCTGCAGCATCTCGGTGTGAACTTCCCATCTATCAGAAATTTTAATTTTTCCTGAAATTTCTGTTAGAAATTTAGAAACTATTTCATTTTACATTTGCTAAGCGATTCGTATATTCATCTTACTTATTTCTGTCGACAACAATGAGCACCACAGCCGTGAGTTCAGTGCGGCAGAACGAACGTTCTTTCCATAATTAGGAGTATTTCCTCATCTTTATTTTGTTATTTCTTTCTCTTTTCTGTATTTATATTTAACGTCCGTATGACAAATATACCATGAAATACATTTTGTGTGTACACCAATAAACAGGTTTATAGATGTGAGGGATGTGCAAAGTTTATAATGAATTAAATTTTTGGCTAACGTTGTCTCGCTATTTCAAAATCATTCTCGAAGAAGTTTTCAATCGATTTTCGGCTGAGCTGGGGGGAAAGGGGTAATTTAAGCATTGCATTTAGTCTTTTTTTTTTTTTCGTGCGTTCAGCGCACACTAGCACTGAACTTTCAAATCGGAAAAAAACTCTAAATTTTTGTAATCAAAATTATTATTTTGGATCAAGGCCTAATCTTCCTATATGTGCCAATTTTGTGAATATTCTCCACTCAGATGTGATATCCGGCCACAATGTTATTCCATTTTATCCCACGTACACATGTCCGTATAATGCTGAAGAGTTGTGTTGCTTCTTGACTATAACCTGATTTTTCTCAAAAATTTCTGTGAAGAAATTAAAAAACAGCTCATTTTTATGTTTTTTGAAGTTTTCTCTTCCTTTTAGTTATTTTTCGCGAAAAATTTCTTAGGATTACAGTGAGCTCAGCTGTCATTTCCTGTGTAGTAGATGGTAGGTTGCTTCTTTCTTTATATGTATTTATATATGTATTTTTTCTAATATTTTATTTTCAATAAGTATATATATTAATATGTGTGTGTACGTGTGTAGGTATATATATGTATCTACATAAATAGATATACATGTTTCTATTTCATTTCTTTACGCAAAAACCATTCGGTTAATAAATTTTATTGCAATAGCAAAATGATTCAAAAATAGATCTAGCACTTCCCCAGGGGGCGTTTCTGTGAATCGGATTAATGTCATATATAATTAATGAAATAAAGTGCAATTTGAGCATATGAATCGTAGTAAAATTATCTTTCTGTCCGTATGTTGTACAAGCTATGAATTTTGATATCGAATATATGTTTGTTTACCCATTTCTACCAATATTTTGTAGATATTTGTCAATCATGAGTGGTAACCGGCTTACACTGTATCTCTATTTTATCCCATATACCCATGTCCGCATGATGTGGTGAATAACGAGAAGATATGAAATATGTTTTTGGTGGTGATAGGGCTTTGCATATTTTTAGGGCATATTTTTCATTTCTCATTCAACTACCCTTGACAGAGATAGACCATTGGCAAGCCACGTGTTGTTTGTCTATTAGTACGCCTCGTATATTTTGTCTATTAATATGCCTCGTATGGTCTATCTATTTTGTACACCTCTGATAGCTTGTCTATTAGTACACCTCGTATAGTTTGTCTATTATTATGCCTCGTATGGCTTATCTATTTGTATACCTCGGACGGTTTGTCAATTAGTACTCCTAGTATAGAACTTTTGTTAGACTACTAGCACACCACGAATGGTTTGTCTATTAGTACGCCTCGTATATTTTGTCAATTAATATGCCTCGTATGGTCTATCTACTTGTACACCTCTGATAGTTTGTCTATTAGTACACCTCGTATAGTTTGTCTATTATTATGCCTCGTATGGCTCATCTACCTGTACACCTCGGATGGTTTGTCAATTAGTACTCCTCGTATGGAACATTTGTTTTAGGATGCCCTATATTTAAGAAACTTTTAAAAGCCAATATGTTGGCATGTATCTCATGTGACAATTTGGAAATAAACATTTTTTCTTTTTTCTTTCTATCAGTAGCCATCGCTTTCGCGGTATCTTTTCTTTGGCAAAAATTAGTATCATGAGATGCACTTTTACAAATAGAACACCACCGATTTTTCTTTGCACTTTTGTAGTATTTACGCTCAAATTTCTTGTGACCTGACTTACCACACAAGTAAAAAGTAATTTTAGTGTCTTTCACTTTCATGATGCTTTCCTCACTTTCACTGTGGCCTTGCCGGGTTTTCTTCGTTTCCTCTTCATTCTTGAGAGCCGATTTGAATTTCATGAAGTCCATTTCTTTACTGTCACTTTGCGTGATGACAGTAGAAAACGCGTTGTAGGCAGCTGGCAATCCCCTGATAATCATGGCGATTATCAGTCCATCGCTGATACTTTCGCCGGCTTTCTTCAGGTAGGATGCAGTTGTCTCTGCCCGCAGCAAATAGTCGGTAACCGTCTCGCCATTTTTCATCTTCAGCGCGGCCAACTCGCAGTAAAGAGAAATAATTCTCGGTTTACTGCTACCGAGGTAATGATCACGCAGAATTTTCATGGATTTTCTTCCATCTCCATAGGCGTCTCTGAGAATCAACGAGAGACTTTTATCATCGAGCCTTTGTATAAGCTCGGAGAAAACTTTCTGATTCTTCTCAATATCCAGACTTGATTCTTCGTCCTCAAGGACGGCATCCAACGATTTCAAATCTAGGTAGGCCCGAAATTTCACTTCCCACAACTCATACCTTTCGTCATTGCCATCAAAAGTTAGGCTACTGGGCCCATAACCTGTTAGACCAGAGAGGCCTCTTTCCATCTTGGAATAATGGAGTACGGCAACGATTATAAGTATGAGTGTGGGGTAGAGAAACACAGTTGGTAATCTAGGAACTACATGTACTGTACGTCCGTCGGGTACGGCAGCAAGAACAAGAAGAAGGAGCTCGATCGCTCTACAAAGGCGGTTAACACATGAACATAGAAAACGGGACGGAAGCAATTTAATGGGCGACTGCGACAACTCATATATAATAATAAATATATATACTGAAGTTGGATCTCAACAGCAATAGTTCAGGAATTATAGGCGTATCAAAATGAGCCTTATAGAGAAAATCGGCAGACCATTGACGGGCCACGAGAGGCCCTCTTCCTTTCCCCCCACAGAGGCGTAAAAAATTTTTTAATTACATAAATATGTTGTACTTGTCACGCCCATTAATTTGGTATTAATTTCAAGATTGTACGCCTTATAGTTTAGAAATTACCCTTTTTGTCAGGGTAATTCGCGAAGGAACTTAGATGGGTTCTCAAAAATGGCTAGCCGGTTTTTCTCACACAAATCATTCTTATCCAGTGTTGTATTTCATCCTCGTCGCCAGTGTTGTAACTCTATTAACCCTACACTAGAGCACAGTATAGGTTCCACATAGACACAAATAACACATCAATAGACAAATGCAATGACACAGCAAGTTAGGTAAATAGTTCACTCACCTCTTGGATACCTTAACTTAAATACTCAATGTGCAGTACTGTGGCTAGTCAGAGTAGAGCGGAGATAGACGGGAATATATAGAATAGGGTAGAATAGAATTAGTACATTAGTTTAGAAATTAAGAAGTTAGATACCAACCACAGTAGGTGATTATATACACACTCGGTCAACATTTACTTGTTGTCGAACCCGAGATCACTAGCAGACTGGCTGCGAGTGTTGCTCTCTCGAGCGTTGTCAACTTTTGGTCTCCCTAACTAGAACTTACACTACTCGCTATATTACACCCCTCCCTCCTTAATTAGAAACCCCCCCTTGTATCCCCAGTCCCCTTATTCAATATAGTCAATCCTAAAGGTCCATTCTCACCACAGGCTTCCGAGCTCGGGTAGACCTGCGTGAGATGCTAGCACTTGGAGGCTGACGCATTCAAAGGTGGGCTCTACTGCTACAATCCTACAAGTTCACCTTGCGTCACCGGTCTGGCGTGCTGTTGGGCACGCCAGACCGGTGACGCAAGGTGAACTTGTAGGATTGTAGCAGTAGAGCCTACCTTTGAATGCGTCCGGATGCCATCGGAGAAATGCTTCTACCCGGATCAAATAGCCCTAACACAGGTTTGTGGTCAGTAACCACAGTGAAGTCCTGTCCCCACAGGTAGCAATGGAATTTCCTGACTGCAAACACCATAGCCAGAGCTTCTTTCTCAGTCTGGGAGTAGTTGCGTTCAGTTGCTGTTAGAGTTCGGGAGGCAAAATAGGCGTGGCGATCAATTCCATCAATAAGGTGACACAGCACCGCTCCCACACCATACGCACTACTGTCAGCCACTACCACTATGGGTTTCTGAGGGTCAAAGTGGACTAGAGTCTGGGAGTCCAGGAGGGCTTGTTTAGACTTCTGGAATGCCCTCTCCTGACTTGCATCCCATTTCCACGGGGTTTTATCCCTCAGTAAGGTGTTTAGGGGCTCCAGCATAGTTGCAGATGATTTTAGAAATTTCCTATAGAAGTTAAGCAGCCCAAGGTAGGCTCTCAGTTGAGTTACATTAGTAGGAGCTGGTGCATTCTGGATTGCTGCTACCTTCTCTGCAGTGGGGTGCAATCCATCCTTGTCGATTTGGTATCCAAGGTAGGATACCTGTGGCACTCCAATTTGGCATTTAGCCATTTTCAGTTTTAGCCCTGCCTCCTGTAGTTTAGATAAGACTTGATGGAGACGCTTGTTGTGCTCTTGCTCATTAGTGGCACTCACCAGGACGTCATCCAGATAACAGAACACTCCTGGGAGGCCCTGTAATAGTCCTTCCATGGCACGCTGAAAGATTCCAGGTGCGGACGCAATTCCAAAGCTGAGACGGTTGTAGGCAAATAAACCTCTGTGGGTGTTTATTACTGTGAGTTCCTTGGAGTCTTCATCCAAGGGTAGTTGGGCGTATGCCTGAGACATATCTAGCTTGGAGTATATAACTCCTCCTTCTAACCCGCTAAATAAATCTTCCACTCAGGGTATAGGGTAGGTGTCAAGCCTAGTGGCTCTGTTGACAGTTAATTTGTAGTCGCCACAGATTCGGATGCTTTGATCCGCCTTGAGCACAGGGACGATAGCCGCTGCCCATCTCGAGTATTGTACAGGGGTGAGGATACCTTCCTGCACCAGTCTATCAAGTTCTGCCTCCACCTTTGGTCTAAGTGTGTAAGGCACGTTCCTGGCCTTACAAAACTTTGGTGGTACGGCTGGATCCACTTCTATTTTGAATTTCCTTCCCTTAAAGCAACCTAGACCTGGTTGAAAAAGGTCGGAGAATTTATTTGCTAACTCTTCAGGGCAGGTAGTCAATTTGTTGACCTCATTTGCTACTATAGTTAGCCCAAGGGAATCAATCAGGTCCCTACCCAGCAAAGCTGGACCTCCCCTGTCTACCACTACAATAGTGGCTAGCTGAGGAGCCCTACCACTAGCTTCACGCTGGATGTTAGCCCTAATATCTCCGCAAACCACTAGTGTGGTTCCACCATAAGTCCTAAGCTTAACATCAGAAGGTCTCAACTCGGGCCTTGTTTTTGTTGGTAGTTTACAATAAGCAGCTTTTGATATGATAGACCTGGTAGCACCCGTGTCTACCTCCATTTCCAGTGGGGTATTGTTTAGTAATATTTTCATTTTAATGGGGGGTTTCATTTCTTCGGCTATTGAGAAAATCTTCCCATAACAGCCTAGATTAGCAACTGGATAGTCTGCACAGGTTGCATTGTTAGTTCTATTAGGGTTAGGGTGGTGTTCCCTCCCCCTTTTCTCATGCATAGCATGCACAAAATTATTTTTGTTGCCTTTAGCAGAATTTTGATTTTTCAATTTAAAGCAACATTTCTTAAGATGGCCTTTTTGGCCACAACCATGACAAACACTGTCTTTATAGGGGCAATCTCTACGCCAGTGCAGATTACCACAGCCGCTGCATGCTGATTTGGGGCTAGCTTGAGCCTGAGTTTTGCCCTGAGGCTTAATAGCAGTTTGCTTTCCCCTAGGCTGGCCCACATTTAGTATGGAATTAGGTTGCCTTAACACAACCGTCTCCCTCAGTTGTGTTTCTTTGGCAGTTGCCAGATCCACGGCTTTTTTCCATGTGAGGTCAGCTTCATTCAGCAAACAATTTTGAACATCATTACTGGCCACACCCAGTATGAACCTGTCTATCAGTGTTTCTTCTAGAACTTCCTGTTTGAAATTACAGGTGTCTGAAAGGGCCTTTAAGCTAGCCACAAAATCAGCAATGCTCTCCTCTTGTTTCTGGTTCCGCTTATGGAACCTAAACCTTTCAAAGATCTGGTTGCGTGTCGGCTTAAAATGCCGTCTTAACGCTTCCATGATCTCATCATAGGTAGCATCTAAAAGTCTTTTAGGGGAGAGTAGGTCCTTTGCTAACCTAACGATTTTAGGACCCACCAGAGCAATAAATGTTTTAGCTTTATTTGAATCTTCCACTTTATTAATACCCAGGAAGCAGTTTAGCCTGACTTGATATTCTGGGAATTCTTCCTCTAAAGGATTGAATTCTCCCACTGAGCCTAGCATTGGCATTTTTACCCAGCTTTACACATTATTGTCAGATATCTACCTGAAATAGTAGTAGCAACAATATCAGTTGCAAGAGTAGCCAAATCAAGAGACTGTAATAATACACCTTGTTAAAAAAAAAAAAAATTTACAGCATCAATACTCTAGTCACTGAATAATTCTGAGTTCCTTCATTAGTCTAGCCTCTCCCAATAGTTCTACAAAAATCCTCGTCGCCAGTGTTGTAACTCTAGTAACCCTACACTAGAGCACAG
Source organism: Morinoia aosen (assembly GCA_030386875.1). Lineage (NCBI taxonomy): Eukaryota > Metazoa > Arthropoda > Malacostraca > Amphipoda > Talitridae > Morinoia > Morinoia aosen. The sequence goes on along the minus strand of CM059561.1, from coordinate 58,973,359 downwards.
TATAGGTTCCACATAGACACAAATAACACATCAATAGACAAATGCAATGACACAGCAAGTTAGGTAAATAGTTCACTCACCTCTTGGATACCTTAACTTAAATACTCAATGTGCAGTACTGTGGCTAGTCAGAGTAGAGCGGAGATAGACGGGAATATATAGAATAGGGTAGAATAGAATTAGTACATTAGTTTAGAAATTAAGAAGTTAGATACCAACCACAGTAGGTGATTATATACACACTCGGTCAACATTTACTTGTTGTCGAACCCGAGATCACTAGCAGACTGGCTGCGAGTGTTGCTCTCTCGAGCGTTGTCAACTTTTGGTCTCTCTAACTAGAACTTACACTACTCGCTATATTACAGTGAGTTATTTAAGAGAAAAAGGAACAGAGTGAACTGGAAATATTCACTCCTAAGTAAAATGAATGTCAACCCATTGAAGATAGAAAATAACCTAATGATCCATTTTTGCAGTTATAGAAAATTATTAGCTTTAGATTTATATTAAATTCAAATTTATGGACGCAATAGATTAAAAATTAGTCTCAATATAATTTTCCAGAAATGACTATTGTTACTGGCTAGCCATTTTTGAGCACCGATCTGAGCTGTAAGCACAGCACATTGCCCCGCCCCACGCTCGCAGCCGTCCGGCGAGCGCCGGTAAGATGGCTGTCTCGCTCAGCTGGCGCGCACACCTTTGCGGCACCCTCTGGCGGCAGCAGACACCACAATTTCATTACAGAGTACAAGTAGTTAATTTAAAATGAATGAAAATTTAAGTATACAATGTTTTGATAGAAAATATACAAAACAACTTAACCTAGTCCCATTCAGGAATAATTATTTCTTAACTTGTCGTTTGTTCCAACTTAACTTGTCCCAACTTTGCGTTTTTTAAAAGCAATTCAACAATAGAAATGCACTGGTTGTTCCATATGCTTCCCCCACGGGCCGAGCGGATTCGGGCTACCCGTGCTGCTGCTGCTGCTGCTGCTGCTCATAGTTTTGAGCTGAGGGAAGTTAGATGTAGGACTTCGCAGTAGAGGCGTTGCTTTGTTCCTTGTTCCGTTGCCCGCTGGAACTCCCTTCCCCATGCCGTGTTTGATTCGGGTTTGTTGGGTGGTTTCAAGGGTGCTGTCAACTCCTGGTTGTTGTGTGGTTGATATCTCCTTCTCCTTCTCCTGCTTTCTTCCTTTAGTTTTTTTCTTTGTTCTTTGTTTTTGTTTCACTGTTCGTGGAGTTGATGGTGGCAGGATGTCCTATGTGAAATCTATGGATCCACGATCAGTCCTGTTGGGGTTGCTTTGCTTGATTGAATAATAATAATAATAATTTTACTGATATAATGCATGTGAAAATGAATGGTTTTGAACTGTGTTAAAATGACGCCGCGCGCATTTCATCCGTAAATCCAAATTTTAGAACCATCAAAATGTCGCCCTGCAATCCGTTCATTTCCGTCAAAATTTAGTGAAATTTTGTCGAACTGCATTTCTAATTGCACCACAAGCTTGTGCCGCGGCCTAAAAACTAGACCACTTTAACCTTATATAAGTTGCAGATGCAACTAGACCTACTTAAGACGAAGTTAGAGGATATTATTGTAGATACTCTTCTCTGAATTTGTAGTAATTGCTTGAATTCCCCGAAAAGTATTCACATACTAACTAATATTCTGTTGCGCAGGCCTTTTAAATATTGCAGGCTAAAGCTGAGCCCCAAATAGCTGTGGACCCTCAGTTTTAAGATCAAAAGCAAGTGATCATTTTGATTTGCAAGCAAAATTGTAAATTGAAAATTTTGTTCATATGAAAAGTCACCCAAGTTGATTACTTTGCAAAAACTTGTTAGGTAGGCCTATGTTGATAAATAAATCACCTATTTACATATAAATGATAAATCGCCTATTTTGCTGGAAGGAAGTCCTTGGATTTTAATTTTAGAATGGGGTTCCTTGACTTCAACTGCGTTTTTAAGTGTTTAAACTCAAAATGGGGAAGTAATATCTATTCCATTATTAATGATCTGTAAAGAAAAGTGTAAGAAATATATGTAAATATGCAGGAGAGAACCATAATTGATTTCTTACTTTTCGGTGCCTAAACATAGGTAATTAGATCAAAATAAACAATTTTTCTTGTATGCATCTTCTGTCTGAAATGAGTATTTTACAAGTTATAGAGGTAAATTAGTTACTGCAACTCCAGTGTTTGAAGCAGGAAGTAATTCATTGAGCGTGTCATATTGTAGCACTGCAATGGATGCTCTCTTCCGACGTGCTTGAATGCTCAAGCCCATTCCCGCCATCTAAGACAAAAGTTAACATACCGCCATAATTCGTTATTTTTGGGGTAATAATTTCTACTGTGTTATTAACTAAAAGATCTTAGAAGTGGTTTATGCTCTGCGGGGCCAGCAAATAATAAATTAAAAAGTACCCAAACTAAACCTAGGTACTGCTATAAATTGTAAAATACTCATTTCAGATGAAAAGTGCATATATTTTATTGACATCATTTGGTTTTCTATACAATATAGATTAAAATGTCATGGGCTAGAAATTTATCAAATTTGGGCAGCTAATAAAATATGAATTGTGGTCTAGTACAAATTTGTGAGCTAATTGAATGAAAATTGAATTTTTTTAGTTAGGAATATATTGGCATTTAAGTTAAAAAAACAGTGGCACTGAAATTTCTTCAAAATTTGCAATGCTTTCCCATGTAAAAAAAAAAAATCCTTTTGTTAGAGAAAAATTAATATTAACTAAATTTGTATTTAGTCCTATGGTTTATTTTTTCAAATGTTCAAATTAGGACTCAAATTATAAATTACACCGTATGCTCAGTCGTGCCCTATATTAAAACAATCTTATAATGCCATACCACTGGCTTATTCTATTTTAATTATGTCTCATCAAAATAGCTGTATTTTTTTATGAAATGCTCATTATAAAAAAGTTAATTTAACTTAATTGATAAAGTAAACTGATCACCTGATTTGTTTTGATATTTTTCTTTGGCTATCTGAGAACCAAGTTATCTTATTGTGAACAATATAGTCTGATGTATAAATCATTACCAATGCTATGTAATTTTTATTGGTCAATGTGAAGTTTAATGCAATCACAGAAAATAATAATTGCAATCCCAGGAATCACTAAAAGAACCCATTTAAGAACGTTTCACATGAATGACATTCTGCTCGCTGATGCGTTATTTTCGAATAATTGAACTTTGAAGTTGGCCTTTGCGCCAAAGGAAACGAGCGCGTGAAATGGAATTTAATTAATAACGGAAGCTATTACAAACGTAAAGAGGTTGGGTCGTGAGGGGGAGGCACGGTTCTTCTAGTGAAAATTATTAATAAAGCTTCTAACGCACCCATTAGGGTGACGACCGCAATCATGTTGACATCGGCTCCAAGATGGCGGCGCCCATGGTGGTCGCCATCTTAGAGCCGATGTAAACAAGATTGCGGTCGTCACCCTAATGGACGGGTTAGAAGCTTTATTTATAATTTTCGCTAGAAGAACTGTGCCTCCCCCTCACGACCCAACCTCTTTACGTTTGTAATAGGGGGTTAGCTTCCGTTTTTAACTAAATTACGCTCGCTTCCTTTGGCGCGGGAAGGCCAACTTCAAAGTTTAATAATTCAAAAATAAAGCATCAGCGAGCAGAATGTCGTTCCTGTCAAACGTTCTTAAATGGGTTCCTTTAGTGATTGTTAGGAATATAATTATTAATTTCCATGATTGCATTAAACTTCACATTAACCTTTTTATTTTTTAATAAATATGTGCCTCCTATCATGCCTCTTCATTGTTGAAGTAAGGAATGAGGGAAATATTGTCTTCCTCATTTTAATTAACTTGGGTCTATTATTCTGTTAAAAAAAGTGAGATTGCATATAAGAATCTAGAAAGACAACAAAACTTCAGGGACGTTTTCTCACCATGTATTGTTTCTTTGCTATTTTTGGTATGTTTTTGACTAAAAGCTCTAACTAGAATAAAAAGATGCATCGTGACTTGAATGAGGCTTTCTCTTTGTGCATTATATACCACATATCAGTTAACCATTTTAAATTCCATTGTGCAGATTTGAGTTTTCAAGATACAATTTTCTGTATCGAAAGTTGTGTATAATTTGATTCCAAAGGTCATGGCAGATGATGAAGCAAATGATGGAGCAGATGTGCAGCTGGGAGCTGCTGCTGAAGCAACCGTGCGTGCCTACCACGAGCTGGCCATGGACCCAGACAAGAGGCTACACTTGGCACTGGTGAGCAACGGGAAGTTACTTTTTGCCATGTTAGATCACATCTTGCCTGTTCCTAGCATAAAAGCTGCTTTTTCAATTTGTTGCTGAACTTGAATCCTGCTCTGAGCTTTTGTACCTGCAGGTTATATCTGATTGAGAATTTTATTCATGGATTTTAATACTAAACGTGGAAAAACAAGAACTTTTTGGTACTACAAGCTTGGTAATAGAAGGTACACTGGCATACCATAGTATTATGTTGAGATAATAGTTTGTTCCACTATGTCATTCACAGAATTAAGATTTAACCTAAATACTATTGCCATTCTAATGTTTAAGCAGGCTTGTATGGGCTTACAAAAATGCTCTCAATTCTATCTGAACTGCAAACTTTGTTCTAGTCCAGAACTATCAAGTGCAGGCACCACATACTATTTACTCTTTGAAAATTTAAAACTAATGCATTAGTATAAAACAGAGAGGTTTCAATGGTATAGTAGTTTCATACTTACACAGTTTTTGAAGTAATTATGCTTTAATTTTTCTGGCTTTTGAAGTGGTTTTCTTTATTTCATTTCACTACTTAGCATGCAGAAATCATTGTATTATTCTACTGTATATATGGAGATGGAATATTAAAAACTACAGCATAGCACTGTAGTTAGCTTATGGCTTTGTTTTCATTATTAGAATGTTTCACATTAGAAAGAGCATTGACCATTTAAAATGGACTAAGAAAATTGCAAAATCCGTGGGCAAGGAGTGTTCTTTCACTAGAGACTAAGTGCATAAAAACAATGGAAGTAGGAAGGAGAATGAAATACGATGAAGAGATAGCAATAAAGGTATAAAAGCTGAAAGAAGGAAAGTGGGCATGAAAGATGCATGTCCTAAAAACCCATCTATAGCTAAGGTAACCCAAAAGTTCAAACTGTGATACTTTTTAATGACTTAAAATGCTACTTAAGAACTAAAATTCATCCTTTTTTCCAGGATGAGACGTGTCTGCAGTTCTTGTCGCTGGTCATAGGGAATGGGAACAACGATCTGGTGTGCAAAGCCCTGTCCACTTTGGCTGCGCTGGCTGAGTCGCCCGAATGTCGTGCCCCTATGGCCTCTACTTTTGGGGTCCTGCACAGCCTCAGGGCTTCTGTTGAGTCAGTCTTTATTTCTATTTGTATATGTAGCAATATAGACTGCAGTCATTGCATTTGTTTAACAGTTGATGAGCCCATGTTTGATTTAGTTAGTTAGCTTTGCACTAGCTATTCCCTCAGGGGGAAACAGCTATTGTTTCTTTGGGAATTAGCGCTCCCAAGGGAAAATGTGTGAGGGCTTGAGCTGAGAGGTAGGTAGGCCTTCTTTTTGTTGAAATAAAAAATATTTTTTGTTATGTTAAGATCCACCTTTTTCAGTTCACTGCTGTCCTGTTTTTCAGCACCTACTACTTTCTTCTTCGACTTTTATCTTGTTTCATGAACTTTTTTCTCAACGTACTGTTTCTATGCCTCTTCTCCATAGATTCCTCAGTCTCTTATCCCCATACTAAATGGTGCCTTCTTCCTTCCTCTCTTTGATACACTTTTTTGTAGTGGTTAGGGAGGCTTAAACTAACTTATAATCTTAATCTTTCAACTAGCTAGTCCGAAATTTGAATTTATGCTTAAAATTAGGGTTAGAGATTGTAAATTTTAGCTGGAAAAAAATTTCGTTGTACATGAAACATTTACCAATAAACATCTGCATACAGATCGTGAATGTTGTATTATTTATGATGTCTGTTTTTGCATTGCTTTGCAGGGAGGACAATGAGCACACAGATGAGATGAAGAGCCAGTCAGCAGAGCTGTTTACTTGCCTCAACTTCGCCCTGTACCAACAGCGGGCTGCTCGCAGACGGTCCAAGATGCCCTCTGAATCCTCAGCTGACCAGCCCTCCTCGTCTGCATCGGCACAGACCAACTCAAGACTAGAGGACGTCCAGGAACAAGGAAGTAAAGCTACTGATGAAGCTGATGGTGATGTCATCAAGGAGACCAGTATTCAAGAAAAAGCTACTGTAAATGATGCCAAAAAGGATGATAAAGACACAGACAGAGGAAGGCTGGAAAGAAGCGATTCAGTAGAGAGCACTTGTTCTACCATCTCCCAGTCTTCCAGCAGCCAGCCCTGCCAAAATTCTAAGGTATTGCCCACTGCCGCTGTTCTAAGCTGAATTGACGTGGTGAAATCCAGAAGTAATGACTCCAAAACTTTTCATTGTTGCCCAAAAAATGTATTTGATTGACAGTGTTATGGAACATTATTTTTTTATGTTTATTGTAATTTTTAATACCAACCCTGATTACTGTATGTTGCCTTCAGATCTTGATGAAGGCAACACTATATTTTTGTTTCATGAAATTTCCCAGCCATTAAATAATTGCAAATTTTGTCAAATTAGAATTTCGTGTTGAAATGATTGCTATTGTGTTATATTGCTTTGAAACGATTACAAATATGTTATTTTAAATATGAGTTATATGAAATGTATTATTTAATTTGGGAGTAATACAACTGTATTACTTCTTATTGTGAGGATTGTAAATTAATTATTTTTTGTTGAAACATGCGTATGTGACGTATTTCATTCTAAAATGATTGCAAAAGAGTTCTTTCAAGCTTAACACTTTAATTATGTGTTATTCATATGTGTACCACTTGGTAAATTCCTCATTTACGTACTAGTAACAATGGCTACCATTTTACTACCTTTATTTAAAGTAGACCATGGCGTGCGAGTTGAAATATTTTGTGCAATTAAATTTTTCTGCCTTGCTAGAAAGGATAAGAATGTAATCAAGTAGTAAAGATGGCATTTAAATTCTGCTTCTTCCAACCTAAACAAACCAACCGTAGTAACTGCAGAAATGTAGTGAGCATGTTCAATGGTAATAAAGGATTTATTTGTACCAGTGTTGCTGGCTATAATTCTGTTCCTATAAATCACTCCTCTAATTGACTGTGTTGCAGACCAGCAGGAGCGAGGGCCTGGAGGTGCGCAGCCGCAGCAAGTACTACACCGACCCCAAGTTCCGCACGCGGCTTATCACCCTCCATGTTCACGGGATGCACACGCCGGTATGGTCAGTTAGGTGCTTTGTTTGTCTGTTGTCTGTGTGTTAGTTTGCACTTTGTCGTAGGGTGTCTAAATCCTGTGGTCTGTTCGGTGCTTTGTTTGTCTGTGTTAGTTTGCTCCTTGTAGGGTGTCTTGTTCCTGTGGTCTGTTTGGTACTTTGTTTGTCTGTGTTAGTTTGCTCCTTGTAGGGTGTCTTGTTCCTGTGGTCTGTTTGGTGCTTTGTTTGTCTGTGTGTTAGTTTGCTCCTTGTAGGGTGTCTTGTTCCTGTGGTCTGTTCGGTGCTTTGTCTGTGTGTTAGTTTGCTCCTTGTAGGGTGTCTTGTTTCTGTGGTCTGTTTGGTGCTTTGTTTGTCTGTGTGTTAGTTTGCTCCTTGTAGGGTGTCTGTTTCTGTGGTCTGTTTAGTGCTTAGTTTATTTCATATAGCATGTCAGGTTTGGTGCTTGGTTTGTGTGTTTGTTTGCTCCTTATAGGTTGGGAGGTTTGTGTGGTCTTTTCGATGCTTTATTTGTCTTTTTGTTTATTCCATATAGGATGCGAGGTTCTTGAGATCCTTAAGATGTTCTGTTTGATTGACTATTGATTAGAGCAGTGGTTCTTGACCTTTTTACTCCCATGCCCCCCTTAAGGATTGTCATGGGAAATTTTGTGCAGATGGACTGGTAAATAAGAGCTCACAACAAAGAATATTGTAAATCTGTTTTCAATCATATTCAACAGTGAAAGTTCACTCTATTGTTTAAAACGTTACTAGAAAAAATCGGGCTTTACTGCAGAAGCTTGCGCCCCCCAGGTTAAGAACTGCTGGATTAGAGGATTTCGAGCTCTTATGGTGTGTTGTGTACTCTGTTTGTTTGCCTCTTAACACTTACTGCGATGTGAGCCGTGTTTGGTCACTGAGGGAGTTTTCATTAAACAGCTGACCAATCAGTTATCACTAGTTACAAACTAAATTTTTGAAAATCCTTAATAAAAACTAAATTAAAATACAATCCAGCTAATGATGGGTATTTTCAAAATTGCGTACTAAAACTGACTTTAAATTTGAATTGAATGTTAAACTTCAGTTTTACCAGCTGCAGTCAAAGTGTTATAGTGTTGGATTCTTGGTCCTACAACATCTCTGTACCATAGTGAAACTCCTCCTTTTTGTTTTGTTTGTTCAGACGACTTAGTTTTCTCTGGAAATGCTCTGTCCTTCTCTAAGGTGACAATAAAAATAATTTGTATCGTGAGGACCAAACAAAAATACGAGGTCTCACACACCTCCTGGTTGGACCAAACATACTATCGTGTGGCGTCTGTGCACTGATGAGTGTATCAGACTATCAGCAAATCTATGCATAGTGCTAATTTGAGGATGAAGTTATAAATGTCATTAATGTTGAACATGCTTAATTCTTAGTTCCGAGGGTTGTTATGTGTTTTTCCATCGTTCATTCCTGTAATAAAAAGGTGTTTCGGCGAAGGAAAATTGAAAGCTAGAAGTTCATGCATACGACATTGGATTAGAAAATAAGGTGTTGCCACTATCCCTCTCAGGTGGATACAACTATTGTATCTATTGGAATTAGTGCTTCTTAGGAGAAATGTGAGCTCCTAGCTAAAGATTAGATAGCCCTTCTTTTTGTTGAATAGAAAAGGTTTTTGTTTTCTTAGAGCATTTTTTTCGGTTTGCTGCTGTTCTGTTTTTCATCCCTCTGTCTTTCTTTTTCAACATTTATCCTGTTTCAAAGCCTTTCATCTCAACTTACTGTTCCTATGCGCAGGGGGTCTTTTGAGGGAGCACACCTAGTGCATAGATTCCGCGTTTCTCGAAGTTCATACTTAATGGTGCCTTGCTCTGGAGCGCCGTTGTTGCGGTTAGGGAGGCTTAAGCTAACTTCTCTTGTACGTATATGTAGTTTAATCTATTGTCATTATGGCTTCCATTAAACTTGAAGAACTGAGCTGAATAAAGGGCGTACTAACTAAATAAGAGAATCTTTTGAAAAGTTTTTGCTGCTGGATCTATTGTTCATGTTACCATTCCTTTCATGCATGTCTTGCGTTCGTGATGCTATGTTATTGTGAACTTTGTGAACAATATTTACGGTGTTGTGTTTTAAATTTTCATGATGATGTCATTTTCATTTTGTACGCTATTGGATATTGGAACTGATATTCACGTATAATATTGCCAGCATTTGATATTTAGCTTGCTCGTGTTGTCCATAGCAGCTAGACCAGCAGCAGCTCTGCGACATTTTCTCTGTTGTACGTTATTAAAACAATTGATCATAGTAAATGGAAAGAAAATCTGTGCGTGGCATCTCGTTGGCTTTAGTGTCTCACGTTAGCATGATGTGTGTGCAGAGCGAGCGTGCGTGTGTGGAGGGCGCCCTGGTGAGGGTACGCGGCGTCATCTCGCTGGTGTTCGACATGTCCAAGTCGCGAGTGGCGTGCCGGGTGCGGCGAGTGCTGGACCTGGCCAAGCTCGGCGCTGCCATCGAGAAGCTAAACATGAACATGCAGTTGTTCCAGGTGGTCGCCAAGAACGCTTCCGAGGAGGTCAGTCTTTTAGTGACGGTGGCTTGTACCCATCTGCTCAGCTGTGAGGAATAACGATGGGAGAACCTTGCGAATGTTACTACGTCCGCTCTTTGAGGAATCTTGCCTGTGTTTGTGTTGTTGTTGAATTCGTCCGTAGAAAAGATTTGTAATTCATTATTGTTCATATGAAATTTTTTGGAATTTTGCACCAACCCCCAAAAAAAACTAATTATGTGAGTGTTCTCAAATAAATTTATGAGTTGAGAATCAGTATGTCTTTTTCCATGGCAAACGCAACTTCCAACTGATATTTAACACGTTGACTGCGACATGACCCAACTGTTGGTCGTTTGAAAAAGTTTCAATAATCTGTTGAAATTTGTGCTATTTAATGGACCCAGTTAATGTTAAGTGTTTATAAAATTTGTAAAAATTTGTGATTTTAAATTTGAGTTCAATACTGAACTTCAATTTAACCCATCAAAGTCAATGTGTTAATATCAGAAGCTTTGTAGCCAACTCTCATAGCTAGTGGATACTTATGAAACTAATCGGTTTGTGCAATACTACAAGTCTCAATATACAAATGAATACAAAAACATATAGGGAATTACTGTTTTTTTTTTTTGCTAGCGTGTCATACATCAGTATAGCTGGTCCAAAAATAAATGAGTGGCCTGTCTCTAAAGAGAATATGGGTTCGACCAATAAACTAACCATTGTATTTACTAACAAAAGAAACAAAGATTTTATATTTATTAATGATAAATAGGCAGTTTAATACAGGGATGGAAATAACCCTTTTTTTCTTCAAAAAACGACCCACCTGTTTTTTTTTGGGGGTTAAATTGTTTTTTTTTTTGGGTTTTGTTGTTTTTGGGGGTTATATTGTTTTTTTTTGGGCTTTATTGGATTTTTCGTAATACCGGTTTTTGTTCAACAAAGTTATTCACACAGCTCCAGTTACCTCAATTTCAAATTTACATATATACACTAATTGAGCAAATATTGTTATTTGATTACTTTATTTCCAAGATTATATTACATTATTGTATGAATTATCACATTATGTGAACATTATATGAATTAAGTTTGTCCATCACTATTGCCATTTACCAATTACTATCAAGCTTAAAAACAATTAAAATTTAAATAATAATATAACCCCTAAAAAACACTATTTAATGGGTTGTTTAGTGTGGGTTATTTTGGGCTTTTTTGGGTGGGTTTTTTGTGTGCCAACCCTGGTTTAATACCTAGTACACTCTATGAATCACTGACTGTACTTGCAAGCGTGTGAAGTTAAGAATACACGATCAAAGTCGTTTGATGCTTAATCCAAAGTGCTGAAACTTCTAATTTTTTTAAAGCAATAAATTTATTTATTGGTGTAGGTTTGTTTATTGTATTGTGTAGTGTTATAGGACTGTTATGTCCTCTCCCAGTAGTTTAGATGCAGCATCTGTGTTTCCGATGAATTTAATGGTCATGGTTTGGTACGTTAGGACTGATTTAGTTGATTTCTTGAAGTTCTATTCTGTATTTACATGAAATTTTTGCGCTCAATGGCCCCATCGGGAATGCAACTATTGTTTTGTTTGAAATTAGCTCTCCCAGTGAATTTTGTGAGGTCCGGAGGTAAAAAGTAGGTAAGCCTTTCTTTTGCTGAAATTGAATAGGTTTTTCCTTGTTACGGACCATTTTTTTGGTTCACTGCTGTCATGTTCTTTAGCACCTCTGACTTTCTTCTGCAACTTTTATCTTAGATTAGATCTGCGTAGAAAAGATTTGCGTATAGATTCTGCTTTCCCCTAAGTCGATACTAAATGCTGCTTTCCTCTCTCTCTTTGGAACGCCTTGGTTGCGGTTATGGCTACTAATATCTAATCTAATCTTGCGCTCAATGGCTTAATTATGGAAGTCATGTTTTTAGATGTATTATGAACTTTTATCAGGGAGAAAAGGATAGGCGGTATGTTTAGGTCAGTAAGGCTTGTCTATCTTTTGCCATTGGGACTAGCGCTCCCAAGTTGATACAGTGGGACATCTCAGAGATAGTCCTTTGGGACTTCTGTCTTTTGTGTTCTCTTTGAATCTTCAAGTTTTCATGTGCTCTTTGCCATCTCTTATTTGTTTTTTTCCTCTTCTTTCAAAACTTGCTGTTCTGATGCGCAAGGTATCCTCATTGGGAACATACCTTCTGTATAGATTCCCCGTTTTGTAAGATCCCTTCTTAATGGTCCCTTATCTTCGCCTTCTTGAGATCGCCTTTGTTGTGGTTAAGTGGTCTCAAACTAATCTGATAATGAAAATGTTTCTTGAATTTTATACTCTTAGAGTAAATTTCTCTATATTTTACTTCTGCTACTGTATTTTTGTTTTTCAATATGATATGCTTTGAATCAAAATCATTTTGTATGGCGTGATGTGTGACTTAATTGTTTCAGAAATTAATAACTTTTGTAAGATAACCATGACGTTTGCTGCAGGTTGAGATACCTCTGTCTAAAGTTCCACATAAGCCAGAAGAGCGCGCGAAGAAACCTGCATCTCCTGGCCAAGATGATGAAGAAAGTAGTGAGGTGGAGCTGCCTGAGTACTTGCCTGAAGACGAAGATGATGAACTCAAAGGCGTGGATGATCCCAACTCTGCAGTAGCCACCACTGGTGCTGCTATCAAGGAAGCTGCCTCCAGTCTCTTTTCGGCTGCGGCTTCGCTCCTCCAGCAGTCATTTTATTGGTGAAATTTAAATGTCGTGCTAAATTCTACGGCGTGAAGTGTTCCATGTTTGGCTAGGAGCGTTGTTGTCTATTGATTCACTATTTCAAAGAACCAATTTAGAAAAGCATTTTGCAGTTATTTTAATTACTGAAATTCCAAGCTCACGAAGTGGAGGAGTGTGTACGTTTGTTACAGGTTTTCATCTTCTTTTATCAATTTACTTTTTTTTTTAACAAGGTGAGAAAGCTTTTTGCACTTATGTTATGGGTATATCGTTGCGTTTAGATATTTTTGTATTGGCATGTAAAAAAAATTCGCATTTGCATTGGCTTTGTGTACGCGCAAAAATGTTAAGAAAGAAGAACGCTTGAGGGCAAAATATTCACAAACTTAATTTTAGAGAGTTCGTTTATTGGCAGTCATAGACATGGAGGTATGTCGTTGGCTGACATTTCCAGATATAGAGAATTAGTTCAAAAGGTAGACCTTTGCAAGTAGTTAGCTTCCACCCAGAACAGGGAGATCGCTCAGGTGTTGTTAAACGTAACTGTTCAAGCGCTTCCTCCTGCCATTTTCTGTGCGAATGCGCTTTTAAGCATAAAGCTACTGCAATTGGTAAACTCGTTACTGATGGGGAATTTTATATAAAGGTTGCACAAAATAATGTATTTCTTCCAGCCAAGAACTTGAGAGCAGTCTTTCATTGAATGCTTCTATTGGTGAAGGTTGTTCATGGTATGTTACCTAGATATTTTCCACATGCCTCTGTTTTTTGGCTACTTGAATGCCTGAGCAAACCATGAAAGCATCTCGAGTCCCTCTCATGGGCAAGGTACGAGGAAACTGATTGGTGTTTATTTGTCCTTGTCATTTAATGCTAACTGACGTGCGAAAGCCAGCATTGTTATTTTTTTATTACTATGCCCTTTTTTTTCTTCTTAGTTTTCTGTTGTTTTTCACTTAAGGGTCTTCTGTCTTTTTTTCTGATATTTAACAGTTTTTCTAAGCAGAAGTTGTTGGTATCAATGTATTTGTTTAATTTACCATTTTCTTATCCCTCGGAAGTGTTGAATCATCTCCTAACAAGTATGGGAACAGCATTTTGCAATTTGGAGGCTTTTTGTATGTTAAAGTCGTTTTTATGACTAGCACAATAATTACGGCGATTCATGATGAATTGATGATGACCCTTCTTTTTTTTTCTGATGTGCCTCAATTTATCTTGCAAGGAAATGAAATGTCTCCTACTTTGATGGCGGTCAAAGATTAACCTCCGCCTGGCGGACGAAAACTGCGATAACCTGACCCTTGAAATGCCACTGTGAAAAAATCTTGAGCACGAGTTGAGGGTGGGCTTTGTATAACTGTTCGTTGTAGTTAGGAAGTTTGGTTTGGAGGTATAAATAAAGATATTTTGATGCAGCTTTAGGCGTTTTATTACTTCGATTTTATATGAACAAAGTTTTGGATGTATCTAGTTCCCGTCTTTTGCGTGAATTGTTCATCTAACGGATAAATTTTGCCTGCGAGGTCCTTCTTTATTTGGTCACTCTGACACTGTCTTCAACTGCATTGTCACGCAGAGTTCAAGGATTCTTTTTTCATTGTTAAATTTCTAGGACTCTTTCTTTAGCGACCTTGCTTTCGCTCACTAGCTAATTTATACCCTCGTGAGGGATTAATACACTGTGCTTCTGTTATTCGAATAAAAGATCTAATACATATGAGATGTGAAAGTTGTGACTGTCATTAACAGTTTTTGATCTTTTATTTCAGACGTAATGATTTGTATTTTTTGAACTGATGATGGACCTGGATTCCGAAACGTTTTCCCATAAAATATTATTTATTTTTATGAATATTCCTCGTTTTCAAGTGCCTCATAAACTTGCGCTTCAAGCAAACCACTGCCCCGTTCAGATATGTTTAAGTGAAACCCATTTTGCTGCTCTAAAATTGAAAAGGGATCTTGATCTAGTGCGAAATCTAAAAGAGGGTAGAGAGTATAATATTGATACTTATAAATGATTGATTAATTAATTTTCGCAGTACAGCAATCTCATGAGTTTGAGTTCAAAATTTTCCTTGCCGCCATAATGAGATACTGTTTGGGCACATTCTAACCTTGTCTGTAAAACCTATTTCATATTTATTTTTTGTTACCCATTAACCATTGTTCAGTTTCGGTGTGTAGAAACCGAGTGAATTTTTTCATTTACTCACATATTCTAATTATTGTGTTGTGCTAGACAGCGTCGCATTTGAGGTGTTACTGTAGATTTATGATGACAAAGTTCGAGGTGTTCTTTGGTCAGTTACTTGTTCGTTACTGTTGGAGGAACGGAAATCTAATTAAAGCATTCGATTAATAGAGATAATCCCTAGACGTGCTGCTAAGAATGCCTCTGCTGGTATAATGATTCCCACTGCCATTTTCGCCTTGGACGCAGAAGGAATTAAATCTTATTTACTCGGCAGCATCAAGTGATACTTCAATTCGCTTTAGCGCTCACCTTTTCTAACTCGTCAAGGCCTCGTCTTGTCTCTTAAAGCAATGTACAGTTCACGTTTCTAGGTCGGTTTCAATGTCGCATTTTTATACAGCATGGCATGGCTTTCTCTTCTGTGATCATTCTTATTTTCATTTTATGATCCAATTTTTTCATGTTTGTGTATAACAGGCTGGAAATCTTCATTTAAAACTTAGAAAGACGTGAGAAATATTTCAATATTGTGGCGCCTTAAATTGCTGTATCGCTAATCCCGTCCGTGATTTTCTTAACATTACACAAGCCCTGAAGAAAATTACAATTTCAGGCTCTGGGCTGCTTAATACTTGGTCGGCTCGTTTCCCCTCTGCGACTACTAGGTTCATGTTGCGATCGTAGGTGAGAACTTATTAAGTAAGATTGAGCCTCCGATTTGGGGTCCCAGCTGTTCTCGCACTCTTTACCCTGCTAAAATTTTAAAAATCTTTTTGTTTTGTATCAACTTGCGGTGTATACCGATACGTTTTGCAGGTGCGACCTGTAGAATGGATCCTGCTTATTGAGTGAGAAATCGTAATGTGCTTATGCAAACAAATATAACTGTGTGTGTTGAGGTAATAGAAATTGAGTTGACCACCGAAATAATGTTCTTATAATACTACCTCGGAGGTGATGTAGAATTCAGGTATCTTTAAAACCATGAGACCTTCGGCGCGAAATAGTCGGAGCTACTGAAGCGCTAGTAAGCCTATGTCACTACTACTACTACTAAGTAAGATTGACTTGCATGCCTATTTCATTAGTTATTTGTTTACTTATTGTAAAGGAACGAGAACAAAAATTGATCGGCAACTTGGATTTAGATGAAGATTTGAATGTTGGTTCAAGGTTTAACTTCATGAAAATAGTGTAGCTGAATTGAAAATGCCTGACTTGCCATCGGATGTACGCTTGTTTGAAACTTTGTGAAGCGTCATATGGGTTGTCCCATGAATAGCGTAGTACACACATTGCCCTTTTTCTGTAAAGAACAAAACTTTAGGAGCAGGAACTCTGCTGCCATGAAAATAAAAGCTACCTCATTGTTCACGGAGACTCGACATGCATTCCATTGGTATTTATTTTTGCTATAAAAAGTAGCTTCGAATTTATTTTCTTCCTTGGATTTGGGGACCTAGCCTTGTTGACCTAGCTTTGTTGTGCCAGTGCACCCGACAGTTACAGGAGCCCACAGTGTTGCTGGTCGGGACCCCACCGCAGGTGCTGATGCCGCGCGTGTTGCACGCCGTACTCCCGCTGCTGGACCCCGACCTGCTGATAGACCTGAGCAAAGCGACCTTCCCGATGTGTCACGTGCTCAAGCGGACCTCCCAGTCCCTGTGTGCCTGAGTTCGACGGTCTCCTCGGGATCGCGGAAACGCATACCGAGTGTGAGATCGCCACCCGTTGGCAGTGCCATGTCAAAGGTGGCTAGGACTGCGGAAACAGTAGCATCTGACAGTAAGAGGCGCCAAGCTGAGTCAGGGAAGTGTCATGGTGACCCCCTCGCGCCATCCTGTCCTTGTCGTGGGGAGGGGGCTTGTGTGTTCAATGAAGCCCAAGGCTATGCTGTCCCAGGTTCAACCATGACAGACAGGCTTGGGCCGAGATCCAGACCAACTGGGATGGCAACACTGACAACTGAGCTGACAACTGGATACTCTACTGGACACACACTGACCCCTCCTTGGATTTGATTGCAAGGCCGGCCGGGACCTAGACCCGACCTGCCGGCTTGATAGTCGTGCGCGGCAAGGGTTAGCCGATGGCCGGGTGGAAAGGCGGGGGGCGGTTTAAACGCCAGTGAGGCGCGGAAGCGTCTCGCTGGTTAGTCAAGCGCAACAACCTGCTGCATCTGCTTGCGCCAGGAGCTATGCCTGTGCTTAGTGAGTGTGCCCGTCGGGACTACGTGAGCCTGACAGAAGGGTTCCCCTTGTTGGCGGCCGCCCAAAGCTGGTGCCGGCTCAGAGCACAGGTGAGACTTAACTCACTAACCATGGAAACTTCTAACTCAATCCCCCCCCAAACCGTAAAACAAATTGATGGTGACGACTTCAACCTGCCCCTGGACTTCACGGACATCTCCCAGACAGGAAATGCGGAAAGCAGTTCTCTGTCAACCTCAGCGGCACCAAAACCATCGCAGAGCACGTCTGCGAGTGGCGAGGAACGCGAGGAGCTGCAACAGCAAAATAAATATACACTCGAGCCTTCCAATCCAACATCTAATGATAAGAGACGCAACACAAATACAAATCACCGAGCAGGGACATCCTCAATTGCTACCCTGGAGCCCTATGAAAGTTCTAAAAGAGCGAAGTCAAAGTATTCTCGCCCACGCCCACAACCCCTTTCTGTCAAACACCTTCTCCAGTTGGAGCAGGGAAAAAAAGTACCTCACTTTCCTGTCTACCACGTCGTCACCTTCCCAGGAGCTGACCTAAATAAAGGCGTGGATGTCCTCTCTGTGGACAGAGATCTAAAATTGAAACTGGGTTCTCCCAAATCAATCCAAAAAATATCCAAAGACTCTCTACTTATCCAGCTGGCTAATGAAGACCAGCTCAATAGTCTTCAGACTATCACACAACTCGGAGCTAATCCCACCCAAGTACAGCCTCACTCTACCCTCAATACTGTGAAGGGCACAGTGCACAGCCACACCTTTACCAACATCCCCGAGACAGACCTGCTAGAGGCCCTACGCGGCCAGGGAGTCACCCAGATAGAAAGGCAAAAAGCCCGAATAGATGGGGAACTTAAACCTACTCCACGGTATGTGCTCACATTCAACCGCACATCCCTCCCCCCCGTAGTGCAGTTGTGTGAATGGCATGCGGAGTACGTCCGGCCTTATTTCCCGAACCCCATTCGGTGTACTCGATGCCAAAAATTGGGACACACCAAAAAACGGTGCCGACAGACGACTGAAGTTTGTGCTCGGTGTGGAACAATGGGACACCACTCACGTGCATGCATCCAGACGCCATCCTGTGTGAATTGTGGTGAGTCTCACCCTTCATACAGCCCATCCTGCCCACATTACCTATACCGGAAGGAAATTATCTCCACCATGATAAAAGAGCACACAACATACGGAATCGCTAAAGCCCAAGTCACTGACTGGTACAAGTCGCAAGGCCGCACGTACAGTTTTGCAGTACAACGGCCGCCGAAGGAAGTGCCGGTGGCAGCCCCTACTGGTCAGGGACCAGCACCCTCAGAATCTCACAAGGCAGGTACGGCCCAGTCGGTGACCTCACCCCCGGCAGAGGAACTAGAGTCCCAACAACACTCAACTTTACTTTCTCAGCCGAATGCTCTTCCACCCAGGAAACCAGCGTCCAGCATGAAGACCCGTGATGAGCAAGAACTCGACTCCACTACTGCCCAGAGCTCAAGTGATGACCAACGAGACACCACGACCCGTGCTCAATACACCTTTAAGCGACTCCCTCTAGACACCGCGCAGTTTCACACTGACGGGAACAACAGCACTCGACAGCCGCACATTCGGCCGTTAAATGCAAAAACACCATCGACCGCAAACACCCAAGTGGCCACGTGTAGACCAAGGATGACTACGCCGCCTACTCGGGGGGAGGCCCCCGGTACATCGCGACAGTTTCAGTCTCCGGTACCACACCCCTGGCTGGGTACCAGGGAAGGGACCACTCGGGATGGGCAGGATCCGGAGCTTCCAGCTGGAACTGGCGACAGCCTCCCTCAAACAAACCCGGAAGATGCACGAGCAAAGTGCCCTCCCTCCACACCCTTGGGCTCGAAGACAAGTCATCAGGAACGGCCTGAGCAGGGGATGCCTCCCCCACAACTGCATTTCAATAAATCCTCGGAAACACCCTCACCTATCTCAAGCAGTAACGAGGTGCCACCACGACACTCTCGGTCCCAATCCTCAAGACCCAAGCCCTGCGCCCGAAATGCGCGCATAGCCTCGCAGTCTCCGCCGCGCTCTCGCTCCCACTCCAACTCAGAGAAAATGGACGTCTCCTTCTTGAACAAACGGGAACGAGACCTCTCTCCATACCAGCAGCATAGTACCTCAACTTCAAAAAAGAAACACACCCGTCCACCCGACCAGCCGGCCGGCAAATGCAATGCCCCAATTCCTGTCCTACACTCCACTCGTCATGACAGACCATAAACTTGTAAATACCCCTAAAGAATGTCGAAAATCATACAATGGAACATGCAGTCTTACCACACAAAATTCAATGATCTCAAAGTCCTTCTTCGCAATGAAAATCCTATCTGCGTGTGCCTCCAGGAAACCCTCCTGACTGGGCGCTACGCAAACCCCCCTTCACATTATCGCCTCGAACGCTCGGCCCCTGTTCGTGACGATGGCCACGAACGAGGAGCAGCAATCTTAGTACACCAGAGATACCCATACGATCTCTTCCCACTAGACACAAATCTCCAGGCAGTAGCCATAAAAATCCATCTACCCGCCAAAACATACACAGTATGTTCCCTGTACCTCTCCCACTTGGATGTCTCAGCCCGCGACTTCACCCACCTCATCGAGCAGCTGCGACCACCATTCCTGCTCATGGGGGACATGAATGCAAGCGACCCCTTGTGGGACCCTCCGAGAGCCAACCGGAGGGGTAGACAGATAGCGGACCTTCTCATTTCACATGACATCTCCCTTTTGAACAATAACTCACCAACACATTTCCATTCACAATCAGGAACTTTCTCAATAATCGACTTAGCCATATGCTCCTCAGGGGCCCTACAGGACTTCACCTTTGAAGTCTTGGACGACCTATATGGCAGCGACCACTACCCAATCAGAGTCACTCTGCGCCGCGCCACCCCACTCCAAACGAGACGGCACTATAATATTCATAAAGCGAACTGGCCACTCTACAGAGATCACACAAAGATTGACGGGCCTAGAAACCCAGATGACTCGGTCGAAGATCTCCTTAACCTAATAGAAAACAAGATCAAGACAGCGGCAAATGCAGCCATCCCACAAACCTCAGGCAAATACTCGAAACCCCCCGTCCCTTGGTGGACAGCAGAGTGCCAACGAGCACTACAACGGCGCCGCCAAGCAGGAAGGAAACTACGCCGCTCCCCATCAGTAATCAACAAAATAGCGTTCAACAGAGCACGTGCACAGTGTAAATATGTATTCTCCAACAGCAAAAAGAACTCCTGGCAAAACTATTTGACTACAATAAACGCTCATACCTCCCCCTCTGAAATTTGGAAAAAAGTAGCGAAGATTGCTGGAAAGTTCAGCCCGACTACCCATCCATCTCTGCGCATTCAGGACACAATTGTCTCAGATCCTTGCGAAGTGAGCGATCAATTTGCCTCCCATTACTCTCGCGATTTCGGTTTTCACCGAGCAAGTCCAGCTTTTCTTGCGTACAAAACCTCCACGGAGAACCAAGCCCTCAACTTTGCAGCAACTTCTAACCAACCGTATAACGACCTGATAACCCCTGAAGAGTTCCACTCCAACCTATCGCACTGCACAGATAGCAGTCCGGGCCAAGACGGCATCACTTATTCAATGATAAAATTGGCTGATCCAACACTACAGCAGCTAATTCTTCACCTGTACAACCAAATATACATCACGCACTCATATCCAAACTCGTGGCGAATCGCTACAATAATCCCGATCCTCAAACCAGGCAAAGACCCCCACGTACCAAGCTCATACAGACCGATCTCTCTGTTGAGTACACTGTGCAAACTGTTGGAGAAAATCCTCAACACCAGACTGGCTTGGTTTTTGGAGCGTGGAAACCACATAATTCCCATTCAGTCTGGTTTCCGCCACAATCGCAGTACCACAGATAACCTGATCCAGCTGGAAACAGCGATTCGTGAATCTTTCAACGCTAGACAACATTTCATAGCAGTCTTCTTTGACCTGTCTAAAGCCTACGACACCGCTTGGCGATACGACATCCTCCGATCTCTACACTCCTTTGGACTGCGCGGAAATCTAGCATACTTTGTCGACAACTTCCTCCGTGATCGCTGTATCAGAGTGAGAATAGGATCAGCCACCTCGACACCCTACCCCGCCGAAGGAGGCATACCCCAAGGCAGCGTACTATCCTGTACATTGTTTCTTGTAGCTGTGAATAACATAGCAGCTACCCTACCCCCATCTGTTGGAGCATCTCTATACGTGGACGACTTCACGATCTACTTCGCCGGAGCTTCCACTCGAGTTGTCGAACGGCAACTTCAACTTGCGATTAACTCGCTAACCCGCTGGAGTCAACAAACAGGATTCCAATTCAATGCTGAAAAGACAGTAACCATGCATATCTGTCGCCGACACCACTGCCCCAAAATGGCCCATACTTTGACAATGAATGGTCAACCTGTGCGAGCGGTGGAGCAGTATAAGTACCTAGGACTGACTTTTGACACTTCCCTCACTTGGAGGCCGCACATCCAAGACCTGAAGCGGCGATGCAATTCAACTCTAAATTTGCTGAAGCTACTCTCAAATAAATCATGGGGCGCAGATAGGATCTCCCTACTCCGTCTCTACATAATGCTGCTTAAGCCAAAGCTGGATTATGGCGTGGAGGTTTACTCCTCCGCAGCACCGTCCGTATTGGATCTACTCCAGCCCATCCAAAATGCTGCCATACGTATCGCAACGGGAGCATATCGTACCTCCCCTGTGACAAGCCTCCACTCAGACTCGGGTCTCTTGACTCTGCGGCTATATGCGACTATAAAAAGTCTTAATTATGCGGCCAGAGTAGCGGCAAGCGTCTCCAATCCGATGCACGAATTGAGCACCATAGCAAACGAACCACCCGCTGACCGACGCGGAATTAGAAGGGAGGCCCCACACTTGAGAAACTTCTTCCAACGTGTATCGGACCTCAAAGATCGATATGCTCCCCATCGAGACCAGGTTCTTCTAGAACAAATTTCTCCACTTCCACCGTGGCGGTTACCTGCTATTAGCATATGTCACGAACTTTACAAATATTCCAAGTCTACGACCGCTCCATCCCAACTTCGAGCACTTTACCTTGATCATGTCCGAACCCATCAATTTCTTTCCCGTATTTATACGGATGGAGCCAAAGCACCAGAAGGAGCAGCATACGCCTATATTCAAGGCTCTACGAAGTATCAGCGGCGTATTCAACCGCATGCAACCTCGTATACAGCAGAACTATATGCTATATACGATGCACTTAATCACGCTGAAACTCTTCCTCACCTGGAGACTACGATAATAACCGACTCGCGGAGTGCTATTCTAGCGCTCTCGAGATACAACTCGCCTCACCCCATTGTTCAACTCATACAGTGTCGCCTCATATCGAGCAGTAAACAATTTACTTTCTGCTGGGTTCCCAGCCACGTTGGAGTGCCGGGAAACGAAGCAGCCGACCGAGCAGCTCGAGAGGCTCTCCACTTGCAAATAAATCCGGTCCGCCTCCCTCGAACAGACCACAAGTGGTATTACAAAAAGAGCATCCGAGAACGCTGGCAGGCTGAGTGGTCGGCGCTTGCCAACAACAAGCTAAAGGCAATAAAGCCAGATGTCCGTCCTCTCCCATTCTCCCAGCAGAGGGATCGACTGTGGGAAGTAGTCCTCGCTAGGCTCCGTATAGGCCATACACGCCTTACGCATCAGCACTTGCTGGAGGGCCGACCGCAACCGTACTGCGAAAATTGTATTGTGCCGTTAACGGTCCGCCACATTCTTCTCGAATGTCCCGACTACACACAAGAGCGGCAAGCTCGCCTCGGCGAGGAGCCGAACCTCCCTGAACTACTGACCGGCCTCGCCATCTGCGGGCCACGCTCTCCTCTGAACCTTTTCTTACTTGAAATTCGCCTACTCCATGAAATTTGACTCACCAACTGAAAATAAGTAACCTCTAGAAAGAAAATCTTCTCCGCCTCATATGGGGCCCAAACCAACGCCAGCGCGGATGCCCGCGATTAGAAACACCGTCGCTCCTCCGTCAGACCAAGCTGACACACCACGGCACTGAAACGGAGCTGAGATGACTCTCACCCTCCGAAACTGCCCATTATAAGACCCAAATGCAACAATGCTACCAAATTGCGCTGTGATTTCGTCAAAGTATCGAAAGCGGCGGGAAAACCTGAAAATAATAATAATAATAATAAGTGTCATGGTGATACGCACGCGGAAGCCCAGGCGAATACCGGCTTGACCCGTGGCCATGGTGAAGCATCGATAGAAGTGGCCCGTCCAATCTGCAAGCGGCCTGCGACCGTCTACAGTGCGAACAAGCAGTCCGAGATGCCACCTCCCCAAGAAGTAAGGACTATACACGAGAGCCGCAGAAGTGTGAGAAAGCCGGAACCCTCAGTGGCACAGCGTGTGCGTTCGTTGGACCGCGTAGGAAGAGTGCCAGAGGAGACTGCGCCTGACTTTACACGAGTGTGGGCTTTACCCTCGAAGGTTACTCCAAGACCTCTCCCAACCGTGCCCTTGCACGCGTGGGGGGAGAGACCAGCACCAACCAAATCACCATCAAATCAAAGACCGCCAGATCCTAAAGAACAACCCCCAGAAAAGGGAACATGATACAGAGTGTTTTACAGTGGAATTGTAGAGGATACCGTAGGAATTACGGTGACCTCCTGACCATCATCCAGCAACAACAACCACTGTGCATATGTCTCCAGGAGACCATGCTGGGAGACATAACTCCGACCCCACCAGCCAACTATAATATTGAAACTTTCTCTCACGTACCAAATCCTGTCCCTGGATCTGGACTAGCTGTTCTTGTAAGGAAGGACTTGGGTTATTCCAAAGTGCCGATGAACACCCAGATCCAGGCAATGGCAATCCGTTTTTGGTTCAACAAGAAAATGACCACCATCTGCAACATGTATATCTCCCCAGCTGAACCTTTCTCGTTGCCCGATTTTGAGAATATCAGTACTCAATTGCCTGGGCCCGCTTTTGTGGTAGGCGACCTCAATGCAAAGCACGTGGCTTGGGGCAACGCCCAAAGCGACCAGCGTGCTAGGCTCATCAACCAATTCATTACGAGATCCAATTTCTGTTTGCTCAACACTGGGACCGCCACTCATTTTCACGTCCAAACAGGGACGACCTCCGCCATCGACCTCAGTTTCAGCACTCCAGATATGTTCCCCGATATTCTGTGGAGCGTGCTGGATGATACTTATGGCAGTGACCACTTCCCCATTGTTATGGAAGTGTGGGAGTTTGCTCCAGTGCCAGCAGAACCTCGATACTGCATGAAGCGTGCCAACTGGGATACTTATGAAGCCCTAACCCAGATGGAAGAAATTAATGATCTGCTGGAAGTTGACGACATGGTGGAGCGTTTTACCGGTACCCTCAGGAGTGCTGCTAGTGCTGCTATCCCGATGTCACGCGGTGGTGCACCAAAGTACCGTGTTCCTTGGTGGAATAATGACTGCGCTGTGGCAAACTATGAGCGGCGGCAAGCCCTGAGACGCTCTAGACGTACCGGCGAGCTGGCAGATATTATTGCATATAAGCGAGCAAGAGCGAAGGCCCAATTCATCAAGGACGCTGCTAGGCGGAGCTCGTGGCGCAAATATGTCAGCAGCCTAAATACCGACACACCTATGACCAAAATTTGGCAACGTGTGGGTAAGATGAAAGGAAAATACAGCTGTGGCAGGCCTTGTTTAGAAGTGAACGGCATACTCACGGCGGATCCTCAGCGGGTGGCGGCGGCGTTGGCTGATAGTTTCGCGCATAATAGTAGCGAAGCCCAGTATCCACCTGCTTTCCAGGTGCACAAACTCCAAAGAGAGCAACATAAGCCAGACTTCGCTACAGAGGCAGTCTTCTTGACAATGAGCCTTTCACCTTCCTTGAAATTTACCGCACCTTGAGAACTTGCAAAAATACTGCACCAGGCCCTGATGGGATTCATTATCAGATGCTGAAGAGGATGCATCCAACAGCCTTACGTCAGCTCCTTCATATTTTTAATAAGGTTTGGAGGACACATGTATTCCCAAAGGATTGGCGCTCTGCAACAATCCTTGCTTTTGCCAAACCCCAAAAACCGGCCACCCGAGTAGACAGTTACCGACCGATCGCTTTAACGAGCTGTGTGTGCAAACTGCTAGAGAGAATCGTAAACATTCGACTTGTCCGATGGCTGGAAGCGGAGGAAATCCTGAATCCTGCCCAATTCGGCTTCAGACAGCTTCGAGGGACCACGGATGCTGTTGTGAGGCTACAGAGCCATCTGGTCCAGAATGTTGCGGCCCGTAAGCAGAGCTTATGTGTCTTTTTTGACCTGCATAAAGCATATGATACCGTTTGGAGACATGGGATCCTAGAACGTGTTTATGGGTGTGGCCTTCGGGGCAATTTGGCCTTTTTTGTCCAGCAATTCCTCCAGGAGAGAACTTTCCGTGTGAGGGTGGGAGCCACACTGTCTCCTTGGCAAATCCAGCAGGAGGGCCTACCCCAGGGTAGTGTGCTGAGCTGTACCCTCTTCTCTCTGGCCATAAATGACATCACCTCCACACTGCCGGCCGATGTTTCGTCGTCTTTGTATGTTGATGACTTCATGATCTACTCTTCATCAGCGTATTTGCCGGCACTGTCGCGCAGAGTACAGTTGGCAATCAACGGTGTGAATGACTGGGCAACGGAAAATGGTTTCGTATTCTCCACTGGGAAGACTGTAGCCCTACACTTTCAGGGACGATGCCGACGGAACCCCCCACAGCTACTGCTCCGGGGAGTACCGATAAACTTTGCTCATAGTGCCAAATTTCTGGGTATGACTATCGACGACAAACTATCGTGGAAACCCCACCTGGCCGAGCTGAAGTCAAACTGCAATAGGAGAATGAACCTGTTGAAATGTGTATCAGGCCTGGCGTGGGGAGCTGACCGTGTAACGTTGCTGCGCCTATACAGAACCCTGATCAGAAGTAAGCTGGACTATGGTTGCACTATATACCAGTATGCAAGGGAAACTTCGTTATCAGCGCTAGACCCGGTGCACCACACGGCCATAAGGCTTTGCACTGGTGCTTTTCGGACCTCCCCGTCAGCCAGTTTGTGTGTGGAGAGTGGAGAACCCCCACTTTGGCTCCGCCGTGTGCAACTGAGCCTACAGTACCTGGCCCGTCTAGATCAGCTGCCTCTGTCTCCTACATGGAGAAGTGTGCACGCGCCTTCCGGGCGACATCTGCCTTTCCCATATTGTCTGCCTTCATCACTAAACTATCCTGCGCTGACGGCCGCCATGCAGCTGGGACCCATGAGAGTGCAACCTGTGCTTTTTGACTGCTCCCCGACATGGCGTGTCCCCGTGGAAAGTTTCTGCCCTGGATGTCGAATGCCTAAAAAGGAGTCGATGCCGGCTAACATCCTGAAGGGAATTTTCATGGAGCATATACTGGAGAAACATGCAAACTCTGTGAAGATTTATACAGACGGCTCAAAGACAGGAGATGCTGTGGGCTGCGCCGCTGTGTCCGGGGAATTGGTGAGGGCTAGGAGACTGCTTCCAGAGACCTCGATTTTCTCAGCGGAGCTGTATGGTGTGATGCAAGCGCTACAGCTGATTGAGGAGCATGCATACCACTCTTTCACCATCTTCGTGGACTCGAAAAGTGTAATAGATGCTGCTCAAATGTACAACAGCACCCACCCCATTATTGCGGAGATCGTCATAAAACTGGCACAGTTCGTAAATGAACAGAAGAGTGTCAAGGTATGCTGGGTGCCCGCGCATGTGGGGATATCCGGCAATGAGAGGGCAGACCGGGAAGCTAAGCAAGCAGCTGGGTCAAGTGAGAGAACACTAAATTTGATGGTCCCTTCCCGTGATTTTTATCCTCGCATCAAGGCGGCGGTGAAGGATCTGTGGCAGCAAACCTGGACGGCCACAACTGACAATAAATTGAGAAACATTAAGCCTACTGTCCGAGAGTGGTCATCATCTAACTGCCGTGCTCGTCGAATGGAGGTGATACTCTGCCGCCTCCGCATCGGCCATACTCGCATAACGCACGGCCACCTCATGGAGCGACAGCCGCAGCCGCAATGCGAACGGTGCCGTGTTCCCCTGACTGTCGTGCATTTTCTTGCTGAATGTCCAAGATACTCTGCTATACGCAATGCGTGTTTCCCAAGTCTTCGTGGCTGCGCGGAGGATGTGTTGATAGGAATGCTCAGGGAAAACGAGCACTCTGGCTCTAACGCAGCCGCGTTGCAGCTGTTCCTGGAGAGGTGCAAGCTATTTTCTGAGATTTAACAGGAAGCCACGCAGTAATGCACTGTAACCAAGCGTGATATCATATTGGAAGATTGTAGATGAAGAAACTGCAATATGGCCGGGCGCGCTACGTTGGTACCTCGGGGGGTTTCAGCGTGGGTAAGGCGTCCGGCCATAATGGGTGGGCAGCTGAAACCCCCTACGGGGTCTGGCTGCCCAGTGTGTTCGAATGTACTGTTGTATGTACGAAATATCAATGGGGAGACAATTATACTCTTGAGTTGTAATTATAATTACGATCATATAATTTTTGATGTTCAAATAATGTTGATGTTCATCTTACGTGGTAAATCAAAAAGTCTGATACTGATTAAATTATGTGACCTCCGGTGCGATATAGTTTGAATAACTGAAGCGCTAGCAAACCTATGTTACTACTACTACTACTTGGATTTGGGGAGAATATTATTTGTTGTTTCGCACGAAAAGATTTATTTTTTTCAAAGGTCACTATGATTTACCTACCGCTAATTATTTAGCATTTTCATGAAATTCACTACTTTTGCACTTGCCGTATTTATTTTTTTTTTAGATATTTGCACCAGAGAAATTAGCTATGAGGAATTCTTGTATGATGTACCTTGAGCCTGAGCGCGCCTTGAGTTAGCTGCGCCAAGTCCATTCTGACGAGTGTGTGTCTCGTGTTCTCGTCAGTTGCCATCGATGACGTTCCTCCGTGATATGATGTACCTGCGATAGCTAAACCTTGCAGAATCAGGAATGTTCGTTTAATAGGGCTTTTATTGGTCTAATTCTGTAGGTTTAGTCGGCATCATTTTTCTTTTACTAACTTTTCTCTTTGGATCTTGGAGAAGTAGCCAACGTCCCCGTACTACCGACTTTTCGAAACGTTGTACTCAGTTACTGTGCATTAGTTTGTTTTCAATTTGCATCTTGTTGAGATTTCCCTTACCGATCAGTGAAATGCTGACGTTTATTGTGCGTGATGAGGCGTTCAAGGGTCATAATAATTTGTTTTTGTTAAAGATAGGCACATAATATCGATCGTAATAAAATGATAATTGTTGGCTACAGTAGTTTGACTCGCGATTCAAGTCTACTACCATGCTGTGATCTCAATACCTGTAGCCATGTTTATAAGCCTTTTTAAGAAGTCCACTTTTTTGAGCACATCGCGAGGAGCTGCGTTGTTGTATTCCTTGCATTGGTAATTGCATTTGCTATCATTTTTTGCTCAACTAGATTCATTTTTTAATTTCTAACTCGGCTTAGTTTGTTGAACTGAGAGGCACTTCACGTTTGCATGTAAATATATAGAAGTGCGTCTTGCTCATCAAGCATTCTGCCTTACGCTTGATTGGGTGAATTACCATTGCTGCGTCCAGCAATTTTTTTAACCTTCATTGTCGTTTGCTGAATGCTGCACCGAAGACGTAGTCATGAAAAATCTTCGAAGCAAATTATGCCTGTTATTTGTATAATTGTGGCGGTAGAGGCCACGTAACAAATATGTTGAATAAATACTTTATTAATTAAGAGCGTGTATTTCTCTCCTGTTCAGTATTCGCTCCTGGATTGTGCAATTTTTCTTCGGACAAACGAGCTGCTTCGATATTCCTCCTTTTCAAAATCATTCATATTGTAGGTGCTTTTAAAGTGTTGCACTTTTTCCGTTTCGGTGCTAAGATTCCATTCAAAACAGCGAGCGTTTCAGCGAAGCATCATGTTCACTTGATGCGCAGGAGCGAATCACTGCTGCTGTGTGATGACTACGGTAGCCCTTCATCAGCACTACTGGAAGAAACTATTTATTCAATCGATTCGCAACTCTCGTGAAAAGCATCTATGGGGCAAGCACGATTACCGAATTATAATCACGACCACCTCCAAACCGTTATTTTAGCTTGTTTTTTTATGAATGAAGAGTCAATATATACGATTAAAAGTTCACAGTTTTCAAGTGAAGACTGCGGTATCTTAATTGATAGTGGAGCGTCTACGCATCTGAGACGAATAAAAATTAATATGTAGTGTACATCCATTTTTACTCTAAATAAATAATAGATGTGTGTGTAAACATCTATGACATCTGTGTGTCACATTTTGTAACATCGCAATTAGTAATTTTTCACCAACCAATGTTACTGTGAATTCTTCTTTATTTACCACTACAGTTATTATTACGCGTAAACCATATTAGCTGATTGTATCATTGTCGTCATAATCTTTAGAAACTTATTACCTGTTGTATGTGAACTTGCGAAAACGCCCTTAGCAATCTGTTTGCACCAATGTTGTGATATTGAACTCCATTATCACTCGCTCATGGACTGAGTTTGTGTGTACTCACGAAATCGCGCTAGATTTTTCTTTTTTACTCTATTCTCTCTTACTTAATAAGCTACTTTTTAGACTGGAATATCCCTTTAAGCTTGACTCTGTATTTCGTTTTAAGCTCTATAGTACCTAATTCTTACTTTTACTTATTTTAAATGACTGATCACCCTGTAATATTTGAGGAAATCGATCCAGATTTCAATCATTTGAACAGAATATATCCAAACCTAAACGACTCTCAAGAGTGTAGGTATACTAATATATCAGAATTCAACGAAACTATACGAATAACTGACCGAGATTTCTCACTCCTGTGTTGGAACTGTAGGTCACTCTATCCAAAATTGGAAGAGATACAATGTACTATTACTGAACTTAAATATAACCTAGACGTGATTAGCTTCACCGAAAGCTGGCTAGATGACTCGACTAAAGACATGATTCGATTTGAAAATTATCATAGTTACCATTCGCTAAGAAAAAACCAGCGGGGCGGAGGCATCAGCACATATATATCTAACCACATAGACTCGAGAACCATAGCAAGTGCAACCATGAACCAGGATCATATAGAAGCACTCTTCGTAGAACTTTTTAGAGATGGTAAACGCATTGTGCTTGGAACGGTGTATAGGCCTCCTACAGCCTGTCCTATATCCTTCCTGAATGAATTGAATCGTATTATTTCTCAGTTCAACAGGCCCTTATACAATGACATAATAATATGCGGTGACTTCAATTATGATCTACTGAAACATGAAAGCCATGAACCAATCTCTAATTTCCTAACTACCTTTCAGTCTCAATCCTTCCTTCCGATCATTACAAAGCCTACACGAATAACCTCAGAGTGTGCTACGCTGCTTGACAATATCTTTATGACAGACCCTAGTGATTTTCTTGCTGGAATAATTACTTCTGACTTATCAGATCACTTCCCAGTTTTTCTTATTAAGAAAAATGTCTATATTGCTTGCACCAAGGCACGGGCTGAAACTTACTCATATCGTAAAATAAACGAATCAAATCTTGAAGAAATGCGCACCGTTCTAGAAGAATCAATGCCTACATTGCACATCTCTCAACAAAACAATAATACTACGAGCATTGATGAAGCAGTAGTAAAGTTGACTGAAACTATAATGACCGCATACAATCAGTGTTGCCCAATTGTAACTCGTACAGTTACCCCGAAAAATAAACATAAGCCCTGGATTACTAGAGACATCGTGATAAATATAAAGAAACGTCAAGCGTACCTAGCCCTCCTTTGCGAAGGACGAATATCTAGAGAAACATATAACCGATTTAGAAACTATGTAACAAACCAGATAAGAACATCAAAAAAGAAATACTTTACGCTCAAGTTTACTCAATTCAAAACTGACGTTAAAAAGACTTGGCATCTCCTTAACTCCTGCTGTAAACCGAATAATGCCGATAAAAAGAAAATTGAATATGTTGCTCAAGATAATGTAAAATATCATGAGAAGAAAGAAATTGCTAATCTCTTTAACAACTTCTTCGTAAACGTAGGGAAAACAATAGCTGATGGTATTCCAAGTGAACCTACTGATCACCTGGAATTTATGGATCATATTCGAGAACCCAACTCCTTTTTCTTTACGCCTACAAACTCCTCCGATGTAATTACGTGCATAAACAACATGAAAAATAAATCGAGTGGGTTACAAACGTTTCCGACTAAAGTACTTAAAGTTATTGCTGACATTGTAGCCCCACTGATATCAAATATTATTAACCAGTCTCTCTTACTAGGCACTTTCCCGAACTCCCTCAAAGTTGCTAGAGTAACCCCTATCTTTAAAAGTGGTGAAAAAACCTGTGTAAACAATTATCGACCTATCTCCATTCTACCAATTATTAGCAAAGTATTCGAAAAGATTGTGTATAAAAAAGTGTACTCTTATTTTGAACAAAAATCATTTCTTCACGATAAACAATACGGTTTTCGCTCTAAAAAATCAACAACACAGGCTATATTAAATCATTTACAATTCCTCTATTCTAATATAGATGAAGGAAAGCCTGTCTTCTCTGTATTTCTTGACTTCCGAAAAGCATTTGATTGTGTGGACCATAAAATACTATTATCGAAACTACACTGTTATGGCATTCGAGGGATTGCCCATGATTGGTTCAGATCATACCTAACAAATCGGAAGCAATACGTTGTCATTGACGACGCAAAATCGGACCCACAGACAATTAGCCATGGAGTTCCACAAGGATCTGTTCTCGGGCCTCTCTTGTTTCTGATTTTTATCAATGATATTGTAAAATCTACATCATTCTTCAAATTCATACTTTTTGCCGATGACAGTACGCTTTCTGCGGTCCTTCCGAACCAAAATCCTGCTATGATTGTGGAGAGTATAAATACTGAACTTCACAAGGTTTCATCGTGGCTCAAAGCTAATAAAATAAGCCTAAATATCGATAAAACAAATTATATTACTTTCTCATACAAGAAAGATGTATCTCTCCCATGCATTAAAATTGGCGAAGGTGAAATCGAAGAAACCAACTCATGTAAGTTTCTGGGCATCATAATAGATAAACATCTGACCTTCAAAGAGCACATCACTCATATTAGTTCTAAATTATCAAAATCCATCGGAATCCTAAATAAAGTTAAAAATTTTCTGCCTGAAACAGCTTTCCAAATGCTCTACCGAACGCTCATTTCTCCATACTTGCAATACGGAATAGAAGCATGGCACGGAACTGATAAAAATAAAACCAACAAAATTTTTACTCTGCAGAAAAGGGCTGTCAGAGCGGTAAAGAACCTAGAATATAATGCTCACACAAATGATTCTTCCAAAAATTTACAAATACTTAAACTTTCGGATCTCTACAAAATCTCCATCTGTAATTTCATTTACAAAACATTAAGAAATGATGGCGACAATAGCCTAAGACAATTATTGACTGCGCAAACTGGTCATCACGACCATTTAACCCGAAATAGAAGTAAATTCATGCTTCCTTATTATTCAAAGGCCAGGTCGCAACACAGTATTCTCTTCGTTGGAACCAAAACTTGGAACTCTATACCTGCAGAGATCCGTGAATGTAATTCGTACACAGTATTCAAAAGACATCTTGAGTCTCACTTCCTATCAGAAAACTAGTCGTGTAAGATCACCGTGTCGAAATCTTGCCTCCTACATGTAACTAATGATAATGTCATAATGTAACTTGCCTTGTGTACCATAACCAATCTTCTCTCTGCTCTTGAATCGTTTTATCGAACATACTGTTAAATATAGCCGACTTGACCTATATTGTAAAATACAGCATAAAATATCGAGTTAATTATCTCAATGATCAGTCTAATGCGAAACTAGGTTAAGTGAACTAGGTTAAACTTTTGTACACCCTAGAATAACGTGATGGTAGGATGCCCTAGAAGTCGCTGAACTTATTCGGGCCCACAGGTAGCTACACTCAAATTTGACCATTGTACTAGACTTAAGTAAAATTCTACCTCTGTATCACCTGTGGTAAATAAATTGTTTAAATTGTTTAAATTGATTAAATTGATAAGCGTTTGAAATTTATTGCGGGCAAAAGCTTGACCCGGGGAAATTGAAGAATAATTATAGCGTATGCTATGTCTGACGAATGCAGCTTCAGTGCTGCTGTTAATTTAACTACTAATTTAAACTATTGAATTGTAAAAATAATTTCCATGCCAATGCTAGATGTTTAATTTCGTGTTCCTAATGAGACGTATTGATATTTTTATTGACATTGTACCATGCTTACCAGATGAACTGCCTTTACTACTAGTCAAATGAATATTTCAATGTTGAAAAGTGAATTGCAAGCTTTACGTAAAAAAATATTCTGGGAAGTCATGTACAGTAATTCTTGGAAATCCCTTTACTCGTATCTTGAGGTCCTCGATTTATATTTGGATACCAAATTTTTTGTGCTGGTGCCACAGCAATTTCCAGAAATACTGATGTACCTAGTTTAGAGCTTTAAATCGGCTTGGAACTACAAAACCGGAACTCAAAAACAAGTTCCGCCTGCATACTGTGAAGTTTTGCGCGATTTTACTTCCTGTAAATATGACCTAAGAACTCGGGTCCCGCTTGCGTCCAGCGATCATTTTTCTCGCATCCAGCTTGACTCAAGAAAGCGCATCCCACCGAAAAAATTCTTCTGAGAATGAAAACAATGAAAAAATTTACCTTGATGCTTCTTGGTAAACTTTATTGGGATTTGACCCGGCTTTCCATGGTCGATCGAGGCTCTGATTCCATCTCCATGACGACGACGAAGGCCGGAATGCGTTCACCTCCATGAACAATCGACTGTCAAAGCAGGCTATAAATTATAGATGATGCAGTCGAGTTCCTTTAGGAAAATATGCATTCATCAGAGCGCGGAGAAGCAGAGCATTACGCAAACTTTACATTGCTTAAGTAACTAGCAAAAAAATATTTGTGAACTAGCATTTATGTGAGACTTCACTAATATTATTATCTAGGTAAGTAATGTGTTTTCGTTTTTCAAAATAGTAATAATAATGATAATAATAATACGTTTACTAACGTTGCCAAAGCAAAAATGAATAAAATAAAGTAACTCTGTTTGAAATTGATTTTATTCGACCTTTTGCCTATTTTTAAATGGTCGACTTGGCTATACCGTGCGTAAATATTGTTGAATCTTGTGTCCCACCATTTTTCCAATTACTCGTACTTAAGATCTTTTGAATTTCGGGTAATTATTAAAACAATATTATTTTCTTAAAATGAAAACTTTGATAAACAAAGGCTATTATATAGGAGTTTATTTATTCACAAAATATTATGTTCAGGGGAACATTAGGACTGACCACATATAAGCATATCACAAATTTAACAAACATCGCAACATTGCATGGAGAGCAAATACTTTTTTTTCAAATTCCATGCATTTTTTCCCACAATATAACCCTCAGATTTGGTTTTCCAAACATTTCACACTTTTATTAAAGGAACTTTGCCGTATTTAAAAAGAACGGGATAAGAGGAAGTGACGGTTTCATAGCTTCAAAAATTAAATTACTCCAGTAGCATGCCTACGCGTCCCAACCGTAAGCCGCATGTCGTTTTTCTTAATGAAAATGACCTACAAACATGCAGCTATGTAGGTCAAGTAAGTGTTTCAAGGCCTGAAACATTCTCTTGCTTCTTGTTCACTAAGAATTTCCACGTCGTTTATACTTGTGAATTTAGAGGCGTTTGTATTGATTAATACGATTGATAAATCGTATCGAACACAACACGGCGAGTGGACTACTTTAGTCCACGGATACTTAAGTAAACTGACTAGCGATACTTGATATATATTAGGACATATTATATTTCTGATCTGAGACAGACACATTGTTCATGAGATTGTTGTTTTTGATAAACTTCTTTTGTGAAATGCATGATCTGGATTGCATAATGTATGTCGAACATGCCTGATCTCATCTACAAAGATTGAAAAGATAAGTATGAGTTAAGTAGTTCATTAAATATTAAATAGGTTAGTTTGCGGATTTGGTTTGGTGATGTGGGAAAATAGAAACTGTCAACATTAGAAACGTATATAATCAAGGCAAAATGGTACGCTTTAATTAGGCGGCACAGAGCGACTGTCAATCAGGTGATCGAAATCGTTAAAGTTTACTAATTAACTTTTAAAATTCTGATTGGTATCTGTGAAACTCGAGACGCATATAGTAGCTTACGACTTGACGCCGCTCAGGGGCCATGGGATGCGCAGTTGGCTTTGGTTAATTAAACTGGGGGACAAGGCGCCCCGGGGGACGCTGTTAGGCTAGCTCAGCTTTTATGAATACGAGTGCACAAGGCCCCCCCCCCCCAAAAAAAAATGACAGGATTAAATATAGGACCAACTGAGCTTCAACGTGGCTTTCCCATGATTTCCCATGCAATTCTATGGCTTTCCAAGACTTTCCCAAGTCTCAACCACTGATATTCTATTCAACCTAATCTAACCTACCAATGCCCGTGATATTCATTCCGACTCCCAATCTGCTGGGTTAAGGCACCGAAAATTGTGGAGTTGATGAAGCTTGTATCACAGATACGCTCATCTCACACTGCAGGCTGGTGGGTGTGGCACGCAGACGGACGGACGCGGCTTCTTTTATAATATATATATATATATATATATATATATATATATATAAGTATATATATATATAGAAGTATATATATAAGTATATATATATATAGAAGCAATAAGTATATATATATAGAAGCCTTCGGGACATCAGTCTTTCCTGCCCACTCTGCTTCTTTCAGATTTCATATCTTCTCCGTTATTTTTTCTCAGCGCTTTCTTCCGCTTCCAACTTAACTTGCCTTTTCTACGCACAGGGTGTACGCTGTGGGATTGATTCCTCTTTTTTCTACGGTCCATACTAACTGGTCCTTCCTTTTTGCTATTTTTAGATCATCTTTGTAGTGGATGCAGAAAGCTTAGAAGGGCATTATGCGAGTAGAGAGCTGAGTTTGAAATAAAATTATCAAGCCAACAAATCTAGAGTTAAATATGGCAATTTATGAAATAATATTAGTTGTTTTATGAGAAAAAGAGTAACATGAATATTGCTGTCTTTAGTAGCAATCAAGAAAAAATTCGATCTAGTAGAAATAAACCGCGATGAACTTATCCTTTTTCCGTAAATGAATCTCAAAGCGTAAGCTGCTGAGGTCGTGACTCAGTAACGATTGATAGCCAAGAACTGCAGGCAATGAAGGCAACTTTGGATCCTGTGCCCTACAACAGGCCATGAGGTGGACATATTGGCGGGTGGATCAGGAGTAAACTTTCTTGCAGCAAGGGAATGAGGCAATGAATTATCAGAACGAGCTTTGTCTCCATGCTTACCTTAGCAAAAGACAGTAAAGGACCCGTATCCGTGCTTTAATGTTGATTGTATCAACACCTCTCATTATTATTAACTTAGAAAAAGAGATAAGAGTTGCGCATCAAATATAACTCGTAATAATGATTGTTAGAAAAATTGAGGAGTTGACTTGTGTATTTAATTTCATGAGAACGCTTCCACCCTCAGCTTAGCTATATAGCAGAAAATAATGGAAATTAAGTAATCTAAAATTAAAAAAGGAAAATGGAAGCTTCTCAAACTAGTTACAAGAAATGAAAAACGACTGTTTAGAGATAGCATTGTGTAATTGATGCCTTCTCCTTTTCGAGGATAAAAGAATAACAATTCTTAATTCTGTAGCATACTTAGTTTAACTGAACTTTTGAAGTTTACCTTCCTTAGTTGAAGGAATGACGCACTCCTAAATAGAGACGGGAAGTAAGCTCTGCGTGGTCCATAACGGCTGTGGAGGGTGGGTGAGATTCTTTGTACGATAACTGCAGTCGGCATCCCTAACTTGCTACAAACACTACAAGATTTTAACACTTTTCAAGCATTATAAACTATTAAACTTAGATGCAATTTATCTATCACAAACTATTTATATATACTAAAGAAAAGCCATTGAAATACCACATCCCAAACAAAGCATACTGCATCAGATATTCAGCATAGTGCTTTTCAACGAAGAATTATTTTTTAAGTTCTTAAGAGGTGGTGTTGATTTAAACATATACGAGTATATCATAAAGTTGACTTACACACGTTGGTTGATAATACTTTTTACATTGAAGGCCGATGATTTTCTTTGAAGAGAAAGAATTGGTAAAGAAAGATTAAAAAGTTATAAATAAACTCTAAGACGCCAATGCTTATGTGCCTGATAACTTAAGTGTAATTAACCGTCGGGGAGAATGTAGATCTTTTTTCGAATAAGCTGCTTAAAAGCCTTAGTAGGATTTACTCGAATAGTATCTAACATAGGTCACAAGAAACATACAAAACATGTACTGTTCACAAAATCTGTTAGTATAATCGAATTCAATATCATATTTTCGTGGAAACGTATGTGTACAGTACTATAGAATCTTTGATATTATTTGAAAAATTACAAATGATTTATAGTCTCATCGAGGTTTTGTGTTTTCGATTCTGGATTTATTCACTCCACTCACCTAAGTAATTGCAGTCATATTTCTGTTAAGAAGACTGACAGTTGATCGTATTTCTCAGAATCATAGAATATTGCTACTTGGGCAATTGATATCTTTATTGTAACCAAGTACACCCATATTTAAACATGTTGTGAGTATTTCAGCTGTCATGCACAGTCATCAACACCTGTACACAGTGACGGTTTCAACAACTAAGCCAATAAGTATTTCTTAAACGTGAATTAAATATGGAATTGTGACTGGCTTATTTTTTTCCAGTATGAAGAAACACCCAAGTTTGCAGTTCGAAGCTGGAACTCTCACCCTTCCACTCAGAAAACGAGACCTGTTGACCACATCCGAACGGTGACAGACTAGCGTGGCATCGTGGCCTATTTCCACAAGCGACCTTGGGTTACTGGTCCTGAAATTCAAACCAAATCTTGAGAAATTCTCAGAAAACTTCCACTGAGTTATCGAAAATCATGACATAATATGTTATAAGACGCCATTTTCAGGCCTCCAGCTGCTTATGAAATTTATTCTCGTGTTTTGGTTGGAATGATGCTCAATTTACGTGGAAAAATAATTGTCTTCGTTATGCTGTACACAACGTATTCTATTAAAATGAAAGTTCATCGAAAAAACAAAGCTGCCTAGATAATAAAGCAATATTTTTCTCATTGTTAGATACGGTCTCATTTGGCATCCTCGTCATGTTCACGCAGTGTTGACTGTGGCGAAATGGGAGGC
Organism: Morinoia aosen; assembly: GCA_030386875.1. Taxonomy (NCBI): domain Eukaryota; kingdom Metazoa; phylum Arthropoda; class Malacostraca; order Amphipoda; family Talitridae; genus Morinoia; species Morinoia aosen. The sequence continues at coordinate 58,934,739 of CM059561.1, read as the reverse complement.
ATAAATGGTTTTAACATCTAATAATATATGAATTTAAACATATTGAATATGGCACTGTTAATTAGTTACCCGCAAAAGATGGAATATGTTTATAATATTAACGGTACAATAAATGCAAAATTTTTCAGAAACTATCAGTTCACGAATTTTGTGACGAACTCTGATCCTGGGCGAGTGGTAACCATAGTATGTTATTAACAGACTAGAAATTAGCGCGTCGACAAATGTGACGCGCCAGGCGCGTCGTCGTAAACGACAAACGACATCATCCTCGCCATGGTAGACGAGGATCCTCGCTGAGTTCATGAGTTCGCTCAATGTGCCACAGAAAGGAATTCAGTCATGCCGTGGCAGGAAGAACGGAGACCAGCTTTGAAGTTCAGCTGAACGGCGTGACTGCAAAATGGTTCAGTCTACGCGTTGTCTTGCACGTGTGAGGTGTGCTGCCTTTTTCGCTTAGTTCTGTCCTTGTGTTCAAGACTTGACATCTATGCTTCAAAGGTTCTAATTTCTTGCTATTGTTTACGAATTGCTTACGACGCGTAGTCCAACCACGGTAGACGTAGTACTACACAAATGCCTTCTAGTCCTTTGTTTTGGAACGTTTTTTCCAAAGCTCATGAAATCGAGCTGGTTTGGCGCGCTGTGGATATTTCTGATCTGAGCCAGGCACAAAGCTGCTCAAACACGTTTTCGGTGAAGTCTCCAGTGAAATGCTTGAATCGCAAATTCTGTTTAAGTTAGTCTTGAGAGTGAAGGGTAAAGATGGGTAAAATTGTAATGTCTGGTATTCTCGGTAGTGTAAGTGTCGTCGGCCTAATCATTTTTTCGTGATTCTACAGCATCTGGAAAAGTTATTCTCATTGACAACTAGTGCAATTAATTATCGAAAAGTAGTGTCGATAGCTTTACTTATAATTTATTTTAAAGTGTTGTTTTGTTGTTTACTCTACGAGTGGTGACTTCGTGAGGAATTATTCAAGTCATAATCCTGGGACGAAGTGGATCCGATTGCAGCTGGAGAACTTCGGTGAACCTCAGGTGAGCACAGGGAAGCTGTAGGTAGGTAGTACATCACGGCAACAGTGCTGCTGTGACTCGGCCCCTCTACCTCACTACGGCCCTCTTGTTGCCGGCCTACCTGCGTACTCGCTGTAATCTTTTCAGCTCATGAGTAGGTGACTAGGTTCACGCAGGATAAAAACAGGTCCTTGTTTCTTATTTAGTGTTGTAGGTACTATGGTTAAATTTTAAGCCCTCTTTGTTAGTAACTCCGTTGAAACTTCACTTGCTATAAAATGAATATTAACAAAGACTTCTATGTATGTACACACATTATTCTTAAGATATATTATACCCCGAGGTAGTTGTTGCCGTCATTCCTGCCACGAAATGAACCGTCTCTACGGGTTCTGAGGTGAGTACTTATTTTAGCTAATTTTTTACGTCAAGCTGCATACGGTGCTCAAATTTCTGAAAAGGAATGCCACTGTTTACATTTCTTTGGAGCACGACGTCTGCCCCAGTCTTTAGGAGATAAGAGGATACTTGGGTGGTGTTGAAGGTTCTATGCTAGGTAGTAACGGAACGTCGTTGATACTTGTACTCTTTAATGCCAGGCTGGCTTCTGAACAATGAAACGATCTTAGTGGAGAAATGTTGATTTTGTTGTAATTGTGGGATTATCATGTTATCACTTCATATTTCATCTGTAAAGTTCTCAGATTTCGTTGGCATGATGCCAGGTAAACTTAAGCAAAGGAGTATCTGGTTGAGCGAAGTCAAGATATGTGTGTAAATGAGAATTGAAGTTAGTATTTTGGTTTAAAATATGGCTTTGATCTAGCGGTTTTTGGTGTTGATATTTCAAATCATATATGTGGTGACGCCTATGCTTTTTTGCTTGCATATACACTCATTCTATCACAATTAATTCAAGCATTAAATGATCTCACTACTTAATACATGCAATTACGTACAGGTTAACCATATTAATGGGCTATTCTGTTTGATCATAAATCAGTGCTAACGCACGAACTTTCTAGGATATTAAGAAAATGGCTTCTCTCGGACGTTTAGGTCTTTGAAGGGTCACGTAATTGATGTCAATATTTTTGCTGGTGCGGGCTTCATATGTGGGATCGGTATATCACATTTCTGTAACACTATTTGTTAATAAAAACTTGGAAAACCATCGTTGCTCTATTTTCGTTCGCTCTCAAAACAGGCTGTCGATGAGAAAGGAGATCAGTAGTTCTTTATTTATAATTAAATATAAATCACTCATGCTTACTATGTGTTTTTTCCTTTGGGAGACGCTCGGGTCAAGTTTCAGGCTCTGCTTTACACATGACTGCGATGGGTTAAACTGAAGTTCAGTATTCAACTCAAAATTAAAGTTTGACACGGGTTGTTAGAAATTTTATAAATACCAAACATTAACTGGGTCCAGTAAATACCACTAATTTTAACAGATTGTTGAAAAAAACTTTTTCAAACGACCCATCGGTGGGTCGTTTCGCAGCAGGAAAACTCAAGCACGACCCACCGGTGGGTCATATCGCAGTCTATGTGTTAAGCGAGTTTTGACTTTGTTTTTAGGCTTTGACGGCTAAATAAACCAGCTTAATACGGCCAAGGCTGCGGAGATAGATCAACATGTGATGTAGCCATTGAGCAGAGTGTCATTTATGGCACATGTCTTTGTCAAAGTGTTAAGCTAAAATAAAACAATGGCCCACGGCTAGAAAGTCGCAACCTTCAACTTATAAATGGTTTCAATTTTAAAGTGTTGACGAATGACCCAAAAGTATACGTAAATTTTAGTTACTCCTCGTAAGCTGTTACAAATAGATTCAAAGGATGAATGTAACGCAATGCTTAGCTTTCTATCGGAACACTTAAATCACCTGTGGATACGAGGTGCGGGATATGCACGAGCTTTTAGCTATGCTTCATACATTCCACGATATTGCCTCTTATATGTATATACTAGTCCACCCCTCTATATTTGAAATAAAAAAGACGGCGAAATGAGAGAAAGACCGTAAGAAATAATAAAATGCAATCTCTGGAGAGTTGATGAGGCCGCGTGAGCACGGCCCGTTGAAATATATAGGGCTGGAGCTTGTATCACGGATACGCTCATCACACACTGCAGGCTGGCTTCGGACAGACGACCGACGGACGGACGCGGCTCTTATTTTAGTGTAGATTTGAGGCATTACGCATAATATAAGAGGCATTGATAAGTGACGCGTTTTGCCAACAATGTTGGTGTGGAGTTCAGCGCAGCGCGTGTTGTCTGTAGCGAAACATAAGAGAGCATGTTTTGAACATTCCCCTTTTGGCTATTTAAGTGTCGAATTTTCTGTCAAGTGTTTAATTAAAAGATTAGCCCGTCATGGGCGACGTCTAAAATTTTTAATGGAATCGAGTAGGCGCATCAGCTCTGATATTTTTTAGGAAAGATTCAATGTGAAATTATTTCTGATGACCCCCTCAGGGGGATACAACTATTGTATCTATGAGAATTAGCGCTCCCAGGGGAACCATGTGAGGGCCCGAGCTAAAGGTTAGGTTGGCTTTCTTTTTGTTGAAATAGAATACCTATTCTATTTCAACAAAAAGAAAGCCTAAAAAGAAACAAAAAGAAACTCGTGTCAAGCCTTTGTGTTTTGTTACGAACCATCTTTTTTCGGTTCACTGCGTCCTGTTTTTCAGCACCTACTACTTTCTTCTTCAACTTTTTTCTCGTTTCATGAACTTCTTTCCTAGCTTACTGTTTCTGTGCACCTTGGGCATAGATTCCGCGTTCCCTCAGCTCCATACTAAATGGTGCCTTCCTTTTTCCTCTCTTAGAACATCTTTGTCGTGGTTAAGGGAGGCTGAAACTTTCTTTTATAATAATAATAATAATAATAATAATAATAATAATAATAATAATAATAATAATAATACTACTAATAATAATAATACTTCTGATGACACATGCATGTTGTGGCTGCGCGAGTGGGTCACTACTCACTACCAAGGGCATATCTCAGCAGTTGCTTCTGTCAAACGAAATTGATATCAAGTTGTTATGTTCTCGTGCGTTATATTTTCTAATTTTTGTGTATTAAATTGATTTTAGAAGTTTTGATGCAGCCTTGTTTTATAACATTGCCGTGTTTGTACTGTCACTGAACTCGATTTTTATATTTTTTATCTCTGAACGTTACAGATGCCAAGCTCGTGCTTGTGTTCCAACAGTTTTGACACTTCTACATTACAATTATTTTAAGTCCCATGTCGTTCGAAGACACGCCTGCTGCAGCTGTTTTTCAGTGGTTTGAGACACAGAGGATTTAACTGGACGTGCGCAGATTAGGCTTTGCTTTTCCTCATTCTTGATTGAAATTCTCTTACATTTGGCTTGAAGATTTAAATTTTTTTAGATGAGCAATTCTTGATACTTGGCTTGAATCCTCCGTTCCAAGCGTTATATATATATATACATCTTCTGTTATATATTGATAAATTACCCGTATGTGCCACATAATACTCAATGGTGTTATACGAGTATATTATTAATTGATTAATCTATGTACTTAAATTTGTTTGTTAGAATTTTCCTGTGGACAACGTTATAACTGATAGGAGATACAACCAGACATGTTAAATGTAATTTTTCGTTCATGCTCTGCGTTCTGTAGCGCGGTTATTACGTAATTTTATAGTTCTGGTGTTTACCATGTCTCTCTTTCTTGTCCGTAGTCAAGATTTCAGGCACTTTAGTTTTCTCACAATGGACGAGTGGAATCTGCTATTTCAGGTAAATCTTTACGCCCTCAGTAAAAACGCTGGTATTTAGTACGGTCTCAAACTAAGGTCGTGTGGATAGTAAAACTCGCAAATTGTGTTTATATTTCTAAATATTTCGGATTGCAGTAATATCAAGGAGAAAAATCCTTGTTTGTTTCATTGTAATGGAAACCAAAGAAGTCAGCAACGTATAAACGCAACTTTCATAACTTGAAAGAACACTCCTGCTTCGTTACAGACTTTGCAGTCACTCTTTGACGTATTTTATGGGTGCGGTGAAACTCTTCAAATGCCGCGTAAAGATGTGATCACAGTGAACTAAGTCTACTTTCATGGGATATGTGACTCTAAAATGCTGAAAAATAGAACTTGAGATGCTCTGTATTGCGCTCGCAATACATGCTGGACTGTCGAATATGGTTTTGAACCTCTACAGATCGAGACAAATATAAATTAAATTAATGAAAATTTCAAGTTTTTCTTCTGTTAATATTTTTACTTTTCCAACCTTGAAAAAGTAGAGAATTTTCCAAACTTTAAACTTAGTGGTTTAAAGGCCTCACGTACTGTGTTCTCTCCCGATGTCGTCAGACTGTTGTGGGATGCTAATCCATTTGCCATTTGTGTTAGTAACTGATCGGAAACAGGCGTTATTGAAAAGACTGAGCACTGCAAATGCGTGAAGAATGTTTTCAATTTGTTTAATCAGAATCTTATATTGTTAATCTCTCTGTGCTCTCCTCGATGCATATTTTTTCTCACATTGAGTCAGTTTAATTTTAGGATATTACCGCGAAAGTTGAGTATTTTGTTTCAATTTAAACAGTAATCTGGCAGATCTGGGCTCCTCACGCCACCAAAGGTCACAGGTGGGCTGACGTGTTATTTGAACCTAACTTTATATCCTGCTCCAACTACGGCCGGCCTGGTGCGCTGATTCTCTGCCTTAGATTTTGCTTTGTTTGGTTACGCTTCTATTTTTAATATTAATTAGTTCTGCTGCTATTTACTTGGGCTTTCCGGGTAGAATGGAACATAATTTGAACATGACAAATGAGGAACAGTTGTTGCTTATTTTTATAGGGTTCTAGTTAGTGGAGCCCGAGTCTATGATATTATTTGGATTGTGACGTAGTACCCTGTTGCTAGATCAAAATCCGATTTGGCGCCTCGATTGATTGGTACACGAAATATAATATAACTGTCACTGTGTAAATTATGGCCGTAATTAGTTATCAATAGGGAAATTAGCTCATGCACATTCTTCGAGTTACTGTAATATCTGTTATCTTGCTAACAGTGTAAACTATCACCAAAAGAAATTAACGACATTCTGTAATCGCGCGTCGAACCACGTTTCACCAATGTTGTCTCCACATCCATTGTTTCAGATCCCGGGTCTCATGCAATGCGACGGCTTCAGTCGCAAGGAAATAAATGTTTCTCGTATGAATTTCATATATCATTGTATTATTTGTTCTCAAATGTCAGCTTGAAACACAAACCATATAAGTGAGAGCAAAGCTAAAGTACCTCATGCGTTAAGGAAGAAAAAGAATTCGACCTCGTGTAACGAGTGAAATTCGGGTATCCCTGAACTCTTGATGTGATGTTCTTAGCTTAAAATTGTAATTATTGGATCCGTTATGTTGTACGTCGACTCGATTAGTTACAGTGTTACAGATATGAGATATACCGATCCCACTGTGAAGCCGGCACCAGCATAGTTTTTGTATTTTAAGCCTTCAGTTACCTGTTTTTCGATACTACTAAACTCGCAGAACAATTCAAGCCCTCTCTTTAATTTACTGCCAGCGCTCCTAATGTAGGATGAAAACTGATTCCGAATTTCATTGAATGCTTCAAATTGGGTATAAAGTACTACCAATATATGTGTAAACTTTTTAAATTTCTTAATTGGAAGCTTTTCTGCTTAGCAGTTCGTTAATGTTTTGTGTTTTAATTCATCGTTTTCGTTCATGTTTCGGTCATGAAGCTTATCTCGGTCATTCTACTATTCGTTCTTTCTAGCCTGAGAATTTTATGACTGTTGTGAAAATTGCCTGAAATAGGTTTGGAGGTTATTGGAGATCAGACTCTTCTTGGAAATACCGTAATCTTGTACAGCATTCGTGGAAATACAGAAATATTGACTTTAATGGTATTTTAGAAATAGAGAATCACATGATGGAAGGACGAAAAAAGTAAAGCTTTCGTGAGTGATTTTTGAACGAGCTTGTTCTACCAACTATTTGCCTCTTCACAATTTAGCGTTAACAGTGACGCAGAAGGGATAGTTCACTTACTTATCTATGTCTACACAATACACCAGACTGAATAGCGCTGTGGAGTAACTCAAGCGTAGTTCCTTCCACCGATCCATCCCATCCTTTGCAGCTCTCGTTCAGTTTTATCTCCTCGTATGAATAGAAAACCTTGAACTTTCTTTACGCTTGGGAACAAGAAAGAATTCTTTTGCTGAAAAAAGTTGAATTTCCGGTGGAAACGTATCATTAGTGAGAAAAATAACGAAGGAAGCAGGTTCGTTGACGTGACTTGAAGTATAGAATTGAAGAATCAATTCAGCACTTGTTTTGGTCTGTAATGTCTGGGAACATATACTGGAAATGCTATCACGACCACGAATGTGACACGATGGTCTCAAACCATCTGTTCCGATTCGACCTTGTGTGTACCCTTCCGTGTGAGCGCGGGCTGTTAGTCGCAATCTCCCGTTACTTTGTGCGGTGACAGCAAGAAAATTCTGCCAAAAACGCGATGAAAAGTTACGTAACCTCGTCACCGTTCCATTCCACTTTATTTAAATGTATTAAGAGTTGCGTAGACTCGGAGATTCCAGAACGCTTACGTTGAAGTTCCCCAACTGTTTCGGTATAAAACGGAAATATCAACACAATGGAGTCCCGTGAGCGAAAAATGAGGGCCTTATCACTGTTTGGTTTAATACGTGTGCTAAAATTGACGTCAGTTTGAGTTATAAAAGGAAAAGATACGGGAAATTCAATTATCGCCGTCGGGTAAAAATATTTCAAACTTTAAACTTATCATGGCAGTGTGTTTCAGTCAGTTCCAAAAAATAAATCAAGGTTTAAATTTAGCAATTTTTGTAGCCTGAACATATCTATCCCGGTCATAGAAAAGCAGTAGAAGTGAAATTGATCTGGAATCCAAATTTTCAATTGATCATACTCTTGAGTGCCACAATTGAATGCTATTGTGGCTGGCTGTCAGAGGCATGCTTATCCCATCAAACCACTAGTTTGTGTGACTAATGCAATGTGATGTGCATTTTCAGGTGGATTTATCAAATTTAGTATATATTTGAAAGTTATTGCTGTCACTGAGCTGAGCCCTTTAAACCTGCTGTTTATCTTTGAAAATGAACCGCGCCATATCACAGATACAGACTTTTTCTAATGTTTACTAATTTTTTTTTACTAATGGTGTATGAATGAAGCTGTGATTATTGTAGAATAGAACTTAAAAATTGTGAATTTGGAAATTGATTTGTTTGCTTGTAGCTTGATTTGAACCGAAAATATTAAGTACGGTGCTTAAGAAAAGTTGAAAATAGTGGATGGTGCTAGGGCTTCACGCGTCACAACCACCGGCTGTTATCACTGGGTTCTGCCAGCTCACTATACGACCACATAACACCTCGAGAGCGGAAAGTTGCTAAGGTAGAAAGAAAAGTATTTCATTCTCGTTAGTTGATCGTCGACAGAATTTTGTTTTTGAAGTCAAAATTGGCAGAACCGAGAGTTAGCTTCCGACTCTCATTATATTGCTCTCATATTTGTTCTTACGTATGCTTCCATGCAGTGTTGTTTCCCAATTACGTTCACCACATGTGATGCTACAGGAGGCGACTCTTCGCATTGGAACCGGAGTTTGCTTGTGCTGTACATGCCTTCTCATGCTGACCACCCGGTCTTGTTTGAAGCGTTTGCAAAGAAAGTTGCTTCTGTCTCAAATGACTTGAAAGTGCATGCGCAAAAATTGAAAGGTATTTTATTACAGGAATGTTTCGTTTCACGTTAACTGGGTTAAAAGTTTTGAAATTTTTTAAGATGTATTTATATTAGCTTGCACTAAAACTATGGCCATCATTTGAAATATTTCATGGTTTCTCGTATGATGTTATTTTCCTAAAGAATACACTTTAAAGAATCTCAAATATTAATGGAGTCTTTGGTTAAATAAGGGATATATGAGTAGAATGATTAATTTGAAGACAATATTAATGCACCTCCTATTATTTTAAATTTCAGTTGATGGACTAAGCAGACATCCGGATAACAGGATTCTCTAGAAAACGTATGCAACGGTTGTTTGAGTTTTTGGGCTATGACGCACTTACTTTTATATATACCTGGACAGTTGGCCAACAGTGAGGCAAAACTTGTATGCTTCAAACTATAGTTGTATACGAGGAGTTGTAAACACAGCGAGCGACTGCAGCTCGCAGAGTAACGGTGAAAATACCCAGTGAATCTGACGCCTGGCCAGTTTCGTGTCTCTGCCAGGAGAACGCTGTGAACGAACGTGTACCGCAAAATTCCACAGCGAGTCGAATCATTTACATTTAAATGATCTAAAAGTTAACGAAAGATTAATTATTATCTTCATCTGAAAAGGAAAAAGCTCTGGATGGGATACTAAGATCTTGCTAAATCAAATTAATCCAATAACTCACACTGTGCATGTTTAAAGATGAACTTATGGTACGGTTTTTTGTATGGGTGCATTGTCAGTCCCAAAGATTCCGAAATTCTATTCCGTGTTTCACCATTTTATCACAAATTCGTTCAATGAAATGGGCAACTAGAAAGTGGAACGTGAACTGCAATGTGAACTTACAGAATACGCAAGCTTGCTTGTTATGGGACTGTAGCTGGGTTTGGTGGCGTCCCACAGGTGTCAGGCAGTTCGCCCCCCTCACCAATAATCCGTTAATCAATGACTCATGGACCGCCATCCTCCCGATAGTGACGTCTGTGTCCGCTAACAGCTGTTCAGACATGCCGTTTTGGGCAGTGTCCGAACATATTCACAGTTTCTGTAGTCTGAGAAAGTATGTAATGGAACTGAGGGCTTGTATGCATTGATCTATGAACTTGTTTGTTTATATTTCAGCAGTACTGGAATTTTTCACACAGTCTCACACTTGTTTGTTAACGAAAAAGCTAACTCGATTTTAGCTAAGCGAAACCTTCGTTAGTTGATGCAGCAAATTCCCGGTCACATCAAGTTCTTCAAGTAAACCTGTTTGGATGTAAGACTGGTTTTTGTTCTCGTTTTGCTGTACTTGGGATTGAATTTCCGGTATTTGGATCGTGCGTGGGAGTATAGGAGCGTGTTAGCTAACGGATCTTTTTGCTTATGCATGAGCTCTGATGTTGTACTTGTTGTCGAGTTGCTTGAGAATCATATTGAGTGCTGCATTATTGGAAATTAATTTTTAACGTTTTGTCTCTGTCGATTTCAACTGTTGAATGAGAAAATCGATTCTCTACGGTTGATTTCTGTATTTGTATTCATTTTCTGAACCTTTTCAGCAAATTAAATCAGGGTATTTGAACATGATTTAAATTATTTGTTACAATTCAATATTTATTTTTTATGTCATGAGTTTCCTAAATTGTTCCCGGTAAGTAATGACAGTGTTATCATTTTCCGGGTAGTTCCGTCTCACGAAAGTGTATATATGTCGAGTGTGTGAGCGTGTTCCGCGGCTTCCTTTGCGGCGGAAAATAACTATCATGAACTGTGTCTCCTTTTTTCCCGCTTGTGAACGTGAAACAATTTTTTTTTCAACCGACCCAACATTTATTTCATTTTCAGTTGGAACAGTTTGCTTGCATCGCCAGAGTTTCTAATGCATGCGGACGTTTAGGTTTCACAGTTCATGTGCGCTGTTTTTAAAAATGGAAAAAGTTGGGTTTGCTGTGGAAACAGGTATCGTTCTGCCCTGGTGGGCTTGCCGCTATTTTGGCCTCACGCTTCGTGTCGTCTGTCGTTGTGACTTGTGGTCCTAAACCGTTCAACATGTCGTGGACACCTTCTTTAATTGTTTCCACGGCACAGTTGCGTTGTCATCACCCCTCTGTTCCTCTGGCTAGTATGTTCGGCGCCTCTATGTCTTGGAAGAGTGCTCGGTAAACATAGAGGCTGCTCGGCTCTTAGTTTTTCAATGGTCAATTGAGTTTTTAGGCATTGCCTAAATAACCTACAATACGTAGGAATTTTGGGCCTGATTTCTCCACTTTGGTGAGAGTGCGTAGGTTCTGATCTCAAACCTCTATTTTCAGTGTTCAATAATTCAGTTATTGATACTGTTCTTAACCATGTCTGAATAAACATCCTTGTAGTTACCGAAACTCGAATTGGATTAAAATCTTGTTCCAGCGAATGATACTGTTCCGTAACGTGTTAATGTTTGCGGAATTGGTTTGAATACGTCAACGTCTACTTGAAATGGGGCAAACTGATTAGAAACATGCGGGAAACCTTGTTAGTTATGCATACAATTTCACTAGTGTTCAGTTCGCTGGTGATGTCAACTGCATTTATTAAGGTATTTAGGAATGTCTTGTCTACAACGTTTATTCTTTAATTAAACTTGATATAGTTTTTAGATGTCTACGATACCCTTTCTTTTTGACCGGATGTGCATGGTTATCTTAGAAGCAGACTTTCTGTATAATAGTGGCATTAGATGGTTTGTGAACAGTTTAATTGAACAGATCACCAAAAATTTAGATGCCACTAAACAGAAAGTACCCTAATTGTTCGTCTCATTTGAAATATTTCAAATTTCTTTACTATTTTGTAAGGTTTGAAAAAGAGACTGCGTTTTCTGCTAATGTTGACTCAGCACCGTGCACTGACATTAGTCTGATGGTGAGCTGTATCACAACCGTGTTGAAATTCATGATTTCAGTACTAATATTATATATATTTATCTTTACATTTTCAGCTTCTACTCGGGCTGATTTTTTAACTTTCTCCTCAAATATTCGATTTGCTTATCCATGTATATGTCTCCGCTCAAACTTCCATACTCAAGTGCCAGGAAATACAACTTGAACTTCTCAAGACTTGATGAGGTTGCAGTACTTCTGTTGAGCTCGGTACGCGAGCAGAGTTTGTTCTAGCCAAAGGACAATGTTCGTGAGTCGTCTGAATTCTGATAAAAATTGATCTGGACATTCCATAGCCTCATTTTTCGCTACTACACGAAATTTTCTTTTTTTGTCATTCAAATGCTGGTGAGAGCTCCGTGAGAGCTCGACACTCGTGGTAGTGCACTTGACAAGCTGCTAGATAAAGAAATAGGGACTCGGGCGGTTGGTGTCGTGCGGTTGGTTGCCTGTCGTTCTCCCTATGTCGCTGCTCACTTTGAAGTGACATGCACGTCTCCCTGGCCGAGCTCCAATAAATTCTTCCTGGTCGCTGGAACGGACAACACCGTCTTTTGTCTTGCGTGTTTACCTTTTCGTGCTGCTGCTGCTGCTGCTGCTGCTGCTAGACTGCATCTCTCTGTGTTCACGTGAGGCGCTTTGTAGTTTCCATTTAGTGAAAACATGCTCTATTCTCATTGGGCTAGGTGTCCGATTTCTTCGTTGATGAAGTATTAAAATCTTCGTGCATAATTAAGATTATCGCATCCTTCCTTAGGTTTTCTTTGATAAATAGGATTTTTTTTTTCTGTGTAGTGAAAGTTAACGGAGTGTTGAATTGAGCCCCGTCGATCGATGCCTAAAAGTGGAGTCAATGTCAGTTAGCAGCATTTTACTTCCATCGGGCCGGCAGGCATTTAAACTGACTGTCGGATTTGCTTGCTGGTACATAGCGCATTTAATGCTGGGCTTAAATTATGGAAGGAAATAGAGTAAATCTCAGAAACTCGTGACGTTTATTCAACAGCGTGTTAGGTGTACTCTGACCCCTCAGGGGGATACAACTATTGTATCTATGGAAATTAGCGCTCCCAGGAGAAAAGTGTGTGAAGGCCTGAGCTGAGAATTAGGTAGGCCTATTTTTTGTTGAAATAAAATATTTTTTGTTATGTTAAGGTCTACCTTTTTTCGGTTCACTGCTGTCCTGTTTTTCAGCACCTACTACTTTCTTCTTCAGCTTTGATCTTGTTTTATGAACTTCTTTCTCATCTTACTGTTTCTATGCCCTTTCTGTTCTGCATAGATTCCGCGTTCATTTAACTCCATACTAAATGGTGCCTTCTTCCTTCCTCTCTTTGGATGGCCTTTGTTGCGGATAAGGAGGTTTGAACTAAGTAATTATCTAATCTAATTTGTGAGTATCTTAAGCATTTCGAATACCGGAATTCTAGCGTCCGACCGATTACTTTTGGATCAGAATGGGAACTATGAAAGTTATCTGTAATGAACCTTGCAGTAATGTCATCAAAAGTAGCGATTCTAGCTAGCGCAACATGCTTATAATTGGCCCCAGAGTAACGAATTGAAAGGCTTTTTTATGAGCTTTCAAATTACTTTAGCTAAAGTAACATCTTTGTACTCCTTGGAAATCATCGAAAACGATATTTCATAAAATATTGCCAGGCATAATTTTATCTAAGTGGGTCATCATTCTGAAATGTGCCAGTGAAACTAATGATTTAAAAATTCGTGCTGAAGTTCCGTGACCCCGATCGCCTGCCGAGTTGTGTCATCGGCCGGTTATGACGGTCACTTCCACGACCTGCAGCGCACCGCCACGCTACGACTGGGGGGCTGGGGGGGGGGGGGGGGGGGGGGGACTTGTGACTGTCGTGTCTTGGAAATGTACGTCTGGTCTTAGAAATGTACGTCGGATCTTGAAAATGTACGTCTGATCTTGAAAATCTATGTCGGGCCTTGAAAATGTACGTCGGGTCTTGAAAATCTATGTCGGGCCTTGAAAATCTATGTCGGGCCTTGAAAATCTATGTCGGGCCTTGAAAATGTACGTCGGATTTTGAAAATCTATGTCGGGCCTTGGAAATCTATGTCGGGCCTTGAAAATCTATGTCGGGCCTTGAAAATGTACGTCGGGTCTTGAAAATGTACGTCGGGTCTTGAAAATGTACGTCGGGTCTTGAAAATCTATGTCGGGCCTTGAAAATCTATGTCAGGCCTTGAACATGTACGTTTGGGCTTGAATTTATACTTCTGGTCACACAGTACTGAGATTGACATTTTTCTCCAGAAGTCTCAAATTCGGCCTTTTTTCAGCAAAGATTATGTTTGAGTATTTTCCGATTAAAATTCAAGAATTTTAGCCAGAAAAAAGCTAATCTGGCAATACTGGACGAGTGGCACAGCGTTCGGGCGCGTCGTGTTGGTGGCGCAACCCTCGTCGCCTGCCTGCGCTGCTCCGTGTGAATGTGCCGTTTCTGGGCTGTTACTAGTGGTTATTTGCTGAATATTTAATATAGGATAAGTTTTCTAGAAGGCCCTCCGCTATGAAGCACTCCAGTGTGAAGTGGCATTTTTTCAAACGAGAGTTCACTTCGTATTTTTGAAAAGGCTTCGAAGAACTTAGAAAATTTGATCAAGTGTCAATTTTTGAGTGAACTGTTCAATTTACTGAACATACTTTAAATTTAATTTGTGTTAAAGATTGATGGATCCAAAATACACTACTATTTCAGTGATGGCGAAGTTTGTAGTGTAAGAATCTGGTTTGTAGTGTAATGAACGTGAGTTTCATAGAAGAAAACTTCAGTATTTTCAGCTGAGCATAGTATTAAAGTATCCACCATGGTATCGCTTTCGACGGAGCTGGAAAGCGCGTCTTGGACGTATCCACTTGCATTTTACTTATTATATGCAGCATTTTCAAGTTTTTGTAGCACATGAAATTGTTCACTGTTTGTTCAGAACACGTAAATCTGGTACGGCTGAAGGATTCTCGCGTTCTGCGAGGGGATACTTGTGGCTCGCTTCGGAGATTTATACCTGCTCCTATTTATATTTTAGTTGTGCTGTAAAATTTATATCTGTACGCTTCAATTTTTGTCTCATTTCTTTGTTGTTTCTTTTTCTTTCAGAAAAATACTTAACAATTTAATTTCTGTGAATTAAACTTGACAAAATTAAAGTTGATTTATAATTGCGAAGTAGACATTATTGTGAGGGTATTATAAAACTTTATTACAACAATTTTTCAGCTATTCATTTCATTCATTACACAAAGTATTTCTTTATAATATGGAAAAAAATTTGTTTGCCTAAATGAAAATAATATGAAAATACTGTACGCCTGATAACTTTCCCGAACCAGTGAGACGATGCTGCCTCCCTCCCATTAGCGAAAGTAAAATTTGAGCATCAGCTGCTCCACCAATATGAGCGCGCAAAGCCCTGATTATCGTGCGCTCAGCGTAGAATTATGTGTACTTACTGAAGCGTGGTGACCTTTCTTGCCGTCCCTGTAATGGCATAAATGACAATGAAATTACCAATGTTCGAGCAGTGGATGCCAGCTGGCTACTCGTCCGCTCTTGCGAGTTTGAAATTTTTGTTTTTTGGTTCAAGTTTCACCGCGCTGGGTCGAATGACTTCATGTGAAGTTTTGCGTTGGCCTTCAAATCATGCTACGAATCTCGAAATTGACGATGAAGCTTGACCAAGATTACAGCTCGTATCATTCATGTATATTGATGCAGTTAGTGTTTTTTTTGCAGAAAATCATGACGTTTTAGGTGTAAGCATCTTTAATGTAAGTCACATTATTGCAGTAGACTCGCTTGTTTTTACGATAGCAATTACGGAAAAAATCGACAAGTTTGAGTATCGGTTTGTAATTTTTATGGCCTATTGAAATTCAAGATCGCTTAGCTCCCATTGCTATAATTTTTGTTTCTACATCATTGTAGTTTGAATTTATTTAAAATTCTTTAAGGAATGTCGGAATAACATTTCAAATATGCATACCCTAGAAAGGTTTGTTGAAGGGGACTTCAGCGCATCTTGCGCACTTGGCGCTCATCACTCATGTACAAAATATCCAAGGTACGCTTTGAGTGTTATGCAGGTGATGTTTGTCCTCATGAGTGTCCCTGGGGAACTAGCGCACCTCAGTGGTAGGTAACCCGAGCTACCCACCGCAGAACCAAGAACACTAGTTACGGGTCTGTTTTGGGCTTAGATTTATAGTTAATTTGTCTAGTCTTCACTTTTCTGTCTTCTTCGTGAGAAGGGCGGCGTACCTTGCAACTGACCAACTACAACTCTACTAGTGCTCAAGTTTCTTATTTTTCATTGTAATTCCATCTTTGCGCCTTCTTTAGCCAACGACAACCGAGATACCCAAATTTTGACCCTCTGCGGCGCAACTATACCGAGTTTCTCAGTGTTGCTAAACATTTTTCATTTTGAAGTCAGATTTTGATGAATAGTTTTTTGTAACGTGAACCTTAATTTTTAATAGATTTGTTTAACGGCAAGTGGACCTTAGACTGTCAGTATGAATGAGACGATCATTTTCTTGTGTTGATTGTAGGCATTTATAGCAGCAATCTCAACTTTTTTTATTTCTCCACCATTTATGTTTAGATTGATTGGTTCCTACTTTAATTGGCTAATACCTAAGTTTAGTTAGGCTTGTGCTATCTTTAATATCGAGACCTTTCATTTTGAAGACATTACTCATACGTTTACCTAGTGTTGGATTCAATAATATTTCATAGGCTCGTTGATACAAGTTCCGATTGATCAAAATGCAAATTTGAAATTTTAACCGTAGTTCCCAAGTTTTTGTTATTCTGTGTAACAGTAGTGGCTGTACAGCAACAAGTGTTCCAGAGCCATGCAGATGAGTGTCCTCGCACACCTTCGAGAGCCGTGGCTGCTGCACCGCCGCCCTTCCGATCTCTCTGTGGAGTTCCGCTCGTGGTTACCCTTTCTGCAGTATGTTCTGACGCCCTCTTCCTGGGCGATTAAATCTATGTTATTCGATACATTCTTTGAAATCGGCAGAAAGTTGTGTTGTTTGGAAACTCTAGTGTATATAAATGAATTACAAGAACTTGGATATGCTTTAATGCATAATGTTGACGAACCATCCGATTCTTCTCTTGGCTCTAGGATTGTCGAACCAAAACTATGTTCTCTGATTTCTTTTTTGTGCGTTAGGTGTAATAAGAAGCAAAGGATCTTTTAGTAAACATGAGACACGAATCCACTTTTGCAACATAACGGCGCTGCTAGTGCACCATTATTTTGATTTTTTATGGTTTGATGCGTTGAAATTCATGATGAACGGCAGATTTGAGCAGTTCCGTAGTGTTGAGTGAGTGAAAGGTTGCGTGCTCGGCTGTAGCGCCGCCCATAAGCTCGAGGCACGGCTATCTCGATACCTGGCGTGCTCTTCCAGCACCCCGGACGCTTGCATGCGTCAGCTCGCTGCTTTGTGCTGCCTTCGGCTTTTTTCCGTGTCGTCTTTTGCGCTCGATAATATTCAGTTTTGTTAGCAGGTAAGCTTCGAAGTGAAAGTTCCTGAAAATTTCTGTGATTTTTTTTGTTCTAGCTGGTCTTTCTGCTTATAAATTCGCTGTAGCTGCTACTGTTCAAAATAACATGCTAACTTCTCTTGTAAATTTATTCCAAGATCGTGAACATCGTTTTCAAGAGAATTCAAAGAAGCGCATTTTCACGAATTTTCTAGGCGTAAAAATATTTTAAAATGGGGATCCGTATGACACGTGACTGCATTTTATCTGACATTTCCCAACGCTTTTTCGCTTACGTTTTGTGAACGGCGGTGGATCGAATGAGGCAAGCCCGGGTCCAATTCTCTGATGTTACGGCGTTGCACATGAGCCGAGATACCTAGCACAGTGCTTGTGTTACCCTGTGATGGTGCCGTGCTTGTGTCACCTTGTGATGGTGCCGTGTGCTTGTGATACCTTGTGATGGTGTCGTGTGCTTGTGTTACCTTGTGACGGTGTCGTGTGCTTGTGTTACCTGTGACGGTGTCGTGTGCTTGTGTTACCTTGTGATGGTGTCGTGTGCTTGTGTTACGTTATCTTATGTAGCTTTTAGCAGTGCAACAATAAGCTCACTGCGCGGCTGGTAGCGGTGCAACAATAAGCTCAATGCGCGGCTGGTAGCGGTGCAACAATAAGCTCACTGCGCGGCTGGTAGCGGTGCAACAATAAGCTCACTGCCCGGCTGGTAGCGGTGCAACAATAAGCTCACTGCACGGCTGGTAGTGGTGCAACAATAAGCTCACTGCACGGCTGGTAGTGGTGCAACAATAAGCTCACTGCACGGCTGGTAGTGGTGCAACAATAAGCTCACTGCACGGCTGGTAGTGGTGCAACAATAAGCTCACTGCACGGCTGGTAGTGGTGCAACAATAAGCTCACTGCACGGCTGGTAGCAGATGCGTGCTGCCTGCACCAGTACTCCCCTCATGGTCAAGGGCTTCTTTCTTCTTCACTTAAGACGAGCGGAGCCGCTTTGCTGTCTTGAGCCTTATTGCTTTCATCTCGTGCCTTTCTTTCTTCAGCTTGCTCTAATTAACGATCTAGTCTTTCTTTGGAAAGATGAGTAATGGGTGTATTGTCTCGTTAGCCGCTCTGTTTATTCAACTTATTTTGAATTGGTGATTTTCTGGTGTTTTTTTTTGTGTATTTTGTAATGCAGTTCGTCTCTGCGCTTTTATCACGATTTTGTAAATTTCTGTAACGGCGTCTTTCTTAATTTTGGTGTTACTTTTCACTGTTAAAATAAACGTGCACTGCTAATCACATCTATTGAAGTCAAAATTACTCCTTATAATCATAGGAGTACGCTTAATTGTGCATAGAACGCTGAACGGTCTGAAGCTTTCAAAACTCAGTGGTTTGCGATTCATTGGCGTGGGATTTTAATACGCTATTTATTTTTGGATTTGATGCTTCTACATTTCTCTTTTAATTCGGCGCTTTCTCGATTTCATTGTAAGAATAGCATAGCTGATTTCGTAAATACTTACCAAATAAAGACTTACCTTACATGGAGTATTCTATCAGACGGTGATCCTGATTCATATTTTTAAAATATCTCTTGTTCAGGTTTCTCTGAGTGTTGTCCACCATCGTCTCTCAGGGACTTGGCGTTTCTCAAGCCTGGCGTGTAGGATTTTTTAGCTTCTCTCGGGAGGCAGATCGTTTTGTTCTACGAGCATTTCGAATTTTGGGGAAATTTCATGCGAGAGACTTGGTTTCCGGGGGACTTATCTTATGGATCAGTGATTTCGGTTTTCTTTGGCGTTTTTATTCCTACGAAAATTTATGGTTAAAATTTTGAAGGAACCTTGCGTGTGTAGCACATGATAGCGTTTTATGAAGTATTTTTAAAAACATTTCCTAAACCATCGTAAATATCGTAAATATCCCAATGGCAACCCGAGTATCAGCTATAGCTTTACCTATCCAGTTAGTATTGCAGGAGGTTCATGGTCGTCATGTTGTTATTGATCTAGTAATGTAGGTTGAGTGTGGCGGGGGGCTCTTCACGCAACGTTAGATACGAGTTGTAATGCGGGATGTATTGCATGAAGCTAAACTTCTATTTTACAGTGAATGAGTGGATCACTGTAATCGGTGAATGACATTGCAGTTATAATTAACATAAGCCTATCTGCCTAAATACATATTGGAATTGAGTTAATTGGGCCCTATTTTGTATAGTTCATTTAATTTGTCAAGTCCTTTGTTTTGATGATTGTATTCAGAATCTTCTACGCTGCTGAATAGCAGTATAATATCAGTTCAAGCCCCCTTGTTGAGTCTAATTTATTGGTGGTATTAGTTCTAGGTATGAAACATTCATACATTGAAGCATTGTGTTAGTTTTCCTATACTGAATGACAAATAACGCTTCCCGTAAATGTTCTTCACTATTTACCGCAAATCTTCAATAGAGGATTCCTGTAAGACAACTTACGGGAAATTTGGTTTCATAAACAGTCTTGTTTTCCTATTTTCAGTTAGTTGTGCTGTGGTGAGGGCGGCTTCGGTGTTGTTCACGTGATCCGAAAGCCCTTATTTCGCTCATTCTATCTTAATTACTTATAAGTGCTGTCTTGAAGTACATATTTGTACATTTGTGAAAGCTTTTCCTTGCCGACGAGTATTTACTAGCGAGAATATTTTCAAAGGTTCTGGATGTTGTTGCTTTCCCAATTGGGAATTTTGAGTATTTTTTTATTGGCGGATGCGAATGTACGTTAGGGCGCCAGCGGATTTAGAGGTGGGAAGAGCCCAGGCCATCAGGGGTTTGCAGGACCTTTCAGATGAATTCGTTCAAATTTAATAAAAAACGTTGGTGATTCTGATCCCTTTAAAAGTTGCCAACTCTGAAGTGCATCAGTTATGCTCAGTTATGAAGCCGGTAATTGATATTTTGAGTTCGTTGCATAAACATTAGACTATGGAGCAATCGAAACGTTCCGCTTTCTGTGAACTGAAGCCCAGCTTTTGTATCAAAATCTCTAGTGTCCTTGGCTAAAACTTAGCGATGTTTGTAAGCATTATGATGAATCTGTCCAAGATAGCAGAACCACCCACATGCCAAAAAAGGCTAAAATTGGCAAACCTCGCTTTCTAGTCGGCCTCAAAAGAAGCGTTGAGACCAATTCAACTTTATCAATAACGGCTTTGACTAAAAAGTGGCTCGTCAGCATCCCGACAATTCACAGAGCGATGCAAGATCTTGGCCTAACCTTTTATACATAAGGTAGGAAGCATCTCTTTGCTAATAAAATGGAAGAAGTTCGTATGGAGATGTGCAAGAATGTGTTGAACTGGTTGAAGACCAGCGGATAGGTTATCAAGGTCTGTACTGATGAAATTTTTTGCAGTTCAAAGGGCTTGTGACTGAATTAACGAATGCTGGATTGCCTCGTGAAGCACTGATTTTCAACTCTCGATGACTACAAAAAAAACCAGCTTGCGTCATGACCCTCTGCGTGGTATCGAGTGAGGGTTGACGTCTTTATCCACTCTTTCGCCGACAAAAAGTGAATGTCGTATCTCTCTGCAACATCTTGCAAACAAAAATTATTCAATGGATGAAGGCCAAGGCTTCAAATAAGAAGTTCGAGTTCCAACGGGACTCGCTCGCTCCTGTTCACTCGGCGAGCAAAACCCTCGATCTGCTCAAGACGTTCATTGTGCGTTTCTGCTGAGGGAAAAAAAAGACTTTTGGCCTTCCAACTTTCCTGATCTGAAACTTTTAGATTTATATTTTTGGCCGCAATTAAGGTCAAATCTAGTGCTAAGTCCCACAGTAACATCACAGCTCTTAAGAAAGGCATCTAAATGGGCGTGGAGTCTTTGAAAATGTGCTGAAGTTCGCGCTGTCTCCAGCTTTTGCAAGCGTATAGACCAGTGTTATTCAGTAATTTTTGCAAAAATACCACTTCGGTTTTATGCATTGAGAGAGCGGCAGCTACTGAAAGTTAGCGTATATTATGCAAATTATAAATTTTTTTATTAATTCATATATTTTTTGAGAGCCGTGAATTGTGAGTAATCGCGAGCCGCCGCAGCTCGTGGGCCGCGCAATGATCGTAGATGCTGTCATCGTGGCTGAAGGTGATCTTATAAATGAAGTTTTGTTCTGGCCTGCTAAATAAAATTAAAAATTTCAAACGTTTGTGTTAGTTTTTCCGCAAGTTATCAGGATTTAAACATAGAAAGGGAAATTGCACGGATTTATATGAAAAACCCTGAAGTATGAAGTCGCGCAAAGAATAATGTGGAGTTCTGGACACAAAGAGTTAATTAGAATAAAAAAAATCACTTGCAACCATGGTTGGCATTCAACCCTCAAGGGCCCAGTGTGTTATATTGGGTACACTCGACAAAAATGCTAGTATATTTTATTTCTTTTTGAGTTAGTTGCAATGGGTTTCTTGAAATTTACTGCTGGGTTTTTGTTGTTCCGTCCTTATTCTGATACTGATACTATGATGCTAGTGCTAGTATAATGGTGGTGGTTGTAATAACGGTAGTACATGTATAAGTAAAAAATTCTGACGGTGAGGAGCTTGAAGAATACATTCAAAATCGTTGAAATATCCTTTAACCCTTTAACGTCCGAATTTTTGTACTCATATTACCGTTAACACAACCACCGTCACTAAACTGGCGCTGGCATCAGGCAGTCACCAATATCAGGATGGGATAGGAACTGCCACTCGGCAGAGAACTTCAAAGAGCACATTAGGGAACTAATTGAACAAGAAATACAATATATTGAGGGCATTTTTGAAAGAGGACACTGGTGTCCTCTGGGGCATTAAAGGGTTAAAGTATCTGAAAACACGAAAACTCACCCTTATGTTTTTTTGGTTTATCAGCGTTTTTGATGCTTTCTGTTGTTTTCTATGTATTTTTCATCACCAGATCTGCTTTCAACGCGTCAATTTTTTACGTCTCAACAATCAGTTACTGAGCTCATAGCCCTGGCATAGTTTGTTATCGTCGTTTTCTATTGTAGGAAACCGTTTTGTGCTTCTGTGGGGATGAGTTCATGCGTGTACGTGAGACGGTTTTCCTCCGTTACTGTTCTGCTTGTCCACCCAGATAATAATAGCGCTTTACTCCGCTCTTGGAGTGCTTCCGAGTCGTCCAACACGCGACTCTGTAGCTCATCTGAGGCGAGACCAGCGGTTCAGCACGCGTCTGGAACGGTTCATGCTTCCAGTTAGGTCGGCTCTTCCAGTCTCGGACGTTGCAGATAGTAATTTCTGTCACCTCAAGTGTCAAATTTTTTATTGCGGACTGCTCATGTCTAGTGATTGATTGGTAGATTGCCATTTTCTGTCATACGATGTATTTCACATTATCCGCCGATGTTATTTAGGATTATTGTTAAATGGATGGATGGGTGAATCCTTTTGTGAATTCAATTTTTAGTAAGTTAGCAAGTTGTCACTGTATACTTTTCATGATTGCGATGCTACAGACCTGTGGCCTAAATCATGGTTTTTATGGCTGTGAAAATATAACTTGTTTGATCGTTTTTAGGACTGGAAAAACTATTAAACCACGTTTTGTATTTTCGTTTTTATATCCTCTGATGATTTAAGTACGTGTTACATGAGCGTTCGTTTATATAGGGTTCAAATAATATTATTTATGTGAAACTGTTTGTTAGTGAACATTTGAAACCGGAAAGCTAAATGAGTTGTATTGAATAATGAAAATGGACAATTTTATTTAGCGTCATAAATAAGATCATAAGATATGTATGTATGTATAGGTAATTATGTCGAGCCTACGTTCTTTCATGAAACATTAGGCCTTGAAAATGTTTAAACTAAAGTGATTTTGTTGGTTCTGATAATTTACTTTCAACATAGAAAAATATAGGTCAATTTGAAAGTGCAGTGCTTATAAAATGTAATTTTTTGAGAACCACGGCACGAAAGAGAGAACCACGACACGAAGGAGACAACCACGTCGCGACGGGGAGAACCACGGCTTGGAGGAGAGAACCACGGCTTGGAGGAGAGAACCACGGCACGAAGGAGTGAACCACGGCACGAAGGAGTGAACCACGGCACGAAGGAGTGAACCGCGGCACGAAGGAGTGAACCACGGCACGAAGGAGTGAACCGCGGCACGAAGGAGTGAACCACGGCACGAAGGAGTGAACCACGGCACGAAGGAGTGAACCACGGCACGAAGGAGTGAACCACGGCACGAAGGAGTGAACCACGGCCCGAAGGAGTGAACCACGGCCCGAAGGAGAGAACCACGGCACGAAGGAGTGAACCACGGCACGAAGGAGTAAACCACGGCCCGAAGGAGAGAACCACGGCCCGAAGGAGAGAACCACGGCCCGAAGGAGAGAACCACGGCCCGAAGGAGAGAACCACGGCACGAAGGAGAGAACCACGGCCCGAAGGAGAGAACCACGGCCCGAAGGAGAGAACCACGGCCCGAAGGAGAGAACCACGGCCCGAAGGAGAGAACCACGGCCCGAAGGAGAGAACCACGGCCCGAAGGAGAGAACCACGGCCCGAAGGAGAGAACCACGGCACGAAGGAGAGAACCACGGCCCGAAGGAGAGAACCACGGCCCGAAGGAGAGAACCACGGCCCGAAGGAGAGAACCACGGCCCGAAGGAGAGAACCACGGCCCGAAGGAGAGAACCACGGCACGAAGGAGAGAACCACGGCACGAAAGAGAACCACGACACGAAGGAGACAACCACGTCGCGACGGGGAGAACCACGGCTTGGAGGAGAGAACCACGGTACGAAGGAGAGAACCACGTCGCCACGGAGAGAACCACGGCTTGGAGGAGAGAACCACGGCACGAAGGAGTGAACCACGGCACGAAGGAGTGAACCACGGCACGAAGGAGTGAACCGCGGCACGAAGGAGTGAACCACGGCACGAAGGAGTGAACCACGGCACGAAGGAGTGAACCACGGCACGAAGGAGTGAACCACGGCACGAAGGAGTGAACCACGGCACGAAGGAGTGAACCACGGCACGAAGGAGTGAACCACGGCACGAAGGAGTGAACCACGGCCCGAAGGAGTGAACCACGGCCCGAAGGAGAGAACCACGGCACGAAGGAGTGAACCACGGCACGAAGGAGTAAACCACGGCCCGAAGGAGAGAACCACGGCCCGAAGGAGAGAACCACGGCCCGAAGGAGAGAACCACGGCCCGAAGGAGAGAACCACGGCCCGAAGGCGAGAACCACGGCACGAAGGAGAGAACCACGGCACGAAGGAGTGAACCACGGCACGAAGGAGTGAACCACGGCACGAAGGAGTAAACCACGGCCCGAAGGAGAGAACCACGGCCCGAAGGAGAGAACCACGGCCCGAAGGAGAGAACCACGGCCCGAAGGAGAGAACCACGGCACGAAGGAGTGAACCACGGCCCGAAGGAGAGAACCACGGCACGAAGGAGAGAACCACGGCACGAAGGAGTGAACCACGGCACGAAGGAGTAAACCACGGCACGAAGGAGTAAACCACGGCCCGAAGGAGAGAACCACGGCACGAAGGAGTAAACCACGGCCCGAAGGAGAGAACCACAGCACGAAGGAGTAAACCACGGCCCGAAGGAGAGAACCACGGCCCGAAGGAGAGAACCACGGCACGAAGGAGTAAACCACGGCCCGAAGGAGAGAACCACGGCACGAAGGAGTGAACCCCGGCACGAAGGAGTAAACCACGGCCCGAAGGAGAGAACCACGGCACGAAGGAGTAAACCACGGCCCGAAGGAGAGAACCACGGCACGAAGGAGAGAACCACGGCACGAAGGAGAGAACCACGGCACGAAGGAGAGAACCACGGCACGAAGGAGAGAACCACGGCACGAAGGAGAGAACCACGGCACGAAGGAGAGAACCACGGCACGAAGGAGAGAACCACGGCACGAAGGAGAGAACCACGGCACGAAGGAGAGAACCACGGCACGAAGGAGAGAACCACGGCACGAAGGAGAGAACCACGGCACGAAGGAGAGAACCACGGCACGAAGGAGAGAACCACGGCACGAAGGAGATCACTACTTCACGGAGAAACCCGCACATCACAAACTTGGAGTGTGTCCAGTAGAGAGCCCCAGACCTGTGAGAGAGCGCCGAAGTCCGGTGTGCGACAGCGGAGTCTGGTAACCGTGGCAGATGTGGGCGACCGCGAAGGTGACTGACCTGGCGTGGCATGGCTGCTGCACTGCACACATCTCATTAGTGCTGGGCACATGCAGTCCATTGCTGCACTGCACTCATCTCATTAGTGCTGGGCACATGCAGTCCATTGCTGCACTGCACACATCTCATTAGTGCTGGGCACATGCAGTCCATTGCTGCACTGCACACATCTCATTAGTGCTGGGCACATGCAGTCCATTGCTGCACTGCACACATCTCATTAGTGCTGGGCACATGCAGTCCATTGCTGCACTGCACACATCTCATTAGTGCTGGGCACATGCAGTCCATTGCTGCGGTGCACACATCTCATTAGTGCTGGGCACATGCAGTCCATTGCTGCGGTGCACACATCTCATTAATGCCGGGCACATGCAGTCCATTGCTTCACTGAACACATCTCATTAGTGTTGAGCACATGCAGTCCATTGCTTCACTGCACACATCTCATTAGTGTTGGGCACATGCAGTCCATTGCTGCACTGCACACATCTCAGTAGTGTTGGGCACATGCAGTCCATTGCTGCACTGCACACATCTCAGTAGTGCTGGGCGCGTGTAGTCCATTGCTGCACTGCACATATCTCATTAGTGCTGGGCACATGCAGTCCATTGCTGCGGTGCACACATCTAATTAATGCCGGGCACATGCAGTCAATTGCTTCACTGCACACATCTCATTAGTGTTGAGCACATGCAGTCCATTGCTTCACTGCACACATCTCATTAGTGTTGGGCACATGCAGTCCATTGCTGCACTGCACACATCTCAGTAGTGTTGGGCACATGCAGTCCATTGCTGCACTGCACACATCTCAGTAGTGCTGGGCGCGTGTAGTCCATTGCTGCACTGCACACATCTCATTAGTGCTGGGCACATGCAGTCCATTGCTGCACTGCACACATCTCATTAGTGCCGGGCACATGCAGTCATTGCGCGTGTTTCCTATCGTTGTATGGACGCACGCTGGCTAATTGGCGCACGTTATTTATTCGTTTTGAATGCGAGGTTTGCGCAACACGCCTCGTTGTTGAGGCTAGTCTCAGGCTACCATAGAAAGGAACTGATTTTAGGCTTACTTTAGACTAGAGAATGATGAAGGTGCGTTAACTCATGATTCTGAATGTTTCTAAGGTTGAATAGTTGAACAAAACGGGTGATATCTTGCTGGTGTGTGAGGTGAAAATTACCGATTGTTCTGAATTTTTTTCAGGGGTTTATAGCTCCAGCTCTACTGTCCGGTTTCCTATTCCAATATTTCGAGTTTTGAAAACGAGTTCTAGATAGTGAACGAAAACCAGAAGAGAAGATAAACCTTAAAAGTTCGTATCCACGTAGCAAAGAAAAAAAGTTACATTGGCGATGCTCGCTATTCCTGACAATTGAAAGCCGTTGAACAACAGTGTGTCTATTTGTCAGATGATTTGAACTTGAGAAGCAAATTTAACTTGCTTACATTATATTAAAACTATTTAAACAGAATTAATTTGAAAAGCAAAGAATAAAAGCTTCACTAGTATCATATTTATTCTCACGTGCAGTTTCTGCATGGTGTCATAATTTAAATTAGTGACGAATGAACAATAACTACACTTAACTGAAAACTGTCCCTTGAGGGGGGTATACAACTATTGTATCTATTTTAAATCGCGCACCCAGGGAGAATATGGGAAGTACCGAGCTAAAGGTTAGGTAGGCCTTCCTTTCGTTGAAATGAATAGGTTTTTGTTTTGTTACTCACCATCTTCTTTCGTTGCGGTATTGAGGCTAAACTTAAACCAACATCTAATCTAACAGAAAGCTTTATTTTCATTGAGAATATACTGTAACTTCACTGTGTCACTATCTTATTGTTATAGAATGGATCTCTTATTTTTTAACAACGTGCAGTGGTTCACTTAACAAATTAAATCCACTGTTTCAGAATTTTAACCAGCAATGGCTAGAAGTAGAGTGAAACCTTTCATATTCATATCTTTGTGTTGCGCAAGTCAGAGCGCTATCTACTTTGAGTAAATGCAATGTAACATTTTCGCCTACGAAAAGTAATTGAGAGGTGCTCATTTTTATGAACAGGTGTTATATTATATTCACTTTAGCATTTAACTTCCGTTTTCTTCACTGGTGCCTTGCTTGCTCGGGCAGCATGATGATTGATTTCTAATGCATTTATCTGTGTTTTTTAAGCGTATGTTCAGCGTTGGAGAACTTCACAAGGACGTTCCTAGTTACGCACTCAACGTTGTCCGGACGGCAGTAATTGTCAGAGTGTAGTTGGGATTTTAATTTTATTATTCTATCGCGCCTTTCTCTTGCCTGTGATTGCCGGCTGTTTGTGCTAGCGAGAATGTGTACCGGTGGAACGATTCGGTTTATTCGATGAATTTAATGGAAACATCGATTCGGTTTATTCGATTAATATAATGGAATCAGCGATTCGGTTTATTCGATGAATATAATAGAATCATAGATTCTGTTTATTCGATAAATATAATAGAATCATCGATTCTGTTTATTAGATAAATATAATAGAATCATCGATTCTGTTTATTCGATGAATATAATGGAATCATCGATTCTGTTTATTCGATGAAAATAATAGAATCGTGAGCACGATGTATTTCACATATCTTGTATACTGTTTGCAGAAGGTGCTAGATGATGCTAGTGAAGATGCTAGTATTGAATATAACAGTTGTTTGCTGTGATCATATAGATGTAAATAACTTTATTGGTTACTCACACGTGCACAGTGATTTATGGGATGGCGGAACGACTCTATTTCTTCGACAAATATTTCTGAACCTCAACACATAGGTATTTACTTCGCTTGTCTTGTTTACTCAACCTTGGCTTCCTCTGTTTACGTTGAGAAGGTGCTAAAAAAAATGAAACTTGAAAATAGGTTCTTGTTGTGTTCATTTGGTTGAAAATAACCCTATTTCTGGTGTAAAACATCGACATCTCGTGTCTGACCTCTATCATTTTTTTCTATGACGACGTTCACGCACTTTGATAAAGATATATTTGTTCACAAAATAAATGCAATTGTTTGGATAAAGACTTCGTCGTTTTTGCTGAAATTGAGCTTCATTTTTAGCGAGAATCTAGTTTCAGTCGGCAGACGCGCGGCTCAAGCGTGAGCATGTTGGGTGCGTGCAGAAGCTACCGCCTGCATGAGCTTGTGCGCGATGAAAATGATGGCTCGTACAGGGAGAATGTAATTGTAGGATTTATGCTAGCACAACTAATGTGGTTGTGATTTCTTTTTACCCTTTGATACATAGCGTTTTCTTTAATTTTCTCTATCAGATGCTGTATATTCGTTTGTATTCTTATAACTTCGCTTCAGTGGAGTGAATGTCAATAAGTTGTCAATGAATTTATTTTTTTAGTCCATCGCCGTTCACATAACCGCAATATAAATTACTCTATATTCGTACCATGCAAATTTTAAGTGTAAAATTTAATTATATTCATTTTGAAACGCATTGAGAACACTGATCAAAAATTGCTCTAGAATGAATAAAGAGAAATACATAATTAAAAGACAGCTGCACAGCCAGCGCTCGCAAATCTCCCCCATTCGAGTTTCGTGTTGTTAGCACCAGCTCGCATTGCGTGCTTCCGGGATATTCCAATTACCTCCACGCTCATTTTTACCTGTACTGATCTAGTAGCGCTCAGCTGCGTGAACAGGAAGCGTTCGACTAACTGGAGATGGCAATTGTCCACTTGCTGACGTGAATATGCGCGTTCTATTTTTATTGTTCGAGTGGTGCGTGTTTTGAGCTTCGAACTCGTGCAAGATAAATTGTTTAGCTATACTGATATACGCAATGATTTGAGTTAAGCTGTTTTTATTAGACGTCAAGAATAGTTGTTATAGAAAATGTTTGTGATTATTACCGTTTTTTACTCCATTTATATGTGCATAACTTCGCAGTTTGAATAATTTTAGATTACTGCTTTTGATCACGACTATCCCATTACATGCATGAATTTTTTCATGAAGGCATATTGTGGTTTGTTGGGTCGAGACTCTAATACTTTCGGTCAACCATATGCTTGCGATGTTTTTGAAAACTTTACTATGAAGCGAAATGATGAGGTACACCCGATAGGCTTGAAATTTTTGTTTTTTCCATTTCAAAATTTATTCGGGATGTGCATGCATCACTTATCAGGCTCCTGACTTACTATGCTTCGTTTATTCTTGAATTTCGTGGGATAAGATTTTTTTGCTCTTCCTGTCTCGAGTAACATTGCAGTAGCTTGGTGGAATTTCCACTTTTTTGTTCATTTTCCATATTAACTTCATTTTTTTACTGATGTCGAAAATTGACAAGCGTTCATTTACCGTTTTCTTTCAATTCGTGAATATTTTTGGGGGAATAGTTTCTAAATGAATTCTATAATCTATCTTCTATAGAGATCAAAATATATCTAATGTCGATTATTTCTTTGATTTAAAGGTAATTCATTTAGTAAGATATCGATATCGGAATTAGAAGTCATTGCCATTTCTTATTTTTTCGTGAAATCCCTACTGATTCTCATTGTTTTAAAATTAAGTGGGTCATTAATTGAATCTAATGCTATTTTTGATACATTCGTAACTTGAATCTATGTTACCACGGTCATTCTATTTTGGATGCAGCTTTGTTATGTGCCACTAAAGAAGTGACGAAATTACCTTTCCGTGCAAAGCTGCTAATGCATTGTATGGTGAATAGGTCATATCATTGCGCTATTCGGCAACCGTCAAAAACGAAATTTATTAACCATATTACCATTCATAACGGCTATTGAAAACCCTTTGATTTCTTTGTGATTTACTGATGGACAGCGTGACTGTGCTGTGAGACCGATCTCATTCCTCACAAACTGCTGCATTTGGCCTTGGTCTTCTCTCTCTTTCACACCAGTTCGTATGCGCAATCCAAACCTCTTTGTTTTCCTTGTCCTTGATTCGAAAAAAAGGTCTCGTTGCTCTGGAGCGCCGGCCGTCCATGGGAGGCTGACTGTTCTCCCTCACGGTTCATCTCGTATCCTTCCCAGCATCTAACCGGACTGTCACTGAATAGGTTAAATTAGAAAAAGTTGAACTCTGAGTGAAGCGCATGAAACTTCGTTCAATTTATTTTTAATGAAAACAGTGTTTTTCCATTCGTGTATTTGTATAATTTCATTGAAATTTGTATAGCCTGAATGTTTTCTTGAATTATTTTTGGTTCAAATGAACGTTTACAATTTACTTTCCTTCTTTAAAATAATTTAAAAACGGAATGGAATTGGCAACAGAACTCGTAAAATAAGCTCAGTGACATCGAAAGTTTAGGTTCAGAACAATTGCTATCAAAATTTGGCGTTCACTGAAAAGAAGTTATTTAAATGCATTGATGGAAGCTCGTGCTAATTTATATTTGCAATTAATTTTATGTAAACTTAGCGTGAATTAAAGGTTCCGTAGGCTCATTTTTGGATTTAACTATTATTGAGGCATTTGATACACGAGAAAAACTCTCATAATACGAGATTGCACACGTATTCAATCGAGATCAGTGCACTAAGGGACGTTAATGAAAATAATATTTTCGAGTTCCAAAGAAAAGGCCTTCATTGTGGTTGAAGCTCCCAATTTTATTTTATTTATAGCTGTTGAGGCATAACTCAACTAAGTTCAGTTTAGCAAGTAACAAATAGTCTCCTGATATCGTCGGCGACTTCGCTTCTGCACGAGCAAATTTCATGTCGTGTGCGCTAGCCTCAGCATTCTGTTGTTCAGTTCACCACTGTCTGAATAAGTGTCTGAAGTTATGATGTTATCCAGCTGAAATAAAACACTCCGTGCTCTCGTTGAGCGTATAACTGCAGCGTTGCAAAGGCGTTTAACCTTTTGATGTTAGCTCTTGAGCATCTATTATTTCATGCGTTGCGAACGAGCTACCTTAGTTATTCGCTTTACAAGTTATTGAGGTTCTTTTGTGATGCAATTGCGTGTTCGAAGTTCCAGTGAAAAGTCGGAGTACTGTAATGCAAGTTTGGATCGTGTTGCTTCCCTCAGGAATCGATGCGTGCAACATTGAGAACTTGAGAGCACAAGTGTTGGCATTGTGGCAGGTGTGGTAGCAGCGCAGTATAGAGCAAGAGTTGGTGTAGTAGCAAGACTCAATTGTTAGTGTAGAAAAATTGGTTGTTGGTGTAGAAAATTGGTGATGGTGTAGAAAATTGGTGTTGGTGTAGAACAGTGAAGTGTTCATGTTCTAGTAGGACAGTACACCACGTACTAATACGGTGGGGTTGCAGACCACATCCAAGCAACAAAGATCCGATTAAGGAGCTTCTGCTCGGGATATACGGTTGTGCACAGCTCATAGGCTCCGTACGTTTGCTGGTGTGGATGCGGGAGCAGTTCTTGATATCCTCTGTGCGGATTGTTTTCGTAAATTTGATATAAGGTAGCATATTGTATGTTATTTATTCATATTTTATTTCATCCCATTTATATTCGTCTGACTTGAACTGTCGTAACATTTCTTCAATTCGTTTGGTTAAACAGTAGGAAGTAGCGTTACTATGGGGAAAATGTGAGGTCCTGAGCTAAGAGTTTGGGAGGCCTTCTTTTTGTTGTCGGTTCACTGCTGTTCTGTTTTTTAGTACCTCTGACTTCTTTAACTTTTATCTTGTTACTAAACTTCCCTTCTCATCTTACGGTTTCTATGCGCACGGGATCCTTTACGGGAACACCCTTTGTGCGTAGATTCCACGTTCCTCTTGGCTCCATACTAAATGGTGCCTTCACCCTCCTTCTTTTTGGATATCTTTGTTGTGGTACAGGGAGGCTAAAACTAATTAATAATCAATCATTTGTTGAACTCTCAGCCAGCATCGAAATGGTGAAAAAAGAATGCAATAGCAAATTTCAGAAATGTATACTATGTGTATGGAGTAGTTTCTGATCCTTCCTTCCCCTCAGGGGGATACAACTATTGTATCTATGGGAATTAGCGCTCCCAGGGTAAAAATGTGAGGGCCCGAGCTGAGAGTTAGGTAGGCCTTCTTTTTGTTGAAATAAAATGTTTTTTGTTATGTTAAGGACCACTTTTTTCGGTTCACTACTGTCCTGTTTTTCAGCACCTCTAACTTTCTTCTTCAACTTTTATCTTATTTCATGAACTTCTTTCCCATCTTACTGTTTCTATGCCCTTTCTGCATAGATTCCTCATTTTCTTATCTCCATACTAAATGGTGCCTTCCTCTTTCCTCTCTTCGATGCGCTCTATTTTTGCAGCGGTTAGGGAGGCTTAAACTAACTTATAATCTAATCTTCTGATCCTGCCTTCTATTTCTGAGGTAAAGAAACGCGAGATGTCGTTACAGCTCTGCTTGGTCCACCATTTTGGGGGCTCGAATGCAAGTAAAAATGTTAGAACCTCTCTACTTGGAGGCTGAATACACACTGACATAAACATGCTCGCTCAGCCTCGCTGTACCGAATACAGGAGTTGGGGAACAAGAACATGAAAATTATCTTTATAAGGAAAGATGACAACAAAAAAAATGTAAGAACCTTTTGGACAACCCTATAGCATATTGGAAAATACAGACACGCACTGATTATTAGCATGTTTTTTGCGTCAATTTGGAACTGTACTCACTAACATTTCTCATCGTTAACGTTTCCTGCGATAGGTTAAACTGAAGTTCAATATTCAATTCAAATTTAAAGTAAAGTGTTGCAAGCAATTTTGAAAATAGCAAACATTAACTGGGTCGTGCCTTTATTTGGTTTTCATTAAGTATTTATAAAAGTTGAGTAAGTCACTGCAAGTCGGTCAGCAGCATTATGAAAACCCCTTCAGTGACAACCGGTGGGTCTCTTTACCGGAAACATGCTGAAGAATAATTGAATCGAGGCAAAAAAAAAATAATTAGGTTCACCCTGTTTCCTTTCATGTTGACTTACGTTGATGTCAGTAATTGTCACTTCCTACTGCAGCCAACGCTCTCATCTGCACGCCGTGCTGTGGTGCCTCGCCAGCTCCCGACCTGCGCACAGATACGCCTGGAAATTTCAGAACTGGGGTTGCGCGAAGCGCTTCTTGGTTCTCGTCTCCTGGCGCGTGACGAGCGTTTTTTTCTTTTGTAGCTGTGCGCATTTAGCAGGCGAGCGGGTGAAAGGAGCGTGTGGGTGTTGGGTGGCGGACAGGTGAGGTGTCTGTGTGCTCGCGCTGCTTTCTCGGTGCTGTGATGAGGCATAAAGCCTCGCCTTCACCTCTGACCCTGGCGCACTGCTGCTATCTCTGTGCTCGTGTTCTGTTGCGCATCTTTTCGCATTGCAGCATCTGCTGCTGCTGCTGCGGCATCCACTTGCTGGGAATCAGCTTACCTAGTGAGTGTGGCAGGCAGCGGGTGCGACCTAAGGTATGAGCCGTTCTCATCTGTGAATAATGACCGCACTGAAATTTTTCTGATAAATTTTTACCAATGGCAGTTTTTTCGCAGTGTTGAAATGCACGAAAATTAAATTCTCCTAACTAGATCATCGGTAGCCGTGCTGAGGTTTGATAGAGGGAAAAATGTTAGAGTTCGAAGTTTAATTAGTGCGCTATCACTTGGAGCACTTCAGTTTCATTAATTCGAGTATTCAGGGCCCCGCTGTTTCTGAATGGTGTCGGCTATTTTTCAGACGCTACCCTTTGAAATATTATTATATAAGCACTGTGCTGAAAACGAAAATGAGAGCTTCAGCTGCATGATATTTAAATGGAAAATGTTGAGTGATCTGATTATGACAGGGTATAGTGAAACTTTGCTGACGTTTTGGTCTCCCGCGCTTATAGTTCATCCTCGGGAAACTTTGCTTATCTGTTGAGTGTTAAACTTTTTTGAGGAGGAAGAATGAATTCATCAATATTGAAAATGTGCTTTCACAGCTTTTCGTTTGGAAAAATAACTTAAAAACGATGCTTGCATTCTTTAGAGGATCGAATTCACTACATACCAAATGTGCAATTATGTTTTAATCAACAACATTTAACAAGGTTTCGACACTATTAACTAGCGTGGCTTGTACATTATTAGTAAACAACCACTAAGCTAATTAAAATCATTAGACAAACATTTGTCTTGATGGTACTTCTGAATCAAGTAGATCGGTATCAGTGGTGCTTCAAGTACGAGTGTACGTGTTGCTAAGTAATTTTTAATAACTCGCATAAGTTACCGTTAATTTTGAGCTGAAGGAGCCACGTAAAATTTGTTGCGGATGTTTTATTATTCTGGTTTTGATACTTGATGAAAAAACAGAAAATCTCTCATCTAGTACTCCTACTTGCGTAGCCGAATGTTACTAAGTTATACGTTCAATGACTGTCTACATTGGTTCTTACGGTTCACCATACGTACGAGTATCTTCAATTCCGGATGTAGTTGAGAGCCTATTATCTCTCCAAGCTAGCTTCTTTGGTTTGCGAAATGTATTGAATTGGATGTTGATGCAGGTTGAGGACGAATAATTTACGTTTTAAAAAATCTAGATCTAATTGTTTCGTATCGCATTCGCCCTGAAGCTTGAATTAGTGGCATGGTTTCGCCGCTCATCAGGTGAGATGGCAACAATAGGCGGATCTCGTAAATGCAACGAACAAAACTCGAGTATAATGTCAAATGGAGTTGAAATGGTTTAGTTCAGACTTCGATTTTGACTCCTTATGTCTTCATGTTTTTAGGTGCAGCGTCTTGGACCCAGGTTATTTCCTGACAAGAATGCGATGCTGCATTGCGTAGCATTCCTTGGCTGGCGCGTGCTCGGGTTGCGGTTAGCTACGCGTTGAATCGAACACCGCGCCTGTTTTATTGACTCGTATTTTTTTGAGAGGCAAAAGTAAGTCAGTTTGCTCATTGTTGTTGACTAGATTTGCTTCAGAACACTCATTCTTGTCGCTCGAATGGCGCACTGTGTTTTGCTACCACTACTGACCTCATTTCTGTATTGGCCTAATTGTTGCTCTCACTGCCACCACATTGTTCTCCCCAGATAGTTTGCTTAATACTATATTTGCGTCATCGGTGCTCAAGTTGCGCCGCACGACCCTCGGCTTGGTCGTGTCCGTTGCGGAAGGAAAACTACTCCGCTAGCTTGCGTTCGAGTAGCACATGTTTGCGTCTTTCTGACATTATTGAACTGAAAACCCTTAGTGTCCGTTTGACTCATCCGACGGTGCGTGTCATGAGACCAGTAAGGCAAACATTTTCAAGACCTCATTTTCAAGTTTAATTTTTATGAAACTAATTTTAATATTATGTTTCCAAGTTCACGCCGCTCACGTAACTAGTAAGAAAATATGTCTTGATATGCTTTCATGTTGAAATTCGTGGTGGTAAGTTGTATTGACGTAACTGAATATAACTAAATTAAGTACTGAATTCACTGCACGCACGAACGCAATGATTTGCAAGACGTACCAAGCACTGATGATGGCGCACGCTGCGCCGTTTTGATAAGGGTTACGAGACCGGTCTCTTTTGGCGAGAGTTCTCAACTTCAGCCCTTTTTTAAATAGAATTTAAAAATGATCGCGACTTATCATTTGCAACTATGCATGACTGCATGATACCGACTGTTATTCATGTCCACTGTTTCATTTTAGTGGCGAAATTTGAATATTTTAGCGAGCGAAAATGGCAACTCTCGCCTCGATCTCGTCTTGCCAGCTCCTGATCCTGTACGGGGCAGAGCGC
This sequence comes from Morinoia aosen, assembly GCA_030386875.1. Lineage (NCBI taxonomy): Eukaryota > Metazoa > Arthropoda > Malacostraca > Amphipoda > Talitridae > Morinoia > Morinoia aosen. Next base: position 58,898,484 of record CM059561.1, on the reverse strand, counting down.
CCCTCGTCACGCTCAGCTGCTGCTTGAGGGTGAAAGTCAAATTATAAAGTGTTGTGTTGACCGGCCTGCAGTTGAGCGAAGCACTTTCTGTGATTACCGTTAGGCTGTTGCTGCTGGTGATGATTGGAAACGCTGCACTGCCTTACGCCATCACAAATTTCTCTTCCTGTATCACATTCGTGTGACTCGGAACAATGGCCTTTGCACCCCGTCGTGTACACCTAGTTTTGTTGTTCACTCGGTAAACGTATTCAGCTTATTTTAAACCGTGGTTTTCATTTCTTTAAAATGTTGAGTGAATACTCGTATTAGTTACCCTTAAATCGTCAATTTTTTCTTATATCTTTGTTATTACGAACGCCGTTATGAGGCAGACACGAGCCTCAGGTTGTCACCGACATCAGAACAGGCGCGGAACTGCCGCGCGGCAGCGAACTTCATATAAACACACTAGGGCACAAGTTCGGAAGGAAATGAAGTATGCGCATGTTTATTAAGTGCATCTTGCATGGCACGTGGTGTGAAGGGTTAGAGTATTTAGTACGTGGTTACTGTGTTCTTATTGTTGGAGGGGGCTTTAAATGTTGCCTCTTGTGAATACTTTGCGAGTTTGATTGTTAAGGGTTTCGATTGATAATCAAGAATTAAAAATTTGATTAATTTGTACGAATTGATAAATTTCCGTAACGAGTCATTTTCTTAATTTTGATAATTAGCATGAATAGAGAAGTAAGGAAACTGTGCCCTGAGGTGTGCATTTTCTTTATTAAAATTCAAGGCATTCAGCGACGAATACGTGTATACGTGTAAGAAGTACAGCTGAGTTTTTGGCTTCTGTACGTGTTAGCATTAGTTGTTAATTGAGCAAGCCTTAGATGGAATTCGTAATTAACGCTGTATCTTGTCATAAGCGTGTCCTGTGTTATCATTTTTCTAATTTTTAGTTGTAACTTTTGCGTGTTTATTATGTCATTTTTTCAAAGGTTTCGCTATTGTAGCCCCTCCGCATCACCCATCAGGAAAGTGCAACTCGTGTGTCCATGGGAATTAGCGCTACCAGAGAGAAGACGCGAGGAAAGTTAGGTAACCAAGTTTTCTTTGTTACAAAATTAGGTTTTTTTAGTTAGTGTGTTTTACTCTTGTTTTCTGTTCAATAGTGCCATTTTTTCGTACCTGTTACTTCCTTCTCAAATTTGTATTTTATTTCTTAAAATCCTTTTAGTCTAGCTGTTTCTTTGCGCAGGGTGTAGGAACATACCTTGTGCATATATTCTCCGTTCCCATTATTCTCACTAAGTGGTATATTTCTCTTTTCTCTCTTCAGAACACCTTTGTTGCAGTTAGGGAAGATTCAACTAACTTAAAATTTTACCTATCCCTTCTCTGTGGTGTCAACTATGATGAATTCCTTGACTTTGATTCGTTCTTCGAGTGCGTTAGTCTGCAGCTCGGCGGATATTGTACAATTATGTGCAGGTAATAATTATTTCTAGGATGTCGATAGTTTTTATGCTAACTCAGTTCTAAGCCAAGAAACGCTAAGTCTGGATCAGTAGATTGAAAATTACTATGGTTTTCACTTTTTAAAGTTCGTCAACGAGGTTCTCTGAGGTAGGTAGCGGTCCAATGCTTCTGTTCTTCATGAAATTCACTTTTTTATGCCGAGTCACATGTTTTAAACGTAGATTATATAGGTCAGGCCTTCTTCTGTTCATTTTTTATGCTTTGAACTCGTATATCGGTCACGCTTCCAGATGTCGCCTCCTGGAAGCGCTTTAAGGGCACGGTTCGGGGTAAAAAAAAAGTCTGTAAGTTCTCGGTGGATTTTTCTGAGATATCTACCGTCGATGTAAATTGTTATTAATAACTTTTTTGATTTGTGCGAATTTTTCGTAACCATACGTGAATAAGATTTTTTTTTAAAAACATGAAAAAACATGTGTTGCGGAAAACCCTACTTCTCCTACAATTTTCAACTCACATAACTCAGAAAATATTCTCTAGATAGCAAATTGTCTTGTCTAGAGATCCGATGCAAAAGTTTTTCGATTATTTGAGTTTTTGAATTTTGAGAACTTTTTTCCCCAAAAATGACCTTTTTTCCATTTTTTTGAATAATTTGCTTCTAATTTTCAAGGTGATTTGAAATTTAAAAAACTTTTGCACTGGATCTATTTTCCTTTTCAATCGCCATTGATTGGTATGCTCGCCATCTCTGTACCTTCAAAACTGTGGGAGGAGTAGGTTTTCAAAAATCAAGAAGGTGAGTATTCAGAAAAGCCATTTTTAAAAAAAAAAATTTTCGTTCTGTACTAATTTTTTAATTGAGTCTTATCAGTGATTCTGTACCTTCTTATGTACCTTCAAAACAGTGGGTAAGGATCCATATCAAAAGTCAATAAATATAAGTTTCAGAACAGGGTTAATTTTTTAACAAATTTTTTTTTCAATGCTGACTAATTTTTTTTTCAAAAACCTGTATTGCTTAGTAGCTCTTTTTAAGCCCTTTCGATTGATATAACTGCCATTCCTGTAGCTTCAAAACTCCGGGAGGCGTTTATGTTTACATAGCCAGCTAATTAGCTGATGACTCAGCAGCCAGACTCAAAACAAACACTCAATTACAGCATCATAATTTATCACTGAGTGATAGGATGTTTCGTTAGAGTACAAAAGCATTTCAAGTTAGGCCATGAATGAACTCTCTTGCTATTCCAGTAGAGAAACACTCAATACTGGCTCGTAATGGGGGGGGAAGAGGGAGGTCACCCATCCATTAGCGCACCCCAAGGTCACACTAGTGCGCGTCTTTTACCCCGTCCAGAAGACTAACCAATTGACGTACTTGAAAGCCAATTATATCGTTGGATGCGCAAGAAAAATCTTTATAAGAGGAGTTTATAAACTGAAAAATGACCATAATCTGAAAATTGACCCGAACCGTCTTAAAATAAATTTTCTGGACAATTTTGCGCGCAATTGTTAAGTGCACATTAATTTAAGCCTGCCTTGAGAATGACAATTGAACTCACATGTGGTATTAATTTTCACGCGCCTTTCATGTGGCTTTTGTGAACTACATGTTGCGACTTCTTAGCCCTACCAGACTGCTGTGCTGATTTTTCGGTAATTTCAGAATCTGCCGCTTTACCGCTGTACTTGATTTTCGATATTTCGCAAGTACGTGAAAAATGTGCCAAAAACTGAAATTAACCTACTAATCGTGGTCAAATCGCATGGTTAGAGGATGCAAATGTTTGCTCCGATGTATTTCACTTGACTTTGTGTGGTTTAGCGTTTACCAGTTGGGTTCAGGGCCTCAGGTGTGGTAGGGTTAACGCGGAGAAGGGAAGGGACAATGGCTCGCCGAACCCCTGTATCGATGGTGCGGTAGCTAATATTGCAATGAGAGAGACCGAGCCTTGTCTTTAATTTCTAGTGAGTGGAGACTTGTTTACGAACTGAGAAGCTGAGTGTTGATGTCTGGGTCTAGCAGCTTCTTATAGCCTTTGTCAGTGACGTGCACTCAGCGCAAGGAGCCACTCGAGTGGAGTTCACTTGGTCTGATTTGGCGCTTCAATTTGTTGATTTGATATGAACAACAGCTGTTCTCTTGCATGCGATTTATTGAAAGGTGCCAAGGTCTGTGGATTGATTTTCATTTATATTAATAAGATGAACTAATTCTTCCACAAACTCCGAGAGATTTGCATTACTTGACTTCAACAGCATTGAAATTTCAAATGGTGATGCGCGTGATGTTAGAAATAGTGTGGAATGGAACAAAGAATATTACGAGATTTTTCCCGTTTTTCTATTTTGAGTTACAACCACGAGTTGATAAGTGTTAAGCTTAGGTTATGTGCTACTCTCGTACAGTGATTGCGTAAATGCCAAGATTTTGTGTTAATTAAAGCCTGACCCTCATCGAGAAGCTTGGGCTTGAAGTTGAGGTATTGTGTATGATTCCCACATTATTTTAAACCTTGGGTTACTTAGTGATCGAAGTAATCGGTTTAAAATGTGTTTTCAAAGCAGTAAAACGGAAAACGATGTGCTTGCTCATGGTGAAACGTTTAATGGAAAACAGCAAAATTATTTTTTCCTAGATTTATTCTGATGTGAATTTTAATCGTGTCAAGTTTGTTTATGCATTTTTCCTGGGTTTCCTCTATACCTCAAGGCACGAGTGTGATATATATATATATATTACAATATCGTATTTTATTTCGTTCCTTTCGCAAACAAACACATGCAGGTTGCTCAGATAGCGGATGTGCGTGTGATGCCTGACACGCATAATACCGCGTGTTGTTTCGAACGTGACATGCGTCTGAGTAAGTTGCTTGAGTTGCAGATTTAGGTAACAATCAAGCCGTGGAGGTGACGTGACTGAGTGTTGGTTGACCTTTCGGGCCCTGCAAAGAAAGCACTTCACTGTATTATGTTGTTAGCACTTATTTTTCTGTCAAGGACAAAGATTTTTATGAATAAAGTCGATCCCTGAGTTGAGCATCATCCTATGCGAATCTAAACTCGTAAGGATTGAAGGTAATCTCAGTTAATCAACTAATACGATGCCTTGATTAAACTTATAAAATCTTGGAATTATTCTTATCCGTGTAAGTTGAGGTTCAGATAAGATGAATAACTCGAGGATCGATTTTGTATTACAACCCGGCAGGCAAAAGTTATTCTTTCTAAATGAGACTAGACGATGCGACTGATTGAGGCGCCGTTTAACCCTTTAACGCCCACATTTTTATACCTATATTACCGTTATCACAACCACTATCACTAAACCAACACTGGCATTAGGTAATCACTGTTATCAAGATGTGGAAAGAACTGCCACTCGGCAGTGAAGTTCAAAGGACACATTAGTGAACAAATTGAATAAGAAACACAATATATTGTTATTTTTAATAGAGGACCGTACAGTCCACTTGGGCGTTAAAGGGTTAAAGGCGTACCTAGTATAAATGAAGTCATGCAAAAGTACCATGTTACAGGTTCTTCGTGCGTATGGAGCTTATCGTTTTTCAGTAGCTCCTGAAATCGTGATTTTCTGCTTACCTGTTCCTGCGTGAATCGCTGCTAAAGTTTTGTACGTTCTCATGCCATGTTTGTCGGAATAGCTTAAGTTCTAACAAAACGCCTCATATTCTTGAATTCCAATGGTAGCATTATGGTTTGATGAAGGAAGCTGTATCGAGAGTATTTTCTGCCAGTGTTGAAGCAGACGTACAAATTTTGATTTTAATTTCCTCTATATCGTACGTGAGATTTCCGCAAAAATGTGATGGTGTGAAAATAGACAACGTTACGGTTTTCATTAACCGTATTCTCGTACTTTGACGACGCATACCGTGTATTTCGTTGCAAATTATCAGTGGGTTCATAGAATTGTAGTGAGCATATGTAGGCATTTTAGGAATTTTTTGTTTATAGTTTGTCATGGGTGTGTGCCAGCGTTTTCTATTGTAGCGTTGCTTGTGTCGTGCGTGGGAGAGAACAAGTGGCAGTGCCCCGCTGCTTCGACCTGGAGCCCCGGATTCTGTAACATGTCTTGTGGCAGAGGTACAACTAACTGCGTAAGTTCTTCCGGCGACTTGGCTACTTAGCATGCCGTTTTTTAAAGTAAAACTCTTGAGTTTGGACTTGTGTCAAATAAGATTTGATAGTTTTGATCAGAAAACCATCACGTTACCTGGTCAAGTCTAAGGATGTGCTTAACACAGCCAACTGTTCGGCGACGGCGACGTAAACTGGTTGAAAATTTGTTTCTTAGAATACGCCAGAGAATACGCATGCGTACTCGAACCAGATGAAGTTGGTCAGCTGAGGTTCTTTCGATTCTCACTCCCCTGATAGCCAAGTTCTTCCCATTTTGGTTCACGAGACTGGCCTGACGACTCCCACTGCTTTCAACCCTGTGTGACTCAACTTGCGCTCCTTATTCATTTGCAGCACGTCCGATCTCGACTCAATCGCCAACGTTTGAGCTGTGCTTTTTCTGGAAGTGCAGCGCATTAGTTCGGTTCTATTATCCGGATTCTATTTTCGTGATTCTTATTAAAAAACCTTGAACGAATGTTAATTCGAGTTTATCGTAGTGAACATTATGTACCAAAATATTGATGAAGATTTGATTTGAGCACAAACTGTCACGATGATAGATATCCTAGCTTCTGATTCTTGTGAAGATGACTTCTCTCTGCGGGATACACCTATCGTATCTATGGGAGTTAGCGCTCCGAGGAGAGCACGAGCTTATGGTTAGATAGGCCTTTCTTTCGTTGAAATAGATAAAGTTCTTGTCTATTACGGAGCACCTTTTTTCGGTTCAATACTGTCCTGTTTTCAGCGCTTACTACTACACTCAGAGAAATCTTGACACACCCAGGTGTGTCAACCTTGACGCACTCACAGGTCGGGCGAGAATGTAAAGTCACCGCCAGTAAGACAATGAAGTATCGGTTGCCAGTTTAGGGGTTTTGTTGATCCAAATTTTACATTTTCAACAAAATTTTCAATTCATTCACCATAACAAGTAAATGTAAGCAAATATATGTCCATTTTTTTCACTTTTTCAGTTAATAAGATGAAAAAAGGAAAAAAATAAAGTTATTGCTTACGGTTTTTTCACACATAAGCATATTTGTTCAGTTCATTCCAAGATATAAGATATTCACTTCAGGGGACACGTTTCTTGCGTTTTAGGACTATGTGTACCATTAAGTAAATTACTTATTTGCATACCCGTATAAATTTTTGAAGTTTATCTGCATCAAGATCTTTTTAAAATAAAAATATTTATTATACAAGTTGAAATGTTATCACGCAATTGTATTTCTCACATATCTCAGGAAGTATTTAAAATCTATATCCCAATTCTGCTACTTGCAACGTAACCAAACCAACCTTTAACAACCGCAAAAACGCGGTAAACGTGTTAATAACTAAAATTCAAGATAATAATGTCGATATACTAGAAGGAAATCACTATGAAAAATTTATAAGGCAACACTTTTGTTTACGACTCAAGCTTGTCGGTGTAATAAATTAACTTACACTTTCCAGCAGAATTATGCAGTTAAATTAGACGTATAATGAAGATAATGAAGGGCTTGGTAGAATGAAAGCTATTAAGAAATTGCGCATGATAATTGCAATTATCTTCAGTTCGCCAATCACTAATCTATTTATCAAGTACTGAAGTAAATAGCTCATTTGTGTTCCTTCCAACGTCGTGAGAGGCAACCGCAGCTCACGCAGATATCCCGCGGCCTCGCCAACATGCATGCATGCATGCATGCAATGGCATGATTAATTAGTATCGGTCTGCTTGTCATTGCGGGTAGTCACGCGTGCATGTGTAATCCGCGAAGCACTCATATCCAGCGTACTTTTCGTAAGAAAGTGGTGTCCACTATCTTAGTGGTCTCATTCAAGACCCGAGTGATTTGTTTGGTGTATATTGAAAGCCATATGTACTTGTGCACCTGTTAAAACATATTGCATTCAATTACGTAGCAGTGAAACAGCTAAAGTGGCATCTTAATTTCTGCCGCCATGATTTTTGTACCCGGGCTACCTAACTAGTTCGTTCACTTCATGATGATAACCTGAAAGTCATTCGCTCCAAAGCCTGTTTAATGTTTTGATTTTATTTCATGTGTAAAGAGGATATGTATTTGAGCGTCAAATGTGATTTTTTATCCATCAGCCGAAATACGGGCTTGTGGGTTGATAGATTACAGGTGACTCATCTTAAGCGTCTTTATGCGACCTTGGCGTTCAAGTTCAAGGTCGCATCCTCGACGATTCGAATTTCTTGATTGTTTTCGGAAGGAATAGAGTAATAATTTATGTTGGCGTATAAATAAATGGGTTTGAATTACTGGTTATTAATTTGTAATGATGCAAATGTGTAAAGAAGTAATTAATTAGAATGAAAAGCAACAGGGATGAAGTACAAAACCATGTGTTACAGTTTCACGTGTGTGGGACATGGATTAACTTTTGCAGTCAAAATCATGTTATTATGTTAAAAGGTAATGAATGAATAATCAGTAACAGTATTATGATTAGATAAAATCAGATATATGATTATTTTACTGAAAATTATCATTGATATGAAAATTCATTTAAACGCAGCCACGGTATATGTATCTTGCTTTGGGAAGTTCATTTATCCAATCATGCGCATGAAATTTCAAGTTCAATATTACATTCAACAATGGCCATATGTTTAAAAAAAAATAGCTTTGAAGAAAACAAAACAAGCAGGTATAAAACTATATTACCTGATTTTTTGGACTAGGCTAAAGTTATTAGTCACACTAAGAGAACCTGGTGAAACCATGAATGTAATTCTTTTACAATTATTATTGGCTTTAGTCTTATTGTTGGATAGCCTAACTTTTTTCTTTTTGCTTGCTTTTCACTAAGACCTTAGTTGATACTCATTTGGTATATTCTTTTTCAAAAATATATCCTAATTTGTTTTAAAAGTTTTTGATATTTTTCAGCATTTGAAAATGAATTACAAACAGTGTTCCCTCTATTCTTGTTAGTCCAGATTTATAGCTTCACTTGAATATTATTAAACTAAACAGATCATTGGCCCAGTAATGGCTTGATAAAATTATTCTCAGTTCCTTCAACTTGTGCTCCGAGTGAGCCTTCTCCATTAACCAATGATGTGAGTTCACTCAATCAAGGACAAAACTCATGTAAGTACTACTGCTCATTATATTATTAGTGCTTTAATTTTCTCTGCATGAAATTCTTATTATAATTGATTAATTGATTAGCCTATATTAATTATTAGGTTATTAACTTGTAAATGGTACATAAATTATTGAAAATAGTTTTTCTTCTTATTCAATTTCATTAGAGTTTACTGATTAGTAGGTATGGGAAAGAAAGGCTTTAACTTAAGCTTAATATGGGACCCAAGCATAATCAAGTATTTTGGTTTCACGTGAAAGTACTTCTATTAATTTTCTGTAGTTTGATGTTTTGTACAGGTTATTGTTAATGTAAATATCTATAAATAATGACTTTATAGCAGGCCTCTCCAGGATATATACCTACAGAATAGGATATGAGAAGACTGTCCTCAGAAAAGTTTGTTATAATGAAACTCAAACTTCCAACTCAAAAGTGCTTGATAATCAATGAAAATTTAAATCTTTGTTACAGTCTACAATTCTTTTTAACATGTTCAGGCTACAGAGGATTTTGGTAAAATGAAGAAAAGTAGAATTAACTTCTTTGTTATCTTTAAAATAAATGTTTTGACTTACTGCAAGATATGTGACAGCCAAGTTCAGACTGTATATATGTATAGATAATCAAAGCAACAAATATGCTGAACATGGAGTTGCCAGTTTGCTTAAGCAATTCATAATTCATGATTGGAAATTCTTGAAACTAAAATAGATCCAATCAGAAGTTGATTTTGATAAGATGTTGATTGCACTTATGTTTTCTATACAAATAAATGAAGAATGACCATAGTTTAAAGTATAATAGCTTGAATAGGTATGTTAGAAGAAGTACTTTAATATAAATTTCTAACCAATAATTATGTCTGACAATATAAAGTTACTGTCTACATTTCCATGTTCCAGAGTAGCTGGAATTAACTAATCGTAAAAATTCATAAATTTTAACGTTGAATTTCAGCACGTATGTTTCGCGAATTCCGCACACAGCGAAGGCGGGCGAGCATTGACGTTCGTCCACAAAATGAAAATTTGGGCTATCGGATGTTTCACATTGTGATGATGAAAATAAAACACAATAATAATTGTTAGACGAAAACTCTCTAGGTGAGGAAAAAAATCATGTGAGAGTATATTTTTTGTCTTTCTTGAATAATAACATGACCTTAATTTTTTCAGATATGCATTGAATTCGTGGGAATCACTGAGATGAATATCATCGATCGATGCAACGCGAGGTAATCTCCTGGAAATATGCAGCTGGAATACTTCAAGTGTCTCGTGAGGTGTCTATACCTCGCCCTGTGAAGACAAGTAAAAAGGTAAGAACTTTATTCTATTGTTATTTTAGCAGTTTTTGTCCCTCAATTATTAAGAAAAAATGAAAATGAAACATTTGTCTTCTAAAGGCAGTTGTTAAAATAGTCCACAAGCGAACGCAAGAATGAAGGCAAAATTTCATTTGAAAAAAGTGAAAATCATTTGTTGTCATTTCATAATTATTCCTTCATTGTAGAGTTGGCGTGCAGAGTGAACATTAAATTACTTACACTAATAAAGGAATCCTGGATTTAAATATTTTTTAACGAATATTGACCTAATGTTAAATCATAACAAGTAATTACCCATCAAGTCAGTCTTCATATGGAAGATATTAGAGATATGAATTTTTAGAAAAATAAGTATTTAAACCCATCATGTTCGTACTACAATGCGAGGAAATTTATTCAAACCCTACGTTATTACTGAAAATGTAGTCGACCGTTATTCTAATAAGCATATCATGGATGCTAATGAACTTACAAACGACCAAGCAAGCATTTAAACAAACTAAATTATAAAAGTTTTATTGAATTCAGGTCAAATTTCTCAAGATTGTAAGTGACACACATACTAAAATTATTCTTTTTTCACCCAGGAGCCATTACCGATGACCATCTTCGACGGTCCAAACATTTGGCTCCAGCCACATGCGAGAGACTTGTGGCAGAAGGAGGAGAGGTCTGCGCTTTTGAAGGACGCTGACATAGCAGTCGAGGGTGGAAGTTGCTACGGTTTCGATTGCTGCCATCCTAAATGATGCTGCGCGACTTTCCATAAGATAAAACTCGAGTAAGTGACAATTAGGTCTCGTCTTCAGACTACACTTTTTCACTTCAAATTAATCCAAGTCAAATTCGAATTAATCCAAGTCAAGTTTGAATAATCCAAGCCTACTTCAAATTAATTCAAGTCAAGTTCAGTTTAATTAAAGTCAAACTCCATTTGATCCAAGCCAAAGTTAAATTAATCCAAGTGAAATTCAAATTGATATAACCCTAAGTTGGAGTCGAAGTCATTAGCTGTACAACTGTGATTAAATACTTGTTCAGAAAATTTAGGTATTGACTACCCAGTTCTTAATTCAAGGTACACTCCGCATTGTACTCCGTCTAACGAAGATAGTGAAATTCACAGTACTCATGTCCCCAACAAACTTACCTATTTAGTATAAAGTCTTAATTATTTAAACAGTCTCCTTTGTATCATTCATGAACAAAGAATTAAAATTTCATTATAAAGCAGATCTTCCCTTTCTAGTTCCAGGTTGCGTTTATCAGCTGATCTCTTAGCAGATCAAACAATTCACAGCATAAGTTGTAGGAGGCTTTATAAAGGCAATAGGATACTGCTGGGTAACCTCATCTATTGATAGGCCCTTGAGACTTCTTTCGCGACCACCTTGATTTTTAGTTTCCATATCCTCTTCGTTGACTTTCATGCCATTTCTTTTTCTATTGCAATACTAACCTGCTGTTTTAATGTGCAGGGTACCCTTGGTGGGAATCACTTCGTGCTTAAGTTCAATGTTTTTTAACAGTCGATACTAAATGTATGTCTCCTCAGGGGGATACAGCTGTTGTATATATGGGAATTAGCGCTCCCAAGGGGACAATGTGAGGGCCCGAGCTGAGAGTTAGCTAAGTAGGCTTCTTTTTTTGTTGGAATAGAATAGGTTTTTGTTTTGTTACGGACCACCTTTTTTCGGTTCACTGCTGTCCTGTTTTTCACCACCTACTACTTTCTTCTTGAACTTTGATCTTGTTTCATGAACTTCTTTCTCACCTTACTGTTTCTGTGCCTTTTCTGCATAGATTCTACGTTCCCTCAACTCCATACTAGATGGTGCCTTCTTCCTTCCTCTCTTTGGATTGCCTTTGTTGCAGATAGGGAGGTTAAACTAACTAATAATCTAATCTACTAAATGTTTGTCTCTTCTCCTTGCTCTTTTTGGATCGCATATGTTGTGGTTAAGAGAATCTTAATATTAAGCTTACGAATAAATTATTATTGAAAATTAATAACTGAACTTCGGAAAGACCACGAATCTGACCCTACAGATTAATCACACTGTTATGAAGTTGTGTCCACCTATCCCATAGATCCTCATCAAAGCAACAGTTTTACTAACATCATGTAAAAAATGTGTTAAATTTGTTGATAAAAATTCATTGCATGTATTCTTACTTGAGCAGAACAGGCTAGCAGGATCCGGTGCCCGTAACTCGACCAGTCGACAACCTCGTCCAGCGACAACGACAACCTCGTCCAGTCCTCACCTCCACCAAAAGATCTCGGTATCGCTGCCAGTGGCCGTCAACACACCCGAGTCATGGCCATTTGACATAGCTTAAGGTTGCGTTGTGGAATTTTAGTTTGGTGTAAAAATTTTTCGTTTAAACTCGTATTGAGTTCCAAAGGAACACGCCTACTTTACAGTGAATGAGAATTTCATTTTTGCGATGATAAGCAATAGGAAATTATTTCACCGTTTCAGAATAGAGAGAATGTTTCCTAATGTTGCATGAGACCTTTTTTCGTTAACTTGAAGTGAATATGATACTAAAAGGATTAATGTAGCTTTTCGCTTGTTTATACATTCTCTAATTTATGTAGAAATATCCGTACTATTGTAAAAAAATTAATGGTCACTACACCTTTTTCAGTTCAAATTAATCCAAGTCAAGTTCAAATTAATCAAAGTCAAGTTCAAATTAATCAAAGTCAAGTTCAAATTATTCCAAGTCAAGGTCAATTTAATCCAAGTCAAGGTCAAATTAATCCAAGTCAAGGTCAAATTAATCCAAGTCAAGTTCAAATTAATTCAAGTAACAATCGAATTAATCCAACCCTCAGTTAAGTTAAAAAATGATACCATCACTTGTTAATTAGAGCTTTTTTGTGTTATATATATGGGTCTATTGGATGTGATGAGCAAGACAGGTTTCGAGGTTTTATTTACACTCGAATATATTTATATACGTGAAATTTTACTGTATCACATGCATGAAATCATATACGCAAATACAAAAGATTATCATTGGACGATATGTAGATTTAAACTTTTAAAGGAATATTGAAATGTGATTCACTGAGTACGAATGTACGATTCCGTTTGATTACAATTCAAAGGAGTACATTACTACACTGATACATTCATGCATTAGCAATGAAAATATTACCATCCTTTCTAATTCCGTATTAGTCAATGTGGAGAAGTGTAGGATCCACTTACAATACACAATAATAATAATACAAAAACAATATTTCTAACTTAATGCTGATTTTATTTGTGTGTGTTTACAATTCAATATTTGATGCTTTCAAGACTTAAATAACTTTTATGATAATCATTTAATGAATATTCAAGTCTTGATAATATTATATATTGAATTCTAAACACGCACAAATAAGATCAGCATTATGTTAGAAACATTGTTTCTTGTATTATTATTGTGTATTGTAAATGGATCCTACATTCCTTCACATTGACTAACAAGGAATTATAATGGATGGCAATATTTTCATTGCTAGTGCAGGAATGTATCTGGGTAGTAATGTAATTGTACTCAAACGAAATCGTTCATTAGTACTCAGTGAATCGCATTTCTATATTCCTTTAAAAGTTTAAATCTACATATCGTCCAATGATAATCTTTTGTATTTGCGTATATGATTTCATGCATGTGATACAGTAAAATTTCACGTATATAAATATATTCGAGTGTAAATAAAACCTCGAAACCTGTCTTGCTCATCACATCCAATAGACCCATATATATAACACAAAAAAGCTCAAATTAACAAGTGATGGTATCATTTTTTAACTCAACTGAGGGTTGGATTAATTCGATTGTTACTTGAATTAATTTGAGCTTGACTTGGATTAATTTGACCTTGACTTGGATTAATTTGACCTTGACTTGAATTAATTTGAACTTGACTTGGATTAATTCAAACTTGACTTGGATTAATTTGAACTTGACTTGGATTGAATTGAACTTAACTTGGATTAATTTGAACTTGACTTGGATTAGTTTGAACTTGACTTGGATTAAATTGAATTTGACTTGGATTAAATTGAACTTGACTTGGATCAAATTGAACTTGACTTGGATTAATTCGAACTTGACTTGGATTGAATTGAACTTGACTTGGATTGAATTGAACTTGACTTGGATTAATTTGAACTTGACTTGGATTAATTTGAACTTGACTTGGATTGAATTGAACTTGACTTGGATTGAATTGAACTTGACTTGGATTAATTTGAACTTGACTTGGATTAATTTGAACTTGACTTGGATTAATTTGAACTTGACTTGGATTAATTTGAACTTGACTTGGATTAATTTGAACTTGACTTGGATTAATTTGAACTTGACTTGGATTAATTTGAACTTGACTTGGATTAATTTGAACTTGACTTGGATTGAATTGAACTTGACTTGGATTGAATTGAACTTGACTTGGATTAATTTGAACTTGACTTGGATTGAATTGAACTTGACTTGGATTGAATTGAACTTGACTTGGATTAATTTGAACTTGACTTGGATTAATTTGAACTTGACTTGGATTAATTTGAACTTGACTTGGATTAATTTGAACTAGACTTGGATTTATTCGAACTTTACTTGGATTAATATGAACTTCACTTGGATTGAATTGAACTTGACTTGGATTAATTTGAACTTGACTTGGATTAATTTGAACTTGACTTGGATTAAATTGAACTTGACTTGGATTAAATTGAAATTGACTTGGATTAAATTGAACTTGACTTGGATTAAATTGAACTTGACTTGGATTGAATTGAAATTGACTTGGATTGAATTGAACTTGACTTGGATTGAATTGAACTTGACTTGGATTATATTGAACTTGACTTGGATTGAATTGAACTTGACTTGGATTGAATTGAACTTGACTTGGATTGAATTGAACTTGACTTGGAATAATTTGAACTTGACTTGGATTAATTCGAACTTGACTTGGATTAATATGAACTTTACTTGGATTAATATGAACTTTACTTGGATTAAATTGAACTTGACTTGGATTAATTCGAACTTGACTTGGATTAATTCGAACTTGACTTGGATTAATTTGAACTTGACTTGGATTTAATTGAACTTAACCTGGATTAATTTGAACTTGACTTGGATTATATTGAACTTGACTTGGATTAAATTGAACTTGACTTGGATTAAATTGAACTTGACTTTGATTAAATTGAACTTGACTTGGATTAAATTGAACTTGACTTGGATAAAATTGAACATGACTTGGATTAAATTAAACTTGACTTGGATTAAATTGAACTGGACTTGGATTAATTTGAACTTGACTTGGATTAAATTAAACTTGACTTGGATTAAATTGAACTTAACTTGGATTAATTTGAACTTGACTTGGATTGAATTGAACTTGACTCGGATTGAATTGAACTTGACTTGGATTGAATTGAACTTGACTTGGATTGAATTGAACTTGACTTGGATTGAATTGAACTTGACTTGGATTGAATTGAACATGACTTAGATTAATTTGAAGTGACAAAGGAGTAGAATTATCTGATTTTATAGCGTACATTTCCTTTAACTGCGATTAGTAATATGTAATGTTCTATTAGTCGTGTAAAAAATACTACTATTAAGCTGTTTAGCCACAGTTATTATAAGAATTCTTATAAGTGATGAAATCGGGTAGAATTCTTTTTGCGGTTACAACTTGAAAAACATTTTCTCTACAGCAGTGTAAGACTTTGTCCAATTCTGCAACAACTCCTGTTTTTTACGGAACCCAAAGTGAAAAATAAAATATTTTCCGTTCTTTCGAAAGCTCCTGAATTTATTTGGGAACGTTCTTGAATGAAAATATAATCATTCTGTGTGGAGATAAATCATGATTTCATTTGTGTTTGGAAAGTTATTTTAATTTTCACAATGAAATCTTTTCACCTTTGCTTAAGACATGCGTTATTTTACAAGAACTTAAATTAATTATGAAACTAATAGCAGAACTAAATTATTTCCTTCCGTATGAATATTTCTAGGTTCACCTGGAAATGAGTACAGAGCAGAATTTTTTTATTTCACTTAGAGTCCTATAATATAATACTATTCATTAACTTGATCTGTGATTGATAGAAAAATATTTTAAAATGCGATTTAACATTTCTAAAGGTATTGCGAGAAAGTAGAATGTTACTTGTGTGACTTGTGTTTTGGGAACTTTTTGTTTCAAAATAGAGAATTCTTGTACTATAGCGTGAGACCTTTATGTTTCTTGTTAAATATGAAATTAAAATTGAAAAAATATGTTTTAATTGTTAGGACCTTTCTTGATTACGCATGCGGAAAAGTTCTCACAGATGTACACAGAATTTATCCTAAATGTTGAATAATTTTTTTCACTTCCAGTTCTAAGTAGATAAACATTTAGTGCTGAATTTGTTTCACCTTTTTTACTGTTTATGACTTAAACTATTAATTTTCTGAGAAATAAATACCGACAAAATGTGTATTTCAGTGTTGAATAAAATGGGCGAACTGAACTGATGCTGTTTTTATTTGAATGAATGAAGGATGTGGTCATGTTGAAGCCTATTTTTAGAGCGTGAAAGTTCTTAGTTATTTAAAATACAATTCGTTATGAATTCAGGGCTTTCTTCATTCGATGAATGTATAGGTATTGTAACCGTCACAGTGATTCAAGCTCATATATCGTGTTAATATACATTTAACATTGTTTTGGAGAAGTTATTGAAGATGTTCCCAATTTATTTGCTGATTTCAATTAATCTGTTCTACTCAATAAATTTTTGAAGTTTCTCTACACTACCGTATGCAATTGAAGAACTGATTTTGTTCTGTGGAAATAAAGTGATAATTTTAAATTTGAAAATCAAGAGTTGACACACCATAAGCCTCAAATACTCGTAGTTCAATAATCCCGTATAACCATTTTTCTTGATCCACGGGCGAGTCAGAGGGGTATGGTAGGAGTAAGTTAAATCTATGTTTTAGGTTCCGTAGATTTCCCCTAGGTGTGTCATGACGGCCCTAAGTGTGTCATGTAACACACTTAAGTGTGTCATGTCGCCTCCATGACACACAATTGTGTGCCGGTTTTGTGACAAACGTATGACACGCCTAAGTGTGTCAAAATGACCCTATATTTTTTCTCAGTGTACTTTCTTTTCCAACTTATATCTTGTTTCATAAACTTCCTTCCTTACTTACTATATATTTTCATGCGCAGAGGACCATCCTCTAAAAATACGCCTTCTGCATAGATCTCGTGTTCCCTTAATTCCATACCATTGAACAGAAGATTTTTGTTGATGTTAGGGAGGCTTAAACTAACCTATCTAATCGAATCTTGTAAGAGCTTCATCTTCACAAATTCTGGCAAATTTAAGGTACTTAACTTGAGTTTTGTGTCGAAATCATTTTCCTGGTATTAATTGCTAAAATTCATGTCGTGCAAGGGTATAAAGCACCCAGTTATTATTTTACTTACGTACTCAAGTGTTCATGGTAGTTAATCAAACTAATTTCGTTATTGAACTTGCGTTTTTTAAACTGAAAACGCGATTATTATTATCGAAGAAAATTGAATTAGTGTTGACCAAAGTAGTATTATCCCACTCACAACTATTCATTCAGACACTATATCACTGCCTTCTAATTACTCATAAGAATTGGAAAACTCGATGCATCAGGTGCGTGAAGTTACATGCTTTCTATACGTACGCTCATGTGACCGAAAGTTGCCATTTTTGCTGTATTTTGGTGACGTGACCTAGAGGCAAGTTTCACAGAACCGCCACGAGGGCGAGGAAGCTCTCACTAGGCGCGACAGCTGCTCACCATAAGGGAGTTTCCAATGTTGGCCGCTTTGAGGTGTACCTGAAAGAGAAATCTCGTCATTCTCTGAGATGCCCGGACTGATTTCTCCATGTCCATGTCATTACCGAACTTAGTATAAGTTAACGAAGCGTAAACGTCAGTGAAGTTGATGTTGGCTCTGACTTTGCTGTTGATGCCTGGACTAATTTTAAAGCTACTTATTGCAACTTTTCTGCTGTTCAAAATAATAGAACACAACAGCACGAGTAGCTGTTGTGTTCTATTATTTTCAACAGTCATTCGACGTGATTAATTTTTTCTTCGCTGTGCTTTGAAATGTAAGAAATGATGAAGGGCGACGGAGTTTTTATTGTTATTCAAGTGTTATATGGGTGTTAGACGGCAACGAGTGACATTAAAGTTTTTTTGAAGGGACAATTTTTGAGTGCAATAACTGTTCAAGTACATTTCGGTATTCTTTACGTGAAAGTCGAACCCCTGATTTTTTCGCAAAAAGTCGTTCTGTGCGCGTTTTTCAGCTGCGGCACTAGTGTGCTATGCAAGGAACCAATCGGAGGAATACTCTCTTTGGAGTACCTTTGTTACGGTTAGCGAAAGGCTAATATGCAAAACTAACATCTGACCTAAAATTTTCTTACATTTATTTCAATCAGTACAGTTCGTAAATCTGTTTATGGTGCTTCGAATTGTTGTCTTCTTAAGGATCTTGCTGAACTTTTTATACGTTGCAACAATTCAATAGTAAAGAAGGTATTAGTGGATTTAACCTTATTTGATCTAACCTAAACAATGGTAGACTAGAAATACTATGGATATGCTGTTAAAAATACTTGTATCTCCATTGGTAAGGCAAGCTTTTCTGGTCTCGCTCTTCATCTATTTATGCAGTCGTAAAATTTCCTTTTTTAAAGTCACTCCTCCCGCATTTTAGACTGATAGTCTTAACAGCAGTCTCACTTCAGGACAGGCTGCATCTCAAAATAAACACTAACGGATTAACATCAGTATTTAATGCGTTTGTCAATTTCTCTTGCCATTAGCAGATTGGAAGCACATCCAACAGGCTAGAAAAACTTCAGTAATGCTCAATTACAACGGAAAAAGTCACGGGAATTTTTACGCTACGCGTACTTTTCACGAGCTGTAAAAGAATGCGTTTTCCACCAGCTCTTCGAATTTTCGGCTTAGACGTTATTTTGCTTCTCGTACGAATTTTTGAATATCCTGAAGCTTGTAGCACAGCTACGCTCTCCCCCAACATAAAATCACCGCTCGTGTCTCGTTGGCAGACCTCTCTGGTATCGCTCATACTCCCTCCACGGTATCGCTCCACTATTTGCTAAACATGACGCGTCGTTCGCGTTCTTGCTTTCGCGTGGTGCAAAACTTCCTGGTACGGTGTAGTCTTTCTGTGTTCTTTTTTCATTCTGTAAAGTTGTACCCAGAATGATGAGCTCAATGATCCGCCTTTTTCTCTGTGGATTTTGCGCTTAGAAAATCATATTCTCCCCAAACTCAGACTCCATTTAACGGACCATATGTCATTATAATCCACGTTTTTCTACAGCAAGAAGTTTCGCAAGGCAGAGCAGATGGTCCTTGAGTTTCTCCAACTTTCAATTTTGTCGTGGTAAATATTATTCGTATACTAGCTGTCTCTTCATTTCATGATTCGTTAAGCCAAAAAGTATCTTCATTTTTCCAAATTTCCGGGATACACGTTAAAATTTAAGAATTTTTCATCGATATAACTGATGGCTTCATGGTTTGTAATTACCTTTCATGCTCATTAAGAATAAAAGTAAAAGTATTAAAAAAATAACCAATGTGTGCGAAAATTTGCAATTAAATAATTTGCTGAGGTTGTTTCCTTTCGATTGTGTTCTGATGATTTCTTAAGTAGCCGAGTTACCGCATGTAGTTTATTGTATCTATTCTCCTGTCAGCGCAACGCAAAACAGTTCCTAAGCAAATAGTAAAGATTTTTTAAGTTTGCTTTTCTTTATTTAATACCTAAAGTTTTGGCCCTTAAATTATATTTATGGAGTTTTTGTTAAGGCATCTCTTAACTCAGATGGATATGTATAACGTTTAAGGACTGGCCAGAACTCCCAAAGTGGCTGCTTCTCAGGGGGATACAACTATTGTATGTATGGTCATTAGCAATCCCAGGAGAAAATATAGATCCCGAGTTGAAAAATTAAGCAGGTCTTTCCTGTTGTTGAAATCGAATACGTATTTTTTCCGGATCATTATTTTATTTTACTGTTTTTTATTCAGTAACTATTATAGTTTTCTTCAGCTCTCATATTGGTTCGTTAACTTTTTTCAATCTTGCTGTTTCTATGTATAGGGTGTGGAGATCCACCTTGTGGTGAAGTTCCCCGTTCTCGTAATTTTACACTAAAATTTGCCTTCGTTTTGCTCTGTTGAGAACATCTTTGTTGTGGTTAGAAAGGCTCAAACTAGCTTATAATATTTATTCTTCGTTAGGTGGCTGATCACTGCCCCATAGATCAATGCCGACGCTGTCATGCAGACGCGGACCAGAGCGTAAGGAGGCCGACTGCTCCCAAGTGTTTGCACAGACCAGGCTGCTCTTGAGAGTCATTGGGGGACACATACGGCTCTCATCCCGTATTGCCAAGAGTCATGTTTTAGTTCTTTAACCCGGAGTGTCAGATTTATTAATTCAAAGTAAAATATTCATGATGTTTTGAGACTTGTGCAGATTTTGTACAAGTGGAATGTATTTTTCGTTATGACATTAAACTGTGTTGAACTAACGTTAAGATACCGTTTCGTCAAAGAAATTTTCATTTGAGCTCAGCCCGTTTCCATGCAGTCTTTTTCATTACTCTTTTTTTTCGTTTTCCAAAGTCTCGCCTTGGTTGTGAAAGACAATACGGTTGTTGATTCCCATCCTAGTCGCGTGCGTCGTGCCGTACATGGCGCGTTGGCTTGGCGGTGCGCTGGGTCTCGTGCACCCGCCTCCTGGTGAAGCCTTCCTCTCACGCACTCTCTTAGATGAGCAGCCGTACCTTTTGTGGTCTTATTGTTCATATGATCGCTCATAGCAACGTATGTGTTGCTGGTGTAATGTCTTTATTATCCGTTGGAATGCTTAATTTCTTATTTTTTATTTGTTTGCTCTGTTGCGAATGGAATGTCTGTAGGAGCTGTTGGAATGCTTAATTTATTATTTTTTGCTTGCTTTGTTGCGAATGTAATGTTTCCCTCGGGGGATACAACTATTTTATCTATGGGAATTAGCGCTCCCTGGGGGAAATGTGTGCTCCCGAGCTGAGAGTTAGATAGGCCTTCTTCATGTTGGAATAAAATGTTTTTAAGGACCATCTTTTTCGGGTTTACCACTGTCCTGTTTTTAGCACCTACTATATTCTTCTACTTTTTCGTATTTCATGAACTTCTTTCTGAACTTTCGTTTCTAAGTACCATGTGCATAGATTCCGCGTTCCCTGAAAGTTCATAACTAAATGGTGCCTTCCTCCTTCATCTCCTTGGAATGCCTTTGATGTGGTTTGGGAGACTTGAACTAATCTCTAATCTATTGCGCGTCCTGGACTGATTAAATTACCCCCAACCTCTTGAAATTATTTGTGTTATATGCCCCTTGAATTATTAACACGGGATGAATATTGATAGAACTTTGGTATTGACGTAGGCAGATAATGTTAATTTGATGTAAACTGTTCTTCTTGAAACCCTACGTTGTGCACATTGCTGTACGCATCTTCTCAAAGAGAACTGTTACGGAATCTACTGCATGCAAATTTGTAGATGGTGGATGGAAGAACGCATCCATGAAAGATGAAATAAACTGTGTAGCAACACCTCACCAGTGTGATCATCTCAATCCGACGCTAGCACTATATACTTGGCACTTGTCTCGCCTCCATTTGCTACAGCTCCGAAAATTATGCGCTGAAGAGGTAACAAAAATTCCGGAATCGGGGGCTTCATAAATTAGGGTATCATGTGGCCTATTAGTCCCTATGCAATGACATTCTTTTCGTATGTACCACTTACTTCTAGTCTAGGTCCTTGTGCTGTTATGGCACTTGCTCGAGTGTCTAGAAAACATCCTCTTAAGCCGTTAGTATGCTAAGATGTTGGCACAATTAGCATTTTAGCCTTGCAACGTGATCAATAGCAGGACCCATGAGGACATTAGACGGCAGAGCAAAGGCTTTATTGCGGCTCCGTAATGGTTAGCCCCAGCCTCAAATAGCCATTCTCGCCGCCTGCAGCCCTGCGCGCTGCCGAGTTATGGTTGTTAGGCCTGCCTGTCCTGAGTCCGTGGTCACCAGGTTGGCTTCTCCTACCTCAAATCTAGATTTTTAAGAAATTGATCGTGAAGGTCATACTGAGCTCTCTTAATGGCCAAATTTTATTGAGCAATGGCTAAATTTGGGAGTTATTGCGAGGAAAAGGTCAATTCGGCAACCCATGCTTATGGGTTTTCCCCCTCTTCACGTGCGTCTCTCGCGTTGCCTCTTGGTTACCGATGAGTTTCGATATTTATTGCTGCTTGTTCACTACCTTCTCTGTTTTGTACGTAATATTATGAAATTTTTTCGAAAATAACCCTTTCCTACCGTCCTTCACAAATTTTTCCGGATGTAATGTTGACTGTTCACTAACGTCAGTCACTTCGTCAGTGAATTACAAATTCGATGTGAGTGTGGCATGGATATGCTCCGTGTTCCTTGGTCGATGGCTAATGCTTAAAAGGTGAAAATTAGTATTTGTAAAGCCTGTTTTATGAAGCTAATTTGATGAGAATATAAATTTTACTAATTATGCGTGCAGACACTACGAAATTTGAGACACGATAACTGCATCTCGAGGTAAATGTATAATTCTGCATATGTAAAATGTTTCATACATATCTTATTATTAGGTTGATGATTAATAGTAAGATAAGAATTTAAAATTATTTCTCTGATCTGATTCGGAATACGCTTTTAATTTCTCGGAATAATTTTTATTTCATTTTGGAAAAATATTGAATCCCGTCATTTTTGAGGGGGTTCAACCACTTTACATTAGTTTGAAATAATTCCCCCCTTGATTCATCTGGCTGAAAATCTTCGCTTTGTTATGTTGTGCTACTGATCGTCCTTTTACAACCGGTTTGTTTTTATCATCATCAGAAGCGTCGCGGTCTCTGACAGTCTGTTATCGATTTAAGATGAAACGTGAATCTTTCCGTCGACTAAATGTCTGAGACGTTATGTTTGCGTTACTTATTTGCAATAATTACTGGACATTTTTCAGCTTTAAAATTCCGAAAAACTTGGTAGCCGAGTTTTTTTTTTGCAGATGGAGATACAATGTGCTGAATATAAAGATTAATTAAGTACAGATCAACTGTAATTTGATATTCAGATCAACTCTTTCTGTATTTCAGAGTGGAAATTTATTTATTCTTCTAAATTACTTAACTTCTAACCATGGGGTTTTGTTAACTGTTCTGGTGAATTTATTATAACACTTGTAAACAGTGCGTGAAATGTATTTTTTTATAATTAAGTCCCCTCTGTGCCTGCCTACATTCCGTTCACACGGTGATATGACGATTTTGGTTCCCAAATACTGAAAGTACTGCACGAAAATTGGAAAATCTCGCCCCTAAGCTTATTTCACGCCATGGCCTTAGAATTACGCTACGAGTGTTGGACTTGAACTCATCTTTATTGACCCATCGAACGCTGAAAATGCGTTCCCTGCAATGCAGATTTACGGGAGTGTAAATGTCCGTGTAGTCCTACATAAAATTTAAAATTTAGGTTTGAAATAATGTCAATTTTGCTAGACTTTTTCCTTGAATAAATAGCGGTTCATCACTTATCTCCCGAGCTGGAGATGAGGTAGGCCTTTCTTTTGTTGAAATTGAATAGTTTTGTTTTCTACGGATCATCTTTTTCGGTTCACTGCTGTCCTTTTTGCTCAGCACCTATGTATTACATCCTTCAACTTTCATTTCGCGTAAAAATTTTCAATCTTGCTGTTTTATACGCAGAGTATGGAGACACTTAGTGTATAGATTCCTCCTTTCCGGGACTCCATACTAAATAAAACCTACTCCTGGCTGAATGGGAACATAATTATGGGAGTTAGGGACACTTCAGCTAACTTGTAATTTGATCTATGGCCAAATAATAAATATTAATGGATATTTTGCTCGCGTTCACGGGAGGCTTTTAAGAGCCGCTGGCTTGCGATCAAATGACCTTATCTCGTACTTGAGCCTCTTATGCAGGCCACGCAGCACCTGCACCGCTCGGCTTCCCTCTCCCTTCCGTTTGTGAGCCCTCGCTCTCCACAACTTCAGTGTTGCTAGCATTCGAATTTCTTAATCTTATTTCATATAGGTTTGCTTGCGTTTTTAACTCGTGTCAATTGCTTGCATCTGTTCTTCTCTGTCATTTTATTCTTGTGATGTAGTAGGCATATTACCTGTGAAATAATTTCCGTTGCTGTTTTATATTTGTTCCTTTTTTAAAATATGGTGGGAGAAACGGTAAACAGATACTTGACATTTTTTATCAACTATGTTAGTGTTTTCGAGCACAAATGAGGCCTCTAGAATCATACGGTACCAAGCGCCTCCTTTACCAACTATCAAAAAATGGCTACGAAGAGGCGATTTTGAAACCCCATGTATCTCAGCAAGTAATAGAGATATTTGACCATTTTAAGACTATCTTTCTGTACCTACGATTCACTCATCAGGCATAGGTAAATAGGTTTGCGAATGACAACCGCTGTACATGACGCTTTATACACTATGATTGATAATAGGAGCCTTTTTTTACTTTGTTTGACATGTTTGTGTTCAGCAGAAGATCTGAAATGGAACAAGTACTGTTGTTAATTTGGTTTTCTACGACAGTTGTTCTTTTTACTTTACACTGCGTCCCGTAAAACTGTTTTCTTATTTTTTAGATGAGTCCAAGTCATTATTTGCTATGGCGAAGGTCGGTCGCACCACGAATGCTACAAATATACTATTTTGGAACTGTTGGAAAACGCTATCGATCTTCGTTTTTGGAATTTTGTTTCCAGCTTAGAGGCTTAACATTTTATTCGGAAAGTAACGCTGATAATGGCATGGAAGATTCGAATCTCCTCTCTGATAATCAACAGCCACCACTAAAATTGCTACTCAGTTGAAGCAATGTAGTGATCCGCATTCGGCACCGTTCACTTCTGAGCAAATTACGAAAAAAATAAAAGCCTGCCTGATTCGAGTAATCGAATTGCGGACTTATTTTTTTTTCATTAAAATAAAAATCACAAAATTTCTGTTATGAATATTTAAGTTACAATCAAGGGTGATTTTATAAGTATTATAAAACAGCACTTGCTGTTTGAGTTGAGAAAGGTTAGTACAAAGAGCAAAATTCACAGATGTACTGCAGCGCTGTCGGCCACGGTTCTGTTCACATTGCGTCCATTGTTGCGAAGATTTCTCGATGATAAATGGAGCAGCAGAACCTAAGAGTAAGCTTTGCAACACAGATTCTTGCAGCTTCGAATGAAATATACGATCGATACACAGGGAAGTCAATACTAGGATTAAAGATTATCTACCAGTACGATAACGGCTTATGTCGATGCTGGGCGAGTTGAATGAGCGAGCGAATGTGAATAGTAAGGTTGAAATCAAGGAGGCAGTGACATCTGCGATTGCGGCTGTGATGGATGCTTGCAAATAGAGTGATAGGAGAATGTCCCGTGTTAAGGTCTTTGATCAGTTAATTCTTTTTTATTTTATACATTCAGCGCGTTTAGTCCCACACCTGCCATTTTTTCAAAGGTAAAGCGATGAGATTGGTCGCAGACTCATGGTGGTTTAAGAGATTCAAGTGTTTTGCGCAAAAAAAAAGTAGTGTGGCGTGCCCGTATATATAATCATGATAGAATAGTTGCTGAGAGAATTTCATAAAGGAAGAGTAACGTAAGTCTACGTTCAGTGGGGCGTGTGTGGATTATGTATGTGCCAGTCATATGATGAATGTTGGCAAGTTTTGGAAGGAAAATAAAAATGGGTTTAGTTTTTGCCTTTCTGCATCACAATGACGCGCATTATAGAGATGATGCTAGTTTTTTGTAGACCATAATAGCTACGTAGATTGAGGATAGATGGCAGTTGATTGTAGTGTTAAGATTTCTGTAAATGTTTAGGTGTCAAAATCGAGAACGAGGTGATTGGTTTCCGGTGCAGGTGTTGTTAAAACCGGTTTATATGATACCTCAACAGTTGTGCGGATGGTGTTGTAAGAGGAGCGGATGATAGTTGTACGTTTTCGATGCATGACAGCGCTGTCAAATTCACTTCATTACCTCTTGTTGAGGTCCTGCACTTGTAGCAAATTCAGTGAAGGAATTACAGACACAAGTAACTAAGTTTGTGCATGACGAAAAAACAATTGAAAGTCAAGTAAATGGTATGCTGATGAGGTAGATTTATGAAATCAAATGTTGTTGGAGGGACAGTGATATTGGGAGGAAATCTTCATTTATTTTTTTTTTATTCGCCGCAATTATGTGGATGAAAGACACGTGGCATAACATAAGGAAAATATCCTTTATAACGGGACCGTAAAATGTATTATTGAAGAGAAGAGGTTATCGTATTAGGGTTCTAACCATTTCTAGTGTATGATTATTCTAATTATTTTTATGGTGTGGAAACTTGGAGAACAGTGTAAATATGGATCGTTAAATGTGGCCTAGTTTCATAAGATGCCTGAAAAGTATTTACCCAAAAAATTGTTTAGAAAAGCGAGAAAAAAGAAACGAGTCATAGACAAATCGAGTGGTAGTTAGTAGTTATATAGGAGTCGTATGCAGTGTCACAAAGAAAGCTAGCAGCATGTTGGTAAGTTTGGATGATGTAGGAAGCGCAGCTGCGGTGTCCATAAGAGGACCTTCGATAGAGGTGAGGGAATCGTTAGATGAGTGTGATATACATACTGAATTGAAGTGCTCGCTCTCGAATCCGCAATGGAAAAGGAGTATGCTACTCAGTTTCTGATTTTGTAGCCCAGCCCTTTTGAAGCCAGCGTATATCGTCAGAGATAGATGGTGTTACCGTCACTCATTTCTGATTGGGCGGTCTCAGACATCGAGTTACGAAATAGTTTTATTTTAAACGTTACTTTTTCTTTCAAAATTCTGGTACCAATTTTGCAATACCCTGCATAATTTTATTCATTCTCTTACTTTTAAGCCGACTGACGTTTTAAAACTCTTTTGTGGCGAAAGTCTTCAGCTGTCGGCCAGTGATAACCTCGCTCTAAATTTATTTTCACGATTGCACAAGTGGAGTGACTCATGTGTGCTATCTCACAAGTGTTCTCTACGGGCGTCTGCAGTGTTTTCACATTTCATGTATACCAAAAGATTCCAGCCGTAGCTTGAAACACTCGATATCTGTTCGAATGAAACAACTTGAAATATTATTTCACGTCTGTTTAAATATGCACTTTATTTTCATGTTTCTTTTTTAAGTACTGAACATTATAATCTGAAGCGCGTCCACATTTCAACGTTCCTTCCTATTTAAATTCCTGAAATTGGCTGCTTATCTCACTCTGTGGACACTATCATTTTCGTTCACTGTCGTCCGCATCCGGATGCAAATGTGCTCTTTGTCGTCTCTCCAAGGAGGACTTCTAAGGCATTTCCTGTGGCTGCGAGTGCTTCTAAACTTCCAGCAAATCTGAATTTTGCTTCACTTGATGTTCGCCGTCTTGCTCACTGAAAAGTTTTTGGCCCTTTGACCTACTTTTCAGCAGGTGTCCAAATAATTCACGTTCCTTTTCTGTTAGATATCTAGTAGTGTAGTTAGTCTCAAATACTTGAATGCTCGTTACTAAAAGGTAGTTTTCCCAACACTTGACTATGAATTGGTTGAATTTTGCGCACTTATTCTATTTCATCCCGTCTTCTGGAAGTATTCTTATCCGTTAGTCTTTTTCCCTTGATCTGGATGTTTGAAAAAGTATTTAAACTGCTAGTTGGAATCACTGCGTTGAGGGTCTAGCTAGAGCTTGAGGCATTGCAGGTGTCTTCGCTATAGGTAAATTTCCTCCTTGTCCTCGAGGATATACTTTCATTTAAATTTTTTTAAATTGATAGAAGCTACAAAATGTTGCTAGTCATAAGTCCTAGTTCATTCTTCAAGGGTTTTATTATGTCAAGAGCTGTATCCTATTAAACTTTGTAAAATAATGACCAATGAAAAATAAAGTTATGACCGATAGATAGCTATCTCCTTTTGGGCAGTGCCGAACATGATATTTTTGTAATTATTTGAACAAAAGCAAGTCGATGCTGATGTTTAAATTCTGAGATAGATTCCGATGCCACAGAATTACAGCAATGCAGGCCGGCATCAAGAACTTGCTATGCGCACGAACTAAAAATGTAAGTTCTGAAATGTCTTCCTGCTGTGATTATATTAATCGATAAAATAGCGATCAACATGTGTTATAAGTTTATTATAGATAGTTTTTGTACATTAATTTGAGTTTTAAAGTTATATTGCTTGGGAAATGAGCCCTTTAGCTGTGCGCCCAGCTCCCCCACCCTGTAAGCGGCGGACCAGCCTACGTCATCGACTGCAGCTTACGAGGTTTCGCTCTTCGCCTGCCCTGAGCTCGGGGCACTTCACTCGATTATTTCATCCTTACGGTTCCGTTCGTGGTTTATGAGGTGAATTTTTGACACTTTGACTGCGACGTGAGCCACCGGTGGTCACTGAGGGTGTTATCATAATGCTGCTCACCGACCAGTAGTCGCAAAATTAATTTTCTTAAATACTTGGTCAAAATTATATGAAGGCATGATCCAGTTGATGTTTGCTATTTGCAACATTGCTTACTACTCGTACAATTGACTTTAAATTTGAGTTGAATATTAAGCTTCAGGTTTACCTGCCGCAGTCAGTGTTAAGAGATTCATTCACAGATCTTGGATAAACAGCACTCTCATATCTATTCCATTTTATGTAAAGTATATCTTCCTGAGTATGTGAATCCACATGCTCTTACATTTTTGTATTATTTGATACTGCTTGTGGTAATTTTTTTATCCGGAATTGAATTTATCAGATTATCACTATAGTAAAACTCATTTAAGGAAGGATTATGTGCTGTTCAAAAAATTTATTTTTATGGAATTAGAACAAAAACATAGTCGTTCATTTTTCTTTATTTCCCCTTCAAAGAAGGGCCATAAGTTACTGTGGGATAAATTATAGCATCAATTGCAACCACATACATTTATACAAAAATTATGTTTTGAGCACCTTACCAGCTGGCGTTTTTACGAGTGATGAAAGGTCACAATGCTTCATTATGGTGTTCCTGGGAAATGTTAATGCTCTTGCATTATTGCATACCTCAGGATTGAGAGAAATGACCATTGACGGCCCCTCAGGGGGACACAACTGTTGTATCTATGGGAATTAGCGCTCCCAGGGGAACTATGTGAGGGCCCGAGCTAAAGGTTAGGTAGGCTTCCTTTTTGTTGTAATAAAATAGGTTTTTGTTTTGTTACGGACCATCTTTTTTCGGTTCACTGCTGTCCTGTTTTTCAGCACCTACGACTTTCTTCTTCAACTTTTTTCTTGTTTCATGAACTTCTTTCCTAGCTTACTGTTTCTGTGTACTTTGTGCATAGATTCCGCGTTCCCTCAACTCCATACTAAATGGTGCCTTCCTCTTTCCTCTCTTGGAACATCTTTGTCGTGGTTAAGGGAGGCAAAAACTTTCTTATGTAATAATAATAATGACCATTGACGGGCTGTTTGTATGCCACTCCCGTCGTATTTTCTTAACTAATATGTGTGCGGAAGAGGCAGAACGCGAAAATTATTTCCAAGTTTTGCCACTTGAGAGAGCTGCGCTTAGCCCCGAAGTCTAGTGGATAAAAATAATAATAATTTTAAAAATAATAAATAATCCTTTCATGGTGGCCATGGCGTGTGTATTGAAATGTGTCTGGAACTTGCCATCGACAATCAATGAAGTGCAAATTTGAGGTGGATTCTGCAGTTAACATAAGTGAACATATTTCTACTGCTGTTTGGGATTCTTTCGCATATTTGAACACCTGCGTGGAAAGTTGCCGCTTGGATGTAATAAAATAGCTAAACCAAAAATGCACTGCGGAAATACTAAACAACGCCTTTGATGCATCCTTGCGCTAAATAATAACAGTTAAAACAATAAAGAGCGCTACATTATGTTGGGCACGGCTGGTGCAGCTTTCTGCTCTTGTCTTGCTCCCACAGCACCGCTGCGACTTAATTGGTGGCGCTCTCTGCCTGTTCTGCCGTGACGGGGCCGCCTTGTCCCCATCCATCACCCCTGCTGCTCTCAAATGACGGCCTCACTCACGCGTCCTATGTCAGATGGGCTTTACTTTATTAGCGCCCTCAAAATTTTGGTTTACACACTGTTTGGTGATGTGATATTTGTGGTCGTTTGCAATTTACGAGGTGGGGAAACTGATTCTAAATATAATTTACCGTGTGTTCAATACATAACAAGCAAGAAACCAGTCGCGTTTAACGTATGAAGGGCTATGCTGCTGCTCTGATTTGTGCTGCTGCAGAGAAATAAAAGTGCATCTCTCTAATATTACTTGCGTGTGATAATTGATGACTGAGAACGTGGTTGTTCGTATTTCTGCTCTATTCTTACACTGGTGTTTTGGCATGATTGGTATCAAACGGCTTGGAATTTGGTAGTAACCTGAGACTGAGCATCTCTACTGGTTTGTGTTATCTTATTTCATTCTACTCTATTGTATTTACGGTAGACTGGATATTTGAACCGATGTAATTGAATGCTGTAATGTATTTATTTACTCTTCTAAGGGATACAACTATTGTATCTATGGAAATTAGCGCTCTTAAGGGGAAGGTATGAAGTCCTGAGCTGAGTCGGTCTTTTATTTTGTTTAAGTGAATTAGGTTTCTGTTTTGTTTCGGGCCGTCATTTTTTGGGTGACTGCTGCCTTTCTTCAGTACCTATGACATTCTTCTTCAAGTTTTATCTTATTAATTTATCTTCTTTCCTAATTCGCAGTTTCTAAACGCTGGGGATCTTGTGTGGGAACATAACTTGTGCATACATTCTCCGTTCCCTAATCTTCATACTAAGTGATGTCTTCCTCCTCCCTCTGTTTAGAATACCTTTATTGTGTTTAGGAGGTTTGAACTAATCTAATCTTATCTCATTTCGGCTGCGTGTTTGCGTTGTGTTTGGTAGTCTTCTAAGTTCTAATTAAGTTTCCCCAAGGTTTATCCTGAGGAGTACGCGATCTGCAAGGTCTTGCTCTGCGAAGTATCTTACAGACTGTGTCGGCAGCAGTGTTGGGTTGAATTCTTGAGCTAATGTGGGAAGTGGAATTTTGATTGTGTTTGTCTTCGTCGCGCACCTTGGGGAGAAACTGTTCTCCAGAGAGAATCTTTGCTATTTTTCTGAAGAATCTACATCACTTTGTTCAAGACTCAGCATTATCTTCAGTTTTATCACTTCTATGCATATTTTGGAAAAGCTTATGTATGAAATTCTTGTGAAATTCTAATACTTATTTTGGCTAACCCTCACAGATGCAGATGCGTGTATTTGTTTATTTTTCCACTGAATATTGGGAGCGAGGCATCGAGATGATAAAATTCCTCTGTGGTGCCATGCGGTGCCATTTGCCAGAAGTCTTGAGTGAATTCCCTTGTGAAGGTCAGCGTAATTGAACGGAAGCGCCTCGTACGTATATTATGAGTGCAATAATGAAAATAGAGAAAGATTTCATCTTATTATACTCTGAAAATTTCCCAGTGTTGACTGTTCGTCTAAAAACGAAACTTCATTCTACATTAGTGTACTTGTGGAGTAATTGAGATGTTTTTGACTTTTTTTAAACAGACTTTATAGGTCGGTGCAGCTCCTCCTTTGGGACATGAAATCATACGCAATTTCCGTGACAACCTCATACATAGTAATGAATTTATAATTTTTACTTGGAGAATGATTTCCTCACCAGCGTTAAAAATTTCCTCACCGTTAAAAAGGTCTTTCTTTCGCGCGGTTGAGACCTTGTATGCTACTTCATTGTATTGAAATCTTATTCGGTCTCGTTACCATGCATTCATCAGTTGAAGCCCCGTTCAAACGTATGGGGTTGATTAGTCTGATTTTATCAGTCTGCTGTGGTTGGTTAGTCTGCATCTTTCTGCTGAAGACACATCAATTGCGCTGGTATCGGATTTACAAATTGTAAAATGTTTTGATCATTTTTTATGATGCTGGATGTCTTACGATTATTGACACAATACGATCGAACGCACATTGCGATTGAATGACTCGGTTCGTGACAGTCATTGAAGTTTAAAAATGAACCATTTCATGTTGCGACACCATGTAGGCTCGAATCAAGAAACCGGATATGTTTTCAAAAATCTTTTGGATTTGCATGTGCATGCAGCATTTAACCTAAAACCACCTTAACCTCAATTGAATGTAAAACAAAAAATAAGTGATGACGCTCATTGAATGATTTCCTTAATTTCATTATTCAGGCCACTTTCAATACAACAAGGGTCATTGGTTCACACCGATGGCTGACTTGAAGATCTGTGGAGGGTAAAATCGGGCTTGCCTCCGATCAATCGAGCCCGCACTGCCTCACGTTAGCTGGTGAC
Source organism: Morinoia aosen (assembly GCA_030386875.1). Classification (NCBI taxonomy): domain Eukaryota; kingdom Metazoa; phylum Arthropoda; class Malacostraca; order Amphipoda; family Talitridae; genus Morinoia; species Morinoia aosen. The sequence continues at coordinate 58,865,806 of CM059561.1, read as the reverse complement.
GAAACGCAATCGAATCAAAATAGAATAAAGTATGCCAACATGAATGAGCGGAATAGCCAATTTGGATTTGGTTCCCAAGTCCCACGCCATTCAGTCGCCAATCCCTCACAGTAGCCAGAATAAAAGTTGATGAATTAAATCGACAGTCACGCCTACCCGTGCAGATGCCAGCAAATTTTATTACAAGGAAGCAGCCGTTTTTCTATAACTTTTTAACCGAATCAGGCCCCAGTGATGTTCATAAATAGTGTCTGTATTTTATTGGACAAACATTGTGTCATCAAAATTAGTATATTTTCTTGAAAGACTGAGGAAATGGGACATTATGTCTTGAAGTAGGATTACAAAACCAGCGGGTTTGTTTTACTATTGCGGAACACCTTTTATTTCTTTCTTATGCCTCTCTCTCTGTTAAGGTCAACGTGTGAAATGTGAATTTTTTTTTATCATAATTGAATGGAATAATACGTGTAAAAAGACGATTTGTTTTATAATTATAGTGTTTATATATAATCGTACGTGTAAAAAGACGATTTGTTTTATATTTATAGTGTTTTTATATTTTCTCTACATTCCTAATACCAGAAATCTTTCGTTTGTTATTCATTCGGTACAAAATAATTTTGCTCTACACTTTTCCCATCTCCTCTCACGAACGCGAGATAAGTTTTAGCTAGAAGCGGAATGCATCGCCGACGTTGTCCTTGAGTGATTCAGTGACTGGAGCGTGGAAACGAGGTTTTCAGTCTTCGCAGTGTTCACGGCTGAGCTATTGGTTACACGGAAGAAATGAACGAAGATGCCAGATGGGCGTGTCTTGTGAGGGGAAAATGCACGTATTTTTCTGTGTTTTGTTCTGAATTGAACGACGGAAATTTCGTTTGAATTCATTAGTAACGTACTATTATGCGTTGCTATAAGTGAGTTACACCAATGCGTCCCACGTGTCCTTAATGTGGATTTTACTTTTTGACACTTTTCATGAAGCCTTGATAATTAAAACTAGTATATCGTATCTAAATTTATTTCTTTTGTATCAGTTGTATGAAACTGCTATTATTGGTGCCTAGTCAGCTGATAAATGCGTGCAATTTGAAGCTCGATATTGTAAACGTATTGCCCAGGAGGAAAGTGTTAGGTTCCGAGCTGAATGAATTGGGTTTTGTTTTCATGACGGACTATCTTTTTTTCGTTTTACTGCTGTCCTCCTTCAGCATATTTTATTTTCTTCTTTATCGTTTATCTTGTTTCATAAACTTCTCCTAATCTTGCTATTTCTTTGAGTAGGAGAGATACTTCAGGGACACACATTGAGCACAGATTTCCTATTCTGCGAATTTCATATTAAGTTATGCTTTTATCTTTCCTCTCTGGAGAATAATTGTGTTACGCATAGGAAGGTTTAAGCTAACGCATAATCTAACCTAACCTGATGGAAATTTTCCCTGAAACTTTCTATTTACTGACATCCTATTTGTATACTTCCAATCAATTCTGTTCATCCATGATTAATTTTTACGTCCAACAAATCTCTTCATATCTCTCGATGAATCCATTCATTTGCGGAACATTTTGAGCGAACGTAATTCCATTAAATTTCATGAACTTGTACACTTCCGATGCTCTCACTCGCGCTTTTTAGCAAAAGATATCAAATAAAGGCAAGAGTGTTGCAATGGATGGGATGTGCGGCACGTAGTTTTCCGGAGCGTGTGGTGGCGTGATCATCTTTAGTGGGGGCCGCCCTGCTGCGTACGCCGCTCCTGATGCCGACACCTCCGATGCCTGCCCTACCAGAACTCGTGTCTTGCCAGGAGCTCAGCTGCGAGACACAGACTTGGGTAGGCTTCCGGCCGCATCTACACCGTGGCATCGGGCCAAGCGCGCGACCTGGCTGCGGTGACGTCACTGCTCCACCGCCTGATGTCATGGTCAAGTTCAAGCGCGCTCAATACGCCGCCGGGCGTCGCTCGACCGGTGGCTGGGGTGTGCGGCAGACTATTTATTTGATCCTCGCACTTCTGAGGCATTTGTTGTGAATGAGGGTACCGCCTCTTCGTTTTCTTCTTTTAAAGTAATTTGAGATCTCTCCAAATTGTACGTGTATGAGTGTCGAAAATGGTAGTGAACTTTACGTACGTCGTATTTTATTAATACGTGTCCATCATAAAATGCTAGTTCTTCATGTACAGTATTTTTATGGGTGCGACTACTTTTCTTATAGTTTTTAATTGTGCAGCGTGTTACTTCAGCCTTGAATTAGATATGTATGGGTGGAAATGATGCGTTTTGATCTAAAAACTCGTTCAAGGTTTTATTCATCTAAAATAAATTGCTGTAAATCTTTATATAATAAATTATAAAAAATAAATAAATTATATAATAAATTTCAAATTCTCGCCTATTTTCTTGTGCTATAGGTATAATTAAATTCTTTGACACTTAAAAACATAAGGCAAACATTCTATCTTCTGAAGTACCTTATAATTCGAATTGCACGAGTTTTTATGCCAATGAGTTGCACACTTCGTTTATTTTCTGGACAGTAAATTGGACTTCGTTAATTTTTGTGCGTTTAAAATTTTCATTCTGTTTTCTTATTATTGTTAGGTGACCTAATAATGTATAGTCGATCGTACGTTTTCAAAAAGTATTTTTCGTTGGATTTGGTTTCATGGCATGGAATATTTTGCATGAGAGTAATACAATTCTTCCGAATAGGAACGATAAGAACAGGATCTTTTCCCATGAAGAGGATGCGGCTGAATAGGATCTACGAGAATGGAATCAACGGGAATAGAATTGATGGGAATATGATTTGTGGAAATACGATAAAAGCCAATGACCCATAGTGTAACTATGTTGGCTGCTGGTGAATAGAAATCCCCTCTGGGGGATGCAACTATTGTATCTATGGGAATCAGCGCTCCCAGGGGGACTATGTGAGGGGCCCGAGCTAAAGGTTTAGGTAGGCTTTCTTCTTGTTGAAATACTATAGGTTTTTGTTTTGTTGCGGACCATCCTTTTTCGGTTCACTGCTGTCCTGTTTTTTCCGCACCTACTACTTTCTTCTTCAACTTTGATCTTGTTTCATGAACTTCTTTCTCATCTTACTGTTTCTGTGCCCTTTCTGCATGGATTCCACGTTCCCTTAACTCCATACTAAATGGTGCCTTCTTCCTTCCTCTCTTTGGATCTCATTTGTTGGGGATAGGGAGGCTTAAACTAATAATCTAATCTAATCTGGTGAATAGAAATTCAGTGTCTGTAAAGTTGCTCATTTTTAAGCAAGAGCTTTTCGATGTTTTCGCTTCATTAAGTTATATGAAAATTTTCATGCTCGGTATTCTTCAAAATGAAAATAAACTTCTGCTCAAATGCCTCGTGCTTCGTGAGAGCAGCTGAAACTGACAAGGATTGAATTGGATCATCTGAAACTGCTGGGATTGACCGCTTGGCTTTTTTCAAGGCAAATTTAAATTTTTTTTATAAAATTTAACCAGTTATTAAGCATAATTTGGTTAAATTTGAAAATTTTAGCCAGGAAGAACTTATATAACAATTTTGGTGACAGTCTCATTGCGTCCTCTATTTTCATTGTGTGCTGCGTAGCCATCATTTCCCTTAGTGAGACACTAGGAATTTTTGGGAGTCATCCGAGCGGTTATGTATGAAATTCTTCCAGAAACTGATGTGTATCACTGCCACTTATGTGTTTCTCTGGAAACTAAATGAAAACCATTCCTTCTGTGCGTATGTTAGTGTTCGAGTTTTTGGAGCGTGAAGTGTTCATAGCGCACTAGGTTGCACTCGCTTCGTCGTGCTCTATCGATGTGCTGTCGTCGTCGTTCTTTAGCAATGTTCCTCTTTATTGTTATCAAGCGATGTGTTATTGTCTTTATGTGCTATAGGATAAGCTCTTTTTTCAAGAATTTCAGAATTCATAAGCGTTGTGCTTTTTTCATGCTTCAGTGAATAAATTTTTCCATGTTCTATGCTGTGATTTTTAGTCCTCTCAAATCTGCTCGTACTCGGGTGTGTAATATTTTTTTCTAAGTGCGTTTTTTTCTCAAGCTTTGCTTGTATTATAGATTGTATGCACTTGATTCGTTTAAGATTTTTCCTTTGTACAGGGAAATGTTTTCCTATCGTACTCCATTAAGGGCTATTCCTTGCACTCAAAGACGCTTTCTCTGGTCTTACCGTTCTCGTTTTCTGCTAAGTGCTCGTTTTCTCTCACCATGCGCGAGATGCGACTTCTTTCTTGCACTGTTTCCGATATTTATTCGCTGTGCACGGATCTCAGCCTCACAGTGGAGCTGTGATCTTCCTTACTGGCCCAGCGACACTGGGTGATGCAGAGTTCGGAATGCCAATGTGATGAGAAATGTGCGTGTGTTCTCACTTAGCTTACCCGATGCTGACCTGTCATTGGCCGAGTTGTTTGAATTGATTCTTTGCTAAGTGATCAAGAGAGGTAAAGAGAACCCATGGTAATTCTGCTCTAAAGGTATATTTCTTCACATTCTTTTAAGAGCTTCTGATTAGCGAAAAATATTTTATCGTGTGCAGTTACAAAACAGACAAGGGAGTAAATTTCAAGTACCTCTACAGTATCCTTCAAAACTAAATGTGTCTGGTGAGTGATTGACTTCGGTTTTTGTGAAGCACTTAATTTACTTCAAGTTTTAAACCTACGACTGACGCAGGTATGCATGTATTATCTTCGCTGTTAAGATGCCAGTACAAATTAATAATGTTTTGACCGTAAGACATTTAGTTTCACCCAGTAGGAAACTCCTGTATTGCCTGTAGGCCATCTTCTTCAAGCGGTTTGGGGGACGTAGGCTGGAGCCATCTTTATTTTGGCTGAAGCTTACACGCTCACCGTCTGCTAAAGCCTTCCTGTTTGAAAATATGATCATCGCAGACCTCTTTTTTGTCCGCGCTAAATTGACTCTAGCCCTCTCAGTTTCCCGGCGTACTGTCCTCGTGTTCAAGACAAATATGTCTATTAGTTTGCCGAACTTTGAAAGAAGTTAATTCTATGCTATGTGCGCTGGTATAGATGTGTATTTTATTTACGCGTATCACGTCAACAATAACAACGACCTCATTAAGGGAAGAACGTTAAAACATTTTTGTCGACCTTATGAAATTGCCTATTCGCTGTTGCTGCTGAACCCTGAACGTGTCTCATCAAGGGGCATGTGCATTCAAAAGAATTAGCGCTCTCAGGGGAAGATGTTTGGACTCGAGATGAAGACAAGGTAGATCTTCTCTTTATTGAAATAAAGTTAGGTTTTGGGTTTTGTTTCAGACCATTTTTTTCGATTTACCGCTGTCTTTATTTCTGCAGCTATTTCTTCTTAGGAGGCTCTATGAGTGAGTGAATTAGGATAAATTGCTGCCAGAAACTGATAATCTTCACCAATTTTTACTTCTTATTTAGTAAATCAAAACGAAAACATTTTCAGGGAGTGAAATTTTTTTCTTGTATTCTTGCATGAAAGTAACAGGTTTGAAAATGACTCTTCACAATTATGTCTTCGCGGAAACAAGACCTAGCGTATAAAAAATTATGCTATCAATCAAGGCTGGAGTTGATCAAATGGAGGCAAGGACGCACGTGTTGCTGTTTTTGTGGAAGTTCTTACAGCCCGAAAGCCTTTTTTACATCTGTGCGATGGAACAATTTTCTGTTTTCCACTTGCTTCTCAGGGGGATACGACTATAAAATCTATGGGAATTAGATCTCCTTGGCGGAATATGTGAGATCCGGAGCTATAAGTTAGGTAGGCCTTCTCTATGTTGAAATAGTATAGATTTTTTTGTTTTGTTACGGACTATCTTTTTTTTCGGTTCACGTTGTCCTATTTTTGAGCACCTACTACTATCTTCTTCAGCTTATATTTTGTTTCATAAAATTCCTTCTGAACTTTCCGTTTCTATGCACCTTGTGCATAGATTCCGGGTTTCTTGACGCCCATACTAAATGGTGCCTTTCGCCTTCCCTTTCTTTGAAACGCCTTTTTTGCGGTTAGAGAGGCTTAAACTAACATCTAACGTGTTTTCTGCTCGATGCCCTCGCGCTGAACATTTGATGTCTTAGGTGATGCACCTCGTGCACGAGTGTCCATGTGCCCTCGCGTGCCCTTGCGCCGGCCAGACTTCGTTAAAGCTGACCTCCTGTAGAAGGCAAGCCTCCCTTTCCTCCGTGTTTCCCCTCACTTCCTCTCTCTCGCCCGCCCTTACCCGATTGCCGTATTACGCCGTGCTATCTCTTCCCTCACTTCCTGTTCCCATGTAACTAGTTTTCTCGTCTTATCGAGTTGAACCTATGATTTTTGTCGGAGTTTGTGCTGGAAATAATTTGAAGATCTTCAAAAAATTCTGTCACCTTATAGTTCGGCATTTTTAAAATGTTCTATGTTAGAACTCCCGGAATAGTTCCAGTTTCAGTGAATAAGATCTCGAGCTAATTTTTGTGTCAATTTCCAAGAGTACGTAGAGCGTAAAAATGAGAGGAAAATGTCCTTGCGTACTTGTGTGTAATACAGCGTATTTGTTAGCAACTGCCTCCTCAGAGGGATACAAGTATTGTATCTATGTGAATTAGCGCTCCCAGGGGGACTATGTGAGGGCCTGAGCTAAAGGTTAGGTAGGCTTCCTTTTTGTTGAAATAGAATAGGTTTTTGTTTTGTTACGGACCATCGTTTTTCGGTTCATTGCTGTCCTGTTTTTCAGCCCCTACTACTTTCTTCTTCAAATTTTTCTTGTTTCATGAACTTCTTTCTTAGCTTCCTGTTTCTGTGCACCTTATGCATAGATTCCGCGTTCCCTCAACTCCATTCTAAATGGTGCCTTCCTCTCTTAAAACATCTATGTCGTGCAGTTAAGGGAGGCTAAAACTTTCATATATAATAACAATGTTAGCAACTGTCTTATAATGATTCTTAAGGCGTACTTTAGTATTTTTAAACTCTACATAGTTGGTAGAAATGTCTTGACTGTGACATAAATTAACAGTTTTACCAATGGAGTCACTTCTAATCGCAGACAGTCAAACGTGTCGCTAGGAATTTGGTGAAACGTATCGAAATACTGGTTGCATATTCCGTAGATTTTTTTTACAATTCACAGTTTCACGGAAAATATGTCCATAGATTTTAAGTATCTGTGATACAGTATAATTCTATCACGCTTGCTTAAGCTTAATTTTGAATGGATGGTAGCTAGACAAATATCGAAACTATAAACTGCTTTATGCTCTCATGGAGGTTTATAATACTATTAATATTTAAGATTGGTTGAGCCATTTCTTGTAGACGCTCTTTATAGTATTTTTTAAAACTTTTTTGTCGAACTTCTTCAATATCCTATTTATTGCTTTGTATAAAATATATAGTCCCTCAGGAGGATACAGCTATTGTATCTTTAGGAACAACAAGTAGCTAAATCCGTGAAAATATTCACCATTATTTTTTCCTGCAAATAACTAAACTTGTACACTATTCTAGATATATCCTACTGGAACCGAACCTAACCTATCCCCAATAACTTTACCCATCATCAGCTTACCTTTCTCATCAAAACGCATTCTAATCTTACCTGCAATTTTTATTAACCTAACCACTGTCTCCCTAGAAATACGACAGTCAACAGTAACTATGAAACATTATGCAAAGGATAGCCTAACGCTCAAAAGAAAAAAGCCATACAGAAGAATCATACTATAGATTAAAAGCAGAATCATACTATAGCAGAATCATACTATAGATTAAAAAATAATTTTATGGGTTTGACAACGTTTAGAAGAATGTCATTAATTTGCATTTAATTCGCCAGTTTTTCAGATACATCATTCAAAAATTTTCAGATCTCTCACTTTGAAGAAATATGAATTAACAGTGGTTGAAGAGCTCTGATAACCGCGGAAGGAAAGAGAGATTGAATCGAGCGGAAATATTTAGTCTCGAGTATCCATGCTACAGTCACCTGCGTGGGAACTCACATTGTGCATAGATTTCGCGTACTTTTAACTTGAAACTAAGTGGTGCCTTCATCCTTTCTCTTTTAGGAATGCCCTCGTCACGGTTAGTTAAGCTTAAACTTATTCAATCTAAACTTCCTAACTTAATATTTTTAACGCTGGAAATCGTATGTGGGTGTACATAGATTCCCAGTTTTCAAAAATCAGTGCTAGAGGGCCCTCCTCTTTGCGCTCATGAAGTTACTTCTGTTGTGGCAAGGGAGGAAGGGTATCTGAAACTGAAATAATCCACTATATAATAATACACACTTGTCGCTTGCTTGGTTGATCTGTCCTTCTGTCACACTCTTGAGGATGCTTAATGATCGCATCTGTGATACGAGTTTCGCCATGGCACAAGTACAAGAATGTTTTAATGGCGGATACTGTTAGGATGGACATATTTATCATCCACATCCTGGATGATTTATTTAAAGAAAATATCGAATCCCGTCATATTTGACGAACCTTTGTACGCTAGTGATAATGTTAACGGGGTGAATTATGTGCTCCCTGTTTTTACAGGTATATGCTTTCAAAATTTTTGATATGTATATATATTTTTTTAATCAAAGCTAACAGTAATTTATTATTTTGCCATAATATTACGCCTAGTTCTTTGTTCATCAGCTGTTAACTTAATATACCAGAGTGTTTTGTAACGTAAACCGTACAATTAAAAGCAGAACTGCTGGCTTGAAAGTTAATGAATTTCTATGCTTATTCTGCATCTAGATAGTATTCAGAATTGAAAATGAGCAGAATCCCTCCCGCTCTCTAAGGGGTGTACAATTTGCATCTTCGCATACATCAAAGGATTAGTCCTCAGGGGAAAAATGTGAGGTCATGAGCTGAGAGTTACGTAGGCCTTCTTTTTGTTGAAATAAAATGTTTTTGTTTTATGAAGGACATTTTTTTTGGTTCACTGCTGTCCTGTTTTTCAGCACCTCTGACTTTCTTCTTCAACTTTTATCTTATTTCGTAACCTTTCTTCTTGCCTTACTGTTTCTATGCGCACGGGATCATTTACAGGAACGCCCTTTGCGCATAGATTCCACATTCCCTTAATTCCATACTAAATGGTGCCTTCATCCTTCCGCTCTTTGAACATCTATGTTGTGGTAAGGGAGGCTAAAACTTTCTTATAATAATCAATCAATTTAATTAGCACATAGACCGCGGTGTGACCTACCCGTGGTCACTGAGGGCATTTTCATAATGAAGCTGTCCCACTGGTGACCTCGAGCTCTATTTTTATAAATACTTAGTTAAAAACCAAATGTAGGCACGATCCATTTGTGCATCGTCATTTTAGAAAATAATTATTAATATTTACTCTATTTAGAGTTGCATTTTGAACTCCTGTTATTTCCGTCAGAGCCAGCAGGTTATAATAGTTTAAGAAAAGCTTTTTTGGAGCTTTTTCTGGCAGTAAAATCTTGTGGAGGAATGTGTGGCGAAGATTCCTTCCTTATGTTGATATGTATTAAGTTAGTATATGTTGTTTAAGTATATGTTGATATGTATTATGTTGATAAGTATTATTCCTTCCCTATGTATTGTTCACTTGAATTAATTCTGTTTTATGTACGAGTAACATTTGAACTTCATCGATGATTTTCTGAAAATCGATGCCCATCAACTCCATTCCTTTATTAGATCCATCCTTCAACATGGGGGAGAATCTATTTCGTGTTGTCATTTGCTTGTATTTTATTCACGTTTGCAGTTCATCAATTCGCTTTCTGTGATGTTCAAGTGACTTCATTCTTATTCTGTGCAGAAGTGGCGGGAGCGTCGCCCGCTGTAGACTGGTGTAGAGACGAACTTCCAGCACTCCGCTCCTCATGACCACGTACGTGCTCTGTGTGCTTCATTTGGTCTCAAAAGCAGTGTACTGCTTCCTGCCAACACTACTCAGCAATTTAAAACGTGAAAACTTGATATTTAGGAACGTGTTTAGACCTGAACCCAAGTGAACGCTCCATGGTGTTGATAGGGCACTTACAAAGGTTCATCTGTTTTGAACAAATATCTTTTTTCCACGATAAAACAAAAAACGGTTTTCTTTTTGAAAAATCGACAACCCAGGCTGTATTAAATTATTTACAATACCTTTACTCGAATATAGATGATGGAAATCTGGTTTTCTCCGTGTTTCTTGACTTCCGAAAAGTATTTGTTTGCGTGATCAATAACATTTTACTATTGAAACTACACTGTTATGGCATTAGAGGCGTTGCACATGATTGGTTCAAATCGTACTTTTCAAATCGGAAGCAATATGTTGGCATTGACGATGCACAATCGGAACTACTGACCATCAGCCATGGAGTACCACTAGGGTCGGTCCTTAAATGGGTTTCTCCTCTTTTTGATCTTTATGAACGATTTAGGTAGATCTACATTTTTCAAATTTATACTTTTTGCCGACGTCAGCATGCTTTCTGGGGCTCTTCCAAATGAAAATCCAATTTTAATTGTGGAGAGCGTAAATAAAGAGCTGCAACAGGTTTCAATGTGGCTTATAGCTAATAAAATATGTCTCAGTATCGATAAGACAAAATGCATTATATTCTCATACAAAAGAAATATATCTCTTCCACGTATTAAAATTGGTGATGGTGGAATTGAAGAAGCCAACTTCTGTTAGTTCCTGGGCATGATACCAGATGAACGTCTGACATTCAAAGACCATATTGCACGTATCAGTACGAAAGTATCAAAATTCATTGGAATTCTTAATAAAGTAAAAAATGTATTGCCCGAAGAAGCTTTAACCCGCGCACGGTCGCGCATCCCTCAGAAAAGTAGTCAATTTACCCGCGTTACTCTGCCGTTCCCTGTTCACTTACCGTAATAGGCAGAGATGTAAAAATATGAAGTAATGAGTAAAAAATGTTGCTTTACACTTTGATGTTGTCAGATTTTTGATAACTTGAACCGTTTCTTTGTAATATGGAGTCAAACTCCGTAGATTTTTGCACAACATTGCTTCAAAGAGATCAATGGCCATTTTTGTGTTTTGGGAACAATGTAATGTTTTTCACTGCTATTTTATGCAGAAAATCCTTCCAAACCTACTGATGTTTTTATTTTTCCTCTACAACAATTAGAAAAAAAGTTATGACCATTTATGTCTACTAGGTGTTATCCATTCTTCGTTTTAGTTCCTACATAAATGCATGTTTGCATGTCTGGTTATATTACTGTAAGTATAGTGTTTCGAAACTTGTAATTTTCACACAATATGAATAAAATACTGTTCTACACGCTACTGACTTCAGATTTGTCTTATTTGCCATTTTTACGAAATAAGGCGAAATAAGGCCCTGAGTAGTTTCGCTGGTAACTGAGGCTGCCACTGACTGTTCGCACGCACACCCTTTCACGGTCGCCTCATTTACCACACTGACTGTGCTTACCCCTCCCAACTTCCAAGTGGTTGGAGCTCTGCCTTAACCCCCACAATGTGGGGGTTTCTGGCTCCAGCTGTGTAGCACTCGCTGAGACGATCATTTTGGTGTATAACAACTTGGGGTTATGCCTTACGTCTGGCAACCAGTGAGCCTGGTAAATGAGGCGACCAGTTACAGTGCGCGGGTTAAAAATACTTCATCGAACGATCATTTCACCATATCTACAATGCGGAGCAGAAGTTTGGCACGGAACTGATAGAAATAAAACGAATGTGCTCTTTACGCTGCAAAGAAGAGCTATTAGAGCGTTCAAGAAGTTAGAATATAATGCACACACAGATGAATCATTTAAAAGCTTAAAGATATTTAAGCCCTTGTATCGCTGCAAACTCTCCATGTGTAATTTCATGTATAAAACACCAAACGATGATGGGGACAGACAACTCGAACAATCAATAACTGCACAAACTGCCCATCATGATCATTTAATCCGAAACAGAAGTAACTTCATACTTCATTGTTATTCAAAATCTCTGTCACAACACCCCTCAGGGGGATACAACTATTGTATCTATGGGAATTGGCGCTCCCAGGGGGACTATGTGAGGGCCTGAGCTAAAGGTTAGGTAGGCTTCCTTTTTGTTGTAATAAAATAGGTTTTTGTTTTGTTACGGGCCATCTTTTTTCGGTTCACTGCTGTCCTGTTTTTCAGCACCTACTACTTTCTTCTTCAACTATTTTCTTGTTTCATGAACTTCTTTCCTAGCTTACTGTTTCTGTGCACCTTGTGCATAGATTCCGCGTTCCCTCAACTCCATACTAAATGGTGCCTTCCTCTTTCCTCTCTTGGAACATCTTTGTCGTGGTTAAGAGAGGCTAAAACTTTCTTATATAATAATAATAATAATAATAATAATAAAAATAATAATAATCTGTCACAACACAGTATCCTCTTCATTGGAACTAAAAATTGGAGTGCGGTCCCTGCTGAGATCCATGGTAAAAAGTTCTTACAAAGCTTTCAAAACGAATCTTGAATCTTTATTCCTATAGAAATATTAATCTCACAAGGCAATCAATGCAAATTTTGTTGCTATATTACTAATCTTAAGAATTTGAAAACGAAGAAAGCACCAAGTATTGAAATCATATTTATTAAAGTTTTCAATACCTGGTGCTTTCTTCGTTTTTAACTTCCTAATGATCATTCGCCTTAAGAAAAGTTACTTCTATTACTTATCTTGATAAGGTAATTTGTCATGATTAATTTTATAGATCATAACTCAGCTACTAATCATTTTCTAGAATGTACAGTTCCTATATAGCCCATATTAACCATTTTTTTTTGAAAAAATTAAGCATTGAATCTTGAGAGAACCAATTCATTCATCAGTTTCGTACGCGCATAGGTCAAGTAAATTAGGTTAAACATAACTGCACACCTTCAAACAGTGTTGATGATAGGGTGCCTTAGAAGTCGCTGAACTTATCTGGGCCCACAAGTGGCTATACTCAAATGTGTCCATTGTACTAGACTTAAGATACAATCTAGTGCTGTATCGCTTGTGGTAAATTGTTTGTCTCCGTTGTTTCAATCATATTTCTTTTGTTTTATCTATTCTGTATGATCTGATTCGGGTTTACTCTTCTTCAGGTATGTTTATTACATTTTTTGTGTTGGTAGTTGTGTTGATACTTTTTCTATCATAATTAATAGGAAGTAATCTTGTCTACATTGGCTTCTAGATTCTTCCTTGTGGTCATGTACGGGAAGGTTCGCTGTCCCTAACGTAGTACGAATTCGTATATATAAGTGGGAATTGGAAAATCTTATTTCAATTGGTTCCCCGTAATGTTTTCAGTCATATATTTTTCTGTGTGTTTGTGAGACTTGACGTCAAATTTACTATGTAGGTGGTACCCACATGATTTTTCGTCGGAAAAATTTGTTGCTGAATTTTATTTTTCAAATGCTATGAAATGTATCATATATTATTAAAACAAGGCTTGTGTAGGAAATTATGTCTCGTGTTTTTTTTGTAATGTTTAAAGATGGAATAGAGGTGGAACAAACCGAGAGGTATAATCAAGAATGATAGGCTGTAACAATTGGAGGGGAAGAAGACTCACGAGAGCGTGATTGTGGCTAATGAACAATAATGTTGAATGAAGCCGTGTGATCAAGTATCTTGGGACGCAATTTGGGTCTCATTTCTCTTGTAGAGCCAAAGAACGAGCTCGACTGTGAGACCCAGAAAAAAATTGATTGCATTAAAGGTAATTTCCCCTAATTTTCACGTAATTTAGTGAAGTTTCGTTGGTGAACGATCATTATCGTTCATTTGAGCTTGGATATTAGCTTGAGAAATGCCTTCTCTAGTCGTTGGCTAAGTGTTTTTGAGAGGAGACTTGTACCCTCGTAGTCGTGCTCCTGAACATTTCCGATTTAAATACTTGATTTAGCTGAGCTGTCCCGTGCTCTTTCCGGGATTGGCATAAAACGGAAACGACGTGTGCTGAAGGGAATTGCTATTTAAGGAATTGAGGAACTTTACTTCGTTCTGGGACCTTGCTGAATTCCCGAGATCCACTCTTAACAACATGCAGAGTCCTATGCGAGTTGAAAATGTGCTCCGAAGGGAAAATATAGCCTTCCTTTTGTTAGAACAAATTTTTTTTATTTGTTATGGACTTTTTTTGGTTTACTGCTATCTTGTTTTTAAACACGAACTATTTTCTTCTTCAACTTTCATCTTGTTTCAAAACTTCCTTCCTATCTTACTGCTTCCATGCACATCTGGCGCATTGATTCCCCGTTCCCTTTAACTTAGTACTAAATGGTGACTTCCTCTTTCCACTCTTTGGAACACCTTTGTTACGGTTAGGGAGGCTTGAACTAACTTACCTAATCTTATCTATTTTATGCTAAGGGGACCGGCGACACATGGGGAAGACTGATATGTTACTTCCGCCATAGATAGGCCTTCGGGACTCGTATCTTTCGTATCCATTTTGCTCTTTTTCAGTTTTCGTGTCTGCTTCGCTATCTTTTCTTACTTTTCTTCTTCCTTCCTATTTTCCTGTTTTCATATGCAGAGTATCCAATGTGGGAACTCACTTTGTGCATGGATTACTCATTTTCATTCTGAATGTACCCTTTCGTTCGCTCTCTTCAGATCGCCTTTGTTGTGACTAGAGAATCTTGTTGTTACATGATAAAAATAATAATGACAATAATAGCAAGTGTCTTATTCAGCAGTAAGCTAGAACTTAGGACTACATTTTGTTGCGTGTGTGCGCAGGGCAGCCGCGCAGAGGAGGCGCCATGTCATCCCCACCTCTGTCTCCCCCATCCCGCGTGCCCTCCCACGCCTCGCCCCACTCTGTCTTGAGCGGGTCACCCTTCTCAGCGGTCAGTGGGTCTCCCCACTCTTTGGTGAGCGGGTCATTCCACTCGGTTATAAGTGGGTCTCCCCATTCAGTGATGAGTGGGTCGCCCCACTCGCTGGGGCCGGCCGACTGTGTTGATGACGGCGGGTTCTGCGATGAGGGCCGGAGGAGGACAGCGGCGGGCCGCAGCAGGCGCGAGGACACGCCACCGGCGCCCTGCTCCGTCCTCTGCGGGCCCAGGACCTGCTCCACGCTGCCGCCTTCCCTCGCCAAGCCCCACGATGTCGTGTCCCCTGGTATGACAGTCCATGCTGATCTTATGTTTTCTTTACTGCTTTTAATTTTCCTTGCTGCTCTTGATTTTTCCTTGCTGCTCTTGATGTTTCCTTCCTGCTCTTGATGTTTCCTTGCTGCTCTTGATGTTTCCTTCCTGCTCTTGATGTTTCCTTGCTGCTCTTGATGTTTCCTTGCTGCTCTTGATTTTTCCTTGCTGCTCTTGATTTTTCCTTGCTGCTCTTGATTTTTCCTTCCTGCTCTTGATTTTTCCTTCCTGCTCTTGATTTTTCCTTGCTGCTCTTTATTATTTTTCCTTGCTGCTCTTTATTATTTTTCCTTGCTGCTCTATTATTTTTCCTTGCTGCTCTTTATTATTTTTCCTTCCTGCTCTTGATTTTTCCTTCCTGCTCTTGATTTTTCCTTGCTGCTCTTTATTATTTTTCCTTGCTGCTCTTTATTATTTTTCCTTGCTGCTCTTGATTTTTCCTTCCTGCTCTTGATTTTTCCTTGCTGCTCTTTATTATTTTTCCTTGCTGCTCTTTATTATTTTTCCTTGCTGCTCTTTATTATTTTTCCTTCCTGCTCTTGATTTTTCCTTCCTGCTCTTGATTTTTCCTTGCTGCTCTTTATTATTTTTCCTTGCTGCTCTTTATTATTTTTCCTTGCTGCTCTTTATTATTTTTCCTTGCTGCTCTTTATTATTTATCCTTGCTGCTATTAATTATTTTTCCTTGCTGCTCTAAATTTTTCCTTGCTGCTCTAAATTTTTCCTTGCTGCTCTAAATTTTTCCTTGCTGCTTTAAATTTTTCCTTGCTGCTCTTTATTATTTTTCCTTGCTGCTCTTTATTATTTTTCCTTGCTGCTCTTAATTTTCCTTACTTTCGGCAGAATTGAGATTGTGTTCTTTAGCTTGCGTAAATTAATTGCCTGTTATGTATGAAAGCGGAGTTCGTTTTGCGTATGAACTTATGTTTTATGCAACCGTGTCAGGCCTTATATAGTAGGACTTCTGTGATGCCATGCAATGGACGTCACTCGCTTCAGAATTTCATATTAGATTCCATCCCCACTGAGGTTGGGGGAAACTTTGTTCTGGAGAAGGTAGGACGTACTCCAGAGCTAGATTTACAGTTTGCGTAAATTCCTAACGTATATGGTCAGTTAAACTGTGCTATAAATGTAGCAATTTACGCGTGAATTATGTGTCAACAGCAATTTTTTTTCATCTGCAAGCTGCAATAAGACTAAAAATATATTATTCGTTGAGACTAAAAACATTTTTTTTTTATAAATTGTTATAACCTTATTACGGTTATCGTGTGAATTGCTGCACTTATTAACTGTAAAATTATGCATTGTATGCGAACTGTAACGTAACTACAGTTTGCTTATAAGCTTTCCCTTTTGCGTCACATTTCACCTTGCATATTTTATCGTGTTTGGACAATTCTTCCACTCGGGGGGGATACAATTAATGTATCTGTGAGAATTAGCGCTCCCAGGAGAACAATGTGAGGTAGGCCTTTTTTTGTTAAAATATAATGTTTTTGTTGAAATAAAATGTTTTTGTTGAAATAAAATGTTTTTGTTATGTTAAGGACCACCTATTTTCGGTTCACTGCTGTCCTGTTTTTCAGCACCTACTATTTTTTTTTCTTTAATTTTTATTTTGTTTCATGAATTTCTTTCTCAACTTGCTGTTTCTATACCCCTTCTGCATAGATTCCACGTCCCCTTATCTCCATACTAAATGGTGCCTTCTTTCTTCCTCTCTTTCCCTTTTTTTCTAGCGGTTAGGGAAGCGTAAACTAACATTAATCTAATTCAGCTAACATTCGATCTACCAAGACTTTTCAAAGTGGTACATGAACACGTTTGTATAATTGGGACCAGGTTAAATTCCCATGCTGTGATTATCGTTCATAAAATTTCTCAAACTTGAGACATTCATTGCGGTATGACCCACGGGTGGGCTGTGCCCAAGTTTTTCCAGCTGCAAAACGACCCATCGGTGTGTCGCTTGGAAAATTTTTAACAATATTTTTAAATTGGTTGTAGTTATTTTACCTAGTTATTGTTTGCTATTAAGAAAATTTTTAGCGACTTTTAACTTTAAATTTGACTTCAATTTAAAACCCATTACAGTCAAAGTGTTAAACGCAGATATGAAGTCTGTCCAGAGAGGATCATTTGATTTATTGTCGAGCAGAGACACCGAGCAAAGTGCGGCGCTCAGGCCGGCTGTGGGGGCTGCGCGGGCTGGTGAAGATGTTCAGGCGGAAGGTGAGGCGACGTAGCGCCGTGGATGCGTCCTCCCCTAGTGATGGTGACCGGCCCACGCCCTCCAGCAGCCCTCCTCCTCCTCAGCCCACCACCGCCAGGGCGCGCTCTGCCTCAGAGCTGCTCGGAGACAACGGCTCCAGGTGCGATGTATGTTTGGTGCTCGTGGCTCCTTGAGGCAGGCTCGCATACGAGCGCGTTTGTGCTCCCTATCCAGGTTCTCCACCTGGCTCTAATGCAGTTCTCACATATGTGCTGTTCTAAAGGTGATACTGTTCTCCAATACCAGAAGCTTATCTAATTTTTTATTAAACTTGATAGTAGATGTCAGCGTTTTTCCTCAAGTGTCTGATTTGATGGGAGAGAACATGATTGAGCAGAAATCAGTGTGTGTGCAGCATGCATCATGGATAGAATTGGGGTATGGTAAGTTAGTAATGACCAAACAGCGTTTGGTATGCTTTGATAACAAGTTGGATGTTGTGAATTTGATGTGGTTAATGAGGAATGGGTATCAAATTCAACCTCAAGGTATTGTGCAGTTTTTGTTCCTTATAGTTTTATGAATGTTTTGTGTGCGATAGGTTTAGAGCCTTACTTCTATTTTAATCTTGTTATGATAGGTTAGCGAGTGACCGCGATGTTCAGAAAATAGTGAAATCCTTGAAGGCGAGTCGGAGCTCAGCTTAACATAGTCATTCATCGACTATTTTTTGTAATGTGCGTATTAGTATTTTTTAAAACTGGTAGGATTTTCCTGGAAACTATGCGAAGAATAATTATTGGTTATGTGTGTGTGTTTTGAAACCACGAGGTTAGCGCGCTTGTTAGCACGTGTCTGAAATATTCATCGCATTTATGACTGGGATTGTCTCTGATTTCCTGATGTGAAAGGTCCCTCGTTCCATGCCTATTTTTTTCATCTTGGCACGCGGGTTGCGTTCATACTTTTGTGTGTTTTACCTCTCCTTTTTTACTGACGTTTTTATTGTGATCGGTGGGTAGTGGGTATTCGTATTTACACATTCTGCGCCAGAGAATAACGTGTGGTTTGCTTTTATCGTTGCAGATGAATGCGTTAGGCCACATTTTAGTTAATGGATATGGTAGTTGCGTTACTTGCTATACTTTTTCGAGCTTCATATGTGTAGCTGTCACAGAACATTAAAAGAAGCCTATTTAAATGCCAACCTCCACTCTTTCACATGTGCTGTCATGTGCGCAACTGGCGCCAGTTTGTAAGCGGTTGAGGTAGAGGTTAATCATGTTAGAAAATGTTTTGGGGCTGTTTCTTGCGTGTCTTGTGATTACAGTGTGTAAATTTCAAATACGTTCACTCGTTAGGGACCCACTGGCTTTTTCGTCATTTCCAGTTGGCTAGCTTTGTCTTGAAAATGTGGTCCAATTGGCTGGGTTTGCCTTGTGAATGTGGTCCAGTTAGCGGGCGTTCGCCTGGTTTTGGTTTGTATAACGGGCCTCACGTGCCACAGTAAAGAACAACACTCACGTGCCACACTACAAAACAACTCATGCGTGTGCAGGCCAGGCTGCGGCCCCTACAACCAGGGCATCAGTGTGTCACACGACTCTGTGTTCAGCCCTGACAGCCCGCCCGACCCTCCTCCTCACCACGCCGCTCCTGCGTCCCTCACCCTCGCCACGAGAGGGGTCAACATGGTGCGTTCCGCTTAATGAATAAATGAATAAATAAATAAATACATTAATAAATAAATGAGTGTAGTCGGTTCGCCACTTTGGTAATATGTTGAAGTTTTAATTGTTGATAGGCGTTGTTGATATTTTGTTATTCCATAATTTGTATCGCGTATCGTGTCGTGTATCGTGGATCGCGAGGCTTTATGGCAAGTGGTAAGTTTGTATGGAGTGGGTGGGAGACTGTTGAATGCGATCAAGAGTTTCTACATTGATAGCAGAGCATGTGTGAGAGTAGGGAATGAGGTGAGTGAATGGTTCCCAGTTGTGACAGGTGTGAGACAGGGATGTGTGATGTCGCCGTGGTTGTTTAATTTGTTTATGGATGGTGTGGTGAGAGAAGTGAATGCCAGAGTGTTGGGAAAAGGTGCGCAGTTGGTGGGACGAAATGGTATGTATTGGGAAGTGTGTCAGCTGTTGTTTGCAGATGATACAGCGCTTGTGGCTGATTCAGAGGAAAAACTGAGGAGACTGGTTACAGAGTTTGGTAGAGTGTGCGAAAGGCGGAAATTGAGGGTAAATGTGAATAAAAGTAAGGTGATGAGATGTTCAAGAGGTGAAGTGTTTGGAACTTTGGATGTGAGGTTGAATGGGGAAGTTTTAGAGGAGGTAGAGCATTTTAGGTACCTCGGGTCGGATGTGACTGTTAAGGATAGTATGGAAGTAGAAGTGAAGCATCGAGTGAGTGAAGGTTGTAAGACATTGGGTGCAATGAGGAAAGTTTTTGAATGCAGGAGTTTGAGTATGAATGCTAAGAGGGGACTGTATGAAAGTTTGATTGTGCCAGTTTTGTTGTATGGAGCAGAGTCCTGGGGGTTGAGAGCAGCTGAGAGGAGGAAGTTGGATGTGTTTGAGATGAAGTGTTTGAGAAGCATGTATGGAGTAACTAGAAAAGATAGGATCAGGAATGAGTTGGTTAGGGAGCAGACGGGTGTTATCAAAAAGTTGAGCAGGCGAGTGGATGAAAGAGTGCTTGGATGGTTTGGGCATGTAGAAAGAATGAATGTTGATCGGCTGGTGAAAAAGATATATATGTCGGAAGTGAGTGGTCTTCGAGCGCGAGGTAGACCACGGATGAGTTGGATGGATGGGGTGCGACGTGCTTTGTATGAGAGGGGTCTGACTGTGGACGTGGCGAGAGGGATGGCTGCGGACAGAAGTGAGTGGGGGCAGTGTATAAGGAGGTAATTTTATTTTTGACGCGTTACTGGAAGCTGCCCGCGTGTGATGGGGTTGACCTGTCACGTGCGGGGGAGGGGCTGCACTCAATGAAGCGGTCGGGGTAAACCAGCTGTTGCTGTCGGGCCTGACTGTGGAAGGTGGTTGTGCTGGGCTGCTGCTGATCCTGGCAGTTCAGGTGCGGCCAGTGCTGCCTCTCTCGCCTCCTAGTGACTAAGTGTGGTGATTGTGGCCTGCTGTCGGCTACCCTCCCATGGGGAGGATAAGCCCGGTATATGTATGTATATGTATGTATAATTTGTATATACTGGGAATAAATATAGTCATTCGTGTTGTTGAAATGTTATTTTAGTGAGGTTTACACTTGTTTTCTGTAGGTAGTATTGAAGTTCCTATTCTTTTCATGAGTGAAATGTCGAAATTAGGCTAGTTTTTCGGCATCGTATGTCGCATTTCTAGCCAGAGAAAAACATGCCATCGAAATTCTTCCCCTTCAGCACATTTAAGGAACTCGCCGCTCCGTGGGATAATGCCGAGTTCCCGAGTACTAGTCGGTTGTTTTGTCGTATTCTAGTCGACGTCCTTGATAGTCGTCTAAATTCAGCATCACCGACTCCTAAATTTTGTAGTTTGTGAGTGTGCCCACCTCGTTATTTCTTTGCTGAAGAAAACTAACTACGAGCATGTGATCACTATTCTAAAGTAAATTTTTACC
This sequence comes from Morinoia aosen, assembly GCA_030386875.1. Classification (NCBI taxonomy): domain Eukaryota; kingdom Metazoa; phylum Arthropoda; class Malacostraca; order Amphipoda; family Talitridae; genus Morinoia; species Morinoia aosen. Next base: position 58,844,801 of record CM059561.1, on the reverse strand, counting down.
TTGGAACTCAAAATCTTGGGTTACAATTATTCTCGCTTTGTTCGAGGTATTTCATGAGGTTAGGAAATGAGGATGCCGACTCAGCGACTGACTCGGGGTATAGCAAGGTTCAATGCTTTCTTCTAGGCTCAACGATTTACACCAAGAAGACAAATATTTTTTTTATGAAAATGAGACTGAACCTCTCACACAGGAGAACTGAGACGCTTTTATTTATGTAGTAATATTCTCCTCCAGAAACGGCTATCTTAAAAAGACAAAGGGAAAAAGAGTAACTGTTATTCATTCACAATTATATAGTCATGTGACAGTTAATTTTGGTGTAAGTTTCAGTTTTGTATCGATACAGCACAGTTAATCTATAGTTGCTTTTGATTTATAGTCCAGTTGCAGAGATTAATTTGCAGTCGCGCCCATTGGTGTTTGGCCGGCGTGTCAAGGTCCTTCTCCCTTCGATAAGCTCATTGATGCGATAAGATATGCTTCTGAGAACTGCTTCTGCTGCAGTGTGGGAGGCCAGTTCGTCGCTAAACCAGTGCGCTGTCTGGTCCTTGTCTCTTTGCAGTTAGGGCAAAAATTGTTATTTGTGCTCGAACCGTACACGCGATGCTTGTTTTATTTTTCAAACGGGTGTATGTTGCTGTTTTAACCCTTTAACGTCAGCGTTTTGCACTTATATTGCCAGTATCTCAACCACCGTCATTAAACTGGCGCTGCCATCAGGTTGTCTCTGATACCAAAATGAGAGAGGAAACTGCCACTCGACAGTGAACTTTTAAGAGCACATTAGGGGGACGAATTTAGCTATAAATAGAATATATTAAGGCTTCTTTCGGAAGAAGATCATATAGTCCTCTGGGGCGTTAAATGGTTAATGAAAGAGAGTTGTTTTTTTTCAAATTTCCACTTCTCTATCGATCGACATTTTTTCTCAGCTTACACTGCTGTAGTGCCGTAGATGTTAGTGAGCATATCTCATCAGTCTTCATGCATCGGTCTAGCGACCTCTTCCCTGGCCTTGCTCACTGTGAAAGTCAGATAGTTTAAAAGAATAACGATATTGTTTCTTATTACGCTTTTCTTTTATTCTCTCTCTTGAGTGACCATCGTGTTGTAATATGAGATTTGAAAGTTTGAAGTTTGTAGCTATTTCCTATCATGTACTAGAAGGAGGGATTTTTTCTTATACTCATCTGGGCCAACGTCTAGACCTCCATTTTAATATTAATAATGAAATGGTAATTTTCTCTAGTATATATCCTCCTACCGCAAAGTGTAACCTATCTACGAATTTTTTAAAAAATGCACGTAATTAAGAAGGTAGGTCGTTTTAGCTTTCTGGCTTATCGCCTACGCCGTATTGCTCATTAGTTTAAAATAGATAACCGATAAGATTGCGATCAAGTTATTTAAATGTGTGGTGAAATTCAACAAGTCATTCGCATTCAAGTTAGCGCGTTGCCATGAAATGAACCTAATGAGTGCCAAATTATCTAGAAGACACAAAAAACAAATTTACAGTTAAGCTGGGCATCAGTGTTCAACTGTTCATGTGTTTATTTCTTTAGTGCACCAATGTTGAACGCTAGTCGCTTGCTTCGACTTGCTTTACGTTCAAGAAATAGATACTCCATTTGAAATGAGGTTGTAGTGGTGACTTGGCGTACGGTCCTAAGTAACATCGCATTAGCTGGTGAGGAGTGTGTATAGCCTGGAGTGTGTAGAGCCTGGAGTTTATATAGCAGAGTGTGTAGAGCCGAGTGTGTAGAACCAGCGGACCGCCGTGCTGTGGCAGCGTAACTCTTCACAACGTCGCCGGCCAGCCTCATGACCACCGTCAGTTCGTTGCCCGATTTCGACAGGGTCAGTTCTCAAGGCAGTTCTGCATTGATTTTTTTCCCTACGTTTCAGTTTCATTGCATATTGAGGATTATAGCTTCTCAATTTTGGATTATTGCTCGCTCCTCAGTTGCATTGGTCGCTTATAAATTCTTAATACTAACAATTATTACGTATTTTGTTTATACCTACTGTGAATAGAATAGCATTCAGCAGCACTGAAAATAAATTTATAGCCTGATGCGTTTTGTCATAAATGTTTTGTCATAAATTTCCAGCCTTTATTTTTTGTGTGGACGTTTTCATCCGTGTCGATAAGTACTTGTTGATACGATAAGTACTTGTTGCAAACGTTGTTTTCGCCATTACAATCTTTGAGGTCACCATTAGTTGGCCTCTCAGTATCGTTTGTCTTATGCGAATAAGTTCGACCCGTTGACATTTTTCGTTGCTGAGTAACGAAGTTCTGGAATAATTTTCATTACTAGTTTTTTCTTGATTTTATGGCCACCATAACGTAGCATTGAGGACCAGGGTAGCTTATCGTTTTTCAGATGTGGTCGGTGAAGTGCCATATAGGGAGGCGGTTATTTCATACAAACACGGGTTCCATTTTTCTCCATCCATGTTTTAGTACTAATATATAATCATTGTCTCATGAAATAGGAATCACGCTCTTGTTTGCTCATTTTTCCCTTTAGTTATAAATTTCAGACATTCATTCGACGCTTTTGTTTGGCTCGTAACTGCAAAGTTAGTCTGTACAGAATTATGATTAATAATATAATCAATTATGATTATAAATATAATCAGGTATGATTTAATTAATTGCCGAATCTTGATTAATCATCAAATAATGATGAATTAATTATAGATTCTCTAGATTTATGCGTCAAGCTCACTTGACATAGCCGAGCATCGTAAGACGACGCTGTGGTGGTGGGGGCTACTTATCTCACGGCGACTGTGCACAGAGGTGGTCGGCCTTGCCTGTCATAGCGCCGCTCGTTCGCTCTGGATCGACAAATACGTAGGATCCCTGCATAGTGTTCAGGGGAACTCCTAACCCAGTTGGTAGCCATTACTACCAGTTGGGTATTGCTTTTATTTTCGTAGCTCACCCAACTGGTATTGCTTTTATTTTCGTAGCTCACCGATTCGTTCCTTCCGCGAAGTTGTCAGTACAACCTAAAAAATTAACGGAAAACTTCTCCGCACGGTTCAGCTTCACCATGGTTGAAATTTGTTGAATTTGTTTCACCGCTGCTTCAATGGCAATGAAAATAGACCAAATTGGGATGAACTGATTTTCATTGTGAGTATTTACTCTTCGATTAGCGTGCGTGTGGCGATATCGCTTGTCACTTCATTCTCACGGATTGAACCCATCACTTTTACCTTGCTTTAAATTTTGAAATTCAGTTCTCTAAACTTATGTTTCGATACCAAATGATAGTTTTAATGGAAGATCCGAAACCTATCAGTACTACCTATTAAATAGAAACACATTGCTGGATCATTTTGATTCCTTCCCCATGCAGGACTTTATGTTTGGCTTGTACTTTGATTCGTTATCACATCCAAGTTGCGTAAGCTCGGCCAACTGGGGCTACTTCATCCAAGAAGAGTGGCGGTAACTTTGATTAACGCTTGGTATTGTTGGTACGAGTGTTAACTTCACACCCAAATAGAGAGGCAGTCACCTTAATTAACGTCTGGTAACGCTTTTAAGAGTGTTAACTTCATACAAATAGATTGGTAGTAACCTCGAGTAGATTTTGTTAGTCGATGCAAGTATTGACTCCCCTCAAATAGAGCGCTTCAACGTCTGGTAGTTTCGACACGAGTGTTTTTGGTTGACGTAACCTTGTGTTGCTGCAGTATAGGGAGGCTTAATCTAACTAATAATTTAATTTAACCTGTATTGCTGCAGTTTAGTGAGGCTTAAACTAAATAAAAATCTAATCCGTGTTGCTGCAGTGTGAGCTGAAGGCGGTGCTGCGGCGCCGCGTAGCGAGCGGGGAGAGCACCGGCGAAGGAGGGACCGGGCGAGGGAAGGGAGAGGATTCCGGCAGCGGAGACGACGACCCTGGCTTGCCTCGCTCTCCTCCACCTACGTCCCCCACCACACTGGACGTCCTCACGCATGGCCTCAAGGTGACCACTGCCGCCGGCTGAATGTGCTACGCTTCAGAAGTGAAGCTTTCTAGCTAAATGGCAGCTAGGGTATGTGTGTGTGTGCGGTTTGTAGTAAGTCAGTGCTAAACAGAAAAACACGTGCGAAAGGTAGATTTCATAAGCATTGTGTTAGTTGGTACAAAAGTGAAGAGTGTCGTTCAAAAATGATAATTGGAAAGGGAAGTAAATTGAGAGGTTTAACTATCCAAACAAGGTACAACTAATTTACAACCCAAAACTTCTAAATAATGTTCTATGTTATGAAGGTATTTTGTTTGAATTTGAAAAAAGGTCATTAACCTACGAAATCTTGAATAAATCTTTCTATCCTCCAAAAAAATACTACCCATATTGGTGCAACAACTTGAGATTTACGCTTTATCGCCGCAGAGCGTTTCGCGCACGACCCAGTCCACCTGCAGTGACGGGTCCTTACTCTCCATGGGCAGCTCGGAGCTCGAGGAGGTGAGTATGACGTAACTCTCTAATGTTGTTTTTATTCATAACTTTCTCATGTTATTTTATTCTTAACTTTCTAATGTTATTTTTATTCTTTCATGTTATTTATTGATTAACGGATGTGTGTGCCCTTGATTTCATCCTAGTCCCATCCATCTGATGAAAAATTTTCGCCAATTCAGAGATGTGATTCGCTAATGCTTAAGAATGTTAAAAACTCAAGTATGTTTGCGGAGTTTCCACTACTCATTCTAAATTACACCTGCTTTTTGATGCTTGCAACTTGAAACACACTGATTATGAACGCTTCCGAGACCAGCGTACGGTGATGAAAACACAGGTGAGTTGGATTTCTTATGCTTTGATAAATTTTTGTTCTTGCCAGGTGAGTTTGAATTTCTCACGTTTGATAAATTACCATTCTCGTTATTATAATATATGCTTTCTAAGATTAGCCAAATTTTAGTAAATATAATATTCATAAAAATGATTTGCCTACCAGAGAGCAAAATTGTTGCGTCCGAATAGCCAACAATGTCTCATTCTTGATAAGAAGTTTCGTTTTGGTCGTAAACGTTTGTCTGCGAGTGCTGAACGTTTTTGGTGGGTTAGTGAAATCCTAGTAACTTGGTTCGTTTTTCTAAACCTAAATTTGTCGTCTGAGAAAACTCAGAGATCGCATCTCCAGGGCTACGGTTACTGTGCGGTTTTGATACTTCTCTTTTTTTTTTGACTTGGTTCATTTTTCACGAATATAATTTTTTTAGCTTGTCCTGCATTTGTATGGAGTTTACTCCCGCTGCTCGTGTCAAAAGTTCTTCAACGATATTCCATCTCTTAATTGTGCAAGCTTCATAAGTGAAAATGCTTTCCCTTATTGCGCGGTAAATTTTTCAGGAGGCTAGCGTCATAGATACTCACGCTGGTTCGGCAGCAACGATTTAAATTCTTCAATAATTTCGTAGGATAGGTCGTCTATTTTCCACTGATTGTTGTGCTTGTAAAGGAAAGAAGGTTGATGTATTACGGCTAAGAATACGATTATAAAATGTGTAAAATTTACGAGGTGTTCGTGTTTCATCAAACTTCTGTAGTATTTTTCATATTCATGAGCGATGGAGAAATGTTTCACGTGACCAGATTTTCTGAATGCTACTTAAAGTACTCGTACTAAATGATACAGCTAATCCCCTATGAAAATTAGCGTTCCCAGGGGAAGGTATGCAGTCCTGAGTTGAAGCTTAGGTAGCTGTTTCTCTTTGGGAAATGGAATAGGTTTTGTTAAGGATTATTTTTTTCGATTCACTACTGTTCTTTTCTTTTCAGCTTCTAGTATTCAACTTTTATATCATTTAGCAAACATCTCTCAATTTTGTTATTATGCAAAGGGTGTGGGGATACGCTTTGTATATTGACCCTCCCCCCCCCCCCCCCTGTCCCTAGATTCCATTCCAAAAAGTGCCTTCCTTTGTTGTGAACACATTGTTGCGAATAGCTAACTAATAATCTATAAACTGATACGTCTAGTTATTCTTAAGCTTAAAAAACAATTAAAGTTTTTGATTAGTTATTCCAGTAAGTGATGCGGAATATAACACCTTCACGATTTACGATAGCATTGTTAGCTCTGCAGACATTGCTTCGTCGTCTCATGAGATGTTAAACAGTATAGGAAACTTGGTATGCCCGCCGCTTATCACCCGCGTGCTCATCGAAGTCTGGCGCTTGGGGTGATGGTGGTGGCGCTCTCGCCTTATCGCAGCGGGTTGCATAGAGGCAGTTACTGATACGCTGATTCTTTATTTACTTGATTCGAGTTGCTTGAGAGATTTCGAGATTTTGTATCGGTATTTCCCTGTTGAAACAGTATCAGTATTTCCCTACATTCTGTTGACAAGCACGAATTATTTTTGGTGAATTTAGATGAGGTTGTGTGTCTGTAAATAAATGGGGCTGCTGCTGTCAATGTCTCATGGTGCCTCGAGGCGCCATATAGTGTACGGGTGAAGAATGAAGATTATTCTCTACTTCTGTTATTAGGATGAGTTATTCAGACCATGGTCAAAAAACTCCTGATTTACCAACACCTCAATATAATGGAATGGTCATTGCGTTGTGCGTTCTGGTCTAAGTACTGTAGGGAAGAATACCGAGAGGAAACGAGTTTACCTTTTGTTTTTCATACTTCTTGATTACGTGGGAGTGTTGTACTCTGTAGTCCTTATTTCAACATGAATATAAATATTAGGATTATTTTTTTAATATGTTTAAAAATTAGTTTCATAAAAATTAGGTTTTCATGTATTCATGACATATGCCACGCGCCTGATTCGTCATCGCTCAATTCGTTAGGCGATGTAATAAAATTTTCGTTTGTTTCAAGAAAAAAATTTCCTTTATGAGGAAATTTTCCAGAAAAAATATTTTTAGTAGTAATAACATTGAATTAAGTTTAAAATGATATTCTTATGAAGAGTCTGTGCAGATCATGGATGATTTTATGAGAAAGTCTTCTGTTTGCAGTCACGTGAGAAAATAGTAGTGATTAATTCTCCGAGCGCTCGCTGCGGTGCTTTGAATGAAGCATTGGCTTGCGAGCTGTAGATAAGGTCCCCAGTTCTTGGTTCGAGGGTATTCAAGTCATCTATGATTCCACTGCTTATCGTCTGGGAGAGAGAGAGATGATGTTGCATTCAAAGGTTGCCTTTATAGAAGAGAAAGCTATTGTATCGTCTGTAAAGCATCTGAATTGATTTTAAACTAACAGCGTTTGTGAAAATCTTTCTCGTTTATGGATTTGCATACTAATGAGTTAAATTTGACAGTTTTTTTTGTTCTCTATGGTCAAACTTCATTTCATTATACTGTAAGTTAGCCCAGCCAGTGAAAACGTAAGAAAAAGGAAAGAAAGAGAAGAAAATTTTTTTATTTTCAAGAAAGTACAAACATGAAATGTCGATACATTGGTTTTTAAAACGCCTTAACATTAATCATCCTAAATTGATAATAACACATTGGGATCGAAGTATCCGTGTAAAAGTTGAAAAGAAAATCATTGACAGAAAAGCACAACAAAAATAAATTCCTTCCTTGCCTGATCTGATTTTGATTGTGCATTAAAATATAAGTAGCTAAGAGAACATAGTCCTCACGACGTTCATTTGAAAAACACTATCATTAGTGCGCGCATGTATTGAAATAAAAGCAGAAAACGCTTTTAAATACTTTATTATCATAGAGACCCTTAATTGCTATTCATACATGGTTATCGTAATATCCATAGTAAGAGTTAAAACAAATGATTTAGATCCTTAATTGCATTCATACGTGGTTATCGTAATTCGTAAGCGAAAAATTCATCTTACATTGAGTCAATAGCTTTGACATTGTTTTTGTCCATATACTATATATATGTGTGTATTAATGGTCTCTGTCGTTATTTTTTGAACTAAAATCATCGTTGCTAGCGTTCCGGACTTGAGAAAAATGATACATACTCTCATTGTGAAACTATAATTCACCATTCTCACATCACTGCTGCCTTTATGTGTATTAGAAAAATATTAAATAATTTAGTTGCCTGGTGGTTTGTGGATGTCAGTCCATCTATGGTTTACGGCCCACTTTTCACATTTCGACTTCCATGAAGTTACAAAATTGAATGAAATATTTGGAAACTGAATTTTATCCAGTTACCAGTATCTCAAGAACATCAGAAAATCGCGTTTGTCCTCGATTGAGCTAAACTGCATTGCTTTAGCATGAGCATTCATCCGTCACCTGATAACATGAGTGCCGAAGTTATCACGTCTTGTTAATCAGATCTGCGTTGTGCTAGCTGTTGGTGCAGCTGCACGTCTATTCCAAATCTATGGTTGTGGTTCTTGACTTATGCGATGCATCTGATTACTCATCGTTTAATTTGTATGTCGTTGTGTAGCGTCAAGTCCTCGTATGACCTGTGCAATTTCAAGTACTCGTATGACCTGTACGATTTCAAGAACTCGTATGACCTGTACGATTTCAAGAACTCGTATGACCTGTACGATTTCAAGAACTCGTATGACCTGTACGATTTCAAGAACTCGTATGACCTGTACGATTTAAAAAACTCGTATGACCTGTACGATTTAAAAAACTCGTATGACCTGTACGATTTAAAAAACTCGTATGACCTGTACGATTTCAAGAACTCGTATGACCTGTACGATTTCAAGTACTCGTATGACCTGTACGATTTCAAGTACTCGTATGACCTGTACGATTTCAAGTACTCGTATGACCTGTACGATTCCGAGTACTTGTATGACCTGTACAATTTCAAGTACTCGTATGACCTGTACGATTCCGAGTACTCGTATGACCTGTACGATTCCGAGTACTCGTATGACCTGTACGATTCCGAGTACTTGTATGACCTGTACGATTTCAAGTACTTGTTTTGACTCAAATACCTTGTAATGCCTCATTTTTTCTTCCGTAACTCCTTTTCCACTTTAACTCGGAACGGACAGCACTTTTCTTATTAATTATTCCTCGAATTCTTCTTAAGATCGCAATATTCTTGAGTTTATCACAGACCCGAAATAATGAAGCTACTGATATGAAAATATCCAAAGTATAACCAGAGGAAACGGTAAGAAATATCACTATTTTATCCCTAATGATACAGGCTTTTTCTATGCCTTGGGAGCGGGGACACACATTGAGTATTGATTCCCCATTCCTTTGATTCCATAATAAATAGCACCGACTGCTTTCCTCTCTTATAAACACCTTAGTTGTTGTTAGGGAAGTCCCAGAGGAATGATGTGAGGTCCCGAGCCGAGAGTTAAGTAGGCCTTCTTTTTGTTGAAATGAAAAACGTTTTTTGTTTTGTTAAGGACCATCTTTTTTAGGTTCACTGCTATCCTGTTTTTCAGCACCTCTAACTGTCTTCAAGTTTCATCTTATTTCATAGCCTTCCTTTTTGGCTTACTATTTCTATGCTCTGGAGATCTTTGTGGAAACGCACCTCGTGCATAGATCCTGCGTTCCCTTAACTCCATACTAAGTGGCACCTTCGTTTTTCTCTCTATGGAATGCTTTTTTTTGCAGTTATAAAGACCTAAAATAACGTATATTTTATCATTTATTGAAAAGGCTTAAAACTAACAATCTTGTTTGTTAAAGAGGCTTAAACCTCACCTATCTAGTCGAATAAATAATGAAACAAAACCGGGAACGCTTGTGGGTGAATGAGCGGTCCTATAGTATGTCTTCACTGAATATTGACCAAATAAAAAGCACATGCGTCACTTACCAAATAAAAAGCGCATTCATTACAAGCTGTACATCTCGCGCTAGGTCGCAGGGCCAAGTAACTGAGGGTAGTGAAGCGTGTCAAGGCAGCGAGAAGAGCGGTAGCCCTCAATCATGTCTTCATTTCACTGTGCAGCTGCCGTGAACGGCCTCGACCTTCAGGCTAATGTGCACCCTTGTCAGAACTCGTCTTCTCGTTGATCTGGCGCTCATCCGCGCACGCGTTTTGTGCGTCAGGGTTGTCAGATTGGTCTTTTGGATGCGCATCAGTATTTTTCATTTTAGCTTTTCTTACATGAATTTCGACCGTAAAAACCAAGTGGGAGACTTTTGTCCAGAGAAAAGGCTGATTTGCCAAACCTGTAGCTGTAATCGTCAAGTTATTTATCTAAATCGCTTGCACTATCAATTTGAAGCTATCATTTGCTAGTGTATACTTCTATCGCCGAAAGCGAAATGCTTTTGTTCAAGTTGGAGTTAAAATTTATTCGTGGATACTTATAAATTTTCGGGTTAAATGCCCCGGCTTTCTAATTCCAATTTTGTTTTTTATGCGTTACGATGATACCGGATGAAATTCCAATAAATGTATGTATTTGAACTTCAATTATATAAAAAATAAATAAGCAGCCAAAGTATAGAATTCAGGCATCCAGATATGAGGGGGGAGTGTTGCCGAACATATCAAACCATGTATGTACTGTAATCAATTAACAAATTTTTTACTATGATGTAAGAGGATGGTACAGCTATCTCTAAATGTACACCGAGAGGGGGGTTTGTTCAAGTATTTTAGGGCTTCCATGCATCAGGGTGATCCGTTGGATTCCGAATTTCCGTTGAGAGTACTTGGAGTATGTCAATTTTTGACAGTGCTCCTTTCTTAAGGAATTAGGGATCCTTTAGAGTAACCCAAGGTGAATTAGCTATGCATGTTATATGAAGCTAATGTTGGTTTAGATTAGATTTTCCCATTTCTTACTTTTACTTATTTTTCTAAAGCATTTTCTGGCTGTTAGGGAGACCGATCTACCACGAGTGTTGAGTTTTCCGTCCGGTTGAGATTCTCCTTTGAATTATTAAAACGTTTCTGCATAAAATATGGCGGTTATATTCATTTATCTTGCTGATTAAATACATATATTAAAAATTAACAGGCGAAGACTTTGAATATTAATTTGTAAGTATTGGCTATTTTCCGTCTTCTAATTTTAATTAAATTTACGTGTTTTTGTTGAATGAAAATTTATAACTTTCATGCACGTAAATATGGGAATCACTTTCTTCAGCTGAATGGAAACCATGAAAAGTTACCTATATCATGTTGGTGACATCGTTGGTTATGTAATTTGGGTGCGCGATCTAACTTTTTATTGTTCATGAGTGCGATTTACGCTCTCCTAGTGTGACTGTCACAGGTGTGTGTGTATGTGTGAGAGGAGAGGAAAGCCAGCATTGGGAACTGCTCATCATAGACATAGAACTGCTCATCATAGAACAGACGAAATATTACAATACAAATGAAATAAAATGAGCGGCCAAGGCGAGCATTGCTCTAGTATTCACTTGATGCCACTTACATTAGGCTTGATGCTGCTTCCCAGTCTAACTTTTTTGCCGCCTGCATGCATCTCTTTCGCCACCCAAGTAATTAAATCGCTTTAGCGGCGAAAAACATGTCTGCTCCGGCGAAAAAGTGAACACTCAGCACCACGTATGCCAACTGGGTGCGGCGCTTTTAAACTTGTTGCCAGCACGTGCAGTAGAGCTTGTCGGTAACTTCAGGAATATATCACTGAACGTTAAAACTTGTGGCAGGCCAGCAGAGGTTGTCATTTCCCTGTGGTCGTTTCTTTTTTAGCTTAAAATTCTGGTTTATTAGAATCATATTTTCACTTAATGAGTCGTTATTCTGGGGATTACTCGTTCAAAAGTAAAAGTTACTTCATCGTCTTTAACTTGACAGCCCTATTCGTGAGTCAATCAACAATTTCGTGTTGCGTTATACAGCGTTTGAGCTTCGTTAAACGATCCACTCACAACTCCCGGCTCATTTTACTGCACGGAACTCCATCCGTCGATCCAGTCCCGACGACTTTCTTTGAACGCTTTTCTTAATTTATTTGAGAAGCTCACGGTGACTTCACTGTCACCAGCTGCTTGGTATTCTCTTTGTCCCGTAGAAACTGCCGTGTCCATTACCTCTCTCAGGATATGCAGGATCTGGCGTGTCATCGAGCGCGACTCTCGCACATCTCGGCGTTTTCTCTTCTGAGAACTTGGAGTGAGCATCAGTAGTGACGGCCTCTTTCTAAACCTGAGACGTAGCGATCTCGTTTATTATATCTGATTTAATTCATTTACTCATTGCTTGCGGCGGATACCGACTGACTTTTCCCTCGCGTTCTCTTTTTTTGTGTCTGTGTAATGACCGATGGAACTATTAGTTTTTTCTCGCTCGTAGTTTGCTGTGGAATGAAATTATATCGTCTGGTAAATTATGTGCTTTAATCGAGCTGCATTAGTTTAGGATATTCATAGCAACCAATGCTGATATCATTTGGGATATTCATGGCAACCCATTTTTATGTCGTTTGAGATAGTAACTAAATTCTATGTCTCGATTCTAGAGCACTTTTACGTTTGCACTTTGGAAGCAATGTACGCTAAAGTGAACGATGGTCACGAAAATGAAAAAATATGACAAGACTTCACCTCCTAGCCTCGTCCACAAATATATATTAATATATGTCCTCCTTTTTTTAATATTTATATGCCTTTCATGAACAATAGAGCCAATACCAAATGCTGGTGTTGCTTTCGCCGATGTGACGCCTCTCTCTTGGTGCTGGGAGTCCCGCACACACGAGGTCCGCTGCCGTGAGCGACTCTTTACTTTTCCACTCGATCGTTTCGTGTTGCGTCGCCGGAATGACGGCACAGCTTCCAACCGCTCCTTTGAGTTGGCACTGCAGTGCCGACACCACCTGCTCTATCTACGCGCTGTCGCTCCCACGCTGCGCTCTGTTAAATCTACATTTCAGGCCGATGCCGTACCGTCATTGATTGGCTATGAGGACAGCTCCTTTACTGATGTTTTTGATCTGCTGGAAGATTTCAATTTTTGTCGTGTTGAGGCGTATTTGGAAACGTATGTTGTCATCGTTTATAGGAGTGGATGGAAGATGGTTACATCATTGTAATACATTCACGTTTTTGATATGTTAATTTAAATGAACCCGATAAAATAACTCGCATGGGAAAAAAGTAAATATTCAATTTTTTACATGGTGGCACCATTGCTGGTCACTTTTTTGAAGTCAGCATGAGGGTGCTACTGAAAATTTTGAGTCATTTAGTATTAATATGAAGGTGCCGCTGGAAGTTATGTGTCATCGAGTAATAATTTAATTTAGTAGGTACGTATAGTGGATGTTCAACGTATCTTGGGCTCAGGTAACACACCGGCGTCTTACGAGGAGATATCTCTACTTGGTTCGTGAACTCGGCGGAAATTCCTCGCCGAAGATTTTGCAAGTTGTACAGAACGCCTGGGTTGGTACAGGCTCTCAAAAACACAGAACGAAAACAAGCTGAAATGAATTGTTGATCTTGACTTTTTTCCTTTCAAGCCTCTTAAAGTGTGACTCTGGGTAGATCTTTACGTTTGATATGTCAGTTTCAGTGGGGAACAAATGCCTCGGGTGGGTGCTGAAGTATGCATCCTAACACCGAAGCTCGATCTTGCCCTGTTTGAAGTACAGCTGAACCTGGAAACAGCTGCACATGGAAACAGCTGCAGCGATATGTACAGCTGCACCTAGAAACAGCTGCAGCGAGATGTACAGCTGCACCTGGAAACAGCTGCAGCGAGATGTACAGCTGCACGTGGAAACAATTGCAGCGAGATGTACAGTTGCGCCTGGAAGCAGCGCTGGAGGCACTGGAGGGGAGGCAGTCAGCAGTGCTTCCACTTTAGGGTAAAATACCCTATTTTAGGGTAATCAGGTGTTGGCTAGGGTAGAGTTTAGGGTAAAGCAAAATTCCATGATTTTTAGGGTAATTCGACTTCAGTCGAGGTAGCGCAGCAAAATTGTAGGGTAATGGCCAGTTTTCATTACCAATATCAAGTTTGCTCTCAAGTACTACAATATACCTCGTGTAAGGTACATTGCGGAAGAAACGCTACCGAAGCATTTATGAAAATGTTCAATAAGAGTCATATTTGGAACAGATTTTCCCGAACTCGCTAAGAATTTAGTTTTTATTGGACACTCCGATAAGGCGCAAATTGCTGTGCACATCGCTGCAGATCTCCCAGAACTCAGATCTCTCTTCAGTATAATGTTGCCAGATTTGCTGCACAAATAACACCTTCGTTAATTAAAAGTAATTTCAATAATTAAAGTGATATGCAACTTGATATAATGTTGGGAATTTATATTTTTTAGCTTTACATAACTCACACGTAACTGTATCAAGATTTACACCAATACATCGATCATCGTCGTTTACTGGAATTGAACAGCTACATAACGTGTACAGAACGACACTGCCAGAGCCGAGGGTTGGTAGTTATGTTTCATTCAGGTGCAATTAACTGTGCCAGGTGCAATATTGCATCGTGACAAAATATTTGGTTACTTGCGTTTCAGTAAAATTGGTACTATTGAATAGATTCGGTGTACGATGGAGCTGCTACACCACCCATGAAGGAAAGCCAAATTGTATCGTCTGTTAAGCCCTTTTCAAGAAAAGAGAAGGAAGGATAGAGACAACTGTTTCGAGGCTAGTTAGAAAAGTCTAAGTCTTATACATCAACTAAGGATATGGCATACTGTACTATATGCTCAACTATCATTACGTTTGGTAAATCTGAGATTATTCTCCATGCTAACACGCAACGCCATAAAATCTTTAAGTGCAGAGAAGGAAAACACAAGCTATAACTTTGCTCATTTTATCACACGATCCAATTGACAAGTCAGGTATGAAAATTGAAATGCCGATAAGTGCAAATCTTTATGAGCATAATTTACCTATTTCGTAACTACTGAAACAAATTTTTCTTAAAGAAAGTAAGCTTAGGGAAGCAAAGAGCTTCAAACATTATTAGACAATGTTTGGGTAGACATCTATCAAGTGATCTTGTCGTTGTCCTTAATGAAGTTTATATTATGTAATAATTGCTGAAACAACTGATCGCACTAAAGCTAAACAGCTCGGATTCATCGTCCAATAATGAAGTGGGAGTGCAATTAAGAGCTACTCTGTTCATCTTGTTGAAAAAAAAGGATAGCACAGCTAACGGATTGTTTACTACAAAAATGATTTCAGCGATAAAAATAGATTAGATTAGTCGCAACATATACGATCCAAAGAGATGAAGGAGGAAGGCACCATTTAGTATGGAGTTAAGGAAACATGGAATCTACGCAGAAATGGCATAGAACCAGTAAGTTGTGAAAGAAGATTATGAAACAAGACCAAAGTTGAAGGAGAAAGTAGTAGGTACTGAAAAACAGGACAGTAGTGAACCTAAAAAAGGGTGGTCCTTAACATAACAAAAACATTTTATTTCAACAAAGATGAAAGCCTACCTAACTCTCAGCTCGGGCCCTCATGCACAATGTCCCCCTTTGAGCGCTAATTCCTATAGATACCATAATTGTATCCTCCTGAGGCGAGTGATAAAAATATTAAATTGAGCGACATTGTAGGGTTCTGTTCTGACACGACTAACGTTATGATGGGATCCAAACATTCTGTGGCTTCTTTGTTAAAAAAAATGAATGTTCGATTTCATAGAAGAAATGTTGGCTTGGTGGAAATACAGATATTGGGAGTGAATAAAAAAGGTTGTGAGATAGAAATCGAGGTTCTTTTTCTATTATATGACTCCGATTCTTGGAGGAGCTACAAGTATTCGACTGTAGGATTTTGACTTTCTTGGCATGGTGGCTTCTGTCGAAAAATAATCTGGCCATAGGCCGAGATTCTTAATTGTAAGGAGTTTCGTATTTGTAATTCAATTGGGCTAACCTTAAGCCTTGAGCAACATCTGCTTCGTCTAACTCAACGTAAATTATCTCTATGCGCAGTTAAATTCGAGCCAATTAAGTATACTGATCGCGAAAATTTTGGTGAAGTCGAAATTCGTCATTCAGTGCATTAGATTCTTTGCCCCGTTCTTTGCAATTGCACCGAGAATTAGTGTTTTTGTGAACTTATTTCACAACTAAATTACTCCTAATCTTTCTGAGCAAAAATTTTGAAACTGTGTTTGTGTTGTGTTCCATAAATAAATGTTTCGAATATTACTTTGTCGTTCATTTCCTCTTACTATGTCTTTGCTTCTCTCTGATAGTCAGGAATAGATCGCCTGGCCTCAAACTTTACGCTCATTGAACAAAGTTTGCAACTAGGTACCTATACAAAGAAGATGATCTATAGCGAAAGCAATATAAAATGTTGCACGTATCGTGACACATATGGCTACCTAAAGTCAGAGAATTTCATTTTCTTATATCCGCATGACCCTGATGTCGTTTCATTTTTACACATATATACATGGAAACATTGAATAGTTTGAGGTAATACCAGCAATGGGCTTATTTAACATTTTAGGGTAGTTTATGCATTTTTAGGGTAATCTTGAACAAAGTTTTAGGGTAGGAACTTCCGCACTCGTGGAAGCCCTGGCAGTCAGTGGAAGTGCACCCCCCAGTTCGCTGCTGGCCTTTGTCTGGTGCGGTTATGGAGCGGAGTTTGCGTGCGCTCCCTGCCAGATTACCACCTCGGAATCGTCGATATTTTGTGTTACATGAAATATGCAAACGGCATTTTGTGACTAATTTGTTTGTAGCTAACTGGTCATTTTTTCGTATGCCAACTTTGGAACGATTACTTGATACACGATTTCCATGCAAGAAAGATTCAATATGTCCAAATTTCATTCCAGTTAACTTACCCATCAGTTGATCTCCGCTTAGTCCAATTTGCCTCCTGAACATGGAATAATTTTTTCGTTGATTCATGCACCAGTATTGGGAGCACGAAGTTCCACATGCTCCTCAATATCTCCCTTTTATTGTTAAATATGTTTTAATTTTTGACGCGTGGTCTAGCCCTTCCTTCGTTCTCTTTGTCGGGAATATTGTATTTTAACTTTATTGTTCGTAATGAACTGTTTCGTAGAATTCTCATAATCGAAGAACATATCGTAAATGACTTGGATTTAAATACATGTTTGTGTGTTAGATCAGTTAAAAAAGTGAAGAAATGAGTACATGAACTAATATTCATGCTGTAAACCAACACCCAATTGAAATCATCTCTGTTTTCATTCCATATTGGTTAACCCTTTAACGTCCGAATTTTTGTACTCATATTACCGTTAACACAACCACCGTCACTAAACTGGCGCTGGCATCTGGCAGTCACCGATATCAGGATGGGATAAGAACTGCCACTCGGCAGAGAACTTCAAAGAACACATTAGGGAACTAATTGAATAAGAAATAAAATATATTGAAGGGGAATTTTGAAAGAGGACACTGGTGTCCTCTGGGGCGTTAAAGGGTTAAATATGGGAATGGTGCACTAATGTTTGTGTCGGTCTTAAGTTTCACTTCGAATTTTCTTTTATTCACGTATAGTGTTTAGTTTTAAATTAACACTTTAACTATTACCGTTACTTTTTCAATAATTTCAAAACGGAAACTTACTCGCCTGACCTATAATTTTTTCTGGGTTCTTTGCCTTGTAAAATTTATTTTCGAAATAGTGACCTAGAACATGACATAATCTAATTATACTCCTTCTAACTACAACGGTTACAATGATCATAACTGCATGTTCTGAGGTGCGTATGACATTCCAGTGTAACATTTTGGGTGAGAATTTAAGTTTTAAACTCGTGAGGTAATTATTCAGCATATATTGTCAGCATAAGCGTTTTTCCCTGTAGTTTATCTGATGAATTTTACGTAGTTATATAGTAGTTATTTTTTTCCTAAAAATTTGGTCAAAAGCGTACGTGCAGGTGTGGTATACATGCATACAAAGGTGGCACCTTCAAACTACAACATGTCCAGTTTTTATGTGCTGGCCGACCTAGATGAGGTGCGACTTGTGACGTTAGCCATCCATTCTGACATTCGGAAATCTAACGTTTCAGGTATCTTGTCAACCTCAACAGTTGCGTGCACACGAGATGTCTTCTCCATTGACCTGTTGCAGTGTGCGGCGAACTCGTGCATCACTCGGCAATTTTAAGCACGTGTTCGGGAAGTTCGTTCGATGTCAATTTTTTGCATTCGGAGCAAGTCTTGCATGCATAGAACTTTAAACTTTTATAATGGAGTAAGCTCGTCTGCTATGACAAGAAATGAAGAAACCTCTGCTTGCAGCGCATCATCTGGTTGTCTTACCTTCCATTTTATACTTAATTTTAATGCGGTAATTTAAAAGAACATATACCAATTTGAATAGACAATGAGAATACTGATAATATTGATAATCGAAAATGATTGATTTATTAGAAATTTCAAAGATGCTCGAAATTCTAGGAGACCTCCGCCAGAAATAGGACTAGCGAGACTTGTATTTTATTTTTAACGTACAGCGTAGCAGAATTTCTCAACTACAAAATAGAATAAAACGTAGTGAGGGAAACTAGACGAGCATCCTTTTCTTGGGCTCCCACTCGACTCCAGTGCCGTCAGACTACAGTGACGCACAGAAGCCACACGAGAAATAACTGTCACACTGTCTTCATTATTCTACGCGAGTAAAAATGCTAAAAGTGTATCGTCAACGGCATGCTTTGGGAAATTGGCGTTCTTACTTACTATATCCCTGGATAGGTACGGGTAGTAAAACCACTGTTTGTTGCGTAAATTCAATTCAGGTGGTTGATTGGGTTGTTAAAATGAGTCTTGTTTGTTCTTTTTCTCTCCTGAAATAACAATTCGTATCATTTCTTTGGGAGATGTACATTGGTCTTCATTGTAAGTTGCTCATATGCCTGACGCATCGCTATCAATGGGAAACAGAGCATCCAGGTACCGATTACAGATCATTGAACTTTAACTGTGGACTCACGTCTCATTGGCATTTGTTACAACGTGACTGCGCTTTTGCTCTAATGTTTGTGTGTCGACATAGGGCATGGCCACTTCCTGCAGGTCCAGTACAGACGAAGCTGGCCAACCAATTTTGATAGATGGGTAGGTATTGGACGTGTCTCAAACGTAGGGTGTGTTCTTATTTCTGTCCTAATTTAGCGTGAGTTTTGTTTTCCATTGATGGCAGAATTCAAAGATACTCGAATTCATTTCGCTTGGCATTCATTTCGCTTGGCATTCGAAATTCATTTCGCTTGGCTGAAGTTCTCTTGCTATGCTGTTTGATTTCAGTCGTAAGTGCGTGTGCGAGTCCAGTTCTTGTTTTCATCTTAGTTATGCCAGGATCAGCTCACACTCCTCCAGTTCCATGAAGAGGAAGGGCATTTCACCTCAGCTCGTGTCTTGGGGGGGGAATTAGCTCTTCAGACCCATCGGGGGTACAACTCCTGTAGCTTTGGGAATTGGCGTTCTCAAGACGAAGATATGCGGACTTAGGCCGAAGGTTTGATGCCTCCCCTTTGTTGACATAGAATTAGTATTGGTTCGAAATATCTTTTTCTGTTCACTGCAGCCCTCTCTTAACCAGCACCTATAACTTCTTCCGATTTTTATCTTGTTTCCTAAAGTTCTTTCAATTTTACGTGAGGACTTAAGAGGCTTGCGATTCATGCAACTAACCGCCTGCACTAGTGTATTTGACCTATTTATTTAATTCTTTCAATTATTTCTCATGATACCTCTCAGGGTGATACAATTATTGTATCTATGGGAACTAGCGCTCCCAGGAGGACAATGTGAGGGCCCGAGCTGAGAGTTAGGTAGGCCTTCTTTTTTGTTGAAATAAAATGTTTTTGTTATGTTAAGGACCACCTTTTTCAGTTCACTACTGTCCTGTTTTTCAGCACCTCTGACTTTCTTCTTCAACTTTTATTTTATTTCATGAACTTCTTTCCCATCGTACTGTTTCTATGCCCTTTCTGCATAGATTCCTCATTTTCTTTTCTCCACACTAAATGGTGCCTTCCTCCTTCCTCTCTTTGATACGCTCTATTTTTGCAGCGGTTAGGGAGGCTTAAACTAACTTATAATCTTAATCTTATTTCTCTTGATAAGGGGCTTTTGGCCTTCGTTTAAACTCTTCGAGCAACATGATTATGATTTTTTTACTTCTCTCTATCTTTGGTAATGTGTTCAGCTGTTGCGGGTTGTTTGAACAGAAGAGACATACCTTCACACCTTCATGTGTCGCATGAATTCCTGAATTGAGAGTTTGCTATCCTGAACTTCTCTTGCATTGAGGTAATTATGTGATTAGATCCATTTGTATGGAACAGTTTCTCCCACTTTCTATCATTTTTCTAATACTTCGTCATTTGCCTCACTCGTTTAACTCCATTTCAACTTGTTTAATCTCATAAATAACCAGCATGACAGTGTTCAAAAGGAACACGTGGGAATATCAATGTCACCTGGAATATCACACGTTTGTAGCGACGCTGAACAGTTAGCCTCCAGATGCGCGTCGTGGTTCTCACGACAGATTCTTGCTCGGCAGCCCTCGGGATTCTAGGATATCTTGCGTCATGTGTTAGAGCGCGCAGTTAGCGTTGCCAGCTTGACAACGCTTTTTTGTTGTCTGCTCCACATACTAAAACTAGGTGGCCATCATTACTACTCACTTCTGTGCGCACGGTCCTCCGTTCGTGCGACATTTCTGGCTGTAAGACCAGTTTGGTGCTTGTGATGAATTATTTCGTCGTTATTTGCCTACATCTCTAGTTTTTGTGACAAAATGTGACTGACTACCCTTTGTGTATGAAGTTTTTGGGACTACTTTTGTGTCGTTAAACACGTTAGATCATATTTGAATTTGCTGTGGAACTGAAAAAATGTGCGTATACTGTGATATCGTAGTTCTATGTTTTTGAAAAAGTTTTGTCACAAAATTTGTGTATAAGATATTTGCAGGATTAAATTAGTCTTGTATGTGCGAATATTTTATGGCAGTAATGGTCATCCAAAATCCGTTCAAAATATGAGACACGTGTGCAGCGATGGAAATGAAGCAGGAAATTGGTGGCCGCAGATTACTGAAGGGGCGAAGGGGTTGGTGGGTAATCTCGTATTAATTTTCACGCTAAATTACAGTAAGCAGCTGCAAATTGCCATACATGAAATATTTACGTTCGAATTGCAATTACAACGAAGTGGAAATAGGTTGAATTGACTGCTGTTTAGATGTTTTATTTTAAGTAAGTAGATATTGTCTTTCAGTCCGCGTTTTTTTTTTTGCTCAATTCACGTTGGCTTTTGAAAACATTTTGTGGGGAAGAGCTTATGTTTCCTGCTGTTCTTATGTGTGGCCAATCACATAAACGTAGTGCTACCAACCTTCGCTCTATTCCAACATGACCGTGCTTCTGGTGTACCGTACTTTCGTACTGCTCTAGAATGTCCTGAAATATATTCTCATTGTTTTTTATAAATACGATTTAAGTAAAGTATTGTTAGATTTTTAATAAAATAATTCTGAAGTAATTTTACAGAACAAGAAGAAGTCTTTGGTGTAGGGTAGGTGTATTGCTCACGGTAGAAGAAACAAGGTATGGTCAAACCAGTCTTTTTTTTCGTCGACCGTGTAGCAATGCTGACGTAATGGCAACGAACCAATAAAAGCGCTCATATTGCATCTGACAACACTGCTAGCCCTACTGTTGGCCTAACGACATGTTGCTATGGTGGCGTCATAAAGTTTGTTGGAAATAAAGCCGTGATATTGGCTAGCCGAACAAGAGGAGGTGTATTTTCCCCATAGAAATGACCCTATCTTGTTTCCTCAACCGTCGTATTGCTTCCCTACGGTGCAACCTGAGTCGCGTGCCGATGCTCATCTATTATCATTGGTTCGGTTTCGTGCGCTTTTGCTAAGCTGAGATTTTGGTCGAGTATCAGTAGCTTCACAGTATATGTGACTTTAGGTGTATTGCGAGAGTTACAGTCAGCTGTAACTAACCGTGTATTTCTCTATGCTCACTCCTATTTATTTAGATTCACCATTCTGATTGAAATTTAGTTTCAGAAGCTTTCAGAATATATTTAACCCCTTCCCCAACAATTTTTTTCGTAAAAACGTTTCCTTTTCCGACTATTTTTTTTATTTTGGTTCTATATAGTATTTTTGATGCTGGTTATGAAAACAGTTTGTAATTTTTTTCTCTCCCCATTTTGTAGTAAACTTTTTATTTTGAAAATACCTTTGTCGGCCAAAACGAATCAACTCGTCATCCTATAAACCATATTTTCTCTATTTTATTACCAAATGTAAAGAGAAATAAAAATTTATTTAATTTTTAATTTTTATTACAATTGTATACCAAATATCTAGCAGTAATTATAATATGCATGATAAATGAAATTACTTTTTCCGGCATTTTATTTTGAACAAAATCAATTGAAAACTGTAAGTTGTTAGCAATAATATAAAACAAATAAATTTTATTTCCACGTATAAAAGAATAGTATTTCCTCAGAAAGTTCCTAGATGAAATTATTTAGAATGGTACTTCTCAAAATGAATGCTAATGTGGATGCAAACAACACCCATCCGACGACAATCGCTGTTGGAGCAAGTCTAGTAACAATGTCCTTGAAATACCACAGCTCAACCAAATCGCCTGTGCCAGGCGAACGATTTGACGAGAATACTCGTTTCACACGTAGAATGGCTTACAAAGGCTTTAAATCGACGAGTATATACGTATGTAGCTGGTTTTTGAAAGTAAAGTTCTAGACGAGTATACTCGTTGACGGCTGAAAAACGAACATTTTGTGAAAACGTGTATACTCGTTTCTGCCGGGGAAGGGGTTAACAATTTATATCTGTGTTTCGTCGTGATTAATTAATTAATTAATTTATTAATTGATACAATTGATTAATTCTCCTCAGGGGGATACAACTATTGTATCTATGGGAATTAGCGCTCCCAGGAAACCATGTGTGGGCCCGAGCTAAAGGTTAGGTAGGCTTCCTTTTTGTTGTAATAAAATAGGTTTTTGTTTTGTTACGGACCATCTTTTTTCGGTTCACTGCTGTCCTGTTTTTCAGCCCCTACTACTTTCTTCTTCAACTTTTTTCTTGTTTCATGAACTTCTTTCCTAGCTTACTGTTTCTGTGCACCTTGTGCATAGATTCCACGTTCCCTCAACTCCATACTAAATGGTGCCTTCCTCTTTCCTCTCTTGGAACATCTTTGTCGTGGTTAAGGGAGGCTAAAACTTTCTTATATAATAATAATAATAATAATAATAATAATTTCAAGATTAACCCTTTAACGTCCAAATTTTTGTACTCATATTACCGTTAACACAACCACCGTCACTAAACTGGCGCTGGCATCAGGCAGTCACCGATATCAGGATGGGAGAGGAACTGCCACCCGGCAGAGAACTTCAAAGAACACATTAGGGAACTAATTGAACAAGAAATACAATATATTGAGGGTATTTTTGAAAGAGGACACTGGTGTCCTCTGGGGCGTTAAAGGGTTAATTTCTAACAACCTCTGCAGTAACGGAATGTCTAAGTAATGACATGGCTCAATAAGGCATTCATCTCATCGCGTGTCTAGTTCACGAAACTGTTTTTCCGATTTTGGAAGAAGTATGTGCTGTCGCTGCGCATAATTATAACTCTATAATTGAACAAGTAAAATTAACGACCTGAGTATTAATAAACTCATCACATGCAGCGTATATGCCATCCACAAGTCTTGCGTCGTCCGGTTGGTTGCATCTGCGATTGACGAGTACGGGTCGTTGCTGGGCACACGCGCTTTCTCCCCTGGGGATCCAGAAGACGGATGACCAACAAGCATTTTTACATTGACTCATGTGCTTAGATGCTCTGGGCAGTGGGTCAGTGGGGCACACCTTCGCAAAATCCTATTGGCATGCGTCTGGAAATGAAGTTATCGTGAAATTTTCAGTCCGAGTTGATTTTTTCCCTCAGTTATATCGGAGAAACTTGGTTACGTGTGTCATTTAGATTAATTTTCGAATATGATCACAAGAGTAATTGCGGATGCAGAATATGTTTTGAAGGCTTGCTGCTTCGCATTTGCGGTGCGTGAATATTTTTAATAAATATTCTTATTTACGTGTTTTTTTGTGTCGGAAAATATTGACAGTACCAGTGCTTTCCTAATGTTAGAATTTATGAGCTTGTGCATAAGTACCCAATGAAAACCAATTAAAGTTTGATATGCCGGTGACCTGTAATAATTTGTTATTTTTCTATCATTTCATCTGAGTTTCATCACCATCGTCTTCATCATCAATGTAGTTAGGTGAGGTAATTGCTGTTTGACATGAAAACGGTTCACTCGCGGTATATAGCCTGGTAAAGGTATACATAGATTACCACTCCGCTAGAGGAACTCACAGATCAAAGCTGAGAAATTTATTAGAATGACATAAATCTCCCTGGCTGCGGTAGGTCGAATTTCATGACGCTACTGGCGATCCGGCAGTTGGGACGCCTTTCACCTGCCGCTCAAGTTCGTGACTCGTGAGCCGCAAAGGAGCCAGAGCTAAGTTGCCAGGTAGGCTTTTCTGGCCAAAGTGATCATACTTGGCGTTTAAATCGAATTTACTGTGAATTTCAGTTAGGAACACCATACGCTGACTACCATTTAACCTGTTGCGGAGTTCTATTTGAGACTAAATTCTGCTTAAAAGAGCCAAATATGAGAATATTGTCCAGGGTAAAAGGCCAATCTGATAACTCAGCTGCCAGAGAGCCTGCACTGTTGCAGGTGAGAGAGTGCTGCATTGTCATCCTCGTACAATGAAGCCAGGAAGCGTATTTTTATCACGTCAACTGTTTCGGATTTTCCTCGGATTATTCGTTGAACAGTACTGCACTGTATACCGCTACTGCATTGCGGGGTTCCGCCAGGTCTTGCACATTACGGTGCAGTCGCAATACATCCCTTTATTATGAGTGGCGGTCTTTTTAATGCGACTCTCTCTCTCTCATCGTGTGCTTTGAAGGGATTTCTAAGTGTTACATGAAATCTGCGCGAAACTTAAACACTTACAATTGTACTGTAGTTGTACTCGTCTTATTGTGAATCTTTATTTGTTGGTTCTGCCGTGTTGAATTCTGAACCGTGGTGACAGGAGCCATGCTCTTGTTTGGCCCCCTTGCGGTCTGTGACGAGACGTTCCATAAATGTCAAACGTAAACACGAGAATTAGACGCTCATCAATCAGACCGCAATATGAAAAACGGGTCAACATTAAGACAACCTTTTGTCTCGAATATCCATGCGACAGAAAGTTGTGAGATTTACTTTGATGACCATTGTTAAAAATCGTTGGGAACGGAATAGAGTTTTCTTTTCAGAACGCTGCAGTTTTTAGTAGATTCAAAAGTCTTGAATGTAAACTGTGCAGCAATTCATGGTGCGCTTATTAGTTGCTTTTTGAAGTCAATAATAGTACGATTTTTCAAATAACATGCTTCAATGTTTAAGCTGTAGAAGATACGTAATAACCCAACGCTGCAGTTACCTTGGAGTTTTAGTCTATCTTAACTTGCTAAATGTTCAGCTTTGAAAAAATATCGTTCTTTTGTTGGTTTTTATTATGTTTATGATCGACTTTTACCTGTGCACCTGTCTACAATTCTTGAATGCGACTGTTAATATCATGTCATTACTCAAATTGGAGTGCCATTCTAATTAGGTAAAAAAAGTTAGGGGTAAAAGGAAACACATTTTACGTATCATTTACCAGTATTGACATGAAATCATATGGTCTCCGCTAATCTGGTAGTCTTCATGACTTCATCAATCTTTTTTCCTTCGATCTATGGGCTCCCACTTTCGAAGTCCTTGAGAATTCAAGTTCGGTGAAAAAAGTAAGCGTTCACATTTTCAAGTGCTTTTCCCTTTGTATTTTTTTACAACGTTGCACGTGGTGTGAGTCTTAATTAGCGCTCGAATATCCTTGCCACCTCGGGTCCTGAGCTGAAAGTTAGGTTTTCCTTCTCTCTGTTGAAATAAAATGTTTTTGTTTTGTAAAGGACCATCTTTTTTCGGTTCACTGCTGTCCTATTTTTCAGCATCTCTAACCTTCTTCTTCAACTGTTATCTTGTTTCATAACCTTCCTTCTTAACTTACTGTTGCAATGCGCACGAGACATTGTGCGGAAACAGCCTTTGTGCATAGATTCCGCGTTCCCTTAACTCCATACTAAATAGCGCCTTCCTCTCTTTGATGATACGCTCTTTTTAGCGGTTAGGGAGGCTTAAATCAACATTTAATCTAATTTTAACGTTCAATGTTGCGTGATTGTGTTCCTTGTAATGCGCCGTTTCAGATGCATGCTCTTTGAATGTAACGGATTGCTTATTTGTAGTGACAAATTGTCGTGCTCAGTATGGCAATTTCTAAAGTATGTTGTCGTTCTTAGTATTACCCATCAAATATAGAATGCGTATCGTCTGTTTTCTTTCTAGTCTGGTTTATTCTTTCCTTATGTAGAATCAACAATGAAGCGATAATTTTCATCCTTGCTCGCGTGAGCTTCGTGTAATCTGTTGGTACATTTTCTCCTTAAGTATTTTAGGTAGTTTTCAATGGATATCCCCTCAAGTTATGTTTTCGTTTTTTCGTTCATCTCAGCTTTTATCAAAAATAATATTTTATTGAGTGGTCGGACTTCATAATCTTCTAAATAATGAAGGCATCTACGGATGCTTTATTTCCAATCAAGCCTGATACATATCACCTTGTACATTGGATTTTCAAATGCCTTATAACTAACGCCAGGACGCCATGACGCTTTCCCCCGGTCAAGACGGGTACCCATTTCAGACACATGGGTAGAGTGTGGTATTGTGTTAGGAATTTTTCTCCTATACCCAACAGAGAAAATCGCCAGCGCCGAGTTTCGAACCAGGGTCTCTGCCGCACGGCGGCAGAACCTCTAGCACATGGCTATCGCGAGCATGGCTATCTAAACGAGTCCGGGAGATCACGACATCCAATGCACTCTAAGTTCTTTTAATGATAGCATTCTGCCCGTGAGGTACTTATGTATACATCTTTTGAACAGCGTCTCCCTTCAGATGTTAGCAGTGTTTTGCAGTCTAAAAAAGCATCAAAGTTTCTTAATACTTTTGTTCGGAGGTAACGAGAGCAGGTGTCGAGAGCGGCAGTCCGACCTTTAGTTCTGACCAGATGACGCCCGCTTCTCTAACAGTACAGGCCGCTGCCCGTTCTCAGGTCACCTCAGCCATCGCTCTCTCTGGTCTCTTGTGCTCTCTATTTCTTATTTTAAGCTATTTTTCAGTGTCCTCGTTCTTAGAAAGCTTCAGATGCTCAATATAGATTTTCTTCAGCTAAATTGGTCAC
The DNA here is from genome assembly GCA_030386875.1 of Morinoia aosen. Lineage (NCBI taxonomy): Eukaryota > Metazoa > Arthropoda > Malacostraca > Amphipoda > Talitridae > Morinoia > Morinoia aosen. The sequence continues at coordinate 58,817,475 of CM059561.1, read as the reverse complement.
TGCACATTATCGAATGTGGAGTCTGTTATAGTAGACTTACTCATTCTTCAACAGAGACTGTTTTTAGGTATTTTCATTTAAAGGCATAGCATTTGAGCTGTTTCTTTGATTCATGACACTAAATTCATATTGTCTGCGTTTAAAAAAAAAAGGACGCGGCCACTTTTTTGTCGCAGCCGTTCTGTATGAGTGTTGGCCATGCTTAGTATTCGAGGATTGATCATGAAGCATCAATTTATTCTATCAGGAAATTATTGCTAACAAGTTTCTACTATATTTTTCCCCGTTGGAAACTTCAGTTGATTTGTCATTTGATTATATGTTATTCCTCTGATGCGTTAAATTTTTAATACCAGTTACCATGAAAAATTTGTCAAAAAATTTCAAAACAAAGGGCTACAAAGCATCTCGTAGAGAATTTTTAATTTTGTCTTAGTTAAGTAGTACTCGATTTGAAAATGAATCTGGCATACTAATTTTGTGATTCCGTCTAAAATTATTTCATCTCTAATAATCCTCAGGAGGATACAACTATTTTATCAATGGGAGTTAGCTCTCCCAGGGGTAATATGTGAGTTCTTATCTGGAAGGTTAAGTAACCCTTATGTTGAAATGCAAAGAGATTTTTTTCGCTACTGACCACTTTAGTTTTGGTTCACTGCTGTCCTGCTTCTCAGCACCTACTTCTTTTTTGTTCAATACTTCTTGAATCATGAACTTGTTCCTCAACTTACTATTTCTGTGCACCTTGTGCAATAGATTCGGCGTTCCCTTAACTCCATACAAACTGGTGGTTTCCTTCTTCCCCTTTTGGAACGCCTTTGTTGTAGTTAGGGAGGCTCAGGCAAAGATCTTATCTAATCTTATCTAAATTAATCTATTGAATGTTGAACGAAATGCATTATGTTGTATGTTTTTTGGATTGTAGTGGTAAAACCTACGTTAATTACATCATTCCTCAAATCGTTTCTTTCCAACCGATTCGTTTCCAATGGTTTCATCAAATCGTTTATCCTTCTCAACCGAGACGACGGAAGCGATTTCAACGGTGCTGGTGTAGTTATCTAACTGCATTCACTGCTGTTCAGTTCAAAGATGCTAGAAACTGTTACAGTAATCAGGACTGGGAATCTGTCAAATAGTTCTCGGAATCATAATTGCTTCAAAATAGTGGATGAGATCGCGAGCTTGTGTCTGTAATACCTTACATTCAAGAGTCTTATAGTGGTGAAAATGTCGATGTATCTTTGATACGTTTATACAGCGTGCATTTTCTTGCAGTACTGAATCTAGAGTTTTTTTTAGCGTTTGGAGTTCGCGCGCGGTTAATGAGTTGCACTTTTTGTTCTTGATGTTCCCCAGCTCACTTCTGATGCTCTTCATTACAGGTCATTTTTTTCAAGCCTTAAAACGATAGTCAAGGTTGAAATAGAGAGTTTTAACTGGATCTCGTCTATGCCGCCTCTTTAGCGAGTCTCTCACGTACCTGGTGCACAAAAACGCGTCTGCTCAGCGTCCGTGGTAAATACGCTCCGAGTCTGCATAGGAGATGCTTCTCTTGGTCATGTTGCGGCGACACCCACCCAATGTGTTTTTTTTTCATTTTAGCACTTGCAGTTTCATTTAATTGCAGAAGTGGTCTAATTGACGAGTGGAGTCTATGAAGGTTAAAATGTGCTACAGAGATTTTGATTAATTTACTTTGATAAAAATGAGCGGTCCCAAGGTGAATATTAAAAGTAGGCTTTCATTTATTTGAAATAGAAACGTTCTTTGTTTTGTTACGAGCTCTTTTTTCGATTCAGTGCTGGCTTTTTTCGGCACTTATTAGTGTCTTTTTTCTTTCAAATTTGTTGCTTCTATGCCCAAGGTGTGGGGAATATACCTTATGCATATATTACTCGTTCCTTTAATGCCTTACTCGATTGCGCTTTCTTCTTACGGAACTCCTTTGTTGTGGTTAGAGAGCCTTAATCGAACTTTTAATCTAATCTTTGATTGATTAATTTAGTACCCAGAAAATTTGGTTTTTCTATTCATATTTCTACGTTTGCAGTTCAACGTAATTTCAGAGTTTTCGAGTCGTGACATCTGTTAGTTAATTGTACGACTGCAGTTCATTTTTTGTGTCCATGCTCCGATGCAAGCTAACCTGGATCTTGTCTGCAACATCCTGCGGCGTAAAATGAAAAGTTCAGTTTACAGTACACTGACACAGTGTCTCAAATTTGATGCTGCATTCGTTCCGTGTACATAATAGGTGAGCGTAACCATCGTGGAGGATTGTAACGCGAGGCTTTGCTCGGCTCCGTTAGGATCACTGCTCCATCTCGCTCCAGCTGCAGTAATCATCTTTCATTTTGTTCACAGATGCACACGTGATGCTCTCGCTTACTCTTTCGCCTTGGTCTATATGTGCTCACTCGCTAACGTAAAAACTTGCCAAGATTTAGAGTTTCGATCATAAACCCCAGCTAAACTCTCTTCAAGCTCTTACAACTCACACAATCTTCTCTATGTCCATGGGTAGAATGTTACTATTATTGTTGATCCATTAATCATATTTCTTATTTTAGTGAAGAAATGAAGCATGCCATAATTATTGGCATTCGACAACGTGAAAATAATCATATTTCGAAGTGATCAGTATTAAGAATAAAATCCATCTCCTAGTATAAGAAGTACTCTATTCGACTTTATATATTATGACGAAGTCGTTCGACTTCCGTAGGTTAATCGTGTTCGTAACCCACGTGAGCAATTTCATATACACGTTATTACTCTACCCATGTGCGGTTGAGTCTGAAAACTGAACTTATAGAACCCGCGGGTTGCGTCGTGGACGGGTTCTCCAGAAAATGAAGCATTTGTCGAGGTCGCACCTCGGCCAAATGAGACGACGCGGGCTGTTGCGAGCGTCAGTTTAGTGGCGCAGGGTGCGGTGAGGTGGCACCCTCCTCGGTCTGGTTACGCTGAGCCGCCGGCTGTGCTGCCTGCCCTGGTCGCTGCAACGGGACCGCCTCAGCTCGCGCATGTTGGGGGCTGGCGCTACTGCTGCTTCTGCTGCTGCTCCCTTTTGTCGCTGTGGCGACTTTTTTGGCTGCTCGTCATTTCTTGACTTATATTCGGCCGCACGCTGCTCTGGATTGTATGTTGATAATCGTCTTGTAATATTATGTGCTGACCATTTTGAATGTTATGAAATTATTCAAGTTATAGTGCAACCATTTTGCCTACTCCAGAACGTGGTTGACTTGTGTACCAGCAAGCTCGCCTTCTCTAGGAAATAGTTGAAGTGCGTACTAGCACGCTCGTCTCTAGATATAGTAAATTCTGTACTAGCAAGCGCTTTTTTTAAATTGATCAAATTGCTCGCCTAAAGCTTGTTTTTTTCCATTGCTTAGGTATGTAGGTCAACGTCCGGAATAAGAAGTTTGACGGCTGTATTGCCTTATTAATGATGAACGGGTGAGTGAACGCAAACCAGAGAAGTGAGGGATCAAGAAAAACACGTGCTCGCAGCTCATCATCGTCTTCCCGCGTGTAGGAAATGAGTTCAGGAAAGAAAATTTATCACTCGTCTTGAATTATATGTCCCACTTGATGTTACTCTATTTTTTAAGAGAAATCGGTGTTTTTTTCAATTTCTTAATTGCAGTAATTGAGGCATCTGTAAAAAACTGTCGACCCCAGTTGTGGTATAGAGCGTCAGTGTTACTGATATGCGTTAATACATCTAATTGTTGTTTCGTAAAATTTCGTTCACGTTCATCCAGAGTTCACTCTTGTTTTACATTTTGATTGTTTTTTCAAATTGTTATGTGCTTTGAGTTTACCTCACCACGCTGGTGTATGTTTAGCAGGTTAAAGAAGTGATTATTGAATAAGTAATTCAAGTATTTCGTGTGGAGAATGAGATTTAACTTTTCTGGTACAAATTACGTCCATATCCTTTCTTTAATTGGGTGAAATCCTCCTTAGTTTTTAAACATGTCTGAAGGTAGGAATGAGCGAGCAAAAAGTCATTGTATTAAAGAGGAGCGTTTCGAAAATTACGAGCACATTTTGACTCCTAAAACATATGGCTGAAACAGATTGTTCAACATTATTAAAGTTGGTAGGGGCAAGTTAATTGTATAAAAATGTGTGAAAATAAGAAAAAAACGAGAAAACGAGTTCAGAAAAACTAGGACGAGACAATATTTGACGGATATAAAGTTCACTCGTTCGTGGATTGCTTAGTATGGTGTATTAAAGTGGATATTAGATAGTATTGACAAGAAAACCTAAACTCGCCATGATGGAGTCTCTCTAACTAGTAGTTAGTTTTGGGTTTTTCACTGATGTGCGATACCATATTTATTCTCTTTATTTGTTCCCTCTGATCTTGGCATTTTTGTCTGGTGATATTGATTCGTACATCTGAAGTTTATCGTAGTTTTCGAATGTCAACTCGCTCGAAGGTAAAAAAAGGATGGGGTATAATATAATTAATAGGGCGATTATTTGGAAATCTAATACTTAATATGCAAAGAAGAGCCAATGTAAAAAGGAACATCCTTTTAATTGCAAACGAATGTTTAAAAATTCAGTTTTTAAATTGTTATGCGTTGCTATTTTTCGATTTTTGTATATTGTCATTATTTTCTCATAGCTTTTGCAATTTGTTGATTATCGCTTTTGTTCTTTGTTTTACAGCACTGAGGATGGAATCGGAAATTCCAAAACGCTTACAATTGAAAGGATGTTCCCTTTAACATTGATTCTTTTCGTATTAAGGATAGGGTATTGGTAAGTCGACTGGGTAGGTAGATAGGCAGACGCAACCTGTTTTGGGCGGAGCATGTCGCTATTTGGTGATATGAAGGTAAACATCACAACGTCGTTATTTGTATCTGCACTTTTACTTTTTTTCTTGGCCATGCTCGCGTTTTTTCCACTATCATTGGAGCGCACTCCATAGCCATTGTCTCAATCGCAGTGTTCAGGGACACGACGCGCGCCTGAGACCTGCTCGAGTTACCACCAGCCACGCAAGTGTTTCCTTTCGACCGGTGAGAACAGCTGGTTCCGCCTGCCAAGTGATGACGACTAACCTGTTATCTTGCCCAAATCAACGATTTGACTTGCTGTACCGTTGTTGAGAATCTGTCAGATCTCAAATGGGGTGCGGCGAGGCTTGACGTGCTGAGCTCGACCTCCACTCGTCCGAGCGCAGCATGGCCTTCGGGAGGTGTTCATGAGGCGGGGTCACGACAAGCGAACCATGAACGCCCTTTTGGTTTGCATTGTTTTAGCTTTGCTGGGACTTATCTTCGCTTCTTAGTCCTTTGACTTGCAAACAAGCTGAGCTCAGCACTTTTTATTCTATGGTTGACTTGTGGCTCTATGGTCTTCGGTTTGTGGTTCACACGCTTTTCACTTAACGGGGTTTTTATTCTCTGACACACGGTCGTTTAACTCCGCAATGAATGATGTGAGCTCTTTTTAGTTAACAGTTATTCAATTTTACGAGTAGTTGAGCCTAATTTTAGCACGAGACTTGTTTTTAGAGAACAGCTGTGACCCACCACAGCGTGTACGAGTATGAGTTGGGCTGTCCTATTTTATGTTGATGCATCTTATTTGCTAGATTTTATAGTTATCCAAAACTCTGTGCTTTGAATTCAAGTCAATTTTATGATTAGGCTTTGCAGTTCAGCTTCTGGACTCATAGTTTGTGCAAATGTATTCACATTACTTTGATTTGTGAGCTCTGTGCTCTGTGCTATTTTGTCCGTACTTAAATGTGCTTTTCTTCTTTGATTGTGAGCTGGCTCTGGCAAGTCTGCTCCATTTTTTAAAATAAAGACTCTCACACACTTTCCTTTTGCTCGTGCTCATGCTGGTACTGTGACGTGGTTTCTCGTAATCGACGCGTCTTCGCGTGAATGTGCCTTTGAGGTTAGTGTGAATGTGCTCTTGAGGTGAGACCCATTGACGTTGCATCACTGCGGGTTTTGGAGTAGCTGTGTGCGTGTAGAGACTCGCTGATGTTGCATCACGGCACCGTTTACTTCAGCGCCAAATATGATACCTTGAGGGGTCCCCTCCGCCGCTCTTGTAACTGCCTCCTTTCCCACCGCAGGTGAAGGTTAGGCCTGCCCTGCCTTCGCGTAATTGCTGTCATATTCTCTTCTATATGTCGCCTGTCTGTTAATTGCGGTCGAAATGGTCTCGGGAGGAATTTCATGGAGGAACATGTTTCTTTTGCTTTCGAAGCCATTCGTACTACTTTATTATTCAAATGTTCTGGTATAATGCGTTTTTGACAAGTCCAAAAAGGCTTTTAGTAAGTCCTGTTATGCATACGTGCTTTTGCTTTTGCACATTCAGAAGTATTTAGTGCATGTATCGTTTGAGATTCCCACATGGACAGTAAATTTGATGAACCAAGTTCGATTTGCGTAAGTGATGCACTCAGGTGCTAACCTTTGCCTCGCCTGTGACCTCACTTCATTGCTAGAGATCAGCGGCTCTGAACTGGCTCGATTGTCTAGCTTACCTTGCGAACGCACGAAAGCGAGGAACTCTTTCACCGTATTGAAACTATCTACTCTCTCGTCTCATTTACATTTACGAAGGCCGCTGCATCATGCATACTCGCTTGTCCTGTCATGCTGCACAGCCCGTGTCACCTTGACTAGTTGACGTTTGCACCGTCACGCCTCATTGTTACGCTCTACACCAAGGTGTACTACGTTAATTACTCGAGCAAATTATAGTGATAGCGTCGTCTCATCATCCTCCACTTCTTGACACTTCTGAGCTGGAATTTGATAATTTTATGCTGTTCCAGAATTAGTTTGAGGTTGTTAGTTTCTTGCTAAATGCGTGGATGTTGTTTTTTAGGATGACCCTGATATTTACCGGATTTGAAGTGCTCTGATCTGATATCACTTGCAGTACAAGTAATTGTATGCTTACTCAGTCTTAATTTCTTCGCTGCGGCGTTCATAATATTGGCCGCCTATGCATTGCGTGTGCATTGGGTGGCTTCAATCATTGATGATTCGATAAAAAACTTACACTGGAAAGATGTTCCGTATTTATTTTTTTCTGTTTACCTTTTCGATATGTTAACATATCTTATTGAGGTGAACTCCTGTTGAAATGCATCATGATTTCCGCTTATATTAACTGCTTTCAGTTTTTCGCGTAAGATTTACTCAAGGCAGAGAGCATCTGATCGTATTCACGGTTTACTCATTTTGCATACCACGGAGTATTGAAGTATTTTAAATGGTAATAGTACCGAAACTGCTGTTTTTAATAGTACGTAACTGCCATAATAGTTAAATTATTGCACTACTCACAATAGTAGTTATAAGCCCCGCCGGTGTCATTCTATCGGCCTAATTAGCGTCGCGACTCCATAGCGCCTTGTGAAGGTGTCTAGATCTTGTGAGCGTCCCGTGTGTCGGCATGCGGGTCTACACTTCGGAGCCGAGAGAACTGGGGCCGAGTGGCAAACACGTTTACGTCATCGTAGCGGTGCAGCCGGTAGCGTAGGCTCTTCTATCGACTTGGCTTCTCTACATGCTGCTTTATTTGTAGCTAAAATTCTCATTGGATAATTTTTTCGAATAGGCCTAACATTTAGCATCATCATGCAGCTCTGCTAGATAATTCGAGATTAGGGTTCGAGAACTGATCATCTGAGCAGCGGTTCTCTGCTGTAACAATCCCCTTCCTTCTTACTGTGAATACGCAAAGAATGATAACATTCTATTTCACTACGTCCAGTATGCTTGTAATGGATGAAAATACCCAGGGGGACTATGTGAGGGCCTGAGCTAAAGGTTAGGTAGGCTTCCTTTTTTTGAAATAGAATAGGTTTTTGTTTTGTTACGGACCATCTTCTTTCGGTTCACTGCTGTCCTGTTTTTTAGCACCTACTACTTTCTTCTTCAACTTTTTCTTGTTTCATGAACTTCTTTTTTAGCTTTCTTTTTCTGTGACCTTTCTGCATAGATTCCACGTCTCTTTAACTCCATGCTAAATGGTGCCTTCTTCCTTCCTCTCTTTGGATAGCCTTTGTTGCGGATAAGGAGGCTTAAACTAACTAATAATCTAATCTAATGGATGAAAATATTACGTTAGTCTATATCTTCGTTAATATTCTGTTTGCATTGGTTCTAAACTTTGAAGTACCATTAGAGGAAAATATTTTTATGGTGCTTCATATTTATACGCCTAAGTGATGCACATTGTGTGGCTGCACACTAACGTTGTAGCTAAAATGGTAGATCACTACAATGTTCGCTACATATGGAAGTTATGAGTTGATATTTTGCAATTCCAATTATCTTTCTTGTGCAGAAGTGTTCGTACTGTGACCTTTGAGTCTTGGGACTTACTCAATTTGTGTACGTTCCTGTGAATTTAGATTCCTATACGTCGCTGAGCAGTCAAAAATCTCAATAAGCCACAATTCATAAACATCCGATACCGGAGGGAGTTTTTTTGATCATTTTTTGTGCCGTCAGATATGTTTTAAAACTGTACCATGTTTTCTTTTGGACAACTTACTAGCGTGAAAATGTCAACATCTCACAGGGGGAAAATGAGAGGTCCTGATTTGAGAGTTAGGCAGGCCTTCATTTTGTTGAATTAAAATGTATTTTGTTTTGTTAAGGAAGATCTTTTTTCGGTTCACTGCTGTCCTATTTTTCAGCACCTCCGACTTTCTTCTTCAACTTTTATCTTGTTTTATAACCTTCGTTCTGATCTTACCGTTTCTATGCGCACGGTATCCTTTGGAGGAACACCCTTTGTGCATAGATTCCACGTTCCCCAAACTGCATCCTGAATGGTGCCTTCATCCTTATTCTCTTTGAAATTTTTTTTGAGGTAAAGGAAAGATAAAATTTGTTTATAATCAATCAAATATCAACATCATTTCTGTTTCGAAATTATTGAACGCCTCGAGCGGTACAGGTGATGACGTCGATCAGGTGAGGGAGTGTAGGCCACGGCTGTCAAACCAGTCTTTTTTTCGTCGACCGTTTGGCAATGCTGACGTCATCGTAGCGAACCAATAGCAGCGCTCGAATTGCCTCTGGCAACACTGCCAGCCCCATATCTGGCACCACTAGTGGATCAACGACATGTCGCAATGGCCACGTCATAAAGTTTTTTTGAAATAAAGTCGTTCTATTGGCTAGCCGAACAGGAGGAAGTGTATTTTCCCCCATAGAAATGACTCGACCTTGTTTCCTCTACCGTGATGTAGGCCAGTGGCGCGCCAAGGGAGGGTGGTGCAGGCTGGGCCGTGAGGCTGCCTTTTGGGTTCCATCTCGTGAAGTGACGCCACGGGAGCGGATGGCGGTAATTTAGTGCTGTGCTCCGCCTCACTCGACTGTTTTTTTATTGGCTGATGCAGCTTTTTCCTGTTTTAAGTCTGTGCATACGTCAATTTTTTCCTACTTTATATTACTTGTTGAACTTGGCTCGTGTCTTACCGAGTTTTTTACTATTTTCCTCATTGAATGATGATTGAAGACACGTATGGATGTCTGATTACAATCCATTTGATTCATTTAATATACAGTACATTATAATGTCAAATATCTTACTGGAAGGAATACGTGAGATTCTAAGGTGAGAAGGTTTGGTAGGCCTTGCTCTTATTGAAATAAAATTAACTTTTCGTTTTGCACGGAACAACTTTTTTCGGTTTATTGCTATGTTCTTTCTGCACCTACTTTTTATTCTTCCACTTGTACATTCTTCCGCACACTTTTTTTCAACTCACCGTTTCTATGCACTGGAGGTCTTGTGTGGGAATACACCTCGTGCATAGATTCCGCGTTCCCTAATATACATACTAAATGGTGCTTTCCTCCTCCGTCTTCTTGGAACGCCTTTGTTATGGTTAGGGAGGTTTAAACTAACCTATCTGATTTAAACTTAATTCCATTTTAAGTATTACTTCCCTCCTTCTTCTCTTTAGGAACATATTTCTCGTGCTTATGCAGGTTAAAATAACTGATAATTTAGTCGTAACTTTAGTCTTATAGAAAATCCGAACTAAACCTCCTCTGTTGAGCCTGCTGTTCTAGAGCCATCGTCCGGGCAGTCAAGTTGAGAGACGAACGGTTCTTCGAAATGGCATGTTCTATTGAAAATTCGTTATACTTGTTCACTTGGCATTTACAAGGATGCGGTGGAATAGGTGTATCTTCTCGTTTTTGTCTGGCTATACGACTAATTTTTCATAGACGGACATTGTTTGTGAGTTGAAAGCTGAGGCATACCAAAAAGTTCATTCTTGTGTATGATCGTTGAAGGTCACATGGAAGATATTTCCACTCTACTTTTTTTCTTCTTCCATTTTTCATGAAATAATAAATTCGTGGCTTCCATCACTTAGTTTTAATTTGGTACTGGTCGGTATTCATTGATAACCGAGATTGTTTTTCCGAAACATGCGTATTTAAACGTTTATATCATATAGCACGTTGATGCTTAATTTCAATCTGGTTTTAAGACTATGCTATTGCTCAAGTTGGTAATTAAGTTCATCAGATCATATTACTTCACCCCCTCTGGGGGATACAAGCTTTATATCTGAATGAATTAACACTCGCAGGGGAAAGATGTGAGATCAGGTGAAAGATGTGAGACCCTGAGTAGAAGGCTTCATTGCTGGCCTTAACTCAAGGCATTTTATTGCTGAGGGCAAAGCAGGCCTTTTATTGCTGAAATAAAATGAGTGTTGTGTTATCGTCCATTTTTTTTGGTTTCACTGCTAGAATATTTTCAACGGTATACTTTTTTAAACTCTCATTCTTCTACTTTAACTTTTTAAAATTTTACAGTTTCTAAACGCGGAGTGTCGGGCACATTTTGTGGATAGATTCCTCGTTCCCATAAATCCATTCTAAATGATGTCTTCCTCCTTCCTCTCCTGGGAACGGATTAGTTGTAATAAGGGAGGCTTCAACTTACTTAAAACCTTCAGTCTTATTATCTCAGCCGCTTCAATAATTGCTAGGTAACCGTTATGCTATATCACTCCATGGGCGTTCGGTTCTCGTGCATGAAAGTGCGACGATAGGCCCGATCTGTTCTTTCTTTCTTGACGAGGCGACCATGGTTTCGCTGGAGCGCTGCAGCTCATTTTACTGCTCTGTCTATTGCATCGGCGTGAGGTGAGTGTCGAGGCGTGCGGTGTCGCAAGTGACGTGATGCGAGTTTCCGCGTTTGTGTGCAGCGGGTGCTCCCGTAACGCTGCGCTTACGCTGCTTCGCTGAAATGTTGAGATGAATGGCCTTAGCTAATTCACATTGTTGTTTTTATTCATTGACATATTGACTGCGATGGGTTGAATTGAAGTTTTGTATTCAGCTCAAATTCAAAAGTTGTTGGAAATTTTATAAAAACTATAGAATATGAGCTGGGTCCATTAAATACTATTCATTTTAAAAGATTGTGAAAACTTTTTCAAACGATCCATCAATGGGTCATTTCACAGCAGGAAAAACTCGAGCACGACCCACCGGTGGGTCGTATCGCAGTCAATGTGTTAAAAATGTGACCTAATTCACATTATTATTCAGTAATTTAATCTCGCGCGTTCTGTTGATGCGACAAGTTAACTCGTGTGTATTTGGCATTGAGCGCTCTTTCGTTCTTGCCGTGTTAGTGGGCTAAATTAGTCAGCAGAGTCGGTTTATTTTGTCTATTTAAATCTTTGCTGGATTGAATTGAAATTCTTTGATCGCCAAGAAAATGCATTTTGTTTTTAGAATATTTCTTGTTTCCAAAAGCTATTGTAATTCTTGCTTGTCCGGTGATGTAGTAGGTAATATGTTTTCAGCGTGGACCCCGAAATCATGTGATGAAAATCTTTCCAACATATCAAATTACGTGTGAGTTTCTTTAGCAAATTCTTCTCATGTAGACCTACATGCACTACTTTCTAACTTTGAAATGAATAGAGTTCATAATACATTATTGGAAGAACATGTGCGAACACATCTAAGCTATTGTTAAGGTGTAGAAGTCGCATAGAGTGCACTGGTGTCGAAGTGCTTTTGTTTAGACTTAGCTATAATGAAGCTTCCCGTAAGAAATGTACTTAGAAGAGCAATGACCGCTCTCAGTTTCATTACTGTGGTCGTTGTTACAAATGAGTTCGTTACGTTGGTCGCTGATGGAAGCGCTTGCATGGCGTGTTGTGACTGCTAACTTTCGCTGTGACAAGCCAAGCACCTGAGTTTGAAAGTTGCTGTGCACAACGCTGTTCGTAGGGATATTTATTGATGTTTTTATACTGAAAACTGTTATGCTTTTTCGTTGTTTTAGATCAGCGGTCCTATAAATGCTGATCTGTGTTTAGTGAGTGACGAAAATAAAGTGATTTTCTTCTTTTCATACTTCGCAATAACTTCGAGTGATCTGTGATTTGATCCTTTTGTGTTCGAAGATTCGTGAACTCGTTTTACAGTGTGTCGAGGAAAACGACAGAATACAAAACACCGAGTGCAATGAAGAATTGTTTATCTACGGGTGGTCAATACATTATTCATGGTGATACTGTTTCCTAATTATTCGAATGCCGTCAGTGCGTAGTGGACTATAATGTTGACCGAACTTTTCCGTCTGGTGATCCGCGGCGAGCGAAGCGAGGGTCGATCTGTGGAGGTCGCAGCGCACCACCTGCCTTATGTTATACCTCAGCGCATCACGAACGTGAGGCTCAAGGGAAGTCAGGTGGGACTCAAGCTCAACAAGCCTCCTATCCCGCCCCATCCTAAGCCCACTAATGGAGCGTCTAAGCGCAAGGCTCCTAAGCCATCCCTTGTTGAGGACTGGTTGTCCTCAAATCACGTGAGTGTCATCAGCGTCGGGGACGACTTCGATCAGAATGTGTCCGATTACGAGGACGACTCGCTGCAGCACAGTCAGGGTGTGTGGGTCAGCGACAATAATCAAGCAAATGGAGATGATGTTTGCGTTGTGAAACGGAGTCGATCGTTTGCGTCTTCACTTAACAGCAATCCTCCAGCTGAAAACTTTTCAGCTGTCACTCTCGCTCACAGTGGAATAAGGGTAAGTCATATGCTTAGTGCTTTTTGAATATTAGAAAATGGTAAATAACGTGCCACGTCACTCCCTCCTCACACCGAGTGATGGATGACTAGTGATGAGTGAAATCTACGCAACCGTCGTCTTCGTCATTTTTAGGTCAAATCTCAGTTTGGCGTAAGTAGGATCCGACTGTTTTCTCTTGCTCACCCCCGGAGCGTCGTTGTAGCGATTGTTCTCTCTGACACCCTTACTCAGTAAGAGTGGCTTCTATTTCTTGTTCGCTAATTTCAGTCTTTAGCTTATCTTCTTTCCGAATAACTAGGCATTTCTTACATTTACCTCACTTTTTATTTTTTGTCCAATTGATGATTTCACGAGGTTCTCGTACATAGTTCATACCTGTACGTTTAAAGTGCCATGATGGTAATGTCAAAACTCCATTGTTGTGAATTACCTATTTTAGGTACTTAGAAGCCCTACGTCTACGCATCATTACTCGGACAAATTTGTGTTTGTTTGCACGGATCCTGTGCAGAAGTACTGCAAGTTTGCTGCCGTGTAAGATTTTGGTCTAGCGATCCTCTTGCTGCTACACTTGCTTTATTTTCATCATCGATCATCTATTTCAATAGTTAACTTATTCATGAGCTGAAACAAACTTCATAAACAATAGGCGTGTGTAATCTTTTGTTTCTTCCATAATTTGCCGATGTCAGGAAATTCATTCTATCGCTTGACTTCATCACCGGTATTTTATTTCGTTTGGCTTCTGTAAAATGAAATTTTCTGAGTGTGATTGCTAGGGTTGCATTAATTATTGTGCCTCGTGGTATCTAAATGCCCGACGTTCACATTTTCTGTTCCTTGATTTTATTTTTCCAATTAAAAAAGTACATGAAAAATATAGTTATATTTTCGTAAGACTTAATTACATACCTGAAAATATTTATTTTATCTCCTTTGAACTACTTTCTCGATTTTTCATGTCGCTCCTGTTTAAGCCACGATTTATCATTGGTACTACCTTGAAAATTACAACTCTGTTTATTAAGAGGAAAGACGGTTGTTCAATATTTTTATTTCCTAATTTTATTTATTATTAGAGTTAATTGAATTTCATAAATTTAGTTTTGAACTGGTCACAAAAATCGTTCTTTTACTTTCGATAACTATAGTTCTTAGACTGGTAGTGTATCAAATTTTTTGCCTCAACATGTACAACATTTAATATGGGAAATGACAGACTGTTCATCCGCAAAGTACATCGATGTGAAGTATACAATAGAATCACCTTGCATTTATGAAAATCTTATAATAGAAAATTAAGGAGACCGTCCCGGCTGTTCAACTTTTTTCGTCCGATTCGTTTGAAAGTTGGCCAGTATATGTATTTTGTAAAAGTAAACCTTTTTTACTCCTGTCGTTTTTTCGATTTAGGCCTTAGTTTTTTTTTTTTGACGAAAAATGTGTTTTTGGTATATTTTTATTGATATTTCAGATTGGAACTCCTCCTTCAGTTTTGATGCTAGAACAAACACAAAGACAGTTTTAGAACCCTTGGAACATTTCTAACAAACTCAAATTCGGCTTTTTTTGAAATTCAAATTTTTTCTATTTTTTAAAAATTTTTTGATATTTCAAAAATCAGCAACATTTTTTTGGGTTTAGAGCTATATATTTTTTCAAAGAATTCGAATTTGAAAAAAAGGCGAATTTGAGTTTGTTAGAAATGTTTCAAGGATTCTAAAACTGTCTTTGGATTGGTTCTAGCATCAAAACTCGAGAACTAGTCCCAGGATGAATGTTGAAAGTTAGAATTGTTGGGTATAGCAAAAAATAAAATTTTTTGTTGAAGTGTAATATAATGAACATTTGATGTAATTGAATGCAGTTTTAATTTTTATTTCGATACTTTCCATACATAACTTCATATTAAAAGTGTGAATTGTGATTTCAAAAAAAAAAAAAAAATTATCATTTTTTTTCAACAAAATGAATTTTTTTATTTTCAGTCTGATTTTTATAAAATTTGACTATGATATGTAACCTTTGAAAATAAACACAATTGATTCTATTCATTTTTTTGATTTAGGCCTTAGATTTTGCAAAAATTTGACATATTGGTTTTCAGATATTGATATTTCACTAATATTGATATTTCATAATGGAACTCCTCCTTCAGTTTTGATGCTAGAGCAAAAGCAAAGACCGTTTTAGAATCCTTGGAACATTTCTAACAAACTCAAATTGAGCTTTTTTTCCATTTCCTATTTGTTCTCTTTATATGTGGGGTCAAAATCGGGAAAAAATGGAATATTTTGGGTGCTTTTCATTCATATTGATATTTCAAAATGGAACTCCTTCAGTTTTGATGCTAGAAAAAAAGCAAAGACCGTTTTAGAATCCTTGGAACATTTCTAACAAACTCAAATTGAGCTTTTTTTCCATTTCCTATTTGTTCTCTTTTTATGTGGGGTCAAAATCGGAAAAATTGAAAAAATTTGGTCGCCTTACCCCCCCCGGGTGGGGGGGAATTATTGTCCGTGGCGCCATAAAATTTTAGGAACGAATAGTCTACCACCTAAGGGTCCTTTTACAACAAAAACATGAGAAATGACCCCCGGACCGACAGGGGCCTGGCAGAGGCCTGGGATGGTCTCCTTAATGGTTGTGCTAAGTGCCTGGCATTTGGTGATTTAAGCGTACTAATTTATCATTTTGCTTTGATTTGTGCATTTTGGCATGTCATACCAGACACGCTGTGCAGGCAAACGGCTATGGAAAGTTTTAACAATTGGTTGCTGCCACAAATGCTTGCAGTAATATGACAACTTTTCTTAGTCGTTCTTAATAATTCTTTACTGTTAGTCATTATTAGCCTTAAGTATGAAAAAACATAGTGAAAAAACATAAGCAGTGAAAAGACATAGCACGTGCTTAATAAAAATGTCCCGTAACTGAATTGAAAAGAATCGCTACAGAATTAAAAATTACATTTACTTGCCTTACAGAGTGTAGCAGTGTTGCTTCATCATTAACTGAATAACTTGATAGAGACCTCAGTTTTTCGTGCTCTCATCCGGATCAAAGATCCTAGCCCTAGTGCTAGGTTCTCGCGAGTGTTTTTGATACGACTTTCATGGTTGACGTATTTTCTTTCTTTTGAAGTATTTTGACGTTTTTTACGATTGCAGCTGCCGTTGGCGTGCGTGCTCAAGTGTAATGCCACCTAACCGTGGAGTTTGTCATCGGCCGTCTGCTGTTGCATTGACAGATCGTCCAGCACTCCACTTTCGAATGCGACTTCTGTAATACAGAAGAGCGCTCTCTGCACATTGTGAAAACGTGACATGTCCTCGTGAAAAGTGCGGTAACATTACACTGAATTAGTTCTCTGAGCTTCTCAATATTACTCGCTTTATAGTGAGTCATTCGTAGTGACAGCGTGCCTAACTGGTCAGTTCAAACTTCAAATCTGTGTAGGCAAAGATGCTCTTGAAACATTTAGCTGCCTCCTCTAGCACTTGCAGACGGCCCTTTTATGACATGCTGTCTTGTTTATGAAGTTAACTGAAACTTTACTTGTCAAGCAAAAGGTGTCAGAGAAAGGATTCAAAACAAACGCTTAACGACCGGTGTTTTCGCTTGTGTTGATGATTTTTATAGTTCGCGCATGACAGTCATGCTTGTCAACAAAAAGAAGGCTGCTAAATCTAAGAGAAAATAATACGAGCATGAAGTTTTACGGTAATATGTCGTGTCACTTTCACAGTGTGTGTGGACATATTTTTGTGAGAAGTTTACGCGCTGCATTTTGACTTGCAGTGTGTAGTTTCGTGGAGAGGTCTCCTCAACATACAACCTCAATGATGTGAAACTATTGTAGTGGCTGAAAAGCGAAATCGTTTTCACGGTGTGAATCGACTAACATGAGGCAAGAGATCTCGATGCAGGTCTTGACAGAGGCCATTGTTGCTCGCCACGCAATTGTGCCAAATTGCTCTTGCATTCTGGCCACCATTATCTATTCCACTTTTCAGTGCGTTCATTGTTCTTCAATGCCAGTTAACGCAGTATCTCTCGTTGAGAAATAGCGAAGTTAATTATTTATTGCATACCACCTAGATTGCGCAAAATTTCATACTTTGCTTGACGTTTGATAACATTGTGTCACCCAACGAAATCTAGTTGACATGTTTCATTGAATCCAATTGTGACCGATTAATCGTAAATGAATTTCTCAAGTTTACCGACTTGGGAAACTATCTTTCAAGCACATGATGGTTTTTTTTTTAAAGATTATTCTCTAATTTGAAATGATGTATTTATACTCTCATATCTTCTCTAATATTAATACTCTCCTCAGGAGCCATAATATAGGCCATAGGTACAGGTTGGTCATGTTCGTCCATCCTATGCTACGGGGACTGGCGCCTCCAGGGGAGATACTGTTGGTAACGTCAGCCTTAGATAGGCCTTCGGGACTTTATCTGCGGGTGTCCTTAGATCGGGATTTTCCTTCAATCAGTTTTTATAACTTAATCGCTACATCTTCTTTTTTTCTCTTCATTCATAACGTGCTATTTCTATGAGCATAGTATCCTGAGTGGGAACACTCCATGTGAATAGATTCCACGGTCTCTTTGGTCCATGCTGAATGGTACCATTCTCTTACCTCTGTGAAAACGTCCTTGCAATAATAAAGGAGCCGCAAACCAACTACTAGACAAATATTTCACCCTTCAACATGGTCCTCTGTATCAAGTCACGAGAGTAAATGTAAATTAGGTCTCACCTGACACGCTCCTCTACGGCCACGCGATGTGTCGCTTTACGGTTGGAGGAAAACGTTGCGTTCCTACGGTCATTTCACGCGCAATGGTTTTATCGCATTAGCGGACTAATATCATTACTTTTTCCGCGCGTTTTGTGACTCGGGTTACGTGGCTTCAGTCACGCTCATGCGTCATTGACGCAACCGTTCGGTTGAGAAATGTTTGACGCTGGAAACATGCCTTCCTCTCGTGAATTATAATGGTCTTTAAATTGATTACCTGTCGTTTTCCTTCTGATTTGATCCGCAGAGTTTTGGAGCAATTTGAAAATAAGGTATGCGTATTGATTTTCGTTATTTCTTGCGTAACAACTTTGCTGCAAATTGTTGAAAAATTTTCATTCATTAAGGAATGGCATCAATCACTGTGATATCGCGACGACCTTTTCTGCTCTGGTCTACGTTTCTTCAGTTCCTTGTCTTGTGTTTGCACTTTTCCTGAGATGAAAAACACAATCGACTCCAAACATTTCGCATATCCGCTCGCATCATCCAACCCTTTGGTGACATTTGTAATAAACCGTAAAATGCTTCGTATTGTGATACCCATGTATAGTTTTTGTATGCCGTGACTTGAACAATGTTTAAACATATTCTAAAACGTTACCTTATAGTAGTGAAAGTACTGAAAGTAAATTTCAGCATACGCAGGAGTGTGAGCGCTCCGCAGAGACGAGGAGGATTCACATCCTCCTGGTTACTCTTGGTATTTTAACTTAATTTTCAATTTTTTTTATGAGGTGGGTATAACTTCAAAATCTACATTATGATTTTTGTATCTCACGCTCTCTCTTGTGTAAAGGAAACCACAGTGATCTCGTGCGCGAGTATCTATGGCAAACTGTATCCTTCATTTATTTCTTGATTTTTCACTTCTTGGAGGCCTCCATACATCAGCAGAAATACATTTTTGAGTATCTTCGGTAATGAAGCTCTTTGTAATATATGATCGAGAAATCTCAGTGTTCAATTATTTCGCGTAAATTTTCCGTGTTGTATGTGCATGTACGTTACACGATCACAATGCTATAAAACCCACAGTACTCAAAGAATGCTCTATGCTAGGGGTCTCCAAACTATGGCCCGCCAACGAATCCCTGTGCGGTGGCCTTGAAAAAATAATTGTCGAACGACTAGCATCGCTGAATAAATTTTTATTTTTTATTCCTTTGGCCGGCATGAATGTTGGAAATGTATAATGTAGCCCTTACATTGAAAATTTTGGGAGACCCCTACTCTATGCTCTTTATTTAGTACCATCCCCCCAAGAAGCGTCTTTAAAAGCGTTTCCTATTGTTACTCTGAGTTTCTACCTATTCGAGCCTCTACTTCAATTTGGACTGGTACGCACGTCTCTCCGTCGTCGTAGAATGATGTTACGCAGCGTTGTCACGCTACCCATTCAACGCGTCACACTTTCCTGCTCACACTTAACAAAGGAAGGGGGAAATTTTCTCCTCCATTCGCCAATTAGTGAGAGTTACTGCTGCTTTCGCTCTCCCGTGGCAAATTGGTTCACGCTCCACTGGCCTCGTATGTGAAGTAGCTGTATCACGGGGGTCTTATCTCACACTTGCGGCACCTGGGTGACTATCCTTCATGCGCCTCCAGCGCAGTAATTATGGCTACTAATATGTTCCCTGGAGGCTGTTGATAGAACATAATTTTTTAAGGCTCTGTTTGTAAATCTGATGTCAGTTATACGTGGGATAGTTCACTGTTCTCCTCTCAGGGGGATACAACTATTGTATCTATGGGAATTAGCGCTCCGCAGGGGAACCATGTGAGGGCCCGAGCTAAAGGTTAGGTAGGCTTCCTTTTTGTTGTAATAGAATAGGTTTTTGTTTTGTTACGGACCATCTTTTTTCGGTTCACTGCTGTCCTGTTTTGCAGCACCTACTACTTTCTTCTTCAACTTTTTTCTTGTTTCATGAACTTCTTTCATAGCTTACTGTTTCTGTGCACCTTGTGCATAGATCCCGCGTTCCCTCAACTCCATACTAAATGGTGCCTTCCTCTTCCCTCTCTTAGAACATCTTTGTCGTGGTTAAGGGAGGCTAAAACTTTCTTATATAATAATTATAAAGTTCACTGTTCTTACAGTAACTTGAAGGTTTGCTTGGTTTTTGTTGCTGCATTTTTTGTTCAATTATTGAAATTTTTAGTCGTGATGTAATATTTTTTGCTCTCATTACCTTGCACTTTCGTCTTCAGTTTCATACAGTCCAGGGAGTGACCGCATTACAAGGATAGTGTTTACTTATTTTTAACCCTTATGTACCAAAGCTAAAATTAAATAGTGTAAGAAAAAGCTTTCGGGGAAAAATGTTGTTGATGGCCAAAGTGAATGAGAAATGGCTCAAACCAGCAAGCGTCGGCTCATTCATTTTAGATTTAAAGATTGTTTTCTACAAATAATGCCTGCTAGCGAAAAAAAATTCGATGCCGCAAATTAAGGTCTTAAATTTGAAATAAATTTACGAACTAAGTTTTTACCTACACAACTTGTTGAAAAAAAAATGAAGTTCTGGGAAGAAAAAATTGATAAGTTGAATGGTAAATTATTCAATGTGTTTCACGGACTGCAAAGGTTGAACTAAGTAAAAATCAATAGCCAATTACACTGGAAAAACTTCTGAAATCTTTTAAAATATTATAACATGAATGTTGTGTTGCTTTAATTGCTTTATTTATTTCAAAATTTCACTACCCGATAGCTATATTACTTCAAAATTTTACTAATTTCTTCACTGTTCTACTTTACATAACATCTTTCATGGAATCTAATTGATTAAAAATTCAAAATTTCATAAGGAAATTGTTAAAGGTATTACATTGTATCATATGTGCTGCTCTCTAGAGTTCCATCTGTTGCTGGTTACGCGTGTTAGAAATTGGTCCATTCTGTCATCCGGTAAGGAAATCGTGCAATGAACTTTTTGCACTCTAGCAGCCATATGTCGTCTGAGCGACATGCAGTCATTGTTCTGTTCTCTCTTGGGATGAAACTTGCATTTCTCAATGCATTTTTAGCGTGTCACTTCCAAGCAGTTAGAAAGGACAGACACTCGTGTGATTCTGTTTCTTCGTTTACTTCATTTCTTTGCACATCGCTTCCCGAGTGAGTGAAAGTCTTCTTTTGTGCTGCTAGTAGAGTCGGCTCATTTTGAAACACGTACGTACAGCTATTGTACGATTATATTTATGTCTAACTCGGCTCCACCACCTTTGCTATACTATTAACCTGTTGACTATAATTTCTGATGGTTGCGCATGAACTCAAATCGTCGCATTTCTGAACA
This sequence comes from Morinoia aosen, assembly GCA_030386875.1. Classification (NCBI taxonomy): domain Eukaryota; kingdom Metazoa; phylum Arthropoda; class Malacostraca; order Amphipoda; family Talitridae; genus Morinoia; species Morinoia aosen. The sequence continues at coordinate 58,796,262 of CM059561.1, read as the reverse complement.
AAAAATTAAAAAAAACGGTGAAAAATGAAATAAACCCTGACGTGATGTTGCCACATTTCTCCATTTTCTCCGTCGGAAGAATGCAGAATCAATCCGAAAGTTCCAGATAGTTAATGGCTTGAAATTGACGTGAGTCGAAAGTTACGAATAGAAAAATAACACCATCGACCATTGTCGGTAGTGGCAGCTGACTGCCCCTCAGGGGGATACAACGATTGTATCTATGGGAATTGGCGCTCCCAGGGGGGACTATGTGAGTGCCTGAGCTAAAGGTTAGGTAGGCTTCCTTTTTGTTGTAATAAAATAGGTTTTTGTTTTGTTACGGACCATTTTTTTCGGTTCACTGCTGTCCTGTTTTTCAGCACCTACTACTTTCTTCTTCACCTTTTTTCTTGTTTCATGAACTTCTTTCCTAGCTTACTGTTTCTGTGCGCCTTGTGCATAGATTCCGCGTTCCCTCGACTCCATACTAAATGGTGCCTTCCTCTTTCCTCTCTTGGAACATCTTTGTCGTGGTTAAGGGAGGCTAAAACTTTCTTATATAATAATAATAATGGCAGCTGACTGGCTAACAGGGGGCGTATCGCTTTTTGGGAAGTGAATCGAAGTTCTGAGCTTCTATCGTGGCTTATGATAATCGTGCCTGACTTCTTTCGTATGCTTGAGGTAGTTATAAATCCTTAGTGTTACTCTTTACTACTCGCAATGAATTTGGTAGTCCTTGTTGCAGTAGTCCATTGAGGGTTTAGTCTCTGTGAAGGTGTACCTTATCAGTCCTACCTCTTTCTGCGTCTCTCGTGGGAGAAATCGTCGTGCTATGCGAAAGATCCATAAGATGTCTCAGTTTCAAGTCCTTCCTCTTCCCATCTGTCTTCTTTTCGAAACTCTTGCCACGCAGTAACTGTATATCTGCTTTCGGAGGCTGTGATTATGAACACATTTCACGCTGTCACCGGTACTACCTACACCAAGTTTTAGACGAAATTCTTGATGTAATCTCCCTAATTTAAGTAGAAAAAAAATTTGACACGAAGGAGCCAAATACCTTTTTCTTCGGTTGCTACCAAAGTCCCATATCAGTCACGCACACGGTGGAGTAGGTCCGGAGTAGAAGATCTGCACCCAAGTAAGTAGGAAGAGAAAGTAGACGAGTTAAAAAAATACTGCTAGCAACATTAGCAACAAGGAACTGGTGCTAAATCGTCGTTCGCACCACCTAACGATTGTTTATCAATGGGAAATCGGATTTTCTGGACGTGAAACTACGGTTAGTGAGTTTCTCGACGCTCTTTCATTTGGGAATGATCAATATTCTAAGAATAAGAACAATATGTGAAATCTAATGACTCTCCAATTTTTTTGCGTGAAATTATAGTTTCATAATCCAAATTTCAGTTCGTTATTCGCGTACTACAATTGAGCCTGGTGCAATTTTTACCTACTGTAGTTTTTGCGTACTACAGTTTCACCCATTGCTGTTTTTTTTCTATTTCTGCTTTACCTATTGTAGTTTTACCTACTGCAATAGCTTCCTGCAAATTTACCAACAGTTTGCTTAGTGCAAGTGTTAACGATAAGTAAGTTGCATTAACCGCGTAAAGAAGACTACGAGGAAAAGCCCGTCAACAGTCGACGAAGTGGTGCGCGCTGCAGCGTTGACTGCCTTGTTAGCGCCGGTCTGGCTCCTGCAGATGTCGCTGTGCTCTGCGCCAGCGAGCCAACAGTTTCCTTTACATTTGCCTAGCATAATTATCCTGATTGTTCTGCGTGACTTAAGATCCACTCTTTTACGAGTACTTGCGAGGTGCGGTACAAAGCTTTACGATTGTACGAGAAACGTTCAAATGCCAGCAAGATTATATTCTTTTGTGCAAATAAGTTTTAAAGAAATCTTACGACTAATTTTGATCACGGGAGCGACCTGAGGGCTAGGATAGTGCTTCGTTATTGAGATTCTTGTCGTATGAAAGAACATTATGTGCGTACAAGGTGGATCGAACAGCTTGGTCGGTCATTTTACGTTGGAAATTTTTCCTACCATTATTTAAAGTAGCTCGCGAACATGCTGGCATATCAGTTGAAATATTTTTAGTACTGATTCCCTGTGTCAGATGAGTTGATATACTTTTTACTTGAAAGTATTTTAAGTTTATTCAGTTATTTCTTGAAAATCGCCCTTTAGGGGGATGCAACTATTTTATCTTTGTGAATTTACGAACTCAGGGGGACGGTGCGCGATCCTGAGCTGAGCGTTAGATAGGTTTTCTTTTTGTTGAAATAAATTGAAGAGTTTTTTGTTACGGACAATTTTTTTCACTTCACTGCTGTATTATTTTAGCGCTCGTTACTCTATTCTTTGACTTTTATCTTGTTTCATAAGCTTCTTGTAATCTTAATATTTTATATACTTGGTGTTGGGACACGCTTTGTGCATAAATTACCTGTGCTTTTCTTCCATACCAAGTGGTGCTTTCCTCCGTCCTCTCTTGAGAACGCCTTTGTTGTGGTTAGGGAGGCTGAAACTAATTTATAATTTAATCTGTTTATTTCCTAATGAATGTATCTAAAAATCTTTCAAAGACTAAAACACGTATTGACAGTGTCACACATTGTAATGCAATGTTCTTCAACTTAAACGCTCTCCAATGAGCATTCGACCGTCATTTAAAGAAAACAATTCTATACATGAGATCGATAGTGTAGAACTGATGGGATCATTCACTCATAAGACACGCTGTACTACTAATATGTTGAACTTCCCGCGGTACAGCCGGTTTTGTTCACGAACCTCCGCGCTCTGCTTGTACTTACTTTTATTTACTGATCACCATCATTACATGTGCGTTGATCTTGTTCTTGTTCGCAGGACTCGGCTGCCTCTATACACTCGTCGAAACACTCACTGGGGGATGGACGCTCTCTTCAGGTGGTGGGTGAGTGCTTCTGTCTTCATTGCAATATTGACCGCCTCAAGGGGATACAACTATTGTATCTATGGAGGTTAGCACTCACAGGGGGGAAATGTGTGAGGGCTGAGAGTTGAGTAGGTCTTCTTTACGTTGAAATAAAATGTTTTTTACGTTAAAGACCACCTTTTTTCGGTTCACTGCTCTCCTGTTTTTTAGCACCTATTTCTTTATTTTTCAATTTTTATCTTGCCCCTTCTGCATGGATTGCGCGTTCCCTTATCTCCATACTAACTGGTGCCATCGTCCTTCCTCTATTCGAAAAGCCTTTTTTGCGGTTAGGGAGGCTTAAACTAACATAGTCTAATCTTGTAATATTGACTGTAGCGCAGTTTGAGAAATTTACGAAGCCTGCACATTTTACCCTCTTGTATTTTGTTATCGTAAACACTTATTTTTTGTGCGTTCTCAGTTTGTATGTGAACAAATCAAATTGCTAACTACTGTTCTACCGCTTTTTTCGTTCGACACTGTTGTGGTTGTGATGTTATTATAAATGAAGTAACGTGAGTCACACGATGCTTGATTTAGTTCAAGATTTTAATGCCATGATTCAATGAGTTACACATAGAAATCTGTTCAGTTTTATGGCAAGCGTGGCTCTTTAATTTGACAGCTTGTGTCTTCTCGAGCCAGTTTACTTATGCGCGATTTCCACGTACTGAATTATCTGTTGGTTTATTAAAACAGACATCTTTCATCATTTATATTTTTGGGAGTAGGGCTCTGAATCTAAGTTTTCCTTCAGACTTGTATTGAAATTGAAAAATTCAATTTCCAATTCAAAAATCAATTTGTATTGAAAATTTTTTTCTTCATTTTTTTTTGTTCTTTGTTTTTATTTTTTTTCTTAATTTTTTTCTTCATTTTTTTTTGTTCTTTATGTTTTTATTTTTTTCTTAATTTTTTTCTTTATTTTTTGTTATTTTTTATTTTTTATTTTTCTATTTTTTTCTTTATTTATATATTTTTTGTATTTTTTTTTATTTTTTTTTATTTTATTTTTTTTTATTTTCATTTTTTTTTTATCTTTTTTTATTTTTAGGCAAGTCGGACAACCCGATACTCGGGTTGAACCGGTAATACTAGTCTATATACTTGATTCAGTAACTCAAAATTTGTCCGAGTCCGTTTAGAAAATTGGCTGAGTCTATATGGTCAAGTGATGTATTAAATTGAGGCCACTGGTGTCTATATTTGCAGAAAATTATTTATTTATTTTTTATTTTTTTTTCTTTATTTTTTTTTTATTTTTTTTATTTTTTATTTAGTTTTTTTTTTATTTGTTTATTTTTTTTTATTTATAGGCAAGTCGGACAACCCGATACTCGGGTTGAACCGGTAATACTAGTACATATATAATAACCTACTATACTATGCTCTGAAATTCATTAACTATAATCAAATGAATTGTGTAACGTGTAAATGTATAAAAAGACTAATGGCGTTGTGGCCGAGACTGGCTCACAAACGGCGCCGTGTGGCTGAGACTGGCTCACTAATGGCGCCGTGTGGCTGAGACTGGCTCACTAATGGCGCCGTGTGGCTGAGACTGGCTCACTAACGGCGCCGTGTGGCTGAGACTCTCTCACTAATGGCGCCGTGTGGCTGAGACTCTCTCACTAACGGCACCGTGTGGCTGAGCAGACCACGAGCCGGTGGCGGGGGAGGCGCCGGGCCTGAGCCACACCGCGGCGCGCCACAAGATCGCCGTCAGGCCGCGCCGCACGCACGCCCTCACGCGGCCCCGCCGGCCTCTGCAGGTGGGTGGAGCTTTGGCCCTCGGGCACTGGTGCGCCTCTGAGTCACTAATTCCAGCGGTGGAGTTGTTTAGTAACGATCTATGGGAGCGGATGTCACTGAAATTAGTTAATTACCTATTCGATTTCTTTTAACAATGCAAGATCTTGAAATCCATGGGAAAATATGACGAAAATCAATTCTTGACATGAAGAAAAATCAGTGTAACACGAACTTACGCTTTGGAAAATCAATCATTGTGAAACAATGCAACGATTTACCTAAAATTGTAAAGTCTACTGATTGAGATGACATTCATTTTTTACATTTCTTGAGCGTTTGTTAGTACTCGATAAGAATTATCTCTTTCGGTTAACGCCAAATTCTGCTGCGCAGGGAACGTGTTCTGCTCTGCTCCCTCCAACGCTGGAGGTGAATGAAGAAACGAGCAACACCCGCGCGGGTGACCGCTCCAGTTCGGCTGTGGCCGATGAAGCTGCCCAACCTAAACCTCGCACTCGCAAAGACTCTGCATCTCGAGCTGACAATGCTGCTCTTTATTATGGGAACTCTGGTCTCCAGGAAAGTAAAGGAGACTTCGTAGTTCAACAACAACCAACCAGCCAGTTCCATCTTCATTCCAAGCCGCACAAGGAGACCTCCGCGCACAAGACGTCTTCCAAGTCACATTTCGATCCTCTGAACTATCATCCCGACCCTCATCACGTCCTCATGCAGCATGCTGGCGGCGTGCAGGCGGTGCATCACACACCGAGCCCACGGACCAGGGCGGACAACAGTAGCGTGGCTTCGGTGCAGCAAACACACGATGGTCCTGCGGGAGCCGAACTTACTCTATTTCCTGCTTCATACGGTTAGTATCGTTTTTTCTAAAATGCATTTAATCATTTGAAATTCCCCATGCTTTTGTTTTTTTATTATTCATTTTAAACGACCATTCATTTCTGTTATCAATATTGGTCTTAACATTTATTTGATCTTAATATCTTCCACTGAGCGGTGTGTTTCTTTTCGTCCGCAGAATTACCTAGCCCTGACTCAAGCCAGTGTGAAATGGAGAAGCGAGAGGAGCCGCTCCTGGTTCGTCTATTTGGCTCAGTCCGATCAGGACGTCGTCGCTCGCGTACATCGAACGAACTTTCTGATGCCGGTCGAGATGACAGCACGAGTCCCATGCGCCGTGATGCTAAACTCAGATCATCTGCTGAACGAAAATCTGAGTCTGTGGCTGCGAAACTACCCAAACTGAAGCGGTCAAATTCCCGTAACAAACAATTCGCTACACAGTATAGCACTGATTCTCATGTAGCTGGGATATCTGTACAAGAGCAAGATGCGGTTTATCAGGGCTACCCTGATTCTCAACATCCAGTGGAGCTAAACCAGCATCAAATTCAATTGAAAACCAAGGCTTGGTCCATGGAAAACAGACGCTTGGAAGACAAAGCGGAGTTTGATGCAAGATCATGCAGCGTCGAGGGTCGAATGGAAGGCCATGAACTGGAAAACATTCCCTACACAGCTCCCAAACCTCCCATCACCGTGCCCATTGCTAGCTATGTAGAACGCCAGTCACGAGGTAAAACTGAAATCAGCGTTAAGAAAGCGAAGAGTTTCCGTGAAATGGGCAACCCTGTGACGGTAGTGAGTCGAGACTCATCTCGTCGATCTTGGTTTGGTCGGGATTCTTCCGTTGAATATGAGACGACTAGGCTCTCTGCTTCCTATGATAACTTGGATGAAAAATTTTCCATTCAACAAACAAAAATCCAAACACCAAGTCCAAGCGTAGCGTCGTTGGTGACCAAAGAGCCAAGGAAACGAAGCGTTAGTAAAGTGGCTTTAAGTACTTCGCAGAGTTCTGCTGTGTCGTCCACTGACAGTCTCACCACCACCGAAATTCCTGGCGTGTACATCAGACCTCTTTCACAGTACAGGCAGAATAGGAGAGATTCTGATGAAACTGTTGAATCCCCATCGTACTTCTGCACTCAGCAGACTCATTTCAGCACTTCCACTGAATCAAAGATGGTAGAGAGTGGAGGTGGACCGCTTTCTCTTGATTCAAGCATAACTCTCATTCCTAAAGAGGAAGAAAATATCCGGAAAACATTTAGTAGTGATCACGTTAGTTCACACATCCTTATTCAAAAGTCAGATCTTGAACCACATGAGCGATCAAGTACATCAGTTTCGATAACTCAAACGATATCGCAGAAGTGCGATGCCGGTGGTGGAGTTTCTGTGACTGAAATCACCTTGTCAGGAGAGCCTGACGACAGGAGCAGCATTTGCGAGCCTGGACCAGCGAGCGTCTCGCGTTCCTTGTCCCTGAGCACGTCGGACACAGCTGCGCAGGTGGGCGCGCTCAATCGCCGCCGAGCCTCCAGTGCCGATGAACTTGAACAGCCGGAAAGTAAAGCCATTCCTTCCCGCACGAAATTCAAGAAGAGAGAAAGCAGCCTCTCTCGTGGATCCAGTCAAGAAACTGAAATTCCATCTGTTCCCGAATTCATGCGGATTCAACTAAATAAAGTAGAAAACAAACAACAGCGATTATTGTACGCTTCTGATCACCCCTCATCACCTGATAATCATGAAGAAGAGCAAGTGGATGTGGTAACACAACCAACTGCTCTTAGCACTAAATTGGATAAAAATCATTCCGAGTCCCAAATTTCTCAACCTTTACAACGGACAACTTCGTCTCTGGATAGGGACAACAAAGAGAACACTCCTCCGCTTACAAATCTCGCCGACTCCTCTGATGATGTTGTTGCGCTGCGTTCTCTCAAGCGAGAAAAGTCATTAGTGATGGATTCCTCTGTTATGCCCATAAATAAGGAAGAAGAACCCGAGCTGTACAAAGTATTCGCACGCCGGTCTTTCAAGGTTCGGGAGACCCTGGACTCCTCTCTGAAAACTGATGAGGCGCCCCACGATGACGATTCGAGTGACTTAGTCGCTACTCTGTCTTCACACATGTCTGGTATAACTAAAATAAATCCTTTGTATTCTACTCCAACGCCTCCGCAAACTCCCCTGATATCGAATTCTTCCAATAATAAGTTGGGCGTGGGTAGTCCAGCTTTATCATTCAAGGCTCCGACTTCAAGCAACACGCCTCCGCCTCCTCTCTCTCCCGCCGTGACGGAATCTCTGACGGGTGCTTCTGACCTGTTCAGCAGCGCCTCTGAGCCTTCGTCTATTGAGAGCAACACTTTCAACAGTCAGATTTCTAAACCTGCCTCCAATATAAACTTGTCAGCGAGTGGAAAAAATAATCAAAGAAACATAAAGATCGAAACAAAGCTTCCTGCTACAGATAGCTCTAGAACGTTTAGGGGTGAAACGCAGATTTCCAAGGAACCTTCACCAAGCGCATCATCAACAGCTTCCAGCTCTGGCAGTAAAATTAACATCAGACCCATGTCGGCTAATAGGGAACTTGGTGCAGTCAGTCATTCATCAACCTTCGCCAGCGCCATTATCAACAAAGCATTAGGAGGTAATTTAGAATCTGGCACTAGCAAATCTAGTGTGACAGCGTCTTCTGTGGCTGTATCAGTGTCGCGACCTCTAAGCCATCCAATTAATTCTGGAACCTCAAACACGAGCGCCAACGTCACTCCTGTTCTGTGGCCCCCGAGGTCAAGTTCTAGTGCCAGTGACTCAAAGATGGTCGATCACGCTTCAAGTCTTCAAACTGCTGCTATTAATAAATTTCTAAGCGAAAAACCTATAGAGATTATTGAATCAGAAACAGTTCACCCCGCTAAAGATGAAGACAAAGGACCATCAAGTGATCAAGCAGAAGAGCAAAGTTTATCTCAAGTAAAGTCGGTTAGATTGAAGTTCATGAACGCTAGGGCTCCGGGTGATGTCTCGAGCAGCGCTCCCATTCATGGTGCTCCAACGTTTTCTCGGCAAGTATCTGCAGTCTCGGCCACTGTCATCGAAGCTCGCAACACTGCTCCTGGTTTCACTGTCACGGTTCGAGCTGCACATTCTCCAAAGCCAAGGCATTCTTCAGCCCATATGACATCAAGGAGTAATAGTACTGTTGGCTCTAGTTCTCCGTTGACATCTTCAAGTAATCACCACCGTCATTCCATAAGTGGCTCTTACACGCCTCATCCTCGACAGCAAATGCCCACCAACTCATCTCCGTCACCCCCGACTCCAAAACGCTGTTTCTCGAGTCCGGCTCCAGACGCAGGTCTCGATGACTCGCAAGACGTGGCTCTATCATCAATCATCGTACAAAACGCTCTTACAAAGCAGCTCTCATCGGACGCGACTCAAGCTATGTCTGGTGGCGGCCTCGGGCCCGGGTTGGGTGACGGCGGAGAGACGACCGACGACTGGCGAGCTCTCGTACGTCAGAGGAGGGAAGATCGTCTCAAGCAGAGCAAGTCTATTGAAAGCCTTGACGATACGACTGAGGTAAGATTCACTCTATATTCTACATTTTCGTAAACGCTTATGAAATATGTTTTGTAACTCTAATATTTGTAGCTTATATTTGTAACACGCATTATGTTTTGTAACCATCTAGTATGAAAAGTAGCATTCTGCGGTAACTTCAAAGTTTTATTCCTTTACTTGAAATTCACATCGAACATACTCGGCTAACGTTTTCCCCCGTTTTTTGGAGGTGCACTAATGGATTTTTTGTGACCAGTGAAGAGTAAAACTTTTAGCGCTATTCAAATCATGAATTGCGAAAATGGTTATAGCATCAGCATCACCCGTACCGTTTCTAATTGGAACATTAAGACAATTAAATAAATTATTTTTTGTTGTGTTAAGGACCATCTTTTTTCAAATCACTGCTGTCCCGTTTTTCAGCATTTGACTTTCTTTTTTACCAATTAATTATTTTACTTAACCTTCCTTCCCAACTTACTGTTTTTATGCGCAGGGAACCCTGTGAGGGAACACACCTTGTGCATAGATTCCGCGTTTACTCAACTCTATACTAAGTGGTACCTTCATCCTTCCTATATTTGGACATCTTTGGTATTAATGGAAGGCTGGAACTAACTTATCATCAATCATCGTTAGGCCATTCGAACCAAAACTTAGAAACCGTGATTCTGGTTACAGGATTCTGTAGCTGGTTGTTTGCGAAGTTTCTCACGTTTCATTTATGCGCAATTATCCATAGAATTTTATCCGAGAATTTCCCTTCTTTTTAAATAACTGATCCAGTTTTTACTTCGCCCATCGAGAGTGGCCAAAATTTTAGAGGCAGAATCGTTGCCAGAAACAACACAGTATTATAAGCAATTTCATCGAGTAATTTGCTACTTGGCATTGCCTCTTTCTCTACTTCCTGTGTTTTAAGTATTTTTATTCGCTCGGATACGTTACGTTACTCTCCAATTTCATTTCAATATACATGCAGTATTTCCCAACTCTTATTTTGGTATTTCCATTTCGTTTTTATTTAGGATTTCTGAATTCCCAACTCTTATTTTGGTACTTCCATTACGTGTTTATTTAGGATTTCTGAATTCCCAACTCTTATTTTGGTACTTCCATTACGTGTTTATTTAGGATTTCTGAATTCCCAACTCTTATTTTGGTACTTCCATTACGTGTTTATTTAGGATTTCTGAATTCCCAACTCTTATTTTGGTACTTCAATTACGTGTTTATTTAGGATTTCTGAATTCCCAACTCTTATTTTGGTATTTCCATTTCGTTTTTATTTAGGATTTCTGAATTCCCAACTCTTATTTTGGTACTTCCATTACGTGTTTATTTAGGATTTCTGAATTCCCAACTCTTATTTTGGTACTTCCATTGCGTTTTTATTTAGGATTTCTGAATTCCCAACTCTTATTTTGGTACTTCCATTGCGTTTTTATTTAGGATTTCTGAATTCCCAACTCTTATTTTGGTACTTCCATTACGTGTTTTTTAGGATTTCTCAAGCTAACTTATACATTTAAGTTGAAATGTACCTAACTTTTACTGTGTAACCATTTTCGCCATTCTTCAACAGCAAGAAGGGAAGGAATCAAATACGCGCTGTTTTATACAACTTGACACGTTCACCGCATTTCCGCGGTTGTTGACGGTTGGCTTGGTTAGGTTATAAGTAGCAGAATAAGGAAATCGACTTTACTGCTTGAATACATTTTTATCTTTCCTTAGAAATGTGAAAAATATAATTGCACGATAACATTTCACCGTTCACGATAACAGTTATTCCTTAAAGAGGTCGTTGAAACAGATGATTTGTCATTTATTTATACCGGGACGTGAAAGAACAATTTACCTAATGGTACACCAATGGCTTATTACGCGGGGAACGTGTAAAAATTTCTAAATTCGCGTAAATTGGGTAAAATTGGGTAAAAATTCGCGGGACCCAAAACAGTGGATCACTAACTCTGCATCATGCCGTGCAGGCTCGCGGTGGCGGCAGCAGCAGCAACTCGTCTCGCAGCAGCAAGGTGCTCGAGATGGCCAGCAATTTCCAGAAGCTGCAGGTGGCCTAAAGTTTACATGGAACTGCAGGGGGCTTCAAGTTTACGTGTAGCTGCTAGTGATTTATTATTTCCTGAAGCTACGTGTGGATTTTGTCTCCAGGGACTGCATTAACACAATATTTCCGAAACTGTATGTGGCCAAATGTTTCTATTGTTTTATATGTGCGCATTCCACGCTGCTAAAGGTCGCTACAGAGAGCACTCTTTTTTTGTATATGTTTTTCTGCTAGTCTATAAACACTTAGACGCTTCCTTTTGAAATGATTAAGACTCACATTTTGTATTAATATTTTTTTTGTCACTCTGCTTGATCTTAAATATCTTATCCATCGTGTGATAAAAGCTGTTCATGTAGGAATTTTCGTGGTAGCTCAATCATCGAGTATTATGGTTCATTCCCATTGGCGTAACGGTTACCATGACGTGATAGTGAATCCATTGGCACGCGCTCTTTTGTTTTGTTATGAAGCTTGGGGATTATCCCCCCAAAAAAGCGTTTCGACGCAGCAAAGTTTTTCATTTCGCCATGTGTCAGTGTGAAATTTTTGCGGGAAGTGAACTTATTTTGTCTTCAGTTGTCCTCTATAGCTAGTGGTTTTGTAATTGTATTCTTTATTTTGGTAGATTCTGCTGCTTGCGTTGTTTGCTGTAGACTTGAAATCTCTTTCCTTGTTAGCCACATGATGTGGCTTGGGGGAGGAGGTGATGTCCTTATTGAAAGTACAACGCTGGTCAAGTTACTGAGAGCAACGGCTCAATGAACAACGTATGTACAGAAATTCTGGGAAGTTTCGTAGATGTTTGACTAACAATTTGTACGAACTATTTTTGTATTTGTCTGTAGACTTCAATCTTGTGTTTCGTCATGAACTTAAAATTTGTAATTTTTGTATATAGTTCCCCCCTGATAATTTTAACCAAGTGTGTTCGAAAAGAGTTAATCTTTGTGGTCGTACTCCAATTATTATTATCGTAAACCATTCTTGAAAATAAAAATCCCATGTTTGATGTGTCATGATCTACGTCATGCGTTGGTGAATATTGTTGTGTTGAGTGCACGCCTCTATGAAGGTATAAAAGAAACACTTTTGTCTCATAACATGCCTTGAAATTTACTTATTTTAAGTTACTTCGTTTTGAAAGTGTCTAATTCTTCTGTCCAGAAATTGCCCACGAGAATTGCGTAGCCTTCTTTCATCCTCCTCAAGTAACAGTCGATGTGATTGATCGACGTTTCATCGAAACTCGATAGGCCTCGCATGGAAAATAAGCTGGTGCTCCTTTTGTTTGTAAAGCCATTGCTTAAGATAAATTGATTTGTTGTAAAAATAAATATCAGTTCTTGTTTACATTTTCATGAAGTGTTGGATAATTACTACTTGCGGAAATGCTTTCATTGGAACCTTATGGATAATTTGAAGATTTTGGCTCTTTCATCGAAATCTTTTGTAAGTTTTTGTACCCCCATTTACTTGACTGCAACTGTTCCACATAGTGATGCTAGCCAGTTATTTGGTAATTTATCCTTAACCGTCCTTCATTTTTATACCATGTATTTTCTTTTGTCTTATGCGTATAGAATTACATAAACCTGTTAAACTTTCTTTCTAGCGATAAAACTAGAATACCGAAGTGCTAGTGCTTTCATTGAGCTTCATATGTGATTCAGATATTTAATTCATCAATTGGAATTGGACGTTACTATTGGCAGAGTATATTTTTGATGATGGGTTCATAATAAGCATATATTTGTAACAAATAGTTACCGTTATCTATACTATCTATTTAATTAAGCTTGAACTGCATCGTCGGGCATGCAGAAAGAACATTGATATTATAAATCCATTTGCCTCTGAAGAGTTTATGTAATTTTATGGCGAATTTGGATAGTTTTCTCTATAGGTAGTCTCTCTATCTGCTGAACAGCTTAAGGTATAATTATAGATCGCAACTAAATAATTTTCTCAATGCTTGCAATGATTCATCGCCGAGAAGAATTATATCTCAAAAATTTATGGAAATCCTTGCCGGTAATTTTTTGTTGTTTCTCTTTCTGCTGTCAAACTCATTTCTCGCGGCTACTAAATTTTGCTGTGAAGTTTACTGAATTACATCGAAAACATTTGGCAACTCTAACATAGTTGACCTTTTTTCTGGGCTCGGGCAACCATGATCGGTCGATGTTGTTTGGTCCCTTTTTTCCGCTCAAAAATTGCTTCTGCTGTTAACAGCTGTTCCATGGATTGATTTCCGCAGGCAAACTTCATAATTTGTAATAAATTGAAATTTGTTATTACAATTACTGAAGGAAAGAAGGAATCATTTTAGTCCTTACATCTGTATTGTATCATAAACCAATTTTACGTTCCCTTCTAACAGCGGAGTCATTCTTTGCGATTGAAAGATATGGTATCCATGCATTAGGTTGCTTTTTACAGTTTGAATTTGTATGTAGATAGTGCTTCAATGTCTCTTCGATTCTTTACTGTTGGAAACGAACGTATCTTGTAAAATTTCTATATTTATTGTACACTGGTGAGCAGTTTCAGTTCGTTGATTTGCATTGAAGCAGTCACTCATGTGAGGTGCTTGTATGCGCCACCAGAAGTGTATGAAATTAAATATTCAATTGCAAGTTTCCTCTTCTGTCCTATCTGGTTAGTCTTGAGTGCGTGGTGCTATTGCTATTTGTTCTGCTTATTTGGTTTCGTTGATTTTAATTATAAAAAGAATCTACAGGACGTCTCTAAAAATGTACCTATTCTTTAACTGCCCAGAAATCATGTTTGGTACCTCGAGATTCGAATTTAATTCATTCCTTGTAACCCAAAAAATTCGTATCCCAAAATGATTTTCCCTTGAAAATGTTATTCAAGGAAAATAATTCGTTCCACCAGTCTATAAAAGCCCATTTTCATAATTTTTTCTTTCAACATACACACATTTAATGAAGAAATTACATCATTATGATTCCAACTGAGAGAATTAACGAGCGAAGGGGGTAATAAAGGGGTTTAGGGAATGGAGAAGGTGCGTGGGAGGAACCGCGTGACTTTTTTGTGAGATGTTGTCCATATTTTCGTACACTGTGGTCCTTGGAGCCCAAGAAAAACACGATCAAGAAGCGTGGCGTCAAGACTTGTCCACAAGAAATGGGCACTTGAGGGAAATTTAAATTCGTAACCAAAAATCGTAACGAATTACGAAGGCATTTTGTTTTAATGTAGGCGTTTATTGACATAAATATAAATCTAGTGAAATAAATCCTTCAGAAGAACATTTAATTGGGTAGAATTAAATGTCATAAAACTCAATTGCATCTGAAACCAAAATACGCGAGTAATCGGCAGTCAAAGAATGAGTACAAACAAGTCTAATAGTTGAACGGTTACATGAAACGTTTGTGATCCGAAGCTCGAAACGAAATTCAAATTATTACATACAAAACAGAAAATTTTAATGCATACTAAATTCGCAATAAATGGCTCGACAATTGAATTTCATCTAACTTTAGCCTCTCAAATAAATAACCCACATTCTGCGAGCCATGTGAGTAAGCTCATAACCTGTAGGCCAGTATCACGATGAGATTTCAATAGATTTTTATCAAACGGTGCATTAGGAGTCCAGCGGTCAACTAAAAGTGTACCATCAGGACCCAGCGAAGAGCGGGAAGGATTCCACCGAACACAAGATCGGTGTGGGACACTATAAGAGGTGAAAAAAGTACTTGGACCGAATTGAAGATACTCAGATGGTAGTATAAATAAATTTCAATTTAGATATATGTAAAAGATTTTACAGTAAATTCCATGGACTCGCTCAAGTTCTAATTGGCTTTCAGGTGTAAAGTAGATTCACGTGCAGGCCCACTGAAAAAAAATAGGAGAAAAAAGGAAGTAACGAAGTCCTCACCTACCATAAAATATAGCTGGAAGACGAATCACCATTTGAGAGGAAGCTAGGGCCTTGAATGAAAAATTCGAATTGAGAAAATCAGAAGGCTCAAATGCTTAGGTTAGGCATCTTTTATCAAGACGAATTACAGCACTTGCAATATAAGCGTTCCACATTCCGCTATAAGAAAGGGAAGCTAAAAGATAAACCATGCAAGAAGGGGGGAAAATTCATCGGTTAGAATTTCAGGATATGAGGTAACTCGCAAAAAAATAATATATCACTCGTACAAAACATTGAAAATAAAAAGGTAACTTACACAGTGAAACAATGTTGAGGAAAGAAATTGCAGTCTCTATAATCACTGAAACCGGATAAAGCTCAACACATTGGCCCGCAGCCAAACACAAATGAATGTTTTTTAATGTACATTGACAAAACCTGAATAATTGGGTGACCGGTAGCCTCGCAATTGACAGCACGGCGCACGCGAACAAGAGCACAACACAGAGCATGTACGACCTCGTATCTCCGACCTACCAAATAGGTTGGTCTGAGCTTATAGGAGCTGTAGAGTCCAGCCCCTACGGTTCCAGATCTCAACGTCAGGTTGATGCGCTGAAGTCAGCAGTGACCACAGAACGAAAGAGGTGAAACGCGTTACTAATTGTTCTACATAGAGAAAATAAGAACTCGATTGCAATTTTCGACCGTTCAATACTTTTAAAGTATTATGCATCAGTTTTCCAACTTGAAGATGAAAGGTTGGAAGTGGTAGCGAGTAAAGCTTGTTCTTAAATCCAAGCTGTGCTCGCAAACTGATGGCTGGAAACTTCTCTGGTGGCCTATTTAAACCGGTAAAATTGAAGGCTGGCCAAAACCTTGGAAAGGCACAATGTTGAAATCTAGAGTTGAAAGTTAGTTGCATGTTTTCTAATGTCTAAAATTAATTAGGTTTAGAATATCAATGATGGACGCATGGAAAAATATATTTTAACGTACCGGTAAATACACGATGGAGATTTTATTTGAAAATGTGAAAGCTAGTACACCAAGGACCTGTCGTTCAATACAAATAATAATAATAATAATGAAGGCATCTACGGATGCATTATTTCCAATCAAGCCTGATACACATCACCTTGTACATTGGCTTTTCAAATGCCTTATAACTAACGCCAGGACGCCATGACGCTTTCCCCCGGTCAAGACCGGTACCCATTTCAGACACCTGGGTGGAGTGGGGTATTGTGCTTGGAATTTTTCTCCTATACCCAACAGAGAAAATCGCCACTGCCTGCGCCGAGATTCGATCCCGGGTCCTTGCCGCACGGCGGCAGAACCTATACCACATGGCTATGGCGTAACATATTGTGTAACATATTTCCTACATTTCTTTACTTTTCGTAGCGTAAAGGAACTTTGCACGAAAAGATCTCGAGTTCAATACCTCCAACGTGTTGGTTTATTTGCCGAAGCGAGCGAATTTTCTGGCCACATATTTCCCTATGTGTACCGTGATATAGGCTATACGCTGTCAGCTTTTTAGGGATGATGGCGTAAATTGCTTGAAAATTCGGCCCCTATGAAATGGTAACAAAGTTAAAAGTTTTAACCAGAAGAAATGAATTATTTTAGCTAGCTTATGTACCGCACTCCTTTAGTTAAATTTTTACCTATGTTGAGAGAGTGAGTGCGTTAAACCTATGTCGTGCAATTCCATACTGCGGGCGAAATCTAATGAAAAAGTACATTTATAGTGTATAATATCTACTTGAAAAGATTTTTCAGAAAACTAAGCTGATTATTCTCATTAACTTGCCTAGCTCTTTCCTTGAATAGCGAATAAAGTAAAGTGTGACGTATCATTTGTTTGTACGTCTGACACTGAAATAATTGAACCTAGTTTGCACCAGCCTGCGTGAGCCTGTTGTTTGAGTGCCGTGGTGATCGCGGGAAATTGGGTTGTTTTTTTTGAGAGCGCGGTGCCGGTGTGGTGGTGAACGTCTCTCCAGATTCGAATTGAGGACGAATTTGCAAACTTCGTTACTTTGACGACAAATACCAGGTAATTTTTGTTTGTTTGTATTTATACCACTTAAATTTAGATACTTATTTAATTTTCCTCCTCTTTCTTCATCTCAATGGGGAACAAGCGTAAAAAGAAAGGTGTTTTTTATGCCTGTTCAGATGGGGACTCAGACGATCGATGTTCTGATAACCAACCAGCTCCTACCCCTAAAAAAAGGGATAGGCTTACAGAAAATACCGTATCTTTTGTTGATGCTAGTATAAGCCAACAAAAGAATCCTATCCTACCAACTGAATTCTGCCCTCCTAGCACCAGTGAACTCTTAGGTGATGGAGATCTATCCCTTTCTTCTTGTCCTTCATTGGGAAACTTGATAGATAGTTCTTTGCCTTTGCTGAATGTGACACCTGATAAGCAACATAGCTTTACTGGTTTTACAAACCAAAATAAAAAGACCATAATCTCATCTCCTGCAACTCAACTTGATCGTTTAAGTCAACCTCAAACTTCTAAAACAGTCATCATTGTAGAGCCAATTGCTGATGACAGATCTGTAACCAAGTTTTTTTCTAATGATATTGGACTAGCAAAAGCACTTGCACTCTCTCCATTTGGTAGAGTAGGCATTGAGAAAACTACAAAAAAATTGCAACGGGGCCTACTGATCATAACCATGAAGGAAGCTTTGAATGATTTTGCGCAGTTATTAAAAGTCACTGTAATAGGAGACTGGCAAGTCAAATGCAGACTGCCAGTAAATCAGACCCAATCAATTGGAGTTATAGGTCCTTTTGGAGAGGATACTACAGGGCAGGAACTCTTAGATTGCCTTCTCTCAGATGGATATCAAGTTCTTTCAGCTGATAGGATAGTGAAGGGAAAAAGCAAAATTCAGACTTCTATGTTCAAAATAGTTTTTGCCTCTCATCAGCTTCCTGATTATATCTATGCTGGCTATCAGCGTTTTGTGGTTAAACCTTTCATTGACCAGCCTTGGCAATGCTTCAGATGCCAGAGGTTTGGTCATAGTGCAGCATATTGCAAAAGTGCCCCTCGTTGTGTAGTGTGCAGTGGCCCGCATAATACCAAAGACTGTTCTAAGCCTGAGTCCCCAGTGTGCTGCAACTGCTTGGGAAATCATACTGCAAACTATGGGGGATGTCCTTCTATCAAAAAAGCTAGATTAGTAGAGAAGACTCGTGTTGAGCAGAGACTTTCTTACAGAGATGCTGTAATACATGTAAAGAAGTCTTTATCAGCTGATCCTGTCAAATTTGCCTCTCAACCATTGTCTAACCCAGCATCTAAATCAGTAAAACCAACTTCTATGACATCAACGTACTCTAGCATTCCATGTGCTCAAATACCTCACAATGTTGGAAAAGTTTCAGTTGGAACTCAGACCACTAACTCTACTACAGCTCCAACTCTGCAGAATGTTCCCATTTCACTATTTGTTGAACTTATGACCAAAATCATGTCCTTGAACTCTGATAAAAATATTTCTACTGATATTATATCAAAATTGACTACTGAAACGCTGAACCTTGATAAACCTATGCCTAACAGTCCCTCTCCAGCAGGAGCTTCTGAATTTAACTCAGCCCTCTGAGCTCAACCAGCTCTGATCCACCTCTTTGGCAACTAACCTCAGGGGGTACTTGTGCCTCTTCTCTCTTGGAAAAGGACAGAGAGCTGGGTGTACAGGTGGATCCTTCTCCTGTAATTGGGGGCAAATATTTGCCAGATAAGATAAAAAAACAAATTAAATTAGTCCCTCCCTCTCCTGTAATAGGCGGCAAACCTAAATTCACTATGAATAAGAATAATCCTCTTCAGCCTCAACATAAGACTCATAAACAAACAAAATAGCTTCCACCAAGATATGTTGTCTGCAGTGGAATTGTCGCAGCTTAAGCAATAAGCTGAGCAATTTCAAAATTCAGTTATATTCACTAAAGCCACATCTTGCTTGCATTTGCAAAACATGGTTATCTGATAAATTTGAGCCTAAATTTATCAATTACTCAGCTATTTATAAACACAGACAAGCTGCACATGTAGGAGGGGGCCTTGCAATTTTAGTGAGAAGTGATGTGTCTTTTAAGAGCTCACCTCTTGTTCCTTTTCCTGGTGGAGTGTTGGAGGCTCTTGCTGTTACCTTGTGCTTGAGGGGTGGGAAACTTCTCTCCGTTCTCTCACTTTACAATCCCAATCAACCAGTCTCCTCCCAGGAACTGGAACACTATCTTAAGCAGCTGCATCCTCTTTTCTTAATTGTAGGAGATCTGAACGCACATCATCCACTCTGGGAACCTCACAAAGCCCCTAATACCACAGGAAGTAACTTAGTAAATACCATGTTAGCCAACCCTTGCCTTTCATTGATTACCCCTCCACTGCTCCCTACTTACTATAATGTATATCATAACTCCTTTTCAACCCTTGACCTCTCACTT
Organism: Morinoia aosen; assembly: GCA_030386875.1. Lineage (NCBI taxonomy): Eukaryota > Metazoa > Arthropoda > Malacostraca > Amphipoda > Talitridae > Morinoia > Morinoia aosen. The sequence continues at coordinate 58,776,644 of CM059561.1, read as the reverse complement.
GTTTCCTCCAGATTGCTGCCTGTTGCTTCAGTCTATACTGGACAGGATATAGGTAGTGATCATTATCCTGTTATTACAGACATAGGTGTAGAGCTTACTATGGCTTGTTTTAAGACCCGTTCTAAGTGGAAGTTTAAGGAAGAATATTGGAGCTCTTATGTAGCTGCATTGAATAATTCTGCAACTCAACAGCGTGGAAACTTGGAAGCTAGTGTAGCTGATTTTAATCACAATTTGATCACTGCAAGTGCAGGTGTTTTTTCTAAAACAAAAGAGATAATAACCCCACGCTTCAATAAACCTTGGTGGAATGAGGATTGTGCACTTGCGGTAGAAGCTAAAAAGGTTGCCCACTGTAGGTTAATCTCACAACCATCTCCGGCAAACCTCATTGAGTTTAGACGAAGTGAAGCTAGGGTGAAGTCTGAGGTGAGAAAAGCCAAGCAGTCCTCTTGGAAGAACTTTTGTAGCAACATCACATCCACCACCCCATTGTCCCTGATGTGGAAGCGCCTTAAGCGCATTCACAATCCTTTTCAAAGACAAAATCAGCCTTTTGTGGAAGTTAATTCAATTATTTCCGATTCAGCTGCTAAGTCAAATGCTCTAGCCTTGCATTATGAAAAATTATTGACCACCTCTGCAGCAGCCTTGCCTGTATCTACAATCTTGCCCCTCACCATGGCACTAACTGATGATACTGAATCTCAATTGAATAATCCCATTACCCTAACTGAACTTGATAATTCAATTGCCAATCTGAAGAAAACCTCTGCAGGGTCTGATGAAATTCACAACTCTCATCTTACTCACCTCCCCACTGACTATAAAAAGTGGCTTTTGCAAATTTTCAACCTGAGTTTTGACCAAGGTGAACTTCCCGATGTTTGGAGGAATGCTATCATAATACCAGTACCAAAGCCTTGTAAACCCTTAACATCAATTACCTCCTATCGTCCAATTTCACTTCTCTCTTGTGTGGGGAAATTGTTAAATTGTTAGAGAGCATCCTTAATAAAAGACTTTCATTTTTTCTTGAACTAAAAGCTGTCTTTCGCACCTCTCAAGGTGGATTTAGACAGCGAATGTCTGCCCTAGACCAGGTTACCAGACTTGAAGCGGGAATTCGAGAAGCCTTGAGCAGTCAATCAACACTGCTGGTAATTTTTTGTGATTTATCCTCAGCTTTTGACTCGGTCAATCACAGTGGTCTGCTGTATAAGCTGAGTCAATGCGGGGTGAGTGGCCGCATGCTGAGGTGGATCCAAGCGTACCTGTCCCAACGCACATTCAGGGTTTATTTTGAGGGAGAGTACTCAACATTAAGGCCTATTAACTCAGGTGTCCCTCAAGGAGCAATTCTCTCACCATTACTTTTTAATGTGTATTTGAGGGACTTGCCTTCTTCCCCAGATGTGGTATCTTGTGAGTATGCAGATGATATTGCATTCTTTGCCTCTCATAAAAATTCTCAAATAGCTTCTGCCTGACTACAAGCTCAATTAACAGCATTTTATGAATGGTGTGGAACATGGGGTCTGAAACTTAACTCCCAAAAAACCAAAGCCATGTTCTTTACCAACTCTAGGAATCTTCCGCCTTCTCTGACTATAAATGGCCAGCAGATTGAATATGTACAGCAATATAGTTACTTAGGTGTTATATTAGACTCACCTAGACTTGGTTGGGAATCTCAAATTTTGTCACTCAAGACTAAAACAATATCCTTTATGAATTTGATGAGCTCAGTATCCCATAGTAGCTGGGGAGTTGACAGAGATTCACTGCTACACATATATAAAGTGTTAATTCGCAGTCGCCTTGATTATGCTGCCCCTTTGTTCTCTAATGCTGCTCCAACTCTTCTGAAAAAATTAAATGTTGTACAGAACAATTGTATTAGAATTGCTACTGGGTGCAGAAAAACCACACCTATTGCATCCCTAGAAGTAGAGGCAAATATTCCTCCTCTGTCAATTCATTTTGATGAATTGCTTTGCAGATATTTAGCAAGACTAGCTCAACTCCCATCCTGTTCTGCAGTCATAGAACTATTTCCCCCTAATGCTAACCCTCCTCTCAGAAATCACAAACCCCCACTTGTAGCTCATGCAAGTTGTGTCTTCAATAACCTTAACCTCACAAAGCCCTATCCTACTTTACCTCCTGCTCTGTCACCTATTCCTCCTTGGTTTGAAGTGAGTAACTATATTTTCACAACCTTTTCATCCCTTACTGTTAATTATTTATCTCCTGAAACTGTTATGCAAGAATATAATCATCTCTTAGATACAAAATTCTCTGGTTATATAATATCCTTTACAGATGGGTCTCATATAAAAGATCCTGTTCCTTCCTCCTCTGCTGCTTTTGTTATCCCTAATAGAAAATTCAGTATGAGTTGGAAATTACGCCCTGAAATAGAAGTAATTGAGTGCGAGTTGTACGCTATTTACGAAGCTCTTGTCTGGGCTGAAACGAATTTGACCAATTCTGAAAAACTATTAATATGTAGTGACTCCTTGAGTGCCTTATACCTTATTATAGATAGGCACCCTAAGCATTACTTGGACATTGTATTTGCTATACAGGAGAAGCTAACTGCTATTTTATCCTCCAGAGATATTAAGCTGCAATTTGTTCCTGCTCATAAGGGCCTACAGGGGAATGAGGAAGCTGACACAGCAGCTAAAAATGCCCACTCTCTCCGTTATAGGACTCTAACCCGTCCTTCTAGAGAGGAAACGGTAAGAAGAGTTAAAGCTGCATGCAAAGCTAGGTGGAACGCAGAATGGCTGGGATCAGTACAAGGTACAGGGAAGGGTAGGTTTTTAACAAAAATCAAGTCAGAAGTGGGACATTGGCCTTGGGCTTGCCATAAAACAAGGCCTTTAGAAACTGCTCTTGCCAAGCTGAGAGTAGGTCATGCAGGTGTACAGCAACACCTGGCTCGCTTTCAGCTGTCAAACACACCCAACTGTGCATGTGGCTCTGCTGAGACCATTGAACACTTTTTAATCAATTGCCCATTGCACAATACGGCTCGGTCCAATCTTCTAGCTGTGTTAGATTCTTTAAGCGTTCCCTTCAATTTGAAGAATATTCTTGGAGGTGGCCCATACAAATTGGGAACTCAGAAACAAATCTCTAATGCAGTTGGAGAATATTTGATAGCTACTAGTTCACTCTACCGTCTATAGTACACCATATGTAATTTAGGGCATAGTTATTGTTTATGTAGAATACATGGAACCATATCCTATAGACATATTTCATGTTTTTTTTTTTAATTTAGCAGTAATAACCTAATACTGTGGGCACTAACCATTAACCTTCAGACTATCAAACTCTCCCTGGAACACATTATGTTCAAATTTATAATGCAGTAGCACTCTCGGTGATGGTATTTCTTCTGTATAGTAGTTAACAGAGCAGACTGCTCCTGCATTAATACTTCATAAATAGACCCTTTTGAAACTTTCTCCTTAAGAGCCCTGCCCTTAAGAGCTTGCTCTCTAATATTGATTTTCACCTCCTGCCACAGTGCAGATAGTCCAGAGCCTCCAGGTTGAGCGGCGCAGGCTGGAGGCTTGACAATTAATTTAGGGGCTCATAAGCGGCACAGAGTCGGGCATGCCTAGATTTACTAACCCGGGCATTATTTCCATAAAAACTAGTAGATGTTGCTCTAAACCTTATTACTCTTATCTGTCAGTGTGAATAGAACTTGAGATTAATTAGGATATACTGAAATACTGAGCACATACTGGGATAATGAGGATATGGAGAACTTAGCAATGTGAAATATTGAAGTATACTACACTAAATCACAAAACTTATAAATGTAAAATTGTACTATATGTCCTTACAGGTACAACAAGAGTGACCCAACGAGAAAGGTGCAGACAAGGGGCTACATGAGCAAGATTTCAAAGCTCCTATAAACAACGATACAAAAAAAAAAAAAAGAAATTGGGTTTCATCCCAAGGCTCGGTCATTTTCGAGTAGATCAGTATTCGTTATGCCTGAAGATTTAAACGTTCGTACTTTTAAGCTGTTGGCAGGCTGTGAGCAATATTTCATTTAATGTGCTAAAGTTTTCATAACCTTAGAAGATTTAGAGCATTGAATTCATTAGACTTATAATTATGATGCTTGTCTATTGAAATGTTCATTAGTTAATGACCTAACCTAGAGTTCAGCATTTATAATATGGACAAACACAAGAGTATTATTTTTTGTCTCCTGACTCTTGGCTTGTTCTGCGCAAGTAATGGTGTATTTTGACTAGTATTTTGCAGTTTGATTCTAACTAGTTTGGAGTCTGTTTTTCATACTTTTCAACGTTATATGGCACTGAAAAAAAAATTTGGGTCTGCATTTATTACAGTATGTAAGATTAAAATGAATGTTGAAAATTTTCTAATATATCATTTGTCAGAAAATAATTTACATGTTGTAATTAACCTTTCAAGTTTAAGTTAGTACCGTGCCGCCATAGCCGTGTCGCTAGAGGGTTCTGCCGCCGTGCGGGAGACCCGGGATCAAATCTCGGCGCTGGCAGTGGCAATTTTCTCTGTTGGGTATAGGAGAAAAATTCCAAGCACAATACCCCACTCTACCCAGGTGTCTGAAATGGGCACCGGTCTCGACCGGGGGAAAGCGTCATGGCGTCCTGGCGTTAGTTATAAGGCATTTGAAAATCCAATATACAAGGTGATATGTATCAGGCTTGATAGGAAATAAAGCATCCGTAGATGCCTTCATCATTAGTAGTCATATTTCAATGTGACAATAAAGTGTGAAATTAATACTTATTTATTATTTTCAGGAGCAGTTCAACTGGTTGTAAACTTAGAGCTGAAGGAAACATGTCACGTATTCAGAGACTTCAAGTTCAAGGGATCCGTAGTTTTGGTCCTGACAAGCCAGAACATATTAAGTTTACTCCTCCACTCACACTAATTCTTGGCCAAAATGGATGTGGTAAAACTGTAAGTACATTTTTTGAGGAGTTAATGTAGGCACTGTCCTAGTTGTGTGTTTGTGGAATGTGTTGAGGGTGCTAGTCAGGTTTCTAAAGCAAATAATTCTAAAAAGTTTCCATGCATCTTTTGCTTCCTCAGGTCATATAAAGATAATTTTCAATACAAATTTTTGAAACAATATTTTTCTTAGTTTTTGGTTTGTTAAATTTAGAAATGCTATACTTTGTGTCAGCACATTTTTTGGTAAATCTGAAGGATATGACAGTAATCGATTTTGTTAATTTCAACGCCTAAACATAGTGTAGTGCCATGCGGAGCAGTGCAGTGCCCGTGTGTCTGAAGATGATTTCAAAATTTTATGTTCTGCTTCTAATGATTTGGATTTGAGAATTTTAGAATCATTGTACATAGCTGAAGACAAACCGGTTCTTAATAATGCCACCAGTTCATTCCATTTGCAAATTTATTTTTAGTTCATTTACTTGAAGAGTAGAAAAAAATTTGGTCGATGTGAAGTTTCATGCAATCACGGAAAATAATAATGCCGATCCCAGGAATCACTAAAGGAACACATTTCAGAACGTTTTACAAGAATGACATTCTGCTCTCTGATGCGTTATTTTCGAATTATTGAACTTTGAAGTTGGCCGTCGCGCGCCCAAGGAAGCGAGCGTAATTTAATTAAAAATGGAAGCTAACCCCCTATTACAAACGTAAAGAGGTTGGGTCGTGAGGGGGAGGCACAGTTCTTCTAGTGAAAATGATAAATAAAGCTTCTAACCCACCCATTAGGGTGACGACCGCAACCTCGTTGACATCGGGTCCAAAATGGCGGCGCCCATGGTGGTCGCCATGTTAGTTGGCCGTCGTGCGGTCGTCACCCTAATGGGTGGTTTAGAAGCTTTATTTATACTTTTCACTAAAAGAACTGTGGCTACCCTTCACGACCCAACCTCTTTACGTTTGTAATAGGGGGTTAGCTTCCGTTTTTAATTAAATTATGCTCGCTTCCTTGGGCGCACGACGGCCAACTTCAAAGTTCAATAATTCGAAAATAACGCATCAGAGAGCAGAATGTCGTTCTTGAAAAACGTTATTAAATGGGTTCCTTTAGTGATTGTTTGGAATATCATTATTAATTTCCGTGATTGCATGAAACTTCACATCGACCAAAAATTTAAAATAACATTGCATTTTTAACCATTCTCATTGTAAATTTCAGAAATGACTTACTGATGATGGAGCTGGACTCCGAAACGTTTAAGAAAAATAGGACTACTAGTTTCTAGTTTCTTCACTTCTATAAATTAGGCGTGTAAAGAAAGAAGTAAAATTAAAATGATTTCACTACGTGCTGTGTTCTTTGTTTTCAAGTTCCTGCTAAACATAGTTAATTTAATCAAAATAAACAAGTTTTCTTCTATGCACTTTCCGTCTGAAATGAGTATTTTATTATAGTGGTAAATGACCTACTGCAACTCCAGTGTTTGGAGCGGAAAGAAATTTATCGATCGCGCGATATGGCAGAGTCTCGCTTTCGACACGCTCATCATCAAAGACGAAACTAAACCTACCGCTATACCTCATTAAATATTCGTTTGACAAAAAAGTGTATAGAAGAAAAGTTGTTTATTTTGATGTTATTACCACAATTAAAGCAACAATTAAAAAATCGATGAGTAGCTGTTTATTTGAGCGCATTCGTCATCAAAGACGAAACTAAACCTACCGCTATAGCTCGTAATATAATCATTTCAGACGGAAAGTGCATAGAAGAAAACTTGTTTATTTTGATTTAATTAATTATATTTAGGCACCAAAAAGTGGGAAATCGATTACTGTCCTATCCTTCAGAGTTACCCATTTTTTAATGTACCAGTATACCCAGAGCTGATTTGCTATTATATAGCTCACATAGCTATTAAAGATGTTAAATATCACATTTATGATTTTTAAGTATAAAATATCTTACTGCTGCTTGAGAAATCTAGATGTTGCAATTATCTGCTAAAAAATGTGATCTTTCAGCTTGGGATAAATATGTCTGAATTTATAATTCAGAGCATTTCTCATATTTCAGGCTAATTTTCCTTAACATTTTTTTGCAAGCAGGTCACATTTGTGTCAGTGTAATATTTTTTATTTTAATTTTGGTGCTTAAATTTCATAGGATAAAGAATATCTTGAATGTGCTTGTTTTGACGTATAATATTATGGAGAAGAGTTCAGTGAAATAAGCATAATTTTTAGATTTTGTTTGATGGCCATGATGTAATGTGTGTTGGTCAGTGGTGAAGTATGGAGACCATTGGGATTATATCAACACTAATGAAAATACTAACTTTTCCAAATATAAATTTTGGGTTTCAATTTTAGCACCAGGTATCTGTAGAAGCATTTTGCACAAAATTAACTTAGGCCCATGGATAATATGAAATATGAAACGTAATTCAATATGTCCCTTCTAAAATGCAAATGTGAAAATCGTTAGAAATTAAAGAGTAATCTGATCATGACAATCCTCAGATCCAATTATTAAACATAATTTTTAAAAATTAGATTTTTTAATGAAAGTAATTCACATGAAAGTAATTTAGAAGTGCTGATACATAGCACTACTTAAAATTGTTACAAAGTGAGTAGCATTGCAGTACTAATTTACCTGGATATGTATAGGAATGTGTGTAATCATGAATGTAAGTAGTAGATTTTACTACAGTTCCAGAGAAAGTGCTTGGTAGCAGTGCTTGACTTTTGGTTGCCTCTAAGAGTAGTCATTGTAAATTTGTCTTTAACTATGCTTCATTAGGATTTGTTTTTTCTTCAATTCAATTGTTTATAACTCACTAATATTTACAATAAGATCAAAGAATCACCTTTGGATCTAACTCATCAGCAAGTGGCATGTTAAATCTGAAGTATAAGTAGTAAGGGCAAAAATAATTGAAAATCCTGTGTTGCTTGACCTCACACTGGGCAATTTACTTGAATTGCTTCTGTGTTTTAATCCTTGTCAAATATCCATTCATGAAAGTCTCTACAAATTGGCACTCATAGTTTGCCAGTGCACTATGATAACATCATCAGGTGAATTTTTTTTTTCATGGCAGGGACTTTGAATATTTTTCATTTCCGCATCATTCTTAATACATATGTAAGACCCACAAAATTACTTGTGATAATGAATTTGGAAGGTTTGTTGATTCGTGAGATGGCATTAATTTTTGGAGCTGATAATCTGCTTTCTGTTTCACTAGCTTGCTCGTTCAACAACAAAAAAACAGTTGTTATGCCATGTACAGCTGGTTAAGTATGTTAGGTAACCAATTGTAAATCTCATCTATGTCAGCATTTCCCTTATGCAGAAAGCATGTGGGCTTGCAACATTGTTCCAATGAGCAGACTTACCATGATTTGCTTTCATTAATTAAAATTGGAATTTAAACTTATGTCCTGTTTGATCAGACCATTATAGAAGCCTTGAAGTACATCACAACTGGAGAGATGCCACCGGGCTGTGGCCGTGGAGGTTCCTTCATCCATGACCCAAAAATATCTCGAGAAATGGCTGTTCGAGGTCAAATTAAGCTGAGGGTCATCACTGCTGCAGGGGAAAAGGTAATAGTGTGCAATCATTATTGATAATTAGACAACTATCAAAATATAGCTTCATATGTTGATAGTTGTCTTGGTTCTCACTATTCTGATAGTTCTTCAATATTTGTGAATTGTGTAACATAAAAACTGTTATGAATTTTTCCTGCAGCTTGTTTTTATTGATGTGGATTGCAGACAAAAAAATAGGCTTTTTTATTTGGGTGATTTTTCAGCTAAGAATATGCTAACAAGAAATGCGACACTTTTACATATGTATTTCAAATTTTAGTAATGCCTCTCAGGGGGATGTAACTATTGTTTTTATGGAATTTAGTGCTTTCAAGGGGAAGATGTGAGCTCTTATCTGGAAGGTTGAGTATGAGTAAGCCTTATGTTGAAATTTAAAGGAGTTTTTTTTGCTGACTTCTTGAGATTTGGTGTGGTGCTATCCTGTTTTTTAGTGCCTATCACTTTCTTTTTTTTTTACTTTCATCTTGGTTCACAATTTTTTTAATCTTAGCAATTTTATGTATGAGGTTTGGAGACTCACCTTGTGTATAAATTCTTCATTCGCTGAATTCTATATTAAATGGTGCCTTCCTCATTCATCTGTTGAGAACACCTTCGTTGTAGTTAGGGAGGCTTAAATTTATTCATAATCTCATATTTCATACACTATTATTGCTTGCTATACCTACCTAATGAACTGGTGGAAGTTGGTAGGAGTCAAAATTATTCATGAGAGGTTTTTCCCTGAGAATAGGAGACTTTGGATTTTTTGAAACAACGAATGTGCTCTCAATACATTTAGAATTTTACCATGTACTGAAAAACAAATTTTCCCATATGCTGCTGTCTATTCTTGCAAAAGTGCTAAAGAATTGGCCTTAACTATTTTCATTTTGTTCACCATTACATACTTGCATCTACTGAAAGCAAAGATATCTTAATCTGCTCACATTGTCACTTGCTAGTGTAGACTAACTGTACCATCCTGCCAGGTTGACTTTGTTCGTTCCATGGAAGTGATTCAGAAGGCAAAGACCCTCGAGTTCAAGTCTTTGGACCAAACTATCACGCGGACTGGCCCCGACGGCCAGAAGAGGCACATCTCGAGCAAGTGTGCAGACTTCCTTTGGGAGAGCTTGAATGTCATTGGCGTCAGCAAACCCATCCTGGAGAATGTCATTTTCTGTCATCAGGTAAAGGAGAGTTCAATTTTAGTTATAGACAGATAGCACTAAGACCTTTCTATATTACCTTTATTTTCAGTTAGTTTTCCTATTTTAAATAGCTGGTCAAGTGTCTAAAAAATAGAGGAAATAGATAATTGAAGATGTCTTGAATGGCAGTTACTGGAGATTCTGGTAGCTTGGTAGAGAAGGAAATGCAGACGCTGCGCGTTCTTGGCGTGGACACTGCGGCTGTGTGAGGGAGCTTTATTCTGAAGGAAAACGTGCAGAAAATTTCTAATATGAGCGTAGAAGAAATTTGTAGAAAATTTGTGATGAATTAGATCTTTAAGTATGATTAACGCAGTTCTTTTGGGAAAGTGGAAGTAAACATGCTGGCCAGTTGCACACTTCTTTCATAGGACATTCAGAAATATCCATTAGCAGACCTGGTATACAATGAATCGTATGTCACAAACTTAATTTAACCGAGTTGAGTCTGTTTTGGTAATTTTACATGCTTCATTTCATCAACATTTTCGCAATGTTGTTATGAAGACTATTTTTTGGTATCTTATCTACTGAATTTATCTAATTTTAATATTTAAAACGTGATTTTTGATCTATGATTTGTTGTGGTTGCTTTGGATTGTTGCATTAGTTCTTCCCAAAAACTTGAATTTCGTGCTAATTTTCTTCTTTGCTGTACAATTTTCTAATATTTGAGAAAAAGTTTTGGTTACACGGGCATTTTACCAAAAATTCGTTTTACAAATGCATATGTTTAGGCTTTTGTGTTTGACCTAAGGGTATAAACACAATATTGCACTAAGTTCGTTTGTACCTTCGAGTAAGTCGCCTAACTTTCATTACATTTTTGTATTCTATTCTACAGGAAGAAAGTAACTGGCCATTGGATGAAGGCAAGAAAGTTAAGGACAAATTCGATGCTATCTTCAATGCAACTCGGTACATCAAGTGTTTGGAATCCATGCGGAAGCTTAGAACGGAAAAGAAGCAGCATGTTAAGAACATGACAGAGACATTAGCATCCCTCAGAGATATGAAAGAGGAAGCAGACCGCAAACGAGCAGAGCTGGTGACCCAACAGGAGCTGGTAGAACAAATCAAGCTTGAGCAGGAGGAAATGAAAGTGCAGAAAAAGCCAATTCTGAAGAGGATCCACGAAATTGAAGAGTATGAGCATAAATTAGCTGAGATCAGCAAGGACCTTGGTGAGTTGGTGGCTGTTCGTTATAACCAAGTGATTTGCATGAATGACATAGAAGATATGATTCAGTAGTAATTAAAGTTTTTTATTTACTGAAATAATAACTACCTGCTGTATTTATACAAAACGATCAAATTTAGTTAATTAGATTCATTTTTTATACTGGAAAAAGCTGTATCCTATTCTTTTACTTGACAGGTACGTATTGCCCATCTGGGTAACCTGGTTTATAAAAAGATTTGTGAAATGAGTTAAAGTATTGCACATTTCTTTCCAATTATCCATTTTAAACAGCTTTGAAACTGTGGGTAAACCGTAGCTCTGACAGGTGAAGTATGAAAAAGTTTTCTTTTGCTTCGATCTTAGCAGCAGTTTATGAGGCAGTCTCTTTGAGGCCCCAAACTCGGGACTACAAATCAAGTTCACTGAATTAGATTAGAATCTATTAGGGATGAGGGAAATATAACATTGTGAATTGTACATCAAGAATTAAATGATTCGGTAATTTTTATTTGATATTTGCAGTTTTTCTAGGTCGAACTTCGAATGCAATTTTTCACTTATTCTCACAGGTAGCAAAGAAAACAAGATAACAATGCTGGAGGAGAATAATAACACCGACATTGCTGAGCAAACTCATTCTATTGTCTGCAGTGATGAAGAACTCCACAGAAAGATCATGGAGTACCAGAACACTCTCAGCCTCAAAAAAAATCAGATACACAAGGTAAAAGTAGTGTTTCTGCATTGTTGTTGTAGACCTGTATATGTAATGAAGTTAACTTGGCATAATTGTTTTTATAGTGAATATTTATTCGATAACGCTTCTACCACTTCAGTCAAGAAAATGAAAAATAAATAGAAAAATATAAATAATTTCCAGCAGCTTATATTGCTCATTTTTGTTAATATTTTTTGTACATAACGTTTTGTGAGCTATTATTCTGTGTGGATTCAAAATATGAGTTCTTGCATTATGAAGCTTCATACCTTCAGATGTGAACTTGAAATAATTTTTTTGCACGATTTTTTTGTGCTCTGTTTGGAATACAATGGGGGTAAATTCTTGTTTGCTTATTTATTAAGATAAGGGTGAGGGACCTTGATCATTTTTCTTTTATATTTTTTCTATCTGCTTGCAGTTGTTTAGTTCCCTAGAATTGCATATAAAATGAGTTTTTTTGTCCTAGAAATGAAATGTAGGAAAACAAAAGCCATAGAAATTTTTTGTTGTATATTATGGCTTAAACTTAATAAAATGTATGAGGAAATTAATATGAAAAAGAAGAACTAATGAATACAAATGCTGGCAAGTAACTGCTCATGTAGGTACGATCAGAGGAGAGAGAAATATGTGGAGTTTGTAATGGCAAGGCCAGCGTTGAGAAATGTTCTTATAACTTTTTTCGCACATTCATTTTATGTCTAATGTTGCGCTTGAGTAACTTTTAGGTGACAAAGGTTTTGTTATAATATTTAATTTTGAAATTTCTGAAACTTAAATATGTCAAAAATCACACAGCTTATCTCTAGTTGTGAATTTGGTTGTACTCCATAATGTTAGTTCAAACATTTTACTTTACATATTGCTTCCTTGATTCGTAAGTTGCTCATTGCTGTTTTAAGATTTGACCCACAGTTGCTCTGGGTATGTGGTTTTAGGCGGAGCGTAGCATTGGGGAGGCCGCGCAAGACCTGAAGTTGCTGCTGACAAAGCAGTCAGAAGAGCAGAAGCGCCTCACCAAGCTTGAGACGGAGCAGGAGCAGCATCAGGCGCGCGTGCAGCGCAGGAATAAAAAAATTGCTCAACTTGTGGCTGACGGCGCCGTTCCAGGGCTGCATGGTAAGATTTTCAAGAGGAGCTTTGTAGTGGTTTTCGTTGTTGGTTTACCCTTTGGGGGATACAATAACTATATTTATGGAAATTAGTACTCCCAGGGGGAAAATGTGTGAGGGCCCAAGCTGAAAGTTAGGTATGCCTCCTTGTTGTTCAAATAAAATGTTTTCTTGCTATGTTTAGGACTACCTTTTATTTTCGGTTTACTGCTGTCCTGTTTTCAGCACCTACGACGTTCTTCTTACCATTTCTTCTCGTTTCATAGCCTCTTTTCTCAACTTGCTGTTTCCATGTCCTTTCTGCATAGATTCCACGTTCCCTTAATTCCATGCTAAATGGTGCCTTCCTTTTTTTGGATCGCCTTTGTTGAGGATAGGAAGGTTTAAACTAATAAATAATCTACCAACAAAGAAGAATAAATCTTACTATTAAAACTGACACTTTACAGTTTCGGAAAAAAGTTACAGTGTAAAAATGGTGCTGATTGTAACTTATATAATAACCTTATTTTAAATTTCTGTAATTGCAAGAAAATTAACCTAATTTTACCGCATTCATATACTGAAATAATGAAAAGGGTATTCAGTGTGATGAGAATCATATCTGAATTTTGAAACCAAACAACTCTAAAATTATTTTTTCCTCTCTCACATGTTGTGAACAGTGTTGGCAAATGTTGCGGCACGCATAATCTCTTCTCGCCGTGTTTTAAATTTAGTTATAACAGTGGCCTAGTGCCTTGAAAATGACACAGGGACATCAAAATTAGAACCTGAAACGGAGAAATGTGATGATGAAGACCTTCCACTTGAATAAATCGTGGTAATTGCTTTATTTATGTACGAGAAAGTTGCTTCCTTCTGAATCAATATTGAATAATACTATTGCCAATGAAAATTGAATAATTGAGATGGTTTTTTTAATGTATTTCCAAGTTTGTTTAGAGTTAAATCGAGAAAGAGGTGAAAACAGGCTACCAGTGCTGCTGTATCTTGTTACTTGGGACGTGTAGCCATTGTACACGCTTGATGCAAGAGCATTTGTTTTAGGTATGGAAATTGACCTTGAATTTCGGAGTCTGAGATACCGATTTGGATACATAGTAAAATCACCGATTCTTCGAGACAATGCCGATTGTTCTCCTATGACTTTGTGGGATGCTTTAAACTCTAATGTAATTCTTATCCCAGATATTTATTTTTTGATATATGAGGAAAGTTTGCAAGCGTTTAACCCTCACCTCTCTTTTTTATGAGAGCAAAGGGACTGTTCATCAATTCGAAATACTTGCTTCTCACACAATTCCAGAGTGTATTTTCAGGTTCCCCGAATGTGTGTATGGAGATGTTCTTAACAAAGGAACCGAGGTATCCCAATTTTTCAATGAATTTACATTCTTAATGGCTGACTGGCTTAATACCTACTTTTTCATGCGAAAGCTTAAATAATGCCCTAGTATAATATTGCTATACTATTATTATACCACTTTTCTATTCTTGTTATATCACTATTGCTCTTGGAGAGGTTGGATTTATAAGGAAGTATGTTCCTTCAGAACAAATCATGTCTTTCCTAAAAAAGTTGTGGATTTAGTCCTGCTGGACCTCATCAGAATGAAACAATTATTCTACCAATGAGAATTTGTGTTCTGAGAAGGAAGATGTGAAGGCTCGAGATGCTGGTTAGGTAGGCCTTCCTTTTGTTAAAATAGAACATGTTTTTGTGTTTCACTTTTGTCCATCTTTTTTTGTTCACTGCGGTCCTTTTTTGCCGTACGTACGTTCTTTTTTTTTCTTCTTCTTCTTCTGTCTTGTTTAGTGAACTTCTTTCTATCTTGCTGTTTCTATATGCATGGTGTGAGGGCACGTCTTGACCATAGGCTCCCTATTCCTTAAATTCAGTTGTAAGTGGTGCCTTCCTCTTTCCTCTCTTGGGAATCGTCGTTGTAGTTAGGGAGGCTCAAATTAATTCACAGTACAATATACTCTGGCTGTAATGTTCTTATATGGTGATCATATTAACTCTTACATCATGAGTTCTAAATGCATTTGAAAGCCATTGATAGGTTGCGCATGCTTTGATGGGAAACTGAGCGCATGTTTTGCTGCAGCGTATGGCTCGGATGGAGGCTACACAGAGGACGAGGCAGAGCGCTGTGTGCGATGCGTGGCCGACCACGTGGCGCTGCAGCAGGAGATGCTCGAGAAGCGCAACGCGGATATGCTTGCCACCGAAGAGGCTCTTCAGAGTAGCATCGACTTACTCAGGTGCTGCCCTCACCTGTGCTTTTCGTAACCTCTGCTAACAGGCTACAAAAAGAGTCATGTTAGAGAGTCAGTGGCGTGTGTCAAGACATAGCATTTGGTGATGGATGTGTGTAGTAAGTGGAGTTAGTCATCACTCATCATACAGCACAGTGGAGCCTGATTTATTTAAAACATCATGTTTTGGTGAAACTTTCTCTCTGTGTAATTGAACTATTGTAACTATGGGAATTGGCTCTCTCAAAGGGAAAGTGTTGGGTCCCTAGCTTAGAGGTAAGTAGGCCTTCATTTTGTTGAAACGCAATAAGTGTTTTGTTGTGTTACAGATCATCTTATTTCGGCTCTTTGCTGTCCTGTTTTTCAGCCCCTATATGACTCTCTTTTTCAACTTTTATCATGTTTCATAACTCAATTCTAAAATTGCTGTATCTATGCGCAGGGAATCTTGTGCGGGAATATACCTTGTACACAAATTCCTTGTTCCTTCAACTTTCTACTAAAGAGTGACTTTCGTTTGGAATTAATTTGTTGAAGTTATGAAACCCAAACGACTTAACAATTTAGTTACCTCCAAATAATCCCTCGGGGGATACCACTAATGCATCTATGGGAATTAGCACTCCCAGGGAAAATTGTGTGAGGACCTGAGCTAAGAATTAGGTATGCCTTCTTTTTATTGAAATAAATGTCTCATGTTTGGTTGAGAACAACCTTTTTTCGGTTCACTGCTGTCCTGTTTTTCAGCACCTACTACTTTCTTCTTCTACTTTGATTTTGTTTCATAATCTTCTTCTCAACTGTTTCTATGCCTTTTCTGCATAGATTCTGCATTCCCTTAACTCCATACTAAATGGTGCCTTCCTTGGATTGCCTTTGTGGCGGATAGGGAGGCCTAAACTGATTAATAACCTAATCTAATCTTGTTTCATAAACTTCTGTCTCAAATTACTGTTTCTATGCCCCTTCTGCATAGATTCCATGTTTCCTCATCTCCATGCTAAATGGTGCCTTCCTCCTTCGTCTTTTTGGAATGCTTGTTTAGCGGTTTGGGAAACTAAGCTAATCAACCTCCAATTAAATTGAATGCACAGATCGCGAGAGGCAGCGCTGCTCCAGGAGGTTCGAGGGCTAGATGGCCGAATTGCGCGGCTGGAGCAGCAGAAGCGACAGTGCCGCTCCGAGTTACTCAAGTTGGAGAAGGAGGTGCAGCTTTGTGACACGGAGGCTCTCAAGACTCGCATTGCCGACTTGGACCAAAAGCTTCTCTCTAAAGAACAAAGCTTTGATGAATCCAAGGTTAGAATACTGAATTAGTCGAGTGGTTATGTTATATTCTTGGAGAAGCTTGCAGTTGCTGGCTTCAGCAGCACCCGAGCGTAACTGCGTCACTACCAACTTAGCACACGAACCAATTCTAAATAAGAACCACTGCGCACTAATTTTTGGACCAGAGAAATTATTCCCTGTGTAACAGCTCATAACCTGTAAGACATTTGACAACGAAGTGCTAATCATTCTCAGACTCCATAAGTTTGATGATCACTAGTTTGCTGCTTATGTCACAGCCGCTTCAGTGTCATAAATTTAGAATTCCACTTCAATTTCTGCATCCGCTGTTGTATTGTTCATTTGCAGCTAACGGCATTGTTGAAGTTTGCCTCAATTTGATGAAATGAAATATCAATAGTTCATTTCTGCACAGCAGCTTTGATTTTATTTCATGATAATGTTTCAAAAACTTGACGGTAGCTTGAATAGGGCTGTAGATTTACTGCCGAGTTGGCTTTGTCAAATAAACTGTCACAAGTTTTTGTTTTATTTCTCTCTCTATCGAGTCTCGAATTTGTAAAAATGCCCAGGACAATTATTTGACACTTTTTAAAATGAAATGTACTCCCAAGTTCTTGATTTAGGTTAAATTTCCTTAGGTTACTCTCAAGTTTGGTTACACTTAAGTTTAGTTAGTGAATTTTGCTTTATTCGAAAAACACGTTTGGCGCATGTCCTTTTTTCGTGGTCGTGTTTTGTTCTTTCAAGCATAAAAGCTGACGAATCGTCATGCAGTAAAATAGCGTGGACCATTCCTATCATTAACCACACCAATTTATTGCAGGCGTTGAGTGAGCTGGAGGAGCTGAAGCAACGCCGAAGTGAGCTCAACCGTCAGCTGGGTGATGTCAAAGCGCAGCTCGTCGAGATGAACAGGATGGCCGCTGCACGTTCCGAGCTCGATGTACACAACAAGGAGATGCAAGACATGAGCAAAAAAATTACTCAATTGTGAGTTCAAGCACTAAGTATAAGTTGCTTCACTTTCTTTCTGTAAAATCTTATGTGTGCTTAAGTGTATTATATCTACGAACTTCACTTGAAAGTTTTTTCAGTTAAAAAAAAAGATTATATGACACTTCCATAAAACAAAAAATCACTAGGGAAGTAAGATGGCGGCTGGTACAAGTTACTGTCATCCTTTAATTAAAAAAATATCAAAGGCACTTAGGCCATGTTGAGATTTTTAGTTTTTATACTTTCTTTTTGGCTTGAACTAAATTTAGGATTAAAGTTAGTTTTAAAAATATTGCGAAGGCCAAGATCTTAAAAGTCAGGATAATTTGATAATTTTTCATCTGGTATTTTTACAACATTTGCAGAATTTGTTACTCTCTCACTCGAAAAGACTTTCATGAATGACACGTTTCCTAGTTTCATGAATAGCACCATAAACTTTTACCGTTGAAATGTCTCGCAGTTATTGTTGCTTAAACTTCAAGAGCTAATGAAGGGACAAACTGCTGTAATGTTGTGGATTATTTTGTTTCTCATCTATGCTTGAGAAATTTTTGTAATCCAGTTAATATATTGAAACATGTTCTCGAAACGATTTGTTTGAGTAGAGGGATGCTGAACATAGATAACTTTTATGTTATCCTAATGTCTATGCACTTTAAAAATTAATTGTTGCTACACCTAACACCTCTAACAGTTTCCCTTGGTGGATAAGTTGCTTCTTTGTTAACTTCAAAATCTATATTTTCTTGCAGATTTCATCGATGCAAAGGAGTCCTGGAACGCATCTTACCCTCCTCTGTCACTGAAGAGTCTCTGAAGGCAGACTATGATACCTGCTATAAAAACCTGGTGGGGAAATTCATCCGTACAAATACGTAGAGGAAAAGGCTTGGTATATACCATATACCTATACAAATACGTAATTTGTGAAGTGTGTCTGGGAGAGCAAAGCCGACGTGAATTGGCTAGGGTAAATTATCTAGATTTCATTAACCTATTGATAAAGCACAATTTGGGCGTCTCTGACAAAAAAGACTTTTGTGTAGAGTTTAAATTGGAGGAATTTCGGGGATGGACAATTGGTTACAAGTCTGCATTTGAAATTCAGTCTATATTAATTTATCAATAATTGTAGCTCAATATTTTCTTATTTACTCATAATATTTCACGTATGGAATTATGTTTTGAAAAAAGTAGTTTATTTAAAACAACAAAATAAAAGCAGAAAAACGCCCTAATTGAGACGTCTTTTTTTGAAACGTGATGTTAAAACTTTCAAGCATTACATGGCTCATCATCAGTAGAAGCTACCAAGAGGTGTATGTTATAATTCTACTAGAGTGAAAGTACATATAAACAGTAGGTAAAAGATAGCAACAACAACAATAAAATTTTAATTGTACAGGATATAGCGAGTGTATTTGATGGTAAATAGGCTTATACATATTTTCAATGATAAAATGAAGTTTGTAGAGAAAAATCCGACTCGTAACATTTAAAGATAAAGATCTACCAAGACTATTGAGAGTTAGCTCCCTTCAAAGGGATACAACTGTTGTATCTAGGGTCTATGGGATTTAATCCTCTTAGGGGAAAATGTGAGGTCTCTGAGTTACGTAGGCCTTCTTTTTTGTTTGAAGAAAATTTTTTTTGTTTTTTAAGGACCATCGTTTTTGGTTTACTGCTGTCCTGTTTTTTGGCCCCTTTTACTTTCAATTTTACTTTTATTTTGTTTCCTAGCCTTCCTTATTAACTAACTGTCTCTATACGTAGGAGATCCTTTGCGGGAAACCACCTTGTGCACTGATTCTGCGTTCCCTTAACTGCATACTAAATAATGCATTCATCCTTTCTCTTTTTGAACATTATTGTCCACGTATGGAGGTTGAAACTATCTTATGATAAATCAATCATTGAGTGTTTGCCTGCTTTCAGAAAATTTTAAATTACTTGCAATACACCGTCCCCTCAGGGGGATACAATTATTGTATCTATGGGAATTAGCACTCCCAGGGGGACAATGTGAGGGCCCGAGCTGAAGGTTAGGTAGGCTTTCTTTTTTGTTAAAATGGAATAGGTTTTTGTTTTGTTACGGACCATCTTTTTTCGGTTCACTGCTGTCCTGTTTTTTCATCACCTTCTACTTTCTTCTTCAACTTTGATCTTGTTTCATGAACTTCTTTCTCATCTTACTGTTTCTATGACCTTTCTGCATAGATTCCCCATTCTCTCATCTCCATACTAAATGGTGCCTTCCTCCTTCCTCTCTTCGATACGCTCTTTTTTTTGTAGCGGTTAGGGAGGCTTAAACTAACTTATAATCTTATAATCTAATCTTGCATTACACCGTGCCAAAATTTTGAAAAAAATTTAATGTCTTTGATATACCTGTATGTTGGAGATGAACCGTGAGCGTGGAATTAACTGAATGGTAGTATCAAAGATGAGGCATATTGCATTAGACGGTCTCTAATGAGGTAATAAATTTAGCACTAGCTAAGTAAAATTTTATGCAGAGAGTTATTGACTTCTAGAGCAGCAAGTTCATGTTGACTATCAAATGAAAGGTTGTACTTTTGATCGATATTTCTTATTTCAACTTTACTTCTTCATTAGGTGATAATCTTTACTTCTAAGGCTAAATTTAATTTTGAGATTTTTGTTGGCAGTTAGCTCATAAAAAGTCATTCGTGTTGAATTATATTTGTGAAAACGTGCAGGAAGTTGATCGTGCCTGAACCTCCATGTGATTACGCTGTCTGACTATTCATGTGTTGCAGCAAAAGAATGTGAATTCCAACAAGACGATGTTGGATACCCTCAGGGAGAAGCGTTCTAAAAATCAAGTGGCGGTTGACAGTCTCAGGAAACAACAGCTTGAGAAGGAGAAGGAAATTAAAAGTGGGTCGATTACGTTGTGCCAGTTTCAATAGTATTGATTTTTTTACGTTTCCTTGAATATGTATCAACTGAGGAGGAAATTCTTATATCATTATGCTGATATTCTGCAGCTTCTTATTTTTGTTCAATTCTTTTCTAGAAATTCTATTGTAGTAAATGTTTTGTCAATTATTTGTATCCCCTGACATGAAGGTAATGCATTCAGCTTAATTTTGCTTGAATGTGCGTGTATTGTTCTGAGCTAAGAATCAAGGGCAATTGTCTGACTAAATATTGGACGTGAGCTTCATTTTTAAGTCCATATCTTCATGAACGAGAAACGCAAATCATTAAACTAATTTCTATCACAGTGTGCAGCAGCTCAATATATCGCATGCTTTTTCTAAATTTTACGCATAAAATTATAAATTATTTCTAAATTTTTCTGAAAGATTGTGTGTTACGCTATATTTGGGGAAAAAACGAATGCTCCAGTCAAGCGAGGAGTTTTATTGCAAGTTTTTGAATTTGATATTTTAGTATCTGATTATGAATATTATCTATGCTTATTTATGTACTGGTACCAAAATTGTGATAGAGGTAAACGACGCTGATGATTGAAGACAGAACATACAAAAAAGTAACAAGTTGAGACAAATTCTGATAACAAATCATCATCATAAAATTTCTAACTGGATCTGTGATCATACTCGTGAAAGTGTGTATGGTGTGTATTATCATGTTACTTCCGATAGCCTGGTTTGTTGCTCTCAATCAGTAAATTACTAGAGTCAATAATTATGGAGAAAACAAACATTTTTGTTCTGTTCAAAGCCTACCTAGACTCCTTTTAATAGCTATCACATTGTATACTAACGTTATTGATGAACTTTAATTCTCTTAGGCTTGGAGGAGCGTATCAGTGACGTGTGCCCGGACATGCCTTTGGACGAAGCGCTCAACCGCAAAAAGGAGCAGCTGGAAGCTTTACAGCGCGAGAGCGGCGAGCTGGAGAGCACTCAGACTGTCATGGAGCGCTATGTGGAGAAGCTCTCTGTTGAAGACTGCTGTCCTCTCTGTCACAGGGACTTTGCTGCCAAGGATGAAAACCTCGCACTAAGAGACGAGGTTATTTTATAATTTTACCGTATATGCTATGGGAAATTCACAAAACGAACCAAAATGTTATGCTAAGAGCTGAGCTTAGTTTTTTCTCCTTATGATGTTTTCTAAAAGCACTGCTGTTTTGTGGAACAAAATTTTTGTACAATTTGTATGTTGTTTAGTTTTCAATAAGTTACCTACCTATATGTTGGGGGAGACCACCCGCATTCTGGTTTTCATTTTATATAATTTTAACGCTTAATATAGAAATTTTTATGGCAATTCCGTGTTGTGTTTTATATTGATATTGTTCAGATTTCACTTTGTCAAGAGGTTTATGAAAAGTGTTGTCTTCTACCACAGTGGGAAATACATCTGGAAGTATGAAGTCGTACCAAAAGGTAACGGGTATGTTCAAATTAGTAAAATTATATTCTCTGGTTCATGTCTCTGGTCATTGTTGATTGCTCGTTGGTATTTGAACAATGATTGGTTTCATTTCAGTTGCGAGGTCGCTTGAGTAACCTGCCCCTAAGATTGAAGAGCGCCAAAAGTCGACTGCTGGCCGCGGAAAAACAATACAATACCCTGTTGCAGCTCGAGCCTTTCAGAGAGCAACTCCAGGACGCGCAGGCCAAACTCAGAAGTATTCAGTGAGTGCTGGCATGGTTTGTGTCATGAATCCAATATGTCTCCCACTTCAGGAAAGTAGGCGTCTCTCTTGCGACTTGTCAAGGAATTAAAATTGGAAATTCAATACGCAATGTCGTCAAGATTTGATTTTCGCGCGCATGTGGGATTTAGTTCATGCTTCTAAGGGTATGTAGAAAAACCAAGTTAAAAGTTCTCGGAGAGACTTAAGTGCTCCCTTTTCTGACCTAGTTTTTTTTAACTGATTTTCGTTAATTTTGAGATAAAAATGGAGCACTTTTTAAAATTTCCTCTGCATTTTTTTGAAGCGCGTCAGAGTATAAAGAACCCAAGATCTGCACCATTATTTTCATACTTTTATCCCAATGCGATATAGCTGACTATACAGACGTGTTGTCTTTCTTATTATCCTGGCCTCGACAAGCCTGTTACGTTCTGTTGAGGCTGAAAATCTGAATCAAAATCTAAGAAGCCAGTGTTGTAAAGAGGTTTAACGCGGAATTTTGATGTCTTATGTAACATGAAATTTATATTGCTACTGTGTTTCAAGGTTGCTCACTCCGCCAATATTGTGCAAATTGTTTTTATGTTCATAATTTAACATACCAGTGTTTGAAGTCGATTATATCGATCGTTATCAATTTTCAATATTTGTTTCTCTGAGTTGTGAGAAAGCTCGAGTTATTCACTTCTTTGCACGTAAGTTAGGCAAACACTGAAGGTATTTTGTAATTGTTTGTACCACTTGAACTATGAATCAATTTTTTAAAACTCAAATATGACCGGCAGCGCGAAGTACGAACCATGAAAAAGTCCATAATCGTTCAGCATAACTTGTGCTTCTTGAAGTTACTGCATACGCGACGTTTTATCTCTTGTTCTTGCCTGTGTTATTTCAGGTCTGAGCTATCACGACCAGTAACGGAGCTGAGTCGCGTGAAGGAGGAACTGGATGACTGCGAGGCGAACTTGTCTCTTTATGAGAGCGAGGCATCTATGTGCCAAAGCGTGCAAGAAGACATTGTCGCTGCCGACACCATGCTCAAGTCGCGCTCGAAACTTGCTTTCAAATGTGATGAAATTAAGAAGAAACTTGGCGACCAAGGTATTATCATTGGTTCTTTTCAACAATTGTTCATTCCACTAAATAAGGCAAGAACACAATTGTGTTTGTAGATAATGTGATGCTCCAGTACTTCTCATGCTCCTATTCTCACCAACATCTGTCCTCGGTTAAAAATACAGTAAAATGAGGCTATGAGGCGGTAAGAGAAATCACAAGAATTGGGGTAGTGAGGTGGTACTGCCTTGGATCCGCATTGCAAAAAAAAATGTTTAGAAGATAGTCAGAATTTCTATTGAGTTTAGGTGTGGATTTGAATGCGTCATGAATAGTGTGAAAATGCTGTATTAAGTAATTGTCAAACATTGCAGAAAACGGGGAGAGCCTGGAGGCAACAAATGAACGGCTGAGCACCTTGGAGCGCCAGCTACGGGAGGTGGGCGTGAAGCTGGAGGACGCCCAGGAGCAATTCATGGCCAGCAAGGACGAGCTAGTGGCGTTGCGCAACAAGAGGAACTCGCTTGCTGCCAAACAAATCGAAGTAACTCATAGTATACATGGTTTCTTTGGGTTACTAGTACTTGCTTGCGTTATATATCTTTGTATATCCGTAGTTTCCGTACATGGTTAACACTATAGATTTGTAATCGAGTTTTAACCAGTTTCTCATTTTTTATGTTAATCTCCATGTGAGATACGTTACACTATTTCAGTGTCTACTACGTAATAAAGTAGTAAAAAGTTGGAAAGTTTGAAAAGTAGTAAAATAATGAGTATAAAGGGAGTAAAATTTGCCTCAGAGGTCTACTTTACCTGTCAAGGTAGTAAACAATTGTGAAGTGGGAGAATTCACTGAAAATTGAAAGTAATGTATGTATAAAGAGTGTAAAGATTTCTAAAAATTTATTTTTCTCAGAATGAGAAATTTGCCGCAGTTTATGGGAAATATTCCTGTGAGGGGAACTGACAATCCCCTTTGTTTACTAGTTTCCAGTTAGTTTATTTTTTTCGTATGATGAACTGATGCTCTCATAGCTGAAAGATGTTGAGACAGGGTTTTTGCGGAACATTTGTTAGAGTCCCTGTAGGAAGGGGTACAATAAGAATTTGGGTAATTTTTTGCACTAATGCGTTGGTTGCTGCATTAAGTATCAGGTATTTTATTTAGTATTTTTAGTATTAACAAACTTGGAATTTTTTTAACCTATGTTGTTGCGTGTATTATTGACTGAAACTACTCATTACAGGCTGATTACTCCCAAAAGGATATTTGGCCAACATTAATTATGTAAAAACTAGGTAGTAATTTTTGCTGTTGAAGGTAGAAAAAAGTAGTAAAAAGACAGTAAAATTTGAAAATGAAATATCAGTAGACACCCTATATTATTATTAGTAGATAGGACGAAATTATGTCTAGAATTTTAGTTTTCATGATTTATTACTCAAAACTGAGAGACCTTCACATTATAAATGACATTCTTCTCAACAGGGAGTGGATAAAGTACATTTAATTTTAACCCAGTTTAAAAAATTGTTTTCCGATTTAGCTGAGGCTTTTAACTGTTATGAAAAGTCCTTATTAACGCATATTGTTTCAGGGAATTCTCTGTTACTCGTATTTGGTATATTTAGTAGAAGGAATAATGTAAGTTCAGCTATTATTAACCTGTAGCGTAAATGTACGACAAAATAGGAGTTAATCAAGTTGCTGAAGACGCTAAAATCGAGAATATATTACGCTGCCTTGGGTAGACGAACTTGGATCTACCGTATCAGCCTTGAAGTGATCGCTCCTGAACTTCTTTGCCCCCGAGATGAAGCTGTCAAAGCAAAGATCATTCAGAACCTACAGATATAAATGAAATATCCAGAGAAAGAAATGCATGAGAATACATACATACATACATATACCGGGCTTATCCTCCCTATGGGAGAGTAGCCGACAGCAGGCCACAATCACCACACTTAGTCACTAGGAGGCGAGGAGAGCATGAGAATACAATAAGAAATGTTGTAAAATAAGACATTAACTTGTCACCTTCTACGACGCAAAAGTGCCGACAACTGAGAGGCCTCTACTGAAAAAACAGTTGCTTGGCAACATTCAACCACCGAAATGACCATGTGGAAGAATTCTACTGCGCGTATTTCAGACAGAAAACAAATTGTGTGAGCTGACGCTTCCAAAACATGACTCTTTTCATTTTTTCTTTCTCATAGGGCGAAAATAAACATCGATTCATATGTTGAAAAATTTTGACTCCGGTTTTGCAGGAGCTCAGGACACCTTCCTCTCACACATAATGACACATTTAACAGAATAATAAGTAAAATAGTGGCGTTAGAACCATTTATCGAGGTTAAGCAGCGCGGAACTGTGATACTCCCGTCTTCCCTGCTACCTGATCTTATTCCAGTTTCATTTCCCTTGAACCGTTGTAGAGTCA
Organism: Morinoia aosen; assembly: GCA_030386875.1. Lineage (NCBI taxonomy): Eukaryota > Metazoa > Arthropoda > Malacostraca > Amphipoda > Talitridae > Morinoia > Morinoia aosen. Next base: position 58,751,120 of record CM059561.1, on the reverse strand, counting down.
AAGCATGTGCTTCCTCCTTGAAAACGATTTCAGCTCTGAAGCACTCTCTTAGAAAAGCATGGGAGTAAATTCCTCGTAACATATTTCGGAATGAGGCCGAAAATTTTCGAACTATCCTCATGGTTGTGACTTTAGCTAAAAAATGACATACTGAATTGTGCTTGGGAATACTGTCGATAAATCTTGTTAATTATTGTTACAATTATTTTAAGATGACATTTTTCGCCAAAATTAACTTATATTTACTATTCATAAACATTAAGGACTTGGTATACCCCAATCTATCTCAGGAGGCATATGAATTTTTCAACAACATTCACTTATGAAGAAAATTCTTCACATTTATTTCGTATGTGCAGATAGAAACAAAGCAGCAGGCTGTAGAGAAGAAGCGTGAAGAAGTGAAGCGTACGGAAGAGGAGAGTGAGAAAGAGCGCGCCTGCAGAGACGAGTGCAACAAGCGCGTAGCACCGGCCAAGGAGGCCGTCAAGGAAGAACAATCGAAGAAAAATGCTGCTGTTGCTAAGCGCTTGCAACTCTGTAACACTGAACGAGCTAAGGTAGGTTAAAAATTGTGTCCGTCCAAGCCCAAAATTTCACCGCCATTTATTTAAAACTTGTAAATGTTTATGACCGGCGCCTCCAAGAGGACATTCCGTTTTGTTACCTCAGCTATGAATTGGTTTCACAGCTTCTATCTTTTGTGCCCACTTTGCTTCCTGTAGGTCTTCACTATCTCTGTCTTTTCTTCCTCTTCATTTCTAAAATGACATTTCAAGGAGCATAGTAACCTTTGTTGGAATAATATGCCTTGTGCAAAGATTTTCCGTTTGCTCCAGCTCAAACCAAAAAATCATATTTTATGTGGTTAAAGATTCTTTAACCAACCGATAACAATAAATAGATAATGTGATTTCTTCTGTCGCCGTAAAATAGAATAACAAGTTGCAGATTTGTGACATTTATCTGCAAAGACTGGAAAAACCTTGGTATGATGACTTATTTTACGCATTGGCATTTTTTGCTTTCCCTACATTTAACATACTTCATATGTTGTTAAATGTACAATATATGTTTACACACCACCGTATAAGTATGGATAATTATTAATCATTGTGTATTTTTATACCTTCTTAAACCTTTAACTCTGCTGGAGGTACATGAAGATACAGGTACACGACAGATAAGGGGGACACGACAATAGAAAGGTTGAAAAGCCCTGTCCTAAAAGGTAAACGTGCGGTGTGTCCTGGTCACTTGATTTTTCTCACTCTAGCGTCAGTATGATTTTGATTCACCCGATACTTCGCCTCTTTCAGTGTCTCATCAGAACTGAAGGTTTCTGATGGAGTGTTCAAAAATTTCCTTGTTCTATATTTTCAAATTTATTAAAGGCTATGCCTCTCATACGCTTGATATGTATTCTTCACATGGACGAATAAAATCCTGCTTTTTTGATGTACGGTGATTTATGCTTATGATATGAGCTGTTCACTTTCTTTATCGGCTCATTAAGATTTTAATGAGTCTAAAATTACCAGATTGAAGCGGTGCGTGACGTTCTGCGGCCGCTAGAAGAATTGCAGGCTGGTATATGTAGCTTTGTGTCAAGTAACTGTGAAGCCAGGATCGCGTCGAGCAGGCAGGACATGGAGAGGCTGCGTCGGGAAGAGCAGGAGAAGCAGCGACTCAAAGAGGAACACGAGACCACCCTCCGAAGTCTCGAGAAGGAGTTGTCCAACGAGCGCGAATACGAGCGTTGCCTCAACACTGAAAAAAGAATACGCGAAAGGAAACGTGAAATCAGTGATCTGAAGAAAGAGGTGCAGCTTTTGAAAAATAACATATCTTCGGCGCAAAAAGAGTCTCTCATCGTTGAAAAAAGCAGACTTTGCAGGGAGTTTCAGGAACTAGAGAAAAAAGTTAGTATACTTTGCGTAGAAGTTATTTAATTGTCTGCAGTTTGATCTTTACCTAAATTTATTTCATAAAATAGATCACGTAACAATTGCTTCCTCATGTAAATATTTGATAATATAATAATTTTCGAATCATAAAATAATGATTGAAAATATGCGTTTGCACCAGTTGAAAAAATTAGTGTCTATGGAAAGCATTTTAAGTCGTTTTTCCTTCCATTGTTTTACACTTAACTTCTTAATGATTGCAGTTGAATTCGAGCCAAGGCCGAGCTGAGGAAGTTAACAGGAGAGTTCAAGAGCTACAAAGAGCCCTGCATTTGCCTCAATTCAAAGAAGCTGTCAAAAAATATCGGGAAAAGATGCTTCTGATCAAGGTGCGTACTTGTTTGTTAATTGATTACTCTGTGGTATTTTGTTTGTCTGATAGCTCCAATGATTTACTGTAAATCTATATATATTTTTTAAAATATATTTCCGTTAAACGATCAGTTTCCATTACAATTGATGTTTAACCCTCGAAGTGCTTGCGTTACTTTTGTTCTCATGTATCACTTTCTCCAGGTTTGTTAGGTCCTAATGTCTGTGAACAAAATCTTTTAAAATGTCATGTTTTGCGTTTTAGGACTTTCCCTAGGAAATATAGGAAGTTTGATTCCTTCGAACGAATTCTTACTTGTAGGGAAAAAAATTTTATCTCAACCCGAGGATCAGTGTTTACCTGTGTTTGACAATGAGATCTTACGAGTTTTGATATCACTGAGTAAGACGTGTGTAAGCATCGTAAACAACCAAGGTATAGATAGGCACCGATATTTCTTACTTTGTGAAGGGTGCCGAATTAAAACAGGAGACTCAATAGCTTCCTTGATCTAGTTGTTGTCTTAATAAGAGCGGTGAGTCTTTCCTTTAATCTTTTTAATACGATTGAAAAACTTATGCGCCGTAAAGCAATTTCAAACCCCTTCGGGGGCCTCCTTACATCCTGCATGAATGTACGTTTCAGTATAATTACAGTTGACTGGAAAGCTATGCTAAAATTTTCCAGCACTGTTTTGAAGCTAAGAATATACCTACAAGTAAGTGAATTATTGGTGGCTGTTGCAGTGCACTGAGAGTGCGTGCGAGGACCTCAACAAGTATTACAAGGCACTCGACACAGCTATTATGAGGTTCCACACAGAAAAGATGACCGCTATCAACCAGATCATCCACCAACTCTGGAATGCCACCTACAAAGGAAATGATGTCGACAAGATTGAGATCAAAACAGACGAAACTGAATCTAAAGGTTCGTAGATCGTAGCTCCACTTGTATTTGATGTTGTTGAGAATCAGAAAGTATCATAAACTGTTTGCTTCACTTTCAGGCTGAGCTTCAGTCTCTTTTAGATCTTACATAAAACACCAAAGGTAGTACGATCGATACCATGAATTGTAATTTAAGTTGTTTAATTGACTTTAGGGGATTGTGGTTAGATGAAAGTCCCATTGTTCGGAAACATGTTTAGCTATTTGCTCGCCCATAACTCTATAGCACTTGTGGAATTTATTGCAAGTACTAAGTGTACTCATTTTTTTCCGTTACCTCCATGCTAAAAAAAAAAATTTGCTTGCTGAGCAAAAAATTTTCAGCAGCAGAAAAAAATTGCTGAGCTCCGTTACCTCCATGATTTGACCTCTGGGCAAATATTCACTAAAGCACATGTGTTTTCCGCTATATATATATCTCATTTTGTATACATATATTAGTTTTTTCATAAAACAATTTTTGTTAGTTAATGGTTGCTGAAGGCAGGCTATATTCGAGTCGTCACGATATATTTTGCTTTCTCTCTGTCACAATTTCCTTGTATTTACGGAATCAATGCGTCAAACGTAATTTGTTACCAATTCATTGTTTCTTGTGAGATGTTCTCCACAGCTTTGAATGTTTTTAAAAGTTTCTATAGTTATCGTATCGTTCAATCGAGTTCAGTATTAAGAAAAAATTAATCTTTTTTTTGGTGTCACAGTGCTAAGATTTCAAATCTTAATAGTTGCATGTTACCTATCTTTTGATTTTTAATCTTTTCGTATACTGTGGAAATTTTTTTCAAAAAACTTTATCATATCTGATTTTTATTGTGCATACTTACGCCATTATTGCTTTCTTTGAAACTCCATTCTAATATCTACTAGATTTTTTTTTTCTTGTTTAGAGCCAAATTCACTCATGCAATTTGAACGCAGACTTGAACTAGCTACTACCCCTCAGGGGGATACAACTATTGTATCTATGGGAATTAGCGCTCCCAGGGGAAAAATGTGAGGGCCCAAGCTGAGAGTTAGGTAGGCCTTCTTTTTGTTGAAATAAAATGTTCTTTGTTATGTTAAGGACCAACTTTTTTCGGTTCACTACTGTCCTGTTTTTCAGCACCTCCGACTTTCTTCTTTAACTTTTATCTTATTTCATGAACTTCTTTCCCATCTTACTGTTTCTATGCCCTCTCTGCATAGATTCCTCATTTTCTTATCTCCATACTAAATGGTGCCTTCCTCCTTCCTCTCTTCGATACGCTCTATTTTTGCAGCGGTTAGGGAGGCTAAAACTAACTTATAATCTTAATCTTAATCTGAACTTGCTACTATAAATATATTTGCAAGTAACAACTTAATTCGGCTCGTATACTCATTTATTTCACCTTGCCATCTTTAAAGCCCCCCCTTTTTATTATTGAACTGCATTTTTGCGCTCCGTCATTCACTGCCGAATTTTTTTCTGATTTTAAGCCTTCCACCACCTCAGCGCCTCCACACTTTACTTCGCCCTTTATTTCAACACATCCACTTCCAGGAGCTCTTTCTGGGTCAGAATACTGTGTTAACCTTTAATGGTCATGGTTCTTCCGGATGTTCACTGAACATTATGCGTAGGTACTTGTTCGATATCATAGCTGTTTTCTAAAATGTTTTTATCGTGTTTTATCAAAAAACGTTTGAACGATTTTTTTCATTTACACTGCTATAAGTATTTACTTCTCTTGTTCTCGCGAGCTTTCGTTTTCATTGTTCTTGAAGATGTAGTTCGTCTTTCAGGGGCAGATAAGCGCCGTACCTACAACTACCGCGTAGTGATGCACAAGCGTGACGCGGAACTGGACATGCGAGGCCGTTGCTCAGCTGGACAGAAGGTGCTTGCCTCGCTCATCATCAGGTGCGCTGTTCGGGCCTATTTCCGAGTGAACATGTACCTCTGACCTTGATCGATCCCTTCTTGTTTAGAGTTGTCAAATGACTTATTTAGGTTCGGCCGAATTGAAATCTGTACTACGTTGTTTTTATCATTTTCTTGGCATTGCAGGAAATATTTAATGTCGCTTTTATGGTGTTACAATTTATTCCCCGAATAATTTCTTTCGCGTTAAATTTTATTTACTCAAATTATGTTATTTTTCAGAATGGCTCTCGCCGAAACTTTTAGTAAAAATTGCGGTATATTGGCTTTAGACGAGCCAACTACCAACCTGGACCGACAGAACATCCGGTCTCTCGTGGACTCCTTGGTTGGGTGAGCTGTTACCATGAGTCTTTCATTCATATTATTAATATAGATTCTCAAGGGTTTACTTATATTTTTTTGTAAGAATATCGATATAAACCCAAAATATTTTAAGCATATTACACTCGTGCAACAAGCATATCTATTTGACGAGCTCATCTAAAAATTTTGACATTGACTTTGCCACAAATTTAGTTAGGTACTTGCGTGTTCGAAATTCATTAATTATTTTGTTCTTCGCTAAATATTGTTAACCATACTCGTTATCTTCTAATTTGTTTTTCAGCTATCAGTGCAATTCCAGTGCCTTTTATAATACTCGCTTATGAATTAGTTTTTGTTACTGTGAAATTTTAGCTTTCGATGTAGATCCTCTGCGTGTGTGGATGTGTGAGCAAAGGTCCAATTTTTTTTCTTTCTGAAGAAGCCTTGAGGATATACTTCTTTACATGAGCTGTGCGGGTGCTACTCGCTCTTCGTGTCAATCGAACATGCTGTGACAATTTTGAACTTTCGGTGTTAATTAAAGCTGAGGGCTGATCATCTAGTTAGTTCTGAATTGAAAGTCGAGTTATTTAGGGTCAAGTATTGGCTTCTGTGATGGGCTGGTGCGATCAAGTGAGAACGTAGGTTATGTTAATAATCGACACGACAGGCTAAGTGCGTTATGTTGTTTCACAGCATTGTGAATCAGCGCTCACACCAGCGAAACTTTCAGCTCATCGTCATCACTCACGACAATGAATTTCTGGAAGGGCTGACTGATGTGGACCAAATCAAGGAATATTATCACGTTCAACGTGATGAGTGGTAAGAACTTGCCGTTAATATAGGAATCAAAATAATTTTTATGTTTCGAATTGAAATTGTTGTTGGAAGCACAAGTATTTTACTATTCTTAGAAATGCAAACAAGTCTCCGGGGAAAAATAAAGGTTGGTCGCTTCTAGAAAGGGCTGTAAAATTGTTGTAATCCCAGTTCTATGTCTTTTTAGGTTTTATTATTGTGTTGAGAGTGAAGTTTCTGACGCTGACGCATAATTAGCGTTCATCAAATATAATCTATAATATCAGCGCAATAGACGGAAGTCGATGAGAGGTGTTTGCACAAATGCCACTAGGCTAGCCATTCTCAACCTTTACTCCATCATTGACTCCCTCGGTTTCATGTATTAATATATAGGCCAAAATTTGCTCAACCAGGGGTAAATTTATCCCTAGTTAAAAACCTCTGCGCTTGGCAATTGATACAATAGCACGATATCAACGCCGCTCAACGAGTACAAAGTTGAAAAAGAACAATGCTATTAGATGGACGAAAATTTTTCCTGTTTTCTCAACAAGAGCAAAGGACAGACTGGAATGATTGGACTTAGCTTACAGAAGTAGGAAGAAAGCTCTGAAATAGTTTCGAAAGACAGCGTGTAACTTGAGTTTGTAATAGGTATGTGTTTTAAATTAAGTTGCATCCTTTATTTTTAGATATACCAAATGGTAAAAAAAGAAATCATAATTTGTTTATTAATGGTTGGGGTAGAATGAAGATGATTCTTATGATCTCGCCTATAGTGATCCCAAATTCCATTATGAGCATCCTTACGATTTTTATGTTGAGTCTTAAAGGCATTATTGGTGTGTCCCATACTGGTAGCATCACAACTACCCTCAGATTAAAAAAAAAAACGTTTACAGTACCCAGCTTAACGATGAGCAGGCGTATGCTAACATCTGATCTAACCCAGGCAACTTCGAGCGAGCTGGAAAGAAACAACATTCTATAAGGTATTACATGAAGCTGAATGGAAACCATAAGGTCATTCACTTTTTGGTTCAAAATTGTCATTACTCAACAGCATAGGTATGCTTCCAGTGGAAATTCATTAGTACTGAAACCGATTGTTTCACATTCACGTGGGTGAAACTATTTAAAACGTTTTTAGTCATAAATAGTTTAGTTTAATTATATAACGGTTCCTAGTTATTCTTTCATATAAGAGCGTAATCGATTTGAAAATAGAAGAAATTTAAATTTGGTGCGATGCCATAATAATCTTGTGATTCAATGAACTTTTTTATCTTTCGAAACTATTTCACGGATCTTTCTCACCGTGAAAATATGCTGAAATAATTTAGCCCATCTTCAATTATTTATCCTTTGCAGCTACTAGTGCTGGTTGTAAGACAGTATAAGTATATTAACCCTATGTCATTCGTTAGTTCAGATTTTAGCATTTCGCATCCTAAAGTTCTGTCTTTGAGGGCTAGGGTTGTTGGCCGAAACGTTAAGATTAAGAATTTATTTCAGAGGAAAGTGGTGAATCACATCATTCAATAATTGTAGTTAATAGACTCGGCTGAATCTTAAGTTGAATGATATAAAATAAAAGAAATAATTGATCAATAACGATAAGAGCTGTAAAGTCCGTTTTTCAATGTGTTCAAAAACTTTTATGGTAAAGAGTGAAAAAAACTTATTTTAGTACATGTAAGGATAAATGGAACAATTTATTTGAATACCGTGTGAGCTTGGACGCTGATACCCGTTGAATCCAATTTCTCATTTGGAGTTCAATTATGCAAGGTGAATGTGCGGTTGTCGCCAATGATAGGAACGTTGTGAATCGTTAATCACTTTTTGTGCTTGGGATCACCTTAGCGGTAAAATTAACAACTTTTAATACCTAGAAATAATAATTCGAAACATCTTGTGGAGAAATTTATTAAACCCACAGAAACCTCATTGGAAAACGTAAGAGCTTCGTATGAAAAGTGATCTGTTCTGATCAATTTGAAGGTGTAGTTCAATTGACCAATATTATAATTCTCATCGGTATACAGCTGTTGAAACGACGAGAATTAGTGCTTCCTGGAAGATGTGAGATTCTGAGAGCATTTTGGTAGGTAGGCTTCCCTTTTGTTGTAATATTTTTTGTTACGAATAATCTTTTCCGGTTTATCGATTTTAGGCAAAATATATTTCTATTTGAAATTACCTAATTTCACCCCTCAGGGGGATCTAACTTTTGTCTCTATGCGAATTAACACTCTCAAGGGGAAATGTGAGGGTCCGAGCTCCAGAGTTGAGTAGACTTTCTCTTTGTTGAAATATATTTTTTATGGTAAACTCCTCATTTTTTCCGTTCACGTCCTGTTCTTCAGCACCTACTATTTTCTTCAACTTTTATTTCGTTTCATATACTTCTTTCTCAACTTACTGTTTATGCGTAGATTTCACGTTCGCCTATCTACATGCTAAATGATAATTTCTTCCTTTCATCGGAACGCAATTTTTTTAGCGGTTAAGGAGGCTCAAACTAACTAGTCTAATCTAACCTTATTTCACGAGGTTCTTTTAATTTCGCTGTTTCTATGCGCGAAGAATCCTGCAGAGGGATTCCCTTGTTATTGTTCACCCAGTTATTGTTTCTCAGGGGCCACTCCTACCTGAGTCGCGTGGACTTAGAGCAGACACATCGATAGCTGTCACTTGCTGGCAGCAACAGAAGCCAAGAGCTCTGATCACGTTTTCAATGGAGGATGCTATGAAGAGGTCAAGCTCCGTTTCCCGCCTCCTAGGAATATTTTTCGTAAGAAATTTAGTGTTTCACCTCTTCCTTTCTTAATATATTATTTGAAGAATACTGTCAACGCTGTTGGTGTTGGATTGCGTTTCTTAATACAGTCAGTGTTTTACGCGTAGTAAGACAAAATTAAATAGGTGTTTATCCGTGTGATTATGATACTTCCCGTTAGCCGCATAAAAAAATCAAGCTGCAAAGATTATTTCCAATGATTATCACACTATAACAATTGCAGTTGTGTTGGATTACCAAGTTAATAGCTGCCTAAATCACCTTTGGCGTGGAAAAACGTGAACAGCGCATAACCCTTTTTTTCAGTGTCTAATTTGATATTTTTCTTATACGTGTCATTTTGATGAACATCTGTTGGAGCGAAAATCGTAGTTTTCAAAAACGTGTTTTCTCCAGTGTGGCTCTCGTGCAGCATTTTGTTTCGTGTTGAAACTTTGAAATTTTTGGTTTGGACATATGTTGATTTGCGGTAAAACGTGTGAGGAATTCCGTGTTCACTACTTGAACATTATGAATTCTGGTAACAAAAGGAACGCGAAACGTCAAGTTGAGTTTTAAGTGGAGTTCATAAATATCTAAGCTATAGGTTAATAATTAACAAAAATTGGCTTTTCAACGTTTTTAGAGGTAAAAAGTTGTCAAGCTAAAATGAGCATGCATTTAAGCTATCAATTCACCGACAAACTTGTTACAATTTACCATTCGAGTGGGACAAAAATTCCTTAAATTTTCCAAATAGATGCATATATTTTTTGCTTCCTACAATTTACATCTATCAACTTGTTTGAGCTGTTAATATAAACGTATTAACAGATTTTGAGCATTTGCTTAAGGCTTACTACCATTCTTCTATGGTGACCAATACAATTGATACGGTATGGTATGAACATGTATTTTCTTTAAAGTTCAAGTCCCGTTATTTGAATCCAAACTAATGGTTCACTATTTCCCATTTTATTACTCCGATGTGATAATAGATTAATAGGACTTAAAATGGCGGGTAACGTTTTATTAGAGTTTACGTTCACAACTTATGAAATAACATGCGTACAAATGAAACACTAAACGTAAAACAAAAATTAGTTTCGCATAGTTGTTTTTTCTCATGAAATGTTTATTGATATGGTGAGGGCTTTTTCAAGATTCTACATTGTTCTAGTAGGCCTGTCTGTGATGAATATCCCGTTTGTTAATTGTTGCGAGTCTATTAATTATCTTAAGACAACATATATTTCTTACAAATTGCTATAATCTCAACTGTCACTTCATCTATAATTGTACCAGAACCTATTCCCTCCACTAGAGAGTTAACCAATGAGAACAAGATTCACCCTTTATATTCAAAAAACCATTAATTGCTCTCGTCTCCTACGACATCTGGGCCCGTCTTAACCTAAAGTCCAAAAACACAAAGCATGGTTATGCTCTTCACTCATAACTGAACTATTGCGCATCTTCTAGCTTCCCCTAATGTAATACCTTGATCGTACTTTGCACCTCTCAATCACATAGATTCATTCAGTCTTCTGCCAGCAACATGCCTTCCACGCATCGTTTGACTTATCGCATTCATCAACCCCGATTTTTCTACCCATACAACTTCAATACAAAACAGCCTACTCTTCTTACTAGCTCTCTTAATTCCTCATTCCATCTATCGCCCATCATTGCAGCTATTCATCTTTGAAACTCCATCACCAGCACTTCCAACGGACTTCTAACTTTTTACTTTCATTCAACATTATGTACGATGACACCTACATAACCTCCAGAGGCCTAAAACCTCCATACGCTTGCTACTCTCTTCCTAATTTAGTCGTCATCTAGTTGCTGTTTGTAAATTGTTCCTTTGTTCCATCATTGTTCATCAGCTGCGGCAAAATAGCTTTTATGCACATAATTACTGTTTAGACAACTCATGCCCCATGTATAGGCGTAGATGTTCTAGAGTAATATTCTTCACTGATTTCGAAATAGTAATGTTCTTCACCTCAGCTTCACACAATTGCTTAATTATGAAATGTTTATCTTGATTCGAGTAATAGTGGAAATTCCACGTTCCAAATTACATTCCTGGAAGTAATTTTACTTAATGTAGAATATAAACTGCGCAGGAAAGCAAAGGCCTATCTGCCTGCGTGAAGTATTTGACCACTGCTAAAATATTTCTTTTTAGGCGAAACGATGGTGATGTTAAGCCTCAGCTAGTGGGATACTTTTTACGACACGTACATATCTTTTACTAATTAATTGACTTTAATTTTGCAATTTTGCTCATATTTATCGCAATACAAAAGTTTTTCAGTAAAGTATTTCGAAATAAATTGAAGTTCATCGCTAATGGTGAAAACTCTATTGAAAGAGCTTACTTTCATCGGCATAGCATGCAAAATTAGCGTCTGTTAGTTTTCTTTCGTTTCCTACGCGGTTCATTACCTACGTTTTTATCAACAAAATAATATACGTATAATACATAGCAGAACTTTACCAATGTTTAATTATTCCTTCACAATAATAATAAATTTAGGAATGAGTTATCCCAAAAACACGTTTCCTGAAGGCCTTCTCCGAAAGATCTGCTTCGATTCAACCACAGCAAAGGCGGTATTAAGAAAGTGAGAAGAACTGACCATTTAGCATGAACTGAGAAGAACCGGGGAACCTTAATGCGCAAAGTATGTTCCCACACCAGATGCACTACACATTGAAACAAGAAAAGAAAAACTGAAGCGATAGAGAAGAAAGCATAAAAAACTGAAATAAGTAAAGTGGACATGAAAGCTGAACGTCCTGAATGCCTATCCATAGCTGAGGTAACTAACATTGGGCAGTCCCCATAGCATAAGATAAACAACCCTAAATCTATTGACTATGCTAGGCCCACTTCGGGAAACTTTGAATTACTCTCGTTGCTAAAATTGCTTCCACTTCCAAAAAATATTGTATAATAATTCCCTGAACTCCGAAGATCTACCATAATAGAGTCGTTTATTTCAAGAGATTTAATTTCATCACCTTTGTTTTCAAGTATGAAAACTCATATGGCATAGAAATAAATAATTGTTCAAAACACAACGGCATTTCAATTCTGATTAAAGGCAACTAAATAACAAAGTTTGTTTTCATCCACATATTAGATTATTAGTTAGTTTAAGCCTCCCAATCCGCAACAAAGGCTATCCAAAGAGAGGAAGGAAGAAGGCACCATTTAGTTTGGCGTTAAGGATAAGCGGAATCTATGCAGAAAAGGCACAGAAACAGAAAGCTAAGAAAGAAGATCATGAAACAAGAAAAATTTGAAGAAGAAAGTAGTAGGTGCTGAAAAACAGAACAGCAGTGAACCGAAAAAAGAAGGTCCGTAACAAAACGAAAACCTATTCTTTTCTAACAAAATGAAAGCCTACCTGAAAAAAACCTGTGTAAACAATTATCGACCTATCTCCGTATTACCAATTATTAGCAAAGTATTCGAAAAGATTGTGTATAAAAAAGTGTACTCTTATTTTGAACAAAAATCATTTCTTTACGATAAACAATACGGCTTTCGCTCTAAAAAATCAACAACACAGGCTATATTAAATCATTTACAATTCCTCTATTCTAATATAGATGAAGGAAAGCTTGTCTTCTCTGTATTTCTTGACTTCCGAAAAGCATTCGATTGTGTGGACCATAAAATACTACTCTCGAAACTACACTGTTATGGCATTCGAGGGATTTCCCATGATTGGTTCAGATCATACCTAACAAATCGGAAGCAATACGTTGTCATTGACGACGCAAAATCAGACCCACAGACAATTAGCCATGGAGTTCCACAAGGATCTGTTCTTGGGCCTCTCCTGTTTCTGATTTTTATCAATGATATTGTAAAATCTACATCATTCTTCAAATTCATACTTTTTGCCGATGACAGTACGCTTTCTGCGGTCCTTCCGAACCAAAATCCAGCTATGAAAAGAAAGAAAAAGAAAGAAAAAGAAAGAAAAACATTTTATTTCCAATAAAGTACAAACATGAAATGTCGATACATTGGTTTTTAAAACACCTTAACATTAACATCCTTAAATGATTATAACACATTGGTATCGTAATACCCGTGTAAAATGTTGAAACAAAATGATTGATAGAAAAGTACAACAAAATTGAGTTCCTTTCCTTGCCTAATCTGATTTTGAACTAGGAGAGCACAATCCTCGCGACGTTCATTTGAAAAACACTTTCATTAGTACGCACAAGTATTGAAAAATGAAAGCGAAAAATGCATTCGAATACCTTAGCATAGAAACCCTTAATTGCTATTTGTACATGGTTATCGTAGTATCCATGTTAAGTGTTGGAACATATGATTTAGATCCTTAATTGCTATTCATACTTGGTTATCGTAATACACATGATGGTTGTCGACACAGGATTTAGGGAGAAGCACAAGTTGATAAAAAATAATCATTAATATGTATAAGAGGATCGTTTGCATTTGGAGGGCGGCACTAAGTTTCAGTTTCTGTGTTTCAATTTCTAAGTTTCAATTTCTGAAGTTTTTGCTAGGGATTGAAAATTTATCTTATTTTACGTTCGTTAAGTCATTCTAATATTGATCTTGCTTACTCCGGTCGAACAAAATGAGCATCACAACTGTTTGTTCCACGCAGCGGAATGAGGTTGCTTTCTACAATTACTAGTACTTCATCTGTGGTGCCCGGAAATGGAAATGGAGCGTATTATTTTTCTAATAAATTATCAACTCCAAAATCCAGGAATTCCTTTCGCCCATCCGACAACACTTCACTCCCTCCTCCGGTGATGCCCCGCATCCGGTCATGCCTCTACATTTGGTTACGCCTACATTTGTTTATATCTTACATCCGGTGAAAGCCCACATCCGATCTTTCATCCTTATGCAAGGTGTCCCAACGATTATATTTGCTATAACAATACACAAGATGGTTATGATATTTCTTACTTGCGCAAATAGTACTTTCGCAAAGAGTACATCGGAGTTAAAGACATGAAAAGTATTGTTTTACATCGCTAGATGTAATATTTTCAACATAGGTGGAACCTTGCAAAAGTTAACTTTAAAATTAGTGTTGTCGTAGTGTATTCACGAGAATAAAAAGGTAAGAAGAGTTCATCACACAAAGCTTACGGCAGCAATTCGAGACCAGAATAAGAAGATTAAAATGATGATTTTCAAAGTTATGACATTCGTCAGATCAGAGGCCTTTTTAAATGTTTCAACGAGATCGAAGTAGAGAGAGTATGTACTAAGATACCCTCACATTTGACATCCGCTCTCTCTCTTTGCGGTGATTGATTTGGGTTTGGAAGTGCAAGATGAAAGTGAGTCACTAAGAACACAAAATCCCTGTGACACATAGCTGAAAGATACTCTTGTTAGGGTGCGTGTTATTGGATCACGAGCCTGTAATATTTGCTACACAGCTGGAACACCGATATACACAAAAAAAATTGCTAATGAACTCCGTCGCATGTTCAAAAAGCTTCAATATGAGCGAAAAGTATTTACGAGTATCTTAAAGTTAAGACCATGACTTGAGATCGAATACATGAGGATCGTAATATTTATATTGATTGATTTTGAAACAAATGGTTGGGAGGAAAGTAAAAAGAAAATGCATTCCTTCTATTGTGTTGATATCAAATACATGAGGATCGTAATATTTCTATCGGTTAAGTTTTGGAACAAATAATTAGGAGAAAAGTACGTAGATAAATGCATTCTCTCCCTTGTGTTGGTCTGATTTTAACACTGGATTTTATTTCAAGGGGTCAGGAAAACATTGCATATGTGATGCGTTGTTAAGAACACTCAAGTTGGTGCATTTCCATATTGAAATTTGAGCTTGCGAACGTTGGAACTAGTGAAATGAGGGATTAAAGGTTGAAGGTACAACGGGTAGATCCAAAATTAATTTGCATCTTTGACTGCTAGGTTGATGTTATAGGCAGTTTTACATTGTTTTGTACCAACTGGTAACTAAAATACCTGGTATGGATGAAATGAACGATTTTACAATAACGGAAAAATTTAAATTTCGTATACTACAAGCTTTGGCACAGAAAAATTTACCGGATTCAAAATAGATGAGAGGGACCGATGTACAATGCCAACCGTAACATTATCAAGATTGCTGGGGCAAAACGAGAAAGTCAAAACCACCTCAAATGGTGTGGCCGAAAGCACACTGGAAGAGCGTAAAGGACGACACTGCGTCTCTACAGGATCAATTTGAGCATTTTTAAAAGGGAATACGTTCTAAACTTACAGACACGCACATACGTACACCGATATCCATACGCATATACGCACACACGTACTGCATGTACGCACCCCTCCAGCACGTGCTGCAGTTCACACTTATTGTGTTGACGCAAGATAGAGAGCCATTTTAGTTTTGAATTCTCTCAGTGTTTGAGGGGTTTTGAAGCTCTGGGGGAGTCTGTTCCATAGTAAGGCGCCTGATACTGAGAGAGCCTTCTGCCCGATGTTGGATGAACGGTATTTGATTGAGACATCACGTCTCCTGTTCGGCCTTTGGTTCGTGACGGTAGGGGAGTGGAATTCCACTATTTCAGCACTGCTATGAGGAAGATATAAAGAGGAGAAAACGTATTGGGCTTTGTGCGCCTGGAACCTTTCCCGAATCGGAGCCCAGCCAAGTTTATGCAGGAGAGGTGTTACGTGGTCATGCTTTTTGAATTTACCGTTGCATACAACCTTTGCTGCAAAATTCATGCATTTTTGTAGGTCTTTCTGAAGATCTTTGGATATACCTCCCCAGACCAGGCTACAGTAGTCAATACGTGATAAGACCAAAGAATGAACGGCCAACAATCTAGATTCTTCGTCAAGCATATTTTTTATACGATTGAAAAACAGTAAGGTCCCGTGAATTGCGTTGCAGGTTTTATCAACGTGGGATTTGAAGGACATGTTTCTATCGAACCAAATACCTAAGTTTTTTACTTTTTCTGATGGGTGAATTGTATCATTCCCAACTGTAAGAGTCAGATCTAGATTTCGAATGTTGTTTATTGAATGCTTTGACCCAAAAATAATGAATTGTGTTTTGTTCGCGTTTAGCTTGAGACCATTTTGGTCATACCATGACTTGAGGCTGATCAATAGAGCTTCAGCTCCTTTTTTCGTCTGTGGTATTTCTGCTACAGAGCTTGTCATTGCAATTTGGACGTCATCTGCATACATGGAGATTCGTGTGTTAGAAGGCATTGGAGGGAAATCGTTTATGAAAATTGAAAACAGTAGCGGGCCAAGAATTGATCCTTGAGGGACACCAAAGCTGTTTTGAAGGAATGGGGACAACTTGTTATCTAAGAGGACTGCATGAGACCGATTTGAAAGGTAACTTTTAAACCACTGTGTATCCACTCCTAAGTTCAGTATTTTTCGTAGGAGTTGATTATGTTCGACGCTGTCGAATGCTTTAGAGAGATCAAGTAGCAGCAGAAGTGTTACATTTTTTTGATCGATGTCGTTGTATATTTTTTCAGTGATGTTAAGCAGGGCGTCTTGAGTGCTAGTGTTCTTCCTGTAGGCATATTGATTTCGATGAAGTAAATTTGACTCGTCCAGGTGAGATGACAGTTGATTCGTTACTACTTTTTCTAATATTTTGGACAGGACAGGTAAAAGGCTAATGGGCCTGTAATTTGATGCTGTATTTATGTCACCAGTTTTATGCAACGGTCTAATTATAGAGTGTTTCCATTGTTTTGGAAACTTGTTAGTGGCTATTGATGTGTTGATAATCAAACGAATAAATGGTGCTGTGACTGGAAAACTGTCTTTTATGTATTGGAAGTTGATTCCATCATGTCCAACTGCTTTTGTGTTTTTCAATGAGTATAAAATAGTTTTTAACTCTGGTAAATCGATAGGGCGTGGCTTCCACAGGGCGCCAGCTTTTGAAAGTGCAGTAGGGCATGAACTTTCAACTGTCCATTTCCTCGGACTGGTTTTACTCACTTCATCGAAGACTTGGGCACCAACTTTTGAAAAGAAAGTGTTGAACTCAGTGGCTTTTTCCAAAGGATTTTTAAAATCACTTTTGCGCTTCAAGTTTTTATATTGAGCCACCTCACTAATGATTTCCCATGTACGTTTTGGATTATTTTTTGCCATGAATAGTTCTTGGTGGAAGTGAGTTTGTTTTGCTTGCGTGATTTTCTTCCGAAGAATCTTTCCAAGTTCTTTATATCTCCTGTATAAAGTAATGTTTGACCTGTTTTCTTTATACTCTCGCAAGTAAATTTTCCTTATTCTGCTTAGGTCTTTAATTTCGCTGGTAATCCAGAGTGCGTTTTGGCCTAGTTTTTTTGGTGATATAAGGAGCGCATTCATTTAGAGCTGCTGTAAAGTTCTCGTTAAAGATAGAAACCTGAAAGTCCATATCGTCAGATTGCATCATGCTCTGAAATTCGGTGAGCCTGTTTAGAAGTTTTTCATTAAATAGTTCCGGCGAATATTGACTTTTTAGGCGGTAAGTCATGAGACGATAGTTTTGTCTTTCCTTTGCAATATTAATTTTACATTCTACAGAGTGGTGATCGGCGACAGAGGGTGATATTACTGTATTTAGTATTGCCGTAGGTTTGTTTGTGATTGCTAGATCGAGGAGAGTCTTAGATACACTTGTAACGCGAGTCGGTTCTTTAACCATTTGTGAAAGGTTTAGTTTGTACAACAGTCTGCTAAGCTGATTTTCTTCATCCGTTAGGTCAATATTAAAATCACCGAAAGCAAAGAATGACATTTTTGTAGCTAAAATTTCTTTGAAAATTTTCTCAATGAACTCTACTGTTTTTGGTAGAGAAGCTGATGGGTGCCGGTAAAGGCTGCCGGTAATGATGGATTTATGTTTATTTATTTGCACTTTCAACCAAACCATCTCTATGCCTTCGCACACTTCGTTTGTTAAAAGTAAAGACGACTGGTAAACTTCTTTTACGAAAATACAAGAACCACTACCTTTGCTATTTTTAACGCCGTCATGGCGGTACAGCACGTAATCGGGAATATTGAAAAAGGAGCTCGAGTACGCGAATCGAACCATGTCTCGGAAACACATAAAATGTCAATGTCTTCTGTGACCAACATTACTCTAATGTCATCCATCTTACTAAAGAGGCTACGAGCATTGATATGTTTAATTTTAATGTTTTTTATTTTATGGCGATTATTTGTGGCATCAGAGGGATTTTTTGGTAGGGACTGTTTCGTGGATTTATTGATTTTATCATTGTTGCCCAGAGTGTCAAGTCTAGCATCTGGTGTATTTGAGAGACTGCCATTTAACTGGACAACAGTATTTTGTCATGAAGATGATGTGATATCAGTCTTGTTTTTGTCTTGTGCAACAAGGGTACTGTAGTGATAATTTTTCCGATGAAGCATCAACGGATGGTTATTAGTTGATCCTTCTGGTGAGGGGTCGACTACTGTTCTCCAAATACCATCGTCTTGCTCATCGAAGATGAAAATTCTCCTACCAGTGATCTTTGATATGATATGTGGTATTAAGTCCCCAGCATCATGATCAAAATGTTTTTCGTCAATGTATTTACTTATGAGCCTAGGTAGATCACCGCTTTTCTTGGCAAGGAAATTGACATATTTGTTTTCATTTGTAGTGCTTTCTTTTTTTATTGCTGCTTTTAAGGAATTGTAACTCCATTTTGAGGGCGATTTTGTTTTAAGCTGGTGAGTTACTGCATGAAGGAGGCAGTGCCCATCGGCTATGGTAGGATGCAGCTTCACTTTCAATGATCGTTTTAATTCATCCATTGTGGTACTGACGAGTGAGTACATGGGGCTTGAGTGATATTTAGGCTGACATTCAGCATTTTCAGACGAAAGTTGTTTGGATTTCTTGCTTTCCTGGCTATGAATTTGCGGGCTGTGGCCAGTTTTAGTTGAGTGAGCGACTGAGAAATGAGAGGTGCTCTTGTTCTTTCCACTCTCTTGGTGGTGGTTATGTGTGCGGTTTGGCTGTAAATATTTTATCGGATTTTGACCGAGATTCTGCTGCAATTTTTCTCTTTGTACTGATTTTACTGCTTCCGAGTACGTGGTTGGTTGTTGATGATTTGTACTCGTTTGTGATGAGGGTATATCGCTCTCTGAGTTCGCGTCAGATAATAACGAGAACCTGTTTTTTGTGGGTACTCTGCGGTAGCCGGAGATCAATGGAGGGGAACGCTCATTCCCAATAGGCAAGCAATGAATCAGGTTTCTGGAGACTTCACTGGAAGCAGTTAGTGATCGAGTAGAATTCTTCAATTCATTTTGCTGTTTTGTACTGATGTTGGAGCATTCAGTTTTGTCATCTAGTCCATTTGAGTTTATGAGACATGAGCTAGATTGTAAAGTGAGTTTTAGACTCGATCTGAGAGCAATCTGTTGAAGAAAATGGTGTGTTTCTTCTCTTGTACCGGGCCAAGTACGAACATCATTGCAAGTTATGAGATCAGTTGCACCGTTTGTTCGGAGCGGAATCAATTTAATACCGTTTGTTTTGCACAAGTTCAGCGCCTGATGCAATTGTTTACCGCTACACGCACTCACGACACAAATACGGGCTGACGCATGCTTAGAAAATATGAGTTCTTTGATTTTAGCAATGTTAGGTTGTGAGAGGCTTAAGTCTCTGAAGCAAACGATGTAGTTAGTGAATTGAGGCATTTGGTCAATTACGTTCAGGAGATCATCAATGCGACTGGAAATCACAGTTCGTATTTTACAAGAGGGGTCAATGTCGGTCCTCTGGACCGTCGTGAGAATTCTATCTCCGACAAGAAAAGTATCCAGAGGTTTTTTGCAGTGCGAGTCAGAAAATTGGCTTGTCGAAAACGGGATCTTTGGCGTAAGATCGAAAGAGCTTACATGCAAGTTCAATTTGAAAAGTTGTTCTGTAATGAGCCTAATATTTGAAGCGGTTGAAGATATCGAAAGTAGAGTTGGAGGCGTCCGCTGTTTTGACATTTTCGTTAAGTGGGCTGCAGTGAGAGACAGGTTATTGTTTACCTGGTGAATGAAATGGGACATTGAAATTTGAAGCGGGTGCAAGCTGTTTGATGTAATATTCAGGTAATTCTGATCACTAGAATTATAAATATTAGAAATATTAGAATAGTAAATATTAGGCTCATTCATCGCATCATTCTCGGTAGCTAGTGACAAATCTACATTTTTACCCATCATACCCCGTGGGACATTTCTTGATTCTTTCGCTGGTGTATCTTCTCAAGGACTGCTTGGATTGTAGAATCCAGGCTCAGGGGCTTCTTCCTTGCTCTTGCTAGGGCTTGTTTTGACTGCTTGCGATGCCGGTGTGAAAATTTCGTTGTTACCAGCAGCGCTTGAGAGATTTATGTCTGTGGCGAGTGGCTCAGAAACTCAACTCTCAGTCGAGCGACCTTCTGTCGACTCTCTGTCGGTTCGCTCTGGTGATGGTAGATGCGTTGCGGTGCTTTCGTTGACGTTGCACTGCTTTACCGTCGGGGTTTCTTCTGTTATTTTAAGCGGTGATTGTGGAGAGTATAAATAATGAACTTCATAAGGTTTCATTGTGGCTCAAAGCTAATAAAATAAGCCTTAATATTGATAAAACAAATTATATTACATTCTCATACAAGAAAGATGTATCTCTCCCATGCATTAAAATTGGCGAAGGTGAAATCGAAGAAACCAACTCATGTAAGTTTCTGGGCATCATAATAGATAAACATCTGACCTTCAAAGAGCACATCACTCATATTAGTTCTAAATTATCAAAATCCATCGGAATCCTAAATAAAGTTAAAAATTTTCTGCCTGAAACAGCTTTACTAATGATCTACCGAACGCTTATTTCTCCATACTTGCAATACGGAATAGAAGCATGGCACGGAACTGATGAAAATAAAACTAACAAAATTTTTACTCTACAGAAAAGAGCTGTCAGAGCGGTAAAGAACCTAGAATATAATGCTCACACAAATAATTCTTTCAAAAATTTACAAATACTTAAACTTTCGGATCTCTACAAAATCTCCATCTGTAATTTCATTTTCAAAACATTACGAAATGATGGCGACAATAGCCTTAGACAATTATTGACTGCGCAAACTGGTCATCACGACCATTTAACCCGAAATAGAAGTAAATTCATGCTTCCTTATTATTCGAAGGCCCGGTCGCAACACAGTATCCTCTTCGTTGGAACCAAAACTTGGAACTCTATACCTGCGGAGATCCGTAAATGTAATTCGTACAAAGTATTCAAAAGACATCTTGAGTCTCACTTCCTATCAGAATACTAGTCTTGTAAGATCATCATGTCAAATCTTGCCTCCTACATGTAACTAATGATAATGTAATGATGGAACTTGCTTTGGGTAATCGTTTTAATCTGGTTATCTGCTCTTGAATCGTTTTATCGAACATACTGTTAAATATAGCCGATTTGACCTATATTGTAAAATACAGCATAAAATATCGAGTAAATTATCTCAATGATCAGTCTAATGCGAAACTAGGTTAAGTAAACTAGGTTAAACATTATTGTACACCTTAGAATAACGTGATGGTAGGATGCCCTAGAAGTCGCTGAACTTGTTCGGGCCCACAGGTAGCTATACTCAAATTTAACCATTGTACTAGACTTAAGAATCATTCTACCTCTGTATCACCTGTGGTAAATAAATTGTTTTAAATTGTTTAAATTGTAGGAAGCATCGATTCGTCGTAAAAAAAGGAATGGCAAGATATTCATTCGTGTTAAATTACCTCCCAGCCAAGA